>CM022299.1:439174974-439918848 GCA_011799875.1 Thinopyrum elongatum
CCTTTTGGTCGGTAAAAATTCATTATATAATCTCCCAAAAGTTTTGACCAACGTATCACGGCAATATCCCCTGTTTTCGTTTTGAGCTATTTTCTGCCAGAATTTTCAAGGCCAGGCATCATGTCTTCCTCCTCCTCCAAGAATGTGGACGAGGATGCTTGGTTGATGCAGATGGAACTCAGGAGGGCGGAGGCCAAGGATGTCACGATGGAAGAAGATGTAGGGGATTTGCTTGAGGTCCACCCTCCGGCTTCGGAGAGAGGCACTCTAGCTGGCATCTCCACTATTCCAAATCCCCATCAAGCAATAGGGACTACGAGCAACCATGAAGGCCAACAAATACAAGAAGGACTTCCCCCTAGGAGGCCATTACATAGGTTACATCGGAACAACTTTCATAATTTGTTCATAATTATGGAGTGGAGAATACTCCTCGTACACATATACCCTCCAATTGGGATATATCCCGTCCAAGTGAAAGTGATGCAGGGAAAACCTCAAGGTGGCCTAAAAATAAGCATCTTTTAGAGGAAATTCAGAAGAATGCAAATATGCTACAACATGTACTTCAAGAATTGCAGGATCTGAAGGGTAGTTTAATCAAGTTGACAGAAACCTCATCACCACCACCTCCGAAGAAGGAAACCTAAGTACATGGGTATGGGCACTCCCCTTGGCTAGTGCCAAGCTTGCGGGAGGTGCCCCGGTATCGTATCACCATCACATCTTTACCTTTATCGTTTTTCTTAGTTCGATCCTTTTGGTTATATCTTAGTTTAGTATAATAAAGTTTTAGTATGATCTAGCTTTGAGTTTTGCTTTGTGTTCCCTCTATGTAATTGAGTCTGAGAGGTATATAATAAAGATTAGTTTTGACTTGAGAGCTTTGCTTTCTTGCTATGATCTTGAGTAAAAGAAATAAACAATAAAAGAAATAAAAAGATTATATAATGATCTTATGGGGAGTGATGACTTCACATATAAGAAGTATGTCGCATGAAATTTGTTGGGAGTTGACAAACATAGTTTCGGTCATTGGCAATTAATAGGAAGTAATAAAGGAAGAGTGGTCTCACAAATAAATACACTATCTTGGACATCTTTTGTGATTGTGAGCACTCATTAAAATATTATATGCTAAAAGGTTGATGTTGGACAAGGAAGACAACATAATGGGTTATGTTTCTTTATATCGGAATAGAAGTTATATAGTCATGGATCCTCCAACATGTTGAGCTTGCTTCTCATCCTATGCTAGCCAAATCTTTTGCACCAAGTAGAGATACTACTTGTGCCTCCAAAATCCCTTAACCCAGTTTTGCCATGAGAGTCCACCATACCTACCTAGGGATTGAGTAAGATCCTTCAAGTAAGTTGTCGTTGGTGCAAGCAATAAAAATTGCTCTCTAAATATGTATGATCTTTTAGTGTGAGGAAAATAAGCTTTATACGAACTTGTGATATGGCAGAAATAAAAGCGACGGATTGCATAATAAAGTTCTTTATCACAAGCGGCAATATAAAGTGACATTCTTTTGCATTAAGATTTTGTGCATCCAACCATAAAAGCGCATGACAACCTCTGCTTCCCTCTGCAAAGGGCCTATCTTTTATTTACCACCTACCCTTATACAAGAGCCATGGTGTTCATCACCTCTTCTTTTTACACTTTTTCTTTTTGGCAAGCACTATATGTTGGGGGAAGATCCAGATATATATATCCACTCGGATGTAGATATTCATAAACTATTATTGTTGATGTTACCCTTGAGGTAAAAGGTTGGGAGGCGAAGTTATAAGCCCCTATCTTTCTCTGTGTCCGATTAAAACTTTGATCTCATAAGTATCACGTGAGTGTTAGCAATTATGAAAGACTAAAAGATGGTTGAGTATGTGAAACTTGCTATATGAAAGCCCTTGCATTGACTCTTTCAGATGTTATGATAAATTGCAATTGTTTTTAATAAAGTTCTTGATTTGTACTTTACCTTGTGAACGAATTGTTACTTTACCATAAGAAATTATATGACAATATATGTTGTTGTTCTAAAGGTGATCATCATGCCCTCATTTCTGTATTTTATTTTATCGACACCTCTATCTCTAAACATGTGGACATGATTATCGATTTTGGTTTTCTGCTTGAGGACAAGCGAGGTCTAAGCTTGGGGGAGTTAATACGTCCATTTTGCATCATGCTTTTATGTTGATATTTATTGCATTATGGGCTGTTATTACACATTATGGTACAATACTTATGTCTTTTCTCTCTTATTTTACAAGATTTATATGAAGAGGGAGAATGCTGGCAGCTGGAATTCTGGACAGGAAAGGAGCAAATCTGAGAGACCTATTCTGCACAACTCCAAAAGTCCTGAAAATTTAGGGAGAATTATTTTGGAATATATAAGAATTATTGGGCGAAGAAAATACCAGAGGGGACCCACCAGGTGGCCACAAGCCTGGGGGCGCACCCCTAAGGCTTGTGGGCCCCCTGGCAGGTCTCCGGTCTCCATCTTCTGCTATATGAAGGGTTTTTACCTGGAAAAAATCATAAGGAACCTTTCGGGACGAAGCGCTGCCGTCTCGAGGCGGAACCTGGGCAGAAGATATCAAGGGCTCCGGCGGAGCTGTTCTGCCGGGGAAACTTCCCTCTGGGAGGGGAAAATCGAAGCCATCGTCATCACCAACGATCCTCTCATCGAGAGGGGGTCAATCTCCATCAACATCTTCACCAGCACCATCTCCTCTCAAACCCTAGTTCATCTCTTGTATTCAATCTTTGTCTCAAAACCTCAGATTGGTACCTGTGGGTTGCTAGTAGTGTTGATTACTCCTCGTAGTTGATGCAAGTTGGTTTATTCGGTGGAAGATCATATGTTCAGATCCTTAATGATATTCAATCCCCCTCTGATCTTGAGCATGAATATTCTTTGTGAGTAGTTACGTTTGTTCCTGAGGACATGGGAGAAGTCTTGTTATAAGTAATCATGTGAATTAGGTATCCGTTCGATATTTTGATGAGATGTGTGTTGTCTTTCCTCTAGTGGCGTTATGTGAACATCGACTACATAACACTTCACCATGATTTGGGCCTAGGGGAAGGCATTGGGAAGTAATAAGTAGATGATGGGTTGCTAGAGTGAAAGAAGCTTAAACCCTAGTATATGCGTTGCTTCGTAAGGGGCTGATTTGGATCCACATGTTTCATGCTATGGTTAGATTTATCTTAATTCTTCTTTCGTAGTTGCGGATGCTTGCGAGAGGGGTTAATCATAAGTGGGAGGATTGTCCAAGTAAGGACAGCACCCAAGCACCGGTCCACCCACATATCAAATTATCAAAGTAAGGAACATGAATAATATGAGCATGATGAAAACTAACTTGACAACAATTCCCATGTGTCCTCGGGAGCGCTTTGCTTTATATAAGAGTTTGTCCAGGCTTATCCTTTGCTACAAAAAGGATTGGGCCACCTTGCTACTGTGACGACCCCGGCTTAATCATGCACTAATCATACACACAAATGCACACGATCAAGTCTAAGGACTCACTTGAAGGAATCACAACACTACTCTAGAACATAAATAAAGTCATACAAGCTTTATACTACAAGCCAGGGGCCTCGAGGGCTCGAATACATAAGCTTGATGTCAACAAGCATCAGCGAAAGCGTTAGATATCTGAGTACATATATAAAAGAGAAACAGATAAGCCTCTAGAAAGGCGAGGCAAAACAAAAGCTACGATCGAAAGGCGCAGGCCTCCTGCCTGGGACCCTCCGATCCTACTCCTGGTCGTCGGCAAGCTCGTAGTAGTAATGATCGTCGACAGGGGCATCTGGCTCCGGGGCTCCGTCATCTGGTTGCGTCAAACGGATATGGGGAAAAAGAGAAAGCAAAGCAACCGTGAGTACTCATCTGAAGTACTCAGCAAGCAAGGATCTACACTACATATGCAACATTATCAAAGAAAAGCTGTATATGTGGACTGGGCTGCAGAAATGCCAGAATAGAGGGAAGACCTAATCCTATCGAAGACTAGCATCTTCAGCGGTCTTGCAGCATTAGAAGAGTGTAGATTAGTACAGTATAAAGTAGTAGCAGTAATCAGTACCATCCTCGGCCAGAGATCCTTTCTTGACTCCCTGCGAGAAAGCAATCCCAGAGCCATACTATCCATTTCTCATCACAAGTATCCAGTTCTAGTTGTATCGATCGGGATACAACTCCGAGCGTCTGTTACCGAGGATCCGGCTATGCATAGATTAGTTCTTCCCTGTAGGGGTGCACCAACTTACCCACCACGCTCGCTTAACTCCGGCCAGACACACTTTTCTGGGTCATGCCCGGCCTTGGCCAAACGACACACCGCAGCCCTACCTAAAGCTCAGCAGAGAGGTCGCCGTCGGTCTATATCCTAAGCGCTCAGGGTCTTGGGCCGTCGCCCTGTGCGCTCCGGGTCGTTGCGAGGAGGGTGGATACCAGCGCCAACGGCACGATCCGACCCGGCTGCCATGCTGAACTGGACGTCTGACAGAGCTTTCGGCTGATGCAAACGATGCTGAGTGCCCATAACTATTCCCGCGTGATGGTTAGTGCTATCGGGCCAGAGGCCCACTCAGATCACATATCCAAATCATTAGTGTATTGGTAGTGCGGTAACCAGCAGAGACTCATGATCGATGTGACCCCGTCGCCCCGTCTCGAGGACTTGCGGCAAGGGCTAAGAATGCCCGGCCATGCCTCGTATTTATCTCTCGGGTACCGTCCAGGTCAACCCATCTCCACATCACTCGCCACTTAGGCTCGCACGGGTACCCCTCAGGGCCAACCCGACTTTAACATGGTTCATGGTTAAAGTCATAGTAACTGTGTGTCCATACACCATGGGAAAACTTAGGAATCACCCTCGACGGATCCCACATGATGTAGTCGTCAAGGTGAACTTAGGAGGAATCACCCTCGTGGTTCACACTTGAGGTGTTGCACGACGGCGTCGTTATCGAAAGTGGTGAAGGAGGAATCACCCTCGATGACCACGACCGAATAGCTACTCTACAGAGTTAACATCAGAAGTGCTAAACAAGGTATCACCCTCGGCACTCGATAGTAACGCTACAGTGTCGTACAACTAAGGGGGTGATGTGCGGTGCTGGGGCCTGGTTGTTGAGTCTTCTGATGATCCAGCGGGGCAACTGGGACAAGTGGGGTCACTGGGGTCTCGATCCAGCCTATACTAAGCAGTTTAGGATAAGCAGGTAAGTTATCAATAGCAGGTTACAATAAACAGGCTATGCATCAGAATAGGTAAAGCAGTAGCAGCAGCAATTCTAATGCAAGCACAAGAAAGAAGAGAATAGGCGATATAGGCATGCTCAAGGGGAGGTGCTTGCCTGGTTGCTCGGCGGCAAAGGCAAGGTCGTCAACGGTGTCGTCGGGCTCCTAAGCTGCGTCGGTCTCGGGAACTGCGTCTGTACCGGGGTCTACCGAGAGAGAAGAGGGGGAGGAAACAGATAAATACACAGCAAACATATGCAACACAGAGCATGCTATGCTAACGTGCAGTGCGGGGTTGCCTAAAAACATGTATAAACCATTTTAGTTATTTTAGGATTAAAGTTGGAATTATTAACCGGTGTATATGCACTATTCATCTACCGGAAACAGGCTAAAAGTTGTGGGTTCACCTCCGTAGAGGGTCCCGACACGGAAACGGATAGCACGGTCGGATTCGTCTCGTCGTTCTGAGCAACTTTCATGTACAAAGTTTTTCGATCCGAGCTACGATTTAATTTATATGATTTTTCTAAGTTTTAAAGAATTTCTGGAATTTATTTTATTTATTTAATTCAACATTATCCAGAACAGTGTCTGGTGACGTCAGCAGTGAGGTCAGCAAGTCAACTGCCACTGTCCGGGTCAAACCTGACAGTGGGTCCCACCTGTCATAGGCAGAGGACTAAACAGGGTCTTGTTTAATTTAAACAGAGATAATTAGCAGCTAGGCCCCACCCGTCAGTGAGTTATTTGACTAACTAATTAACTAATTAATTAACAGGTTTAATTAGCAAATTTAGCTATTTAGAAAAAAAACATTTTACGCGGTGGGGCCCGCGGGTCAGTGGCACACTGTGCCACGTCAGCAGTTGACCCAGGTCAACGGGACCCGCGGGGCCCGCAGTTAGTGGCACTAGCGGTGGTGCCCAGCTGGCCAGGTCAGCGCCTGCACCGGAGCACGCCGGCGAGCTCGCGCAACGGCGATGAACTCCGGGGAGCAGGGGTTTCGCGCACGGTGCACCAAATCGGGCGTTTTTGGGCTCGTTTGAACGAGCACATCACGGCGCATCTGGTGGTGACGGTGGTTGGAGCTGGGGAGGCCGGAGCTGACGGCGGCTAGCACATCGGCGGCGGAGCCCTCGGGCGGCGATCTATGTCAGAGCAACGGCGCGCGTGCGAGGAAGCAAAAGGGCTGGGCGAGGTCTGCAGGTCACGGCGAGCAAAACAGACAGCAGCACGGGGCCCAATGGTCGCCGGAACGGCGCCGACGACGAGCTATGCGGCGACGCGATCGGGCATCTCCAACACAGCAGCTACGGTGACCAAATCGAGCAGGAAAGAGAGGGGGAAGGTGCAGAGGAGCTCACCGAGTGGCTACGTAAAGCCCTCGAAAGCTTTGGAGCAGCAGGGGAGCTCGGGGACGGCGGAGATCGCCGGCGACCGAGAAGATGAAGCCGACTCGATCCCGTCCGTGTGGTCCTCCACGAGCTCAAGGGCGAGGTGGAGATGATGTAGTCGAGGTCGGCGACGAGCCTGGACTTGCCGTGGCGACGAAACAAACTCGGTGGCCGTAGTGTTGACGACGGCGCGTCGGCGGTGGCGCTCGAGAGAGAGGGGAAAGAGGGAGCCGAGCGAGAGAGGGTGAGAGGAGAGGGGAGAAGTGAGGGCTAGGGTTTCCAGGGGAGAGAGGGCGAGCAAGGCGGGTGCCCTATATCCTCCGTCGGAGCCGTGGGATGCTCGACGGGTGGCCGTCGGCGGCGTGTCAGTGCGCGGGCGACAGGGCGCGATGAGGATGACGGGGCAGCTAGGCGGGCTGGACCGGTCACTGTTGCTGCGGCCCAATAATAGGTGGGTGCAGGTAAGTGGCCTCTGGCCTTTTCTCTTTTTCTTATTTTCTGTTTTTGTACTCTTTTCTATTTTGTAAATTGTTAGGCCACTTAATGACTTTTGTAAAACAGTGAGTTATGTCACATAAATATGTTATAATATTTAGCACTGCCAGAAATTGGTTTGGTGAGCAAATGATTTCATTTGAATTTTTAATAAATGAATTGGCATGTTAAATTTCTGTTTTGGTGTTGTTTCATGTTGTTGGAGTTATTTAATTAAATTCATTAATGTGGATTACAATTTTATATTTGCCTCTGGATTATTTGCTACTTAATGAACATTTTTCCCACAGTGTTTGAGCAACTTAATTTTTCACTTTGAATTTGAAATGATTTTCAGAGAGAACTTTGAATTGATTTGTTTAACCAATATGATCAAGCTCTGCAAATGAAAATGACTTGGCAATATTAGCAGAGTGTCATAGTGATTATTACACAGGGGTGTTACAAATTCTCCTCCTCTAAAAGAAATTCTGGTCCAGAGAATTCAGGAGGTAGAAGGAAAAAGGTCGGGGTATTCTTCCCGAAGATGATCCTCGCCTTCCCAAATGGCTTCATCTTCAGTATGATTCGACCACTGCACTTTCAGGAACTTGGTCGTCTTCTGACGGGTTCGACGTTCAGCTTCATCGAGAATGCGGATCGGATGCTCCTTATGAGAAAGATCATCTTGCAATTCGAGCATCTCGTGATCCACTGCTTGGTGCGGAGACTCCTTGAAGCAACGATGAAGTTGCGACACAAGGAAGACGTCGTGAATATGAGAGAATTGCGGCGGCAACTCCAATTTATAAGCCACCTGACCACGCCTTGCAACAATGCGGAAAGGACCAATGTAGCGTGGAGCTAACTTGCCCTTAATTCCGAAGCGGTGGGTGCCTTTCATAGGAGTGACACGCAGATAAGCTTGATCACCAGGTTGATAAGTCAAACACCATCATTTGCGATCATAGTTTCTCTTCTGGCGGTCCTGAGCCGCCTTTAGATTTTCTCGAACGATACGGACTTGCTCTTCGGCGTGTTGAATAATATCCGGACCCACGAGCAGGCGTTCCCCAGTTTCTGACCAACTCAGAGGGGTTCGACACTTACGTCCATAAATTACTTCGAAGGGAGGCATTTTCAAGCTGGCTTGATAGCTGTTGTTATAAGAGAATTCGGCATAAGGAAGAGACTCTTCCCATTTCTTACCGAAAGAAATAACACAAGCTCGCAGCATGTATTCAAGCACTTGATTCACTCGCTCAACTTGGCCTTGGGATTGGGGATGATAAGCTGAACTCCAGGTAATATGAGTTCCCATAGCTTCTTGGAAACTTTCCCAAAACTTTGAGGTAAAAAGTCCGCCACGGTCCAAACTAATCTCCTTCGGAATATCGTGGAGTGAAACAATTCTGGAGATATATAACTCTGCTAACATACTAGCAGTGATAGTCTCCTTGACAGGCAGAAAGTGTGCAACTTTAGAAAGTTGGTCGACGACGACAAGAATAGCATCGTGACCCTTCTGTGACTTGGGAAGGCCGGTAATGAAATCCATTCGAACTTTATCCCATTTCCACAAAGGAATAGGAAGTGGTTGCAGAATTCCAGCAGGCTTCTGATGTTCTGCTTTAACGCGACGACACACATCACATTCAGCAACGTATCGAGCAATATCCTGCTTCATTCTAGACCACCAGTACCTTTGACGGAGGTCACAATACATCTTGGTGCTACCCAGATGAATAGACAGCGATGTATCATGTGCCTCCTTCATGACCTTGTCAGTCATAAGCTCGAAGCGAGGTACGACAATGCGGTCTCTGAAATACAAGATTCCATCTTCACACAGCGAGAAATCCATGTACTTTTCCAGGTGAAGATCTTTCTTCATCAAATCAACTTCAGCATCTTTAGCTTGCACACTCTTAATAGCCTTCTCAAGGTCTGGTTCAACAACCATGGTATTTAGGTATCCTTGAGGAACTATCTCGAGATTTAGCTTTCGAAGCTCTTCATACAGGAGTGGTTGTTGTAGCTGGACTTCAAGTTCACTGCAGTATGATTTACGGCTCAAAGCATCAGCCATTACATTAGCCTTACCAGGGGTATAAGAAATACCCAAATCATAGTCCGTAATGGTCTCCATCCATCTTTGCTGACGGAGGTTCAGAGATGGCTGAGTGAACAAGTACTTCAGACTCTTATGATCCGTGTAGATCTCACAACGATTACCGAGGAGGTAATGTCGCCACAACTTCAATGCATAGATGACAACAGCTAGTTCTAGATCATGCACTGGATAATTCTCTTCATGCGGGCGCAACTGTCGAGAGCCATAAGCAATCACTTTACGCTCTTGCATTAGGACACAGCCTAATCCTTCACGGGATGCGTCACAATAAATCACGTAGTCCTTGCGAGAATATGGAGGAGCAAGTACTGGGGCGGATGTTAGCTTGTCTTTGAGTGTTTGAAAACTTTCCTGACATTTCTCTGTCCACTCAAAGTTAACGCCTTTGTGAAGCAGATCAGTCAAAGGCTTAGCAACCTTTGAGAAATTCTTGACAAAGCAACGGCAATAGCTTGCAAGGCCGAGAAAACTTCTGACTTGCTTGACATTCTTCGATGGAGTCCATTCAAGAATAGCCTGAACTCGTTATGGGTTAATAGCAATGCCATCTTTGGAGATCACGTGTCCGAGATATGTCACTTCAGACAACCAGAATTCACACTTAGAATACTTGGCATATAGTTGATGTTCACGCAGCTTTTCCAGTACAAGCCGAAGGTGTTCGGCATGTTCTTCTTCATTCTTCGAATATACAAGAATATCATCCAAGTAGACCATGACGAATTTGTCGAGGTAATCCATGAAGATATAATTCATCAGGCGGGAGAACGTAGCTAGAGCATTTGTTAGGCCAAATGACATTATAGTGTACTCATAAGAGCCATAGCGAGTAACAAATGCAGTCTTCGGAATATCCTCTTCGCGAACACGGATCTGATGATAACCCAACCTCAAGTCAAGTTTAGAGAACACCGATGATCCAGCAAGTTGATCATACAGATCATTGATCCGAGGAAGTGGATACTTGTTCTGAATTGTTGCTTGGTTGATTGGTCGATAATCTTGAACCAATCGATTAGTTCCATCCTTCTTCTTAACGAAGAGTGAAGGTGATCCCTAAGCAGAGGAACTGGGGTGGATGAAACCCTTCTTAAGTGACTTGTCGATTTCTTCCTTAAGCTCGAGAAGGTGGTGCGAAGGCATCTTATAAGGACGCTTTGCAATAGGAGTTCTGCCTGGTTTCAAGTCGATGAACTCGACAGCTCTAACAGGGGGTATTCCTGGAAGTTCATCTGGAAAGACATCTTGAAAATCATGAACAACTGGAACATTCTCGATGCCTTCAAGAGGTGAAGCATTCAATGCATTCAGAACATATATCTGATTCTCGGCATTCTGAACTGTTCGAGCTGAGTATTTGACTGTCTGGCCAGAAGGATGGGTAAGTTGGACTTTCTTAGCAGCACAGTCGATCAAAGCATTATGGGTGGTCAACCAGTCCATACCGAGAATGATGTCTATGTCGGAAGGTCCAAGAGCAATAAGGGAAGCAGAGAACATCAACCCTTCAATTCTGATCTGATTGTTGTGACTTACCATCTTGGTTTGCCACCTGGAACGGGGAGTGGTGATTTCTAAAGGAGTGGGTAATGAGCTCATAGCTAACCCATGCAATTGTGCAAATTGTTGGGACACAAAGGAATGTGATGCACCTGAATCAAAAAGAACAGAAGCTGGCACTGAATTCACAGAGAGTGTTCCCAGCATGATAGTCGGTTCCTTCTGAGCCTTTTCAGCATTGACGTGATTGGCATGGCCAAGTACAACAGCAGACGGTATGACATTACGGTTTCTGAATCGGCGGTTTCGACAACTCTTCTTACGACCAATAGGAGGACAAGATGCATTCTGATCATTATGGGATGGAGCCACAACATTGGACTATCCACCCTGAATCGTTAGTTGTCTCGGTGGTGGAGGCAGACGAGGTGCAACATATGACGGCCTTGGTGAAGTGGCAGGTCGGTGATGTACATTGTGCGGAATCCACACTCGACGTTTCTGAACAGGCTGACCCGAGGATGAGCCCACATCACGAGTGCGCTTGAGCGACTCCTGGTGCTTAGCCAGACCAGTTTCAACTCGGAAGGCTTGGCTGACAAGCATCGCAAAGTCCGCACAATCAAGGACAACAAGTGCAAGGTTTATATCAGTACGCAGTCCTTCACGGAATTTCTCCTGCTTGTGTGCGTCAGTGCAGACGTCATCTTTGGCATAGCGGGATAATTCGAGAAATTTTCTCTGGTATTCATCCACAGTCATTGTGCCCTGGGCGAGTTTGCGGAATTCCTGCTTCTTCTGGTCCTTCAGACCTTGAGGAATGTATCGTGCATGAAAAGCTAACTGAAATTCCTGCCAAGTGGTTACCGTTTCAGCAGGCAACATACCCTTGTGGCTTTCCCACCATTGAGCAGCTGGACCCTTCAAGTGAAATGTCGCAAAGGTGACGTAATTGTCAGGAGCAACATTAGCTGATTCCATTTCAAACAGGATGTCACGAAGCCAATCATCAGCATCCGTAGGATTGGTGGAGTTGCGGAAAACAGACGGGTTGAGGTGCACGAAATCTTGAAGCGATATCGGACCAGGCTCCTAACGAGCATCGTTGCGTTCCAAACGGTTCACCAAACTCTCGTTGAGTTGATGGCTCAATTCAAACTGCTGCATCATTGCGGCAATATAAGGTGGAGGTGGAGGATCGTCAGCCATCCTGCCAAATCAATAGGGGCAGTTTAGCAAGAAAAGCTGCATGTGTAAAAGGTCATTCACGATGTAACATGAGTAATGAACAAGAAGGGCATTAGATTTATGATAGTAGTCGTTAAAGACATACCAATCCATGCACAGAGTTAGATTCAAACGGATAGTACGCGCTCGGGAACGCTTGCAGCTAGACAAACTAGGCGGCGCGCAGACATGCGGTAAGGAAGTACACAACCAGACATAGCAAAGGCTACATCATGTCGGAGAAATTGTTGGAGCGAGGAATCTGCAAGTGACAACACAGGGTGCCCTCGATAAAAGGATCCTGCAAGCAGAACCTGGCCCACAATCTTGAAGGAAGGGGGGAAATTTTGGAACACCGGGTGGATGTGATCACGAGAACTTAATGTTGGAGTTAGTAAAATTTTAACCCGAAAGGAAGAGAGATCGGAGTCCCAGAGTATAGACGAGGAATAAAAGATCCTAATACCAGCCATTCGGCGACGTGGGCCCGTGAGCCACATAGCCAAGTTAGTAAAACAGTTTTGGACCACTAGACTCAACTTCGGCCAAGGAGTTGGAAAGGGGATCCTATAGGCAGTTGGCTCTGATACCAACCTGTGACGACCCCGGCTTAATCGTGCACTAATCATACACGCAAATGCACATGATCAAGTCTAAGGACTCACTTGAAGGAATCACAACACAACTATAGAACATAAATAAAGTCATACAAGCTTTATATTACAAGCTAGGGGCCTCGAGGGCTCGAATACATAAGCTTGATGTCAACAAGCATCAGCGGAAGCGTTAGATATCTAAGTACAGATATAAAAGAGAAACAGATAAGCCTCTAGAAAGGCGGGGCCAAACAAAAGCTACGATCGAAAGGCGCAGGCCTCCTGCCTGGGACCCTCCGATCCTACTCCTGGTCGTCGGCAAGCTCGTAGTAGTAATGATCGTCGACAGGGGCATCTGGCTCCGGGGCTCCGTCATCTGGTTCCATCAAACGGATATGGGGAAAAAGAGAAAGCAAAGCAACCGTGAGTACTCATCCGAAGTACTCAGCAAGCAAGGATCTACACTACATATGCAACATTATCAAAGAAAAGCTGTATATGTGGACTGGGCTGCAGAAATGCCAGAATAGAGGGAAGACCTAGTCCTATCGAAGACTAGCATCTTCAGTGGTCTTGCAGCATTAGAAGAGTGTAGATTAGTACAGTATAAAGTAGTAGCAGTAATCAGTACCATCCTCGGCCAGAGATCCTTTCTCGACTCCCTGCGAGAAAGCAATCCCAGAGCCATAAGATCCATTTCTCATCACAAGTATCCAGTTCTAGATGTATCGATCGGGTACAACTCCGAGCGTCTGTTACCGAGGATCCGGCTATGCATAGATTAGTTCTTCCCTGCAGGGGTGCACCAACTTACCCACCATGCTCGCGTAACTCCGGCTGGACACACTTTTCTGGGTCATGCCCGACCTCGGCCAAATGACACACCGCAGCCCTACCTAAAGCTCAGCAGAGAGGTCCCCGTCGGTCTATATCCTAAGCGCTCAGGGGTCTTGGGACGTCGCCATGTGCGCTCCGGGTCATTGCGAGCAGGGTAGATACCAGCGCCAACGGCATGATCCGACTCGGCCGCCATGCTGAACTGGACGTCTGACAGAGCTTTCGGCTGATGCATACGATGCAGAGTGCCCATAACTATTCCTGCGTGATGGTTAGTGCTATCGGGCCAGAGGCCCACTCAGATCACATATCCAAATCATTAGTGTATTGGTAGTGCGGTAACGAGCAGAGACTCACAATCGATGTGACCCCGTTGCCCCGTCTCGAGGACTTGCGGCAAGGGCTAAGAATGCACGGCCACGCCTCGTATTTATCTCTCGGATACCGTCCAGGTCAACCCGTCTCCACATCACTCGCCACTTAGGCTCGCACGGGTGCCCCTTAGGGCCGACCCGACTTTAACATGGTTCATGGTTAAAGTCATAGTAACTGTGTGTCCATACACCATGGGAAAACTGAGGAATCACCCTCGACGGATCCCACATGATGTAGTCGTCAAGGTGAACTTAGGAGGAATCACCCTCGAGGTTCACACTTGAGGTGTTGCACGACGGCGTCATTATCGGAAGTGGTGAAGGAGGAATCACCCTCGATGACCACGACCGAATAGCTACTCTACAGAGTTAACATCAGAAGTGCTAAACGAGGTATCACCCTCGGCACTCGATAGTAACGCTGCAGTGTCGTACAACTAAGGGGGTGATGTGCGGTGCCGGGGCCTGGTTATTGAGTCTTCTGATGATCCAGCGGGGCAACCGGGACAAGTGGGGTCACTGGGGTCTCGATCCAGCCTATACTAAGCAGTTTAGGATAAGCAGGTAATGTATCAATAGCAGGTTACAATAAACAGACTATGCATCAGAATAGGTAAAGCAGTAGCAACAGTAATTCTAATGCAAGCACAAGAAAGAAGAGAATAGGCGATATAGGCATGCTCAAGGGGGGTGCTTGCCTGGTTGCTCGGTGGCAAAGGCAAGGTCGTCAACGGTGTCGTCGAGCTCCTGAGCTGCGTCGGTCACGGGAACTGCGTCTGTACCGGGGTCTACCGAGAGAGAAGAGGGGGAGGAAACAGATAAATACATGGCAAACATATGCAACACAGAGCATGCTATGCTAACGTGCAGTGCAGGGTTGCCTAAAAACATGTATAAACCATTTTAGTTATTTTAGGATTAAAGTTGGAATTATTAACCGGTGTATATGCACTATTCATCTACCGCAAAAGGCTAAAAGTTGCGGGTTCACCTCCATAGAGGGTCCCGACACGGAAACGGATAGCATGGTCGGACTCGTCTCGTCGTTCTGAGCAACTTTCATGTACAAAGTTTTTCGATCCGAGCTACGATTTAATTTATATGATTTTCTAAGTTTTAAAGAATTTCTGGAATTTATTTTATTTATTTAATTCAACATTATCCAGAACATTGTCTGGTGACGTCAGCAGTGATGTCAGCATGAGGTCAGCAAGTCAACTGCCACTGTCCAGGTCAAACCTGACAGTGGGTCCCACCTGTCATAGGCAGAGGACTAAACAGGGTCTTGTTTAATTTAAACAGAGATAATTAGCAGCTAGGCCCCACTTGTCAGTGAGTTATTTGACTAACTAATTAACTAATTAACTAATAGGTTTAATTAGCAAATTTAGTTATTTAGAAAAAAACATTTTACGCGGTGGGGCCCGCGGGTCAGTGTCACACTGTGCCACGTCAGCAGTTGACCCAGGTCAACGGGGCCCGCGGGGCCCGCAGTCAGTGGCACTAGCGGTGGGGCCTGGCTGGCCAGGTCAGCGCCGGCACCGGAGCACGCCGGCGAGCTCGCGCAACGATGACGAACTCCGGCGAGCCCGGGTTTCGTGCACGGTGCACCAAATCGGGCGTTTTTGGGCTCGTTCGAACGAGCACATCACGGCGCATCTGGTGGTGACGGTGGTTGGAGCTGGGGAGGCCGAAGCTGACAGCGGCTAGCACGTCGGCGGCGGAGCCCTCGGGCGGCGATCTATTTCGGAGCAACGGCACACGTGCGAGGAAGCAAAAGGGCTGGGCGAGGTCTGCGGGTCGCGGCGAGCAAAACGGACAGTGGCCCAGGGCCCAATGGTCGCCAGAATGGCGCCGGCGATGAGCTATGCGGCGGGGCGATCAGGCATCTCCAACGCAGTGGCTACGGTGACCAAATCGAGCAGGAAAGAGAGGGGGAAGGTGCAGAGGAGCTCACCGAGCGGCTACGTAAAGCCCTCGAAAGCTTTGGAGCAGCAGGGGAGCTCGGGGACGGCGGAGATCGCCGGCGACCGAGAAGATGAAGCCGGCTCAATCCTGTCTGTGTGGTCCTCTACGAGCTCAAGGGTGAGGTGGATATGATGTCGTCGAGGTCGGTGATGAGCCTGGACTTGCCGTGGCGACGAAACAAACTCGGTGGCCGCGGTGTTGACGACGGCGCGTCGGCGTGGCGCTCGAGAAAGAGGGGAAAGAGGGAGCCGAGCGAGAGAGTGCGAGAGGAGAGGGGAGAAGTGAGGGCTAGGGTTTCCAGGGGAGAGAGGGCGAGTGAGGGGGTGCCCTATATCCTCCGTCGGAGCCGTGGGATGCTCGACGGGTGGCCGTCGGCGGCGTGTCAGCGCGCGCGGGCGACAGCACGCGATGAGGATGACGGGGCGGCTAGGCGGGCTGGACCGGTCACTGTTGCCGCGGCCCAGTAACAGGTGGGTGCAGGTAAGTGGCCTCTGGCCTTTTCTCTTTTTCTTATTTTCTGTTTTTGTACTCTTTTCTATTTTGTAAATTGTTAGGCCACTTAATGACTTTTGTAAAACAGTGAGTTACGTCACATAAATATGTTATAATATTTAGCACTGCGAGAAATTGGTTTGGTGAGCAAATGATTTCATTTGAATTTTTAATAAATGAATTGGCACGTTAAATTTCTGTTTTGGTGTTGTTTCATGTTGTTGGAGTTACTTAATTAAATTCACTAATGTAAATTACAATTTTATATTTGCCTCTGGATTATTTGCTACTTAATGAACATTTTTCACACAGTGTTTGAGCCACTTAATTTTTCACTTTGAATTTGAAATGATTTTCAGAGAGAACTTTGAATTGATTTGTTTAACCAATATGATCAAGCTCTGCAAATGAAAATGACTTGGCAATATTAGCAGAGTGTCACAGTGATTATTACACAGGGGTGTTACAGTTGCACCTTTGTTACACTTGTTACCCGTTACGAATTATCTTGTCACAAAACTATCTGTTATCGATAATTTCAGTGCTTTCAGAAAATACCTTGCTGAAAACCGCTTGTCATTTCCTTCTGCTCCTCGTTGGGTTCGAAACTCTTACTTTTTGAAAGGACTACGATAGATCCCCTATACTTGTGGGTCATCAGTAGATATGGTGGACTCATATGGAATAACTTGGGTTTAAGATTTTGATGCACAAGCAGTATTCCCGCTTAGTACAGGCGAAGGCTAGCAAATAGGTTGAGAAGCGGCCAGCTAGAGAGCGAAAACGGTCATGAACATGCGTTATGCACAATTAACATTGAATACTAGCATGAGTAGGATATGGACACCATGAACATAAATATCGTAGATGCTATGTTGGTTTTGATTCAACTACATGCATGAACATGTGCCAAGTCAAGCCACTTGAAATATTCAGAGGAGGATACCATACCATCAAACTACATCAGAATCATTTTAATGCATGTTGACATCCAAGATAAGTCATTATCTTCTCCTAGCTACTTAAGCATGGCATGAGAAACTATAATCTCTAATTGTCATTACAAACATGTTTGATCATAATATGCTGAATCATGGATACTAGGTTAAACATATTTACAAAAAACAGAACAAGTTGAGTCCATACCCGTTTCTCTCTGCCACAACCAGTTCATCAAATATCGTCATTATTTCCTTTCACTTGCATGACCGAATGATATGAAAATAATAATAGTGCAAGAGTGTCGTGGACTAAGCTGGAATCTGCAAACATTTTATTCAAAAGGAGAAGACAAGGTAATATGAGCTCTTTGTTAGATCAATAGCAATGCATATGAGAGCCACTCAACATTTTCATTGTGGTTTTCTCCTTGGTATGACTCAATAAAAAGAAAGGAATTTCAGAGAAACACACGGAAATATTTTTGGAGTTTTTAGTTTTTCTTGAAGAAAGCAAATTAAAGAAAAAGAAAAACAAGAACGAGAAAACTATTTACATGAAAAGCTCCCAACAAGCAAAAGAATAACAAGGAAATATTTTTGGGTTTTCCTTTTAATACTACAACTAACTAAACTAGAAAGAAAACTGAAAAGAAGCAAGAAACATTTTTTTGATTTTCTTAAAGTTTTTCAAACACACAAGAAGAAAGCGAGAAAATAAACCTAACATGGATAATACAATGAAAAAAATGTGAACATCGACAACTGGAATGAAATGTGTGAACATGAATGTAATGTCGGTGGAAATACGTACTTCCCCAAGCTTAGGCTTTTGGCCTAGCTTGGTAATCACCACTCATAGTAGCCATACGGTCCCATCTCGAAGTGCTGCGGCGGCGGCACCTGAGCGTCCCACTCCTGAGGCTCCTCCTCTGCTGCTGCGTGGGTGTTCCGGTAGGCAATAATGTCCGCTGGCATGACCCTGTATCCTCCCCTAGCAATAGAATCAAACAAAGCAGGTGCAGGCAGTGGGATAATATCACGGGTTTCCACACTGTAAACCAGGTTATAACGAATATTATGAAGAGAGTCAGCTTCATCAGTAAACTAGTGGGCCACCATCGCCTGGTGATCTAGATAAACCTTGGGCATAGGATAATCATGTTAGCGTATCTGAACGTTAAAGTGACTCGCTAAGCGACTAGCATAAATACCGCCATGAATTTTGCCCTTGGTTCTATTAAGGTGCAGACGGCGTGCAATAATAGCCCCGAGGCTAAAGGTGTTATCGCTGTATAGGGCATGGCGTAAGATGGCGAAGTCAGGAGCACTGAGTGCGCCAACCTTTTCTCTAGCAATTAAACACTTAGCAATGAATAGAGCAAAATAATGCACAGAAGGAAAATGCAAGCTAGTGGCGGTAACACTCGATACCCCTCCCTCATCTCCCACTATTAGAGTATGATAAAAGCCCTCAAACTCTATAGGTCTAGGCTCTCTTATTTCCCCGTCAGAAGGGATCAAGCATGTATCGCAAAAATCAGTGAGTGGCATATGACGGGTTTCAGCATATAAATTAAACTGCACCTCAGGGGGATTATTCCTAGTCAGAAAATGAAAAAATTTCAAAAAGGAATTTGTAAGGAGATGGTATTGTTCACACTCAGCTGCGATGAAGTTGGTTAGCCCGGCATTTGCAGTGAATTGGGTGAACTCTTGATGAATCCCGGGCCGCTCCATGAAGGGATTATGCGGCCATTCGCACGGCCGCACCTCCACCCTTCTCCGAGTATGGAGGTCTGATAACCCACAAGTATAGGAGATCGCAACAGTTTTTTAGGGTAGAGTATTCAACCGAAATTTATTGATGCGACACAAGGGGAGCCAAAGAATATTCACGAGCATTAAGAGGTTGAGTTGTCAATTCAACCACACCTGAAAGTCTTAATATCTGCAGCAAAGTATTTAGTAGCAAAGTAGTATGGAAGTAACGGTAACAGTGGCAAAAGTAATAGTAGCAGGTTTGTAGTGATTGTAACAGCAGTAGCAACGAAAGTAACTTAGCAAGGATCAATATGTGAAAAGCTCGTAGGCATTGGATCGGCAATGATAATTGTGTTGGATAATATTCATCATGTAGCAGTCATAACCTAGGGTGACACAGAACTAGCTCCAATTCATCAATACAATGTAGGCATGTATTCCGTATATAGTCATACGTGCTTATGGAAAAGAACTTGCATGACATCTTTTGTCCTACCCTCCCGTGGCAGTGGGGTCCTAATGGAAACTAAGGGATATTAAGGCCTCCTTTTAATAGAGAACCTGACCAAAGCATTAGCACTTAGTGAATACATGAACTCCTCAAACGACGGTAATCACCAGAAAGAATCCCAATTATTATCACCTTGGGGTATGCGGATCATAACTCGTAATAGGTGTCTACAACTTGCAAGATAGGATCAAGAAGACAAATATATTCATGAAAACATAATAGGTTCAGATCTGAAATCATGGCACTCGGGCCCTAGTGACAAGCATTAAGCATAGCAAAGTCATAGCAACATCAATCTCAGAACATAGTGGATACTAGGGATCAAACCCTAACAAAACTAACTCGATTACATGATAAATCCTATCCAACCCATCACCATCCAGCAAGCCTACGATGGAATTAGTCACTCCCGGCGGTGAGCATCATGAAATTGGTGATGGAGGAAGGTTGATGATGATGATGATGGCGACAAATCCCCCTCTCCGGAGCCCCGAACGGACTCCAGATCAGCACTCCCGACGAAGAACAGGAGGCGACGGTGGCTCCATATCGTAAAATGCGATGAATCCTTCTCCCTGATTTTCTTCTCCCCAAATAGGGTTATATAGAGTTGGTGTTAGGGTCGGAGGAGGTCTAGGGGGCCCACAAGCCCTCTAGGCGCGCCCAGGGGGGCGCCCCCGGGCTTGTGGCCTCTGGGTGGACCCCCTCTGGTTAATTCTTGCGCGAGTATTTTTATATATTCCAAAAATATTCTCCGTAAATTTCCAGGTTAATCCGAGAACTTTGATTTCTGCACAAAAATAACACCAAGGCAAGTCTGCTGAAAATAGCGTCAGTCCGGGTTAGTTCCATTCAAATCATGCAAATTAGAGTCCAAAACAAGGGCAAAAGAGTTTGGAAAAGTAGATATGATGGAGACGTATCAAGGCCATTGTCCGATGATTCCCCAATGACTCCCTTAGCATTTTTCTTGGAGGCAAACTTCCTAAAGAAACTCATCTTATTCCTATAGATAAAATTCTGAAAATTTTAGTCCACAAAAATTTTGTCAACAAAACCTAACAAGATTGATAGCAACTACTCAAAAGGACGCATAGAGGCCATAATAAGCATTCAAACTACTTAGAACTCTAAGAATTCAACATGCAAGCTCATCTACAGCAGCACCAAGAGTAGTTAATTATTCAAAATATAATCCACTAAAGCAAAAACTAATTGGAGCAATGGAGGAGTCACATACCAAGTAGCAATCCCCCAAAACAATTTCGAAAACGGATCTTCGAGCAAAGAGATCAAAATCCGCAGGTTTGAGAGGAAGAACACGAGAGAGAGAGCTATGGTGATTTTTTCTGGAGGTAGGAGATGACATGGGCTAAAGAAGTAAGTGAGGGGACCCACGTGGGGACCACAGCCCACCAGGGCGCGCGTGGGGCTGCTGGCGCGCCCTGGTGTCTTGTGGTCACCAGGTGCACCCCCCCCCCTCTGATGTTGTTTGCACCAAAAATTCAGAAATATTCAGAAAAAAATCGTATTAAATTTTCAGGGCATTCTGAGAACTTTTCTTTTTGGGTCATTTTTTATTGCACGGGAAATTCAGAAAACAAACAAAACATGGCATTTTATTTTATTTAACTAAGAAAAACAGAAAATAAAAGTTGGGAGCAGAAGGCTGTGCTTACTAGATTCATCAACTTCATACCTCTCAAAAATGATCCATTAATAAGGTTGATCAAGTCTTATTAACAACCACCTTCGATTAGCATATAACCGAAGAACTTTCATAAAACACTAAGTTACCTCGACGGGGATATGCTTGTCCCCAACAATAAGCATTTCATATTTCTTTTTGGTAGTAGGTATAGGTAGTTGAAAACTTCCAATAGTGAGTGTCGGAGATTTTTCAATAACATTAATACCATTCTCTTGGAATTGTTTCTTCGAAAAGTGCACCGTATGCTCATTACCATTGATATGAAAAGTGACCTTGCTTTTATTGCAATCAATAACAGCCCCTGTAGTATTCAAGAAGGGTCTACCAAGGATAATCGACATGTTGTCATCCTCGGGCATCTCAAGTATAACAAAGTCAGTTAAGATAGTAACATTTGCAACAACAACGTGCACATCCTCACAAATACCGATAGGTATGGCTGTTGATTTGTCAGCCATTTGCAAAGATATTTCGGTAGGTGTGAGTTTATTCAAATCAAGTCTTTTATATAAGGAGAAAGGCATAACACTAACACCAACTCCTAAATCACACAAAGCAGTTTTAACATAATTTCTTTTGATGGAGCAAGGTATAGTTGGTATTCCTGGGCTCCAAGTTTTTTAGGTACTCCATCATTAAAAGAATAATTAGCAAACATGGTGGAGATTTCAGTTTCAGGTATTTTCTCTTATTAGTGATGATGTCTTTCATATATTTTGCATAAGGGGCCATCTTTAAAATATCAGTCAAGCGAGTGCGCAAAAAAATGGCCTAAGCATTTTAGCAAAGCGTTCAAATTCTTCATCATCTTTTTTCTTAGTTGATTTAGGTGGAAAGGGCATGGGTTTTTGAACCCATGGTTCTCTTTCTCTTCCATGCATTCTAGCAACAAAGTCTATTTTATCGTATCTTTTATTTTTAGGTCGTGGGTTATCAAGATCAACAGTTGGTTCTATTTCAACATCATTATCTGGTTGTTTATCATTGTCTAGTTGAGTGTCTTCATGAACATCATCATTATCTTTTTCATTATCACTAGATGAATGTTCATTACTAGATTGAGTTTCAGCATCAGAAATAGAAACATCATTATTATATTCAGGAGGTTTTTCTATTTCAGGTTCACTACAGGTATGCAAAGTCCGATCATTTTTCTTTTTCTTCTTCTTTCTAGAAGGACTAGGTGCATCAGCGTTAATTCTTTGAGAGTCTTGTTCAATTCTTTTAGGGTGTCCCTCAGGATAAAGTGGTTCCTGAGTCATTTTGCCTCCTCTAGTAGCTACTCTAACAACAAAATCATTTATATTATTATTCATTTCACTAAGCAACTCTCTTTGAGATTTAGCAACTTGTTCTTGTTGAGTTTGAACCATAGAAGCATGTTTTCCTACACCTCTTACATCATTAGTAATTCTAAATAACAAGTCACTCAAGCGAGCAGTCTATTAGAACTATATTTCAATTGTTTCATAATATTTTCATTGAAGTGATCTTGTTTTCTAATGTAGTTATCAAACTCATAAAGGCATTGACTAGGATGTTTATTGTAAGGGATGTCACTTTCATCAAATTTCATTAAAGAGTTTACCTCTACCACATGTGGGGGTGGTGTATCAAGTCCATGTATTTCTTCAATAGGTGGTACATTCTTAACATCCTCTGCTTTAATACCTGTTTTCCTTCATACTTTTCTTTGCCTCTTGCATATCTTCAGGATTGAGATATAAGATACCCCTCTTCTTTGGAGTGGGTTTAGGAGGTGGTTCAGGAAGAGTCCAATCATCATAATTTTTCAATATGTTATTCAATAATTCCTCAGCTTGTTCAACAGTTCGTTCCCTGAAAACACAACCAGCACAACTATCTAGGAAGTCCCTAGAAGCATCGGTTAGTCCATTTTAGAAGATATCAAGTATTTCATTTTTCTTAAGTGGATGATCAGGCAAAGCATTAAGCAATTGGAGAAGCCTCCCCCAAGCTTGTGGGAGACTCTCTTCTTCAATTTGCACAAAATTAAATATTTCCTGTAAGGCAACTTGTTTCTTATAAGCAGGTAAATATTTTTTGGAGAAGTAGTAAATCATATCCTGGGGACTACGCACACAACCAGGAGCAAGAGTATTGTACCATATATTATCATCACCCTTTAAGGAGAACGGAAATAATTTGAGAATATAATAGTAGCGAATCTTCTCATCATGAGCAAATAGGGTGGCTATATCATTTAATTTAGTAAGATGTGCCACACCAGTTTCAGTTTCATAGCCATGAAAAGGATCAGATTCAACCAAAGTAATTAACTCTGGGTCGACAGAGAATTCATAATCCTTATCAGTAACAACGATAGGCGAAGTAGCAAACTTCGGATCACATTTCATTCTAGCATTCAAAGATTTTTCTTTCAGTTTGCATAGTAATTTCTTAAGACCATCTCTATCATTGCAAGCAAGAAAATCTCTAGCTGTCTCCTCATGCATAACATAACCTTCAGGTATCTTAGGCAATTCATATCTATGAGAGCTAGGCCTAATAGGTGTTTCAAGACTTTCAGTTTCAAGTACTTCATCAGTTTCAATAATTTCATCAGTTTCAGCATTCTCAATATCTTTAGCTCTAGCAATTTGTTCATCAAGAAATTCATCTAGTGGCATATTATCATGAGTAGCATTCATAGCAGAAGTAGCATCATCAATAACTTGCGACATATCAGGATTAATAGCATGTGGTGGTGTTGTAAGTCTACTCAAAACAGAAGGCGAATCAAGTGCAGAGTGCGATGGCAGTTCCTTACCTCCCCTCGTCCTAGAGGGAACGATCTTGGTTTTTATATCCTTCAAATTCTTCATAGTGATAAATAGATAATAATCCCAAGTGACTCAGCAAATATAGCTATGTTCCCCGGCAACGGCGCCAGAAAAAGGTCTTGATAACCCACAAGTATAGGGGATTGCAACAGTTTTCGAGGGTAGAGTATTCAGCCCAAATTTATAGATTTGACACAAGGGGAGCCAAAGAATATTTGTAAGTATTAGCAGTTGAGTTGTCAATTCAACCACACCTGGAGATTAAATATCTGTAGCAAAGTGATCAGTAGCACAGTAATATGATAGTTTTGATAGTAGTGATGATATTAGCAGTAACGGTAACAGTGATAGCAATGATTTTGTAGCAAGTGTAACAGTAGCAACAGCAGTAGTAACTTAGCAAGAACAATATGTGCAAAATTCGTAGGCATTGGATCGGTGAATTCGTTGGATGATATTCATCATATAACAGTCATAACCTAGGGCGATACAAAACTAGCTCCAGTTCATAAATATAATGTAGGCATGTATTCCGTAAATAGTCATACGTGCTTATGGAAAGAACTTGCATGACATCTTTTGTCCTACCCTCCCGTGGCAGCGGGGTCCATAAGGAAACTAAGGGATATTAAGGCCTCCTTTTAATAGAGAACTAGAACAAAGCATTAACACATAGTGAATACATGAACTCCTCAAACCACGGTCATCACCGGAAAGCATCCCGATTATTGTCACCCCGGGGTTTAAGGATCATAACACGTGGTAGGTGAATATGACTTGCAAGATCGGATCTAGAACATAGATATAATGGTGAAAACATAAACGGTTCAGATCTTAAATCATGGCACTCGGGCCCTAGTGACAAGCATTAAGCATGGCAAAGTCATAACAACATCAATCTCAGAACATAGTGGATAGTAGGGATATGGCCCTAACAAAACTAACTCGATTACATGATGAATGTCATCCAACTCCTCACTGACCAGCGAGCCTAAGAAGGAATTACTCACTCCCGGTGGAGAGCATCATGGAATTGGCGATGAAGGAGGATTGGTGATGACAAAGACCAAAGATTCCCCTCTCCAGAGCCCCGAACGGGCTCCAGATCTGGCCTCCCGATGAAGAATAG
This sequence comes from Thinopyrum elongatum, assembly GCA_011799875.1. NCBI lineage: Eukaryota > Viridiplantae > Streptophyta > Magnoliopsida > Poales > Poaceae > Thinopyrum > Thinopyrum elongatum. The sequence goes on from CM022299.1 coordinate 439,200,110, forward strand.
GAGGTGGCGTCGGCTCCATATCGTGAAACGCGATGAAACTTTCTCCCTGATTTTTTCTCTAAAAATAGGATTTTATAGCGTTGGAATTAGGGTTTGCGGGGCCACCAGGTGGGCACAACCCACCTGGACGCGCCTGGAGGGGGTGGCGCGCCCTGGTGGGTTGTGCTCAACCAGGGGGGCCCCCTTCGGTGGTTCTTGGCTCCAGTATTTTTCTTTTATTGCAAAATAATTCCCCAAAAAGTTTCTTTCCATTCTGAGAACTTTTATTTCAGCACAAAAACAACACCATGGTAGTTATGCTGAAAACAGCGTCAGTCCGAGTTAGTTTCATTCAAATCATGCAAATTAGAGTCCAAAACAATAGCAAAAGCGTTAGGAAAAGTAGATACGTCGGAGACGTATCACTCACTGATACGTCTCAAACGTATCTATAATTTTTGATTGTTCCATGCTGTTATATTATCATTCTTGGATGTTTTACAATCATTTTATTGCAACTTTATATCATTTTTTGGGACTAACCTATTGACATAGTGCCCACTGCCAGTTGTTGTTTTTTGCTTGTTTTTTACTTCACAGAATATCAGTACCAAACGGAGTCCAAACGCAGCAAAACTTTTTGGAGAATTTTTATGGACCAGAAGACACCTGTTGGGCCAAAGAAGTACCAGAGGGGGGCTCCGAGGGGAGCACAACCCACCTGGGCGCGCCTGGGGGCCTAGGCGCGCCCTGGTGGATTGTGCCCACCTCGGCCGCCTCCTGCACCGCCTCTTTGCTCTATAAATACCCCGAAAATCCAAAAACGCTAGGGGAGTCGACGAAACACAATTCCAGCCGCCGCAAGTTCCAGAACCACCAGATCCAATCTAGACACCATCACGGAGGGGTTCATCATCCTCATTGGTGCCTCTCCGATGATGCGTGAGTAGTTCATTGTAGACCTACGGGTCCGTAGTTAGTAGCTAGATGGCTTCCTCTCTCTCTTTTGATTCTCAATACAATGGTCTCTTGGAGATCTATTTGATGTAACTCTTTTTGAGGTGTGTTTGTTGGATCCGATGAACTTTGAGTTTATGATCAAATCTATTTATCCATGAAAGTTATTTGAGTTTCTTTGATCTCTTATATGCATGATTACTTATAGACTCGTATTTCTTCTTCGAATCTTTGTTTTAGTTAGGCCAACTAGATCGATTTTTCTTGCCATGGGAAGAGGTGCTTTGTGATGGGTTCGGTCGTGCAGTGTTCTTTCCCAGTGACAGAAGGGGCAGCAAGACACGTATTGATCATTGCTATTAAGGATTACAAGATGGGTCTATTCCTACATGAATAGATCTTGTCTACATCATGTCATCATTCTTATTGCATTACTCCGTTTTTCCATGAACTTAATACACTAGATGCATGCTGGATAGTGGTCGATGTGTGAAGTAATAGTAGTAGATGCAGGCAGGAGTCGGTCTACTAATCTTGGACATGATGCCTATATAATGATCATTGCCTAGATATTGTCATAATTATTTGGAGTTCTATCAATTGCCCAATAGTAACTTTTTTACCCGCCGTATGCTATTTTTCTCGAGAGAAGCCACTAGTGAAATCTACGGCCCCCGGGTCTATTCTTTATCATATTTGCTTTGAGATCTATTTTTATTTTCTTTTGCTTTCAGATCTATTATTCTAAAAACCCAAAAATACCTTGCCGCACTTTTTCTTTATTTGTTTTATTTTGTTTTATCGCGAGATCTATTTATCCAAAATCATACAAACCAATCTATCTTTTACCCGAGAGGGATTGACAACCCCTCTTACGCGTCGGGTTGCAAGTATTTGTTCTTTGTGTGTAGGTACCGTTTACATAGTGTTGCTTGGTTCTCCTACTGGTTCGATAACCTTGGTTTCATACTGAGGGAAATACCTACCGTAGCTGTGCTGCATCATCCCTTCCTCTTCGGGGAAATACTGACGCGAACATGAGCCATCAAGAAAGGATTTCTGGCGCCGTTGCCGGGGAGACAACATCAACATCTATCAGGTTCCTAATCACAAATCTCATCTCCTTGCAATTTACATCATTTGCCATTTGCCTCTCATTTTCATCTCCCCCACTTCACAAAATTTTGCCGTTTTATTCGCCCTCTTTTCCATTCGCCGTTTTTCTCGACAGATCCATTTTTGTGTGCAATTTTGTTTGCCACTTTTTGTCATTATGGATAGTTCTTCCTCTATTGCATGCACCCCCGAGAACGAGGTTCTTAATTTCAAACAAAGGGGAGGGGAGAATCTAAAAGATGCTTGGTATAGGATTTGCAATGATCATAATAGATCTGTTCGTAAGCAATCTACCGTTGTTCTTCTTCGTTGTTTTTATGTGGGCATCACTACTTGGTATAGATTCATCCTTGATACGATTACCGGTGGAAATTTCTTGATGTGTCCTTCTCTATATGCTTTTAATGCTATGGGAAATCTAGTGGGTTCACCACCTCTTATGATTAATGAAACAATGTTAACTCTTGAACACGTTAACTCTGGAACATGCTATTGAAAAGAAGATGCTTACCGAAGAAAACATTGAAAAATTAGATAAAAGGATGCACAATCTTGCTAATAGAATTGGGTCAAAAGCGGGAGATGATCATAAAGTACTAAAAGAAAAAGAACCCGCATTCAACAAGAGAATAGAGGAGAGCCCCGCTAGAATTAATAAGATGGAAGAATTTTTTAGTAATCTAAGCACAACTTTTGCTTCCACTAAAACTACTGAAAAAACTCCCGTAAAAATTTGCAAGATTACTCAAGTCACTAAAAACAAGGGTGCAACTTCTAATAATAACAAAGAAGATCTTAAGATGATTAGTATTCACCCCGATTTTGTTGAAGTGATAAAAGATCCCACTTGCAAGAATGAATTTTTCAAACTTGTTCCTAGGAGTATTGTTATTGAAAATTTGTATGCTAAATCTTTGAAGAATTCTAAGTTTTTGATTGAGGAGTTGGGAACTAAAGATGACAATACTTGAATCTATGCTTTATGCCTAGCTAGGGGCGTAAAACGATAGCGCTTATTGGGAGGCAACCCAATGAATAAAATTTATTTTTGCCTTTTTCTTTCTGTTCTTGAGTGTTTGCACAATTATGCCTCTGTTATGATTGTGTTTTTTATGTTTTAATTAGTGTTTGTGCCAAGTAAAGCCTTTGGGATAGCTTTGGTGATAGTTGATTTGATCTTGTTGAAAAACAGAAACTTTTGCGTCCAGTAAACTAATTCTATAGATTCACAGAAGCGATGACATTTATGAATTTTTTACACAAGATCTATGTACAAATTTCCTATGTTTTCCTAATTTTTCAGAATTTTTGGAATTACATAAGTCTGAGAACAATTAACATCTTTACAGACTGTTTTATTTTTGACAGATTATGTTTTCTTTGCATTGTGTGCTTATTTTGATGATTCTATGGATTGTATCGGGGGGTATAAGCCATGGCAAAGTTAGAATATAGTAGATATAATGTAATACAAAAATTTGAATGGGTTTTCTACAGTACTTAAAGTAAAGATTGGTTTTCTTATACTAACGGATCTCACGAAGGTTTTGTCAAGTTTTGTGTGATTGAAGTTTTCAAGTTTTGGGTGAGATCACGATTGATGAAGGAATAAGGAGTAAGAAGAGCCTAAGCTTGGGGATGCCCCATGGCACCCCAAGGTAATATTCAAGGAGAAACAAGCAACTAAGCTTGGGGATGCCCCGAGTGGCATGCCCTCTTTCTTCTAACGACCATCGGTATTTTACATGGAGCTATATTTTTATTCGTCACATATCATGAGTTTTGCTTGGAGCATCTTGTATTATATGAGTCTTTGCTTGTTTTGCTTTTTAGTTTGTCACAAGTATCCTTTCTGGACACACCTATTTGAGAGAGCCAAAATTATGCTATGATTTGTTAGAATTGCTCTATATGCTTCACTTAAATTTTTTGAGCTATGAAATTGCTCTAGTGCTTCACTTATATCTTTTTGAGCACGGTGTGCTTTAATATTTTTTAAGAAATGCTCTCATGCTTCACTTAGATTTGTTTGAGAGTTAGTAAATTTTTGAAGAAATTCTCTCATGCTTCACTTATATTATTTTGAGAGATGAAACTTTTATGCTCATGTTCTTCACTTAAATTTGTTTGAGCTTGCCAAAAGAAATAGCAATATATGAAATTAGTCCCAAAGTGATAGATATTCAAGAGGGATATAATAAAAACTTTCATGAAGGTCATTGGACAAAATAACCTTGATTCTTTGTAATAGTTTTGAGATATGATGATAGTGATATGTGAGTCATGTTGGTGAGTAATTGTGCTTTAGTAAGATTATTGGTGTTAAGGTTTGTGATTCCCTATGCAAGCACGAAAGTCAATAGTTATGCAATGAATTACATCCTACTTGTGGTGCATTATTTGGTGTTATTTATGCTTAATGCTCGCTTATGAGATTTTTTGTTTCTTGGTTGGATGCTTCTCAATCTTTTTGTTAGCCTTCACTTGTACTAAGTAGGAATACTACTTGTGCATCCAAAATCCTTAAACCCAGTTTTGCCATATGAGTCCACCATACCTACCTATATGCGGTATTCTCGTGCCGTTCTAAGCAAATTTGTATGTGCCATCTCTAATTTTCAAAATAATTTCCCTTTTGTGTGCTCGTACCGCTCATGAAACGGTAGGGGATGGCTGATATTTTTCCATGCTAGATGTGTTATTCTCAAGATGAGTGTTTATTCACTTGTCATTGCACGAGAGTACGGCAAAGGTATTAGGGATGCCCAGTCCCGAAATGAAAAATGAATTTACTTTATGTTGTCAAATAATAAATTCCTTGGAAAGTGTTGGTATGGACGGCACCCGTGGATACGGCTAGCCGTGGAATGTGAAAGTATGGTGGAAAAAGGAATAAACTTTATTTTCTGTTTGGGAGCCGCCTATGATATATCTAGCATGGAAAGTATTGGGAACTACTCGATCGTTTTCGTTAACAGGGAAAGCATGCCACCCAAAATGTTTTATCTCTATTTTTTTCGCTTTGATCTCTGGCACCTCTACAAATCCCTACTTCCCTCTGCGAAGGGCCTTTCTATTTATTTTATGCAATTTTTATTTTTATTTGAGTCTCCATCTTCTCTTATAAAGCACCAACTAAGGGGCACTATGATCATACTTGAGCATTGGATGTAGATAATATGCGAGTGTGTTTCATGAATGGATCAATGATTGAGCATGATGGGCTAGGGATCACTTGCTTTAGTGTTGATATTTTGAAAGACATGGTTGCTTGTTGATATGCTTGAGTATTGAAATCTTCATGTCAAAACTAGACTATTGCTTTGAATCATATAGAAGTCCAAATGTCCATGCTACAAAAGAAAAGAATATGTGATGAACATGTTAGGCAGCATTCCACATCAAAAATTCTGTTTTCATCATTTACCTACTCGAGGACGAGTAGGAATTAAGCTTGGGGATGTTGATACGTATCAAATGTATCTATAATTTTTTATTGTTCCATGCTGTTATATTATCATTCTTGGATGTTTAACAATCATTTTATAGCAACTTTATATCATTTTTTGGGACTAACCTATTGACATAGTGCCCAGTGCCAGTTGCTGTTTTTGCTTGTTTTTTACTTCCCAGAATATCAGTACCAAATGGAGCCTAAACGCAGCGAAACTTTTTGGAGAGTTTTTCTAGACCAGAAGACACATGTTGGGCCAAAGAAGTGCCAGAGGAGGCCACCGAGGGGAGCACAACCCACCTGGGCGCGCCCAGGCGAGCCCTGGTGGGCTGTGCCCACCTCGGCCGCCTCCCGGACCGCCTCTTTGCTCTATAAATACCCCGAAAATCCAAAAACCCTAGGGGAGGCGACGAAACACAATTCCAGCCGCCGCAAGTTCCAGAACCACCAGATCCAATCTAGACACCACCAAGGAGGGGTTCATCATCCTCATTGGTGCCTCTCCGATGATGCGTGAGTAGTTCATTGTAGACCTACGGGTCCGTAGTTAGTAGCTAGATGGCTTCCTCTCTCTCTCTCTCTCTCTCTCTCTCTCTCTTTTGATTCTCAATACAATGGTCTCTTGGAGATCTATTTGATGTAACTCTTTTTGCGGTGTGTTTGTTGGGATCCGATGAACTTTGAGTTTATGATCAGATCTATTTATCCATGAAAGTTATTTGAGTTTCTTTGATCTCTTATATGCATGATTACTTATAGACTCGTATTTCTTCTTCGAATCTTTGGTTTAGTTAGGCCAACTAGATTGATTTTTCTTGCCATGGGAAGAGGTGCTTTGTGATGGGTTCGGTCGTGCGGTGTTCTTTCCCAGTGACAGAAGGGGCAGCAAGACACGTATTGATCATTGCTATTACGGATAACAAGATGGGGTCTATTCCTACATGAATAGATCTTGTCTACATCATGTCATCGTTCTTATCGCATTACTCCATTTTTCCATGAACTTAATACACTAGATGCATGCTGGATAGCGGTCGATGTGTGGAGTAATAGTAGTAGATGCAGGCAGGAGTCGGTCTACTAATCTTGAATGTGATGCCCATATAATGATCATTGCCTGGATATCGTCATAATTATTTGAAGTTCTATCAATTGCCCAACAGTAATTTGTTTACCTGCCGTATGCTATTTTTCTCGAGAGAAGCCACTAGTGAAATCTACGACCCCCGGGTCTATTCTTTATCATATTTGCTTTGAGATCTATTTTTTTTTGCTTTTGCTTTTAGATCTATTATTCTTAAAACCCAAAAATACCTTGCCGCACTTTTTCTTTATTTGTTTTATTTTGTTTTATCGCGAGATCTGTTTATCCAAAATCATACAAACCAATCTATCTTTTACCCGAGAGGGATTGACAACCCCTCTTATGCGTCGGGTTGCAAGTATTTGTTCTTTATGTGCAGGTACCATTTACATAGTGTTGCTTGGTTCTCCTACTGGTTCGATAACCTTGGTTTCATACTGAGGGAAATACCTACCGTAGCTGTGCTGCATCATCCCTTCCTCTTCGGGGAAATACTGACGCGGACACGAGCCATCACTCACCCAATGACAGAAGGGGTAGCGAGGCACGTATTTGTATTGTTGCTATTAAGGATAAAAAGGTGGGGTTTATTCATATTGATTGGATCTATCCCTCTACATCATGTTATCTTGCTTAAGGCGTTACTTTGTTTTTGTTAACTTAATACACTAGACGCATGCTGGATAACGGTCGATGTGTGGAGTAATAGTAGTAGATGCAGGCAGGAGTCGGTCTACTTGTCACGGACGTGATGCCTATATTCATGATCATTGCCTTAGATATCGTTATAACTTTGCGCTTTTTCTATCAATTGCTCAACAGTAATTTGTCTACCCACCGTATGTGTTCTTTCAAGAGAGAAGCCTCCAGCGAAAACTATGGCCCCCGGGTCTATTCTTATCATATTATTTTCAGATCTATAAAACCAAAAACCCAAAAATTCCTTGCTACAATTTATTTACCTTTACTTTATTTTACACTTTTATTTATCTTTTATACCTATCTCTATCATATCTCATCCTTGCAAGTAACCGTGAAGGGATTGACAACCCCTTTATCGCATTGGGTGCAAGTATTTGTTTGTTTGTGTAGGTGCAACCATTGGTGACTTGTGTGTTCCTTCTACTGAATTGATACCTTGGTTCTCAAACTGAGGAAAATACTTATCTCTACTTTGCTGCATCACCCTTTCCTCTTCAAGAAAAAAACCAACGCAAGCTCAAGAAGTAGCAGGAAGAATTTCTGGCACCATTGCCGGGGAGGATCTACACCAAGCCTACCAAGTACCCATCATAAACTCTCATCTCTTGCATTTACATTATTCGCCATTTGCCTCTCGTTTTCCTCTTCCCCACTTTCCTCTTCAAGGAAAAAACCAACGCAAGCTCAAGAAGTAGCAAATGCTCTTTCCAAATCTCCCAAGACATAAGTATGAACAAGGTGGCGATAGCCATTCTCTGGTTTCCGTGCTCAACCACATTTTTAATCCACCATTCTCAAACCGAAGCCTCAAATCTCCAGCTCCTCACCACATCAACATGTAGGCCAATCCATGGAGCAACCTCAACCCAAACACGCCAGGAGAACCTACACTGGAAGAGAAGATGTGCCGCAGTTCCTGGAGTTGCTAGCAAAGCGGGCAAAGGCTGCAGTTCCGTCAGCCATGACGAAGCAATCGATCAGTCGTCCATACTTTGTTTTGAATTATCAGCCAAGCAAAAAACTTGCATTTCGGAGGGGCTCAAACCTTCCAGACAGCAGCAGGCATGATGCCAGTCGCGTGTCCCGCAAACTGTGCCATATAGGCAATCAACGTCGAGTATTCTCCTTGAGAGGTGAACTTCTAGTGGATAGTATCTTGCACACTGTTGTTCAGAGTAACGAAGGATAGTTTCTCCCAAAGTGTTATGAGCTCCTGTAAGTGCTCCAGGGTGATCCCATGATAGGTATCAATCTGACAAACCCAATAATTGTTGAGGAGAGCAGTTTGGACCAAGCAACATTTCTTTTTTGAGAGGTCAAAGATCCTAGGAGCAATATCTTTGGGTCTCATGCCTTGGAGCCAGGATGACTCCGAGAACTTTGCCTTAGTTCCATCTCCAATGTGAACCGTGGTGGCCGCCGCAAAAATATCCTTGTCATTGTCATTGCATGGCGTTCCCATCCCAACCCAAGTCTTGGGTGGGTCAGCCCATTCATACCAAAGCCATCGCAATCGAAGGGCAGTAGGAAACTTCTCCAGGTTGAGGATGCCCAAACCACTAAAGATCTTGGGCTTGTAGACAAGTTCCCAGTTGACCTTGCATTTTCCACCGGTCACCTTGTCACATCCCACCCAAAGGTAGGCACACCGCAAATTGTCAATCTTCTTCCTCACTTCCATCGGCAACTCCAGATGCATAATATGATATATAGCAATGGCGGTAAGCACATCCTTGACCAAAACGACGCGTCCCGGGGTAGCCACATGCCTTGTGATCCAAGGCGGTAGCTTTCCCGCAACTTTATCTTCTAAGAACTGAAAGTGTATTCTCTTCAACCTTGTAACCGAAACAGGCAGTCCCAAATATCTCATTGGGAAGGTGGAGCGAACAGCCGAGAAGGCCTGAAGGACGTCATCAAGATCAATGTTACCACAGCGAATGTGCGCAACAAGACTTTTGGCACAATTGGTGACCAATCCAGTAACATCACCAAAAGAGGCAAGAGTTGAAGCGAAAAACTGAATGTTATTTTTATTGGGGAAACAAATATGGCAGCATCATCAGTATAAAGCGATGCACAAATAGGTCGACCTCTGAGCGGTTTAAGATGACCTTGGGAAGTCGCCGTGGCAAGGATGTGGTGCAACGGGTCAATGGCAAGAACAAAAAGCAACGGGGAGAGAGGGTGCCCTTGACGAAGGCCCCGTCCATGTTTAATAGGTAATAGGGTCACCGGCAGTACCATTAAGCAACACACGTGAAGATGCCGAGCAGAGAAGGGCGGTGATCCAATCTCGAAAGCGGCTTGGGAAGCCTTTGTGGCGAAGAAAATCCATCAAGTAATCCCAACGCACAGAATCGAAGGCCTTCTTAATGTCGAGCTTGAATAACAAAGTTGGTGTATTTGTGCGTTGGAAGCGCCTAGCCAAGTTGCACACATATATGAAATTGTCATGGATACTCCTCTTCTTGATGAACGCGCTCTACGCATTGAAGACATGGCTTTGTAAAACTATTTACAATGTGCATAATTCAAAAAATATATACATAGAGGCTCCAGCCAACCATGGTAGACCAGATGCGTCCGCGGGTCAGACCCACGGCCAACACATCGAGGAAAATGGCCCTACACAAATGGACAAAATTCAGACAAACGGACATTCGTTTGGAGTCGTGCATTGGAGTTGGCCTAAACACCTCATCTAAGAATCTTACATTGTATATAAGCCTAAAGATAAAGCTAGTTTAGGCGAACTATTGGAGAGTTTTTTTTCTTTTAATTTCCTGTAAAACAGTGGTATTTTAGAGAGAGAGAGAGAAACTGTTGCCGCTCGAGGGAACTGCACAAACCACCACTTGTTGGGGCTAGTGTTGCACAAAACACCTACTATACAGGTTTGTAGCGAAAAACACCGTATATTGATTGCATATAGATTTAATCTAGTGTTTAGATACATTGACATAATTCCAGACAAATAAGTCTCGCTTGTACGGGCAATTCTAACCGGCCGATGCAAACAAACGTGATTTTTGTCCGCTTTTTGTCCGTTTGGGTCGGCCGAGCAGACGCGCGTGTCCGGTTTTTGAGTTGGGTCGGTCGGTGCTCCCACCGTGGCCGACGCATTTGTCCGCGTGGTCTTAAAAAAACTAAATAGGCACACAAAATATTTATATTTAAAACATCCAAATTAATAAAACATAATTAAACATTAAAACCGCGGGCCAAAGTCCACCAGCGTGTCTACGCCCAGGGGAACGTCGTCCGGTAGGCCACCAGCGCGGCCTCCTCCAGCGTCTGCTGTAGCGGCGGGGCTGCCTAGCGCCATGTGCACCTCATCCTTTAGCTCCCGCCGCTCCTCCTCCTCCTCGCGTGACCAGCGCTATCGGTGCTCCTCCTCCTCCTCCTCACGCGGCCAGCGCTGCCCGCGCTCGCGTTGCATGCGGCGCTCCCCGTCGGCCCATTCCTCCTCTAGCGCGCAGCGGCGCCACTGCTCAAGGTAGGCCGCCTCCTCCTCCTCCTCCTTTGACGCGCTGAGCCACACCGACGGCGTGCTGACCCTCCCGCACGACGCCCTGCCACCGCGTATGTCTCGGTGGCTGCGGGCGGTGCCAGCGCGGGCACATGCGGTGCCGCTGGCGATGACGATGGCGGTGGCAGTGGCAAGTAGACGCAATCGCCGGCCGCGGAGAGCTGGAGCGCCTCCTCCGAACCAATCGTATTTTGTGATGGTTGTATTGGCCATATGACAACTACTTTGCTGTAGTGGTCACATAGCAACTACTTGGATGCTAAAATCTAATGGCAACAATATTTACCATGTTTTTGGTGCTGGTGATCACATGCCAAATTTGTTTCATTCAAATTTTGGTTCAAAATTTAACAATATCAGAAAATGTGAAAAAATTCCAGTAAATTTCACATGTCTACAGTACCATTCTGGGAAAGTTTTACCCCATTTGGATCAATGGTTTGCTAGATAATGAAAGTTTTAGTTAGCCCATACAATTTTTTGGTTCAAATTTTAACATTTAAAAAAATGCAAAACAATTCCAGTAAATACTACATGTATTCAATATTAATTTGGGAAAGTTTCACCTCAATTCGACCACAGGTTTGGGAGATAATGACGGTCTAATATGTTGGCTGATGTGGCCGGTTTTTATTGCCACGTGTGCAATTACAAGCAGGACCCATTTGTCTGTAATTATGTCAATGTATCCAATCACTAGATTAAACCTAACTGCAGTATCATACCATACCAATATGTGATATTTTCTGCAACAAATCTCAGGTGTTTTGTGCAATACTGGCCTCAATAAGTGATGGTTTGTGCAATTCCCTCGTTGCTGCTCTAGCCAATCACCAGGGCGGCAGCTTACCCATTGCCCGACACGAATCATCTGTTCCGTGTACCGGCTTCGCACCACTTCTACAGAATAGCCATGGATTGCAAAGCAAAGCTGCCGATAAGACGGCGCTGCTGGTCCCTAGTCCTCGCCAGCAATCTCGGCCCACCCTGTTCGCCGCTGGTATAGCAAAGGTGGGTGCCAGATATCTGCCCGCCGTTCCTCTGCCCAAACATGACCATCTGATTCGCACGAGAAATTCCCGTGGGCCTCAAGACAACAGGAGAAACTGGTCAGTGAGCACGATGCGGCCTTTGGCGCCGATCGACCGAAGCACTGCAGCTGGACGCCGAGACGCGAACCAACAGTCCAACGCAGCCGTGGCTGACGGCCGCAGGCACGTGGTCAAACAGTGTGCAGCAGTGACAGAGCGCAGCGCCAGCGGAGAAACCACAGGCGAGGCGCGAGCCTGCGCCGACACGTCAATTCTGCTGGCCTTCTTTACTTGCAAGCCAAAATGGCCAGTGGACAGCGCAGCGGAAGAAAACAAGGCGGGATCTCGTGATCTCACAGCGCGCGCGCGTCGTCGCCTCTATTTTTTAACACCGGCGGGGCCATCGTCACGACAACTCCCACGCACGACCCCAAATCATCCGGCCGCGTCCATTTGAAGGTAAACGGACAAAAACCACGGCCCAACGCGCGGGAGCAGACGGACAAATGTCCGTTTTCGGTCTGTTTTGAACTCATTCCCGGCCCAAGTATGGGCCGTGTTTGCGGTCAACAGACACGCGCGGACGGTCGCGACGCGTGCCCTTGTCCACACCTGGTCCGTCCGTCGGTGACACACCCGTCCCTTTTTCTATTCCCGCTCCCCCCAAAATCCGACCGCACACCCCGTCCCTCTCTCTTCTCGTCCCTAGCCGCCTCCGCCGCCTTCGCCGCGGTCGTGCCGTGTAGCTGCCGAGCACGACCGTGTGCTCTCCACACCATGAGTTGTCCAACCCCCCGCCCCCGCCTTCTGCGCAAACGGCGGCCGGATTTGGAGCGGATTTGTGCGCGGCAGGCCACTGGAGGCCGCGGCTCGCCATGGACTGGCCGGGTACCGCCCCGCGCAGCCTCGGCAACGCCCCCAGGCCGCATGCAGGTACTGACTCCGCCTCTAGTCACTCGGATCTACCCCGTCGCCGGTTCGTCAAATACACCAACAGCCGTCATCCGGGCTCCGTGCTAGCCCAAATGCTCGTCGGCGCACCGATGCCGCTCATAAAGTGCGACGACTGTCCACTGAAAGTCGTGCGCCGCGTGTCTACAACACCGGAACACCCCGGATGGGTGTTTGTCAAGTGCTAAAATGATAGGGTATATGCTAGTTTAGCTTCGGTTGTGATTCCGGATTCGGTTTGTTTTGCTTACAATCAAATATTTATTGTGTAGGATGGATGCAACTTTTGATTCTAGGAAGAATACATTGATGTACTGATAGCATGCAATTTAATAGATGTTCATGCACTTCTTGCTAGAGTAGACGCTAGAGATGAGAGTAGTTGTACAGAAGCAACGTCTACTTTTTTAGACGCGAAGAAGAAAGAAGCATTCAAGATCGAGACTCCGCAGATCAACATCGAATACATCGAGAATACACTAATCCAACTTACGGGAGCAGTTATGGAAGTTTGATACCTTTTAAAATGTTTTCTTGTAGTTCTTGTTTTCTTTGAGCTTGTTATTCTAGCCAAGATTTGGTGAATGTATTCCAATGTATCATAAAAATCATTGGTGAAAATAATAAGAAAACGAGGAAAAAAATGTCTACGGATGAGATGCCGCCGAAGATGCGGCCGCGCATTGGACGTCCGGCCGACGCAAACCCAAATCCAGACGGACACGGCCCCATTCCGACCTCAAATGGACAAAATACGGACAAAATGCAAATGCAATGCGAAGGTCGTGCGTTGGAGTTGGCCTCATTGGGATGGGATGCAATGCAATGCGGAGATCTGTTTTTGCCTAGGTTGATGAGCGCTTTGCGGATCTGATTCTTTCTGATTAGATCAGAAAGCTGCGTGGGTGTTCCTGAGACATTGCTCGATGGCACCACACCGTGGCATGGCGTGGCGTGGGGGGGCAGCACTGATGAAAGCATCCTATGTCTGACCTCTCAAGCCTGACGCACTTATTCAACAACCGAGGTCATCAGGTTCAGAACTGAGCACTGGACCACTACCAAAGTGCGATTTGCAATGTTCGAGACAGTATGGGTCTCCAACACAACTTGCCTACATTCTCAAGAACTGATTGAAGATAAGGGTCTAGCTACCCAAAGAAAATGGCGGTACATAATAGTGGATACCGTATGCATATAGATTCAGAAGCAAGGCTCGACGATTTAGCAAAACAGATCGGCAAAATACAACGAGGATCACCCACAAGAGCCAAAGAAGACGACCCCACCCAACGCGTAAGCCAAAAGCCACCAGCATTTCGCGGGAAGATGGCGGCAGCGTTACATCACCGCGAACCCGCTACACTTTTTTTTACTGCTGCTAGCCCAGGTTAATCAGCACGCCACACCTAAACAGGGATTAGTGGAGACATTCGAAGGAGGATAGCGGGAAATCGGACCAGCATCAGAGGAAGATGAAGCACTCCATGGACACCAGCGGGTTCTCCAGCGACTCCTTTCCCTCGCCGTCGCCGTCCACCCCGGCATTGGCATCCGCGACGCTTTGCTCCCCTGCCGTGGTGACGGCGTCCTCTTCCGGCTGCGGGGGCGGGGATAGCGGAGGAGGGGCCTCCCGAGCCCGCCGCGGCGAGGCGCGGCTGCACGGCCTGCTCGGGACGGGCGGCTTCCGCTGCAGGGACGCGACCGGGCTCGCGGCCCGATGCTGCTCCGGCGACGCCCGCTTCGCCGCGGGCGACGGCGACCTCCGCACCGAGCGATCCCGTGGGTCCCGACGCGGAGGTGGGGACGGTGAACCCCGGCAGCTGCGGGACCGCACGCCGTAGGAGGCGGCGACAGCGCGGTCGCGCCGGACTAGCCCCAGCTCGCCAGAGACAGCGCGCTTCCTGGCCGGCTTCCCCGGTGACCGGTCCGGCCCCGCCAGCGAGCTGGTCGCGACGGACGACTCGGATGCCGCCTCGGACCTCTCGTCGGTGGCCATCGACAGGCAGCTCCCGAGATCGCTCACCGCGGGGACGGGGTCGACAGTAGCCTTCACCTTCAGCACTTCTTGCTCCTCCACAGCCACCACATTGGCGATGGGCTTAGGCTCGGCTGCCACCTTGGTGCTCGGCGTCTCCGAGAGCACCTCCTTGACCTTCTCCTCCTCCGGCGACGGCGGGGGCGGGGGGTCGCGGTCCTCCGGCTTGTAGCGGCGAGGGACGGCAGCAGAGCCGTCAGGATGCTTCATGCGCTTCTTGCTGAAGCAGCAGCCCATCTCTCCAGCTGCCGCCGGCTCACTGGGCGGCCGTCTCGATGTGGCGGTTGAAATCAGTTAGTGGCAGTGCCGCGGGTAGTGTGTAATGCTGGTGGTTGGGTTTGGAAAGGCTTCGTTCGCTGCGGGGTACTACTTCGGAGATCTGGGCGAGGACGGTAGAGGGGCGTGGGGGCTGAATTTCTCTACGGTGTACGAGTGGTAGTGAAGCCGGAAGTGGCAATCTCGACGGTGTCGGCTCATAAAATACCACGCGTAAAGCCGATCTTGATTGATACGACGCCTTACAAAATAGTACAAAATGTTAGCACGTCATTTTTATATCTACACTAGAACATATGCCCGTGCGTTGCAACGGGGGAGATTTTTTCGCGAGAAGCATCGGGAGAGATAATTGATGTGTCCATCAAAACGGTCTCCACAACAGTGCGGCAACAGAGCGGAGAGATGTAGTGTTCTCGCGGGTCATGTTTGGCCCGCGAGATCTTTATAGTAGTGGGGTTGGTCGGAGTGGCGGCCACTACCCAACTCGTGCCTTTTTTCCTTCAGATCCGCCTCCTTGTCGTGGTTGTGGTGACCTCCTGATTTTTTTATAAAAAATGCGAGCATTTTTTTAGAAAAAATCGTTAATTTCTGGAAAAAGGCAAACAAAATTTAAAATAGGAAGATTGTTTGAAATTCACAATCATTTTTTGAAAATAGGAACCATTTTTAAGGCGGAGAAACGAACATTTTTTGAATTTGTGAACAATTTTTGAAAATAGAAACTTGTTTTGAACATTCAAAACATTTTCAAAAATGTGTTTATAATCACGAACATTATTTTGAATTTGTGAACATTTCAATAAAAAGGAATATTTTTTGTACTTCTGTTTTTTTAAATGCAATTTATTTTAAAATTCTCAAACAATTTTGGATTTTTTTAGGAAATGCGAACATTTTTTGAATTTTGAACAAATTTGGAATGAGAATAAAAATTTAAAGTTCCAAATATTTTTGAAAATGTGAACAGATTTTGAAATTCTGAAGATTTAACAAAAATTTGTACAAAAAACAAAATTCTGAAAAAATTACAAATAATAAATTTATCAGAAAAAAGAAAAAATAACTTGTAAGGGAAAAAAGAAAAAGTAAAGTAGAAAAAGAACACAGAAAAATAGAAAATGGGCCGGCCCATTGTTGGGCGACCGATGCGAAGCTCCAACTATATTCTGCCCAGTGCGATCAATAAGGTTTCCTAGCTGCGTGGGCAGGATATAAATGGGTGGCTTCTCTGGGCCTTAGCGTGTGCGGGCCCACGTACGAAATTCTGGACAAAACTTTTTTTCTTTTCTAACAGATGGACCACAAAAATTTAGTACCACCTCGGATATAAAAAATATATTTCGGTGGTGAACGGATGAAAAAATTGGAGAAATGCACCTTGTGCGGGCCCACGTACAAAATTCTGGACAAAACTTTTTTTTTCTTTTCTAACAGATGGACCACAAAAATTTAGTACCACCTCGGATATAAAAAATATATTTCGGTGGTGAACGGATGAAAAAATTGGAGAAACGCACATTGCTTTATTAGTAGGTATAGATATAGATAAAGCCTATTTTGCGTAGAAAGTCACGTGTAAACATGCATGCGAGGGTACACGGTGTCAATATCGCGTTAAGACCGTCTACAATCAGTGTGGCATATGTGAGCCCGTATACGTTTGCTGCTGTGCACGGACGCATTGTCGTGGTGAAATCACGGCAAATGCCATCAGATGGCTAAATGTGGGGGGCTGCGTGAGGATGTCGATGAGTTCCGGAGACGAGGTCGGCACGCGCGAGTATGAGGCACAAGACGTACCCAGGTTCAGGGCCCTCCGGGGGAGCTACCACCCCTAGTCCTACCGAAATGGGATGATATGCACAAGGACTACAATGGTGCTCCTGGAGCTGTTTGGTGGAGGAGGAAGAATGAACTTGCTCTTCATTCTTGCCTAACGTGTGAGTGCGTGTGTGCGTTGCAATCTATCCAACCCCTGTGTATGGAGGGCTCCTGTGTGGTCTTATAGATCGGCCCCCCAGGGTTACAAAGGTAAAGTTACATGGGCGCGTGGCCCCGGTGTCATCGTCTGGAGCCGGCAGCGGGGCCCGCCAGGTGCCCGGGTCCGCCGGGCGCGGGTCCCGCCGGCCGTGCGTCACTGTTGCACGTCTCGCCCCGCGACACGGAGTGGTTGGCGTCGTGGGGCTACAGTAGCGAGCGGCGCTGACGTCGGTCGTCCCGGTCAGCGGACACGGCCGCACTATAGCCACGCTCTCCCGTCGTGGGGGGTTATCTTGTCGTACAGCTGGATGGGACGGCTGCTGACCCGCTGCCAGGCGGCAAGCGGCCAGCCCACCGGCCGTGTCGCCGTGCCCAGCCGGCCCGTATCGGGAAGACGGATGGAGGGCCAGCAGGATGGAGGGGCGCTAGCCGGCCTGATGTTTTGAAAAGGTGCTTGTGCTTGATTCGGGCTCCGGTGCCTACCCGAGGGTCATCCCCCCAACACGCATCCTTATTTATCCTCTGCTATAACCATACTTTTTTATCTTAATGTTAAATCCATGCAAA
Source organism: Thinopyrum elongatum (assembly GCA_011799875.1). Lineage (NCBI taxonomy): Eukaryota > Viridiplantae > Streptophyta > Magnoliopsida > Poales > Poaceae > Thinopyrum > Thinopyrum elongatum. Next base: position 439,217,780 of record CM022299.1, read on the forward strand.
TTCGTGCATGTCCATCATATAGCACCATTCCTTTTCGATAAAAGGGGCCTCATAGCCTCCATTTTCATAACGAAAATGGACATCAACACAAAACTACTCCTACTACACAAGGTTGATGCATCACCGCACCCACAGAACATAAGCATGCATCCTACATGTCGGTGTGAAAACCGGCAGACCTCGGGGTAGGGGGTCCCGAGCTGTGGATCTCGGACAGATGGTAACAGGAACAAGGAGATGATGTTTACCCAGGTTCAGGCCCTCTTGATGGAGGTAAAACCCTACGTCCTGCTCTTGTTTATATTGATATGAATGTATCGAGTACATAGTTGATCTACCTCGAGATCGTCATATGTGGTCTAACTCTAGGGCTAGGTGAATGATATTGCGTTGATCTCCCCTCTACGGGCTAAACCCCCTGGCTTATATACACGCCAGGTAGGGTATCTAGGGTTACAAGGTCGGTATCTTGGCGTGGAGGCGGTAGGAGAAGTCTTGGACTATACGACAATCTTCGGCAGATGCAGTCCTGATCACGCCCCATCGTGCAGCCTCCGGAGTCCATCTTGATAAGAATGAGGGCCCATCAGCCCAATCCGCGGAGCACGGGCCGACTAGGTTAGTACCCCCTAGTCTAGGACACCGTCAGTAGCCCCCGAACTGGTCTTCTATGCCGAGGACGATTCCCTTGACGAGGATAACCTTGGATCCAAAGTCCTTGGCTTGATAGACGAGTTCCCCTTCGTGATTTCCAGATTCCCAGACCACCCTTTAAAGGAGCGGTGTAAAACAAAACCTCACCGAGCTCATACTTGCCCGAAGAAGCGTGGTAACTTAGCCTCGAAGGCCGACCACATAGGTGTGAATAGTTCCACCTAGTTTGACAACTTTATCGAAGCGGCGCACCCTACGATGAGTCGGGCAGTTACTGCTTCCCCTAAATCGTGGCTCGAGGTGGCCATTTTACTGGCGCGTCCCATCAAAGTGGAGATCGTGCCTGTTTTATCAGGGATATCATCCAGATTTTGTTTCCCCCCATATGCATAACGGCATCTTTTGCGGGAGTGGCGTTTTTATCGGCGCGGCAAGGGGGACTCTTGGCCTTTCAACAACCTATAAGAGCAAAAAAGAGAACAACGCAAGCAACCACACTCTCATTTCCACCGCATGCTGCTTTGTCTAGCTCCAGCGCCTAGATCCAATCTCGCACTCCTCTTCCTCAGCAAACCCAAGCTTCTCCATCCAGCATGCCCGATACCCTCAAAGAGCATTGGGTGGTGCCACCGTGACGGACGGCACCATCCTGGAGCTGCGTGGCCCAGGATACCTCTCCGCCAACATCGCCGCCCGCGCTCCCGGCGCCGACCAGCAAGTGTCCGCTCCCAACGCAGGGGAGCGGGTAGTCTTCGTCCCCCACCTCATCCGAGGCCTAGGGTTCCCACTGCATCCGTTTGTGCATGGGATGATGTTCTATTACAGGCTCGACTTCCACCACATGGCCTCAAACTCCATCCTCCACCTCGTCTCCTTCATCACGGTGTGCGAGGCCTTCCTATGCTGTGAGCCACACTTCGGCCTGTGGCTGAAGATCTTCGGGGTCAAGCCGAAGTCCAGCGGCTTTGATCTGGCAGAGTGTGGAGGGGGCATGGTCAGCAAAAACCAAAAATGCTGACTGGTTCAAGGGCACCTTCATCGAGACGGTCAAGGAATGGCAATGTGAGTGGTTTTATATCACTGAGCCGCTCGCCCCTGGCCAGACCAAAGTCTCAGCCTTTCCGGTCAAAGCTCAAGTCCAGGAGGGAGAAGGGCGTCGTCTAGGGGAACCCAGACGAGGTGGAGGCCATGATCAAGAAGATCAAATGGTGGTCTTCCACAAGGAACCTCTAGCTCGCCGATGTCGTCAACATCATGCTCCACCGCCGCATTCTCCCATTCCAACTCCGGGCCAAACCGATGTGGGAGCACAAATCTGGGAACGCGGGGTCCGTCCTCCACCTTTTCCACACCACCTTAGCCGGCATGTGGACGCGGCTATTCAAGTTGGCCAAGGACAAGATCCCCAAGGAGGGGGAGGACCTCGGCTTCGAGGACAGCTACAAAGCCCCCCCCCCCCGGTAGGTGCTCTAACACAAGTTCATGTTTTTCCTTTCTCACGTGGTGAGACAGACTTTGACGAATCGTCTTGTTCTATCTTTGCAGAAGTGGTCAGCCTAGATGCAGCAAGTGCAGTGCCTGGCCCCACTGCCATAGGAGCCGACCTCTCTGCTCACGGTGCTCCTAGTCGAGGAGCCGCACGTGAGTCCCAGAAGGGCAAGGCGAGTGCTCGGACCCGGGAGACATCGGTCACCCGGTCCGAGGAGACCCACACATCGTCCGCCCTCGAAGATGACACAGAGGAGGACGGGGAGAAGGAGAACCCTCCCCTCAAAGGGAAGAGGACGGCGGCGGAGGACGCCGAAGCCGGAATGCGGCCCATGGGCCAAAAGAGGTTAAGAAGGACCTCGGCCGAGGTCGTCGGCAAGTCATCGGAGAAGGTCGAGCTCTCCTACGAGTCAGAGGATGACCCCCTTGCCATGGGGAGGAAGAAACCGGAACCCCGAGGGTACGTCACTGCTTTTATACTTCATGTTGTAGCAAGTCCCTTCAGAAGTAGCGAGCTTATATGGGTGTTTTTTATGCAGTCCACCGAAGGTGCACCCAAGCGACTCTTCGAGTGGGTTGCCATCCGCCAGCAAGACCCTGAATCCCGCTACTCCTTCGCTAGATCATGACGGGCTGGGGGAGGCAACATCCACTACGGCCCCACCAGTCAACACGGCGGGGGCCGGAGAGTCGACCATCATGGCCGAGGTTGAGGCCTCGGTCCTGAAGGACCAAGGAGACAAGATCCCCGTGGTCGTCAAAGAGGGCCTGGGCTAGTCATCGACCTAGCCGACGTCCGCTCCGACTCCATCGCCACAGCTGGAGACCCCCATGCCCAGCATTGTAGTGCCGGGGTCCGAGGTTGCACCGCCCCCACCCCTTGCCCAAGAGCGGGCTAGCGCGGGGTGGACCGAAGAAATGGAGGAGACCTTGAAGGGCTCCTCCCTAAAGGAAGAGCGTCGTGCCTTAATAGGCGCGACGCTACAGGGCTTCCAGTCCGCGAGGGCCGGATTGCACGAGGTCTTCAAGGGCCTCGTCATGAGCTTCGAGGTACTCCTTTATCCTTATGCCAAAATAAATTTTTGTTTGTGTTGACTTTGTTAATCCACGTATGTGTTCGAGGACATATTCTCATGGCCTTCTAAACGGCATGCATGGACAGTGAGTAGCCCCTGAGCCCAAGGCTGGTTATAAGAAACCGCGGTTGGGATCATATGAAAGTAGGAGCTTAATGTGTAGCGCCAAGGACGTTGCCCAATGATATGAGGCGCTTGTCCGAAGTTTTAGAAATTGATTGTGGGGCTTATGTAAAAAATTCTTGTTTGCAGGTTTCTACCTCGGATCCGAGCTCCGTCTCCGAGGAGATTGCAGAGGTAAACCGGAAGCTCGAGAGGTCCGAGAAGGACCTCAACCTGATGAACGAGCGGTTCGAGCAATCTCAAGGTAAGCGGTCAGTACGTCATGCCTTTGAATGTTACTTCAGATACGAAAAGGCTTGCCATTTTTTGTTTTGAATTGGGAGTGCTACTTGTGAGCTGCGTTGGGATTTCCTCGAAGAGGAGAGGATGATGCAGTACAATAGAGATAAGTATTTCCCTCAGTTATGAAACCAAGGCTATCAATCTAATAGGAGAACCAAGCAACACTATTTAAACATCACCTCCATACAAACAACAAATACTTGCAACCCAACGCGTAGAGGGGTTGTCAATCCCTCAACGGTTATGAGCAAGATTAAATTGTATAGTTTTTGATTGATAGATCGAACAAAAATACAAAATAAAATAAATAAAAGAAAATTGCATCAAGGTATTTTTAGTTATAATATATGATAAAAGATAGACCCGGGGGCCATAGTTTTCACTAGAGGCTTCTCTCAAGAAAATATCATACGGTGGGTAAAGAAATTATTGTTCGGCAATTGATAGAAAAGCAAATAATTATGACGATATCCAAGGCAATGATCATACATAGGCATCACGTCCGAGACAAGTAGACCAAAACGATTCTGCATCTACTGCTATTACTCCACACATCGACCGCTATCCAGCATGCATCAAGTGTATTAAGTTCATGGAAAAACGGAGTAACGCCTTAAGCAAGATGACATGATGTAGACAAGATAAACTCATGTATGAATAAACCCCATCTTTTTACCCTTGATAGCAACGATACATATGTGTCATGACCCTTTCTGTCACTAGGATTGGGCACCACAAGATGGAACCTTTACAAAAGCACATGTTCCCATGGCAGGATAAATCAATCTAGTTGGCCAAACCAAACCAATAAATCAGAGAAGAAATACGAAGCTATATTAATCATGCATAAAAGAGTTCAGAGAAAACTCAAATAATATTCATGGATAGATCTGATCATAAACTCACAATTCATCGGATCCCAACAAACACACCGCAAAAAGTCATTACATCAAATAGATCTCCAAGAACACCGAGGAGAACATTGTATTGAAGATCAAAAAGAGAGAAGAAATCATCTAGCAACTAACTATGGACCCATAGGTCTGTGGTAAACTACTCACGCACCATCGGAGGGGCAGCAAGGATGATGAAGAACCCCTCCGTGATCGATTCCCCCTCCAGCAGAGTGCCGGAAAAGGCCCAGATGGGTTCTCGTGGTTCTGGAACTTGCGGCAGCGAAAAAATTATTTTAAGGAATCCCTTGTTGGTTTCGCGATTTTAGAGAATTTATAGAGGCGGAGTTAGGTCAAACGAAGCCTCGTGGGCCCCACAAGCCACCAGGGCGCACCCTGGTGCCTTGTGGGCTACTGCTCTGGCTTCTCGTCCCCTCCCGAAGCTTCCAGGGTCCCTTATTGCTAGAAAAAAAATCTCCAAAAAGTTTCGTGGCATTTGGACTTCGTTTGGTACTGATATTCTGCAAAACCAAAAACAAGCAAAAAAACACCAACTGGCACTGGGCATTAAGTTAATAGGTTAGTCCCAAAAAATGATATATTGTTGCTTGAAAGTGTACATAAAACATCCAGGATTGATAATATAATAGCATGGAACAATCAAAAATTATAGATACGTTGGAGACGTATCAAGCATCCCCAAGCTTAATTCCTGCTCGTCCTCGAGTTGGTAAATGATAATAACATAATTTTTTATGTGAAATTCTACCTAACATATTCATCATATATTCTTTTTCTTTGTACCATGGATATTTGACTTGAATGATTCAAAGCAATAGTCTATAATTTGACACGAGAACATCAATACTCAAGCATATCAACAAACAACCAAGTCTTTCAAAATATCAACGCTAAAGAAAGCTATCCCTAGCCCATTATGCTTAATCATTGATCCATTCGTGAAACACACTCAAATGTTAGCTACATCCAATACACAAGTATGACAATAGTGTTCCCTAGTTCTTGCTTTGTAAGAGAAGATGGAGACTCAAATAAAAATAAAATTGCATAAAAGTAAATAGATAGGCCCTTCGCAGAGGGAAGCAGAGATTTGCAGATGTGCGAGAGCTCAAAGCTTTAATTTAGAGATAAAATTATTTTGAGAGGCATGCTTTTCATGTCAACGAAAACGACCGAGAATTCTCAATATCTTCCATGCTAGACAAATCATAGGTGGTTCCCAAACAGAAAATAAAGTTTATTTCCTTTCCAACATTCTTTCACAATCCATGGCTAGCAGTATCCACGGGTGCCTTCCATACCAACACTTCCCAAGGAATTTATTATTATCATCATATTATTAATTTTTTTCATTTCGAGACTGGGCATTCCTATTACCTGCCACACTCTCGTGCAATGACAAGTGAATAAACACTCATCGTGAGAATAAAATACCTAGCATAGAAAATATTGGCCACCCCCTGCCACTTCATGAGCGGTACGGGCACACAAAACAGAAATTCATTTTGAAAAATTAGAGTTAGCATATGCTAATTTACTTAGAACGGCATGGAAATGCCGCATATAGGTAGGTATGGTGGAATCATTTGGCACGACTTTGGGTTTAAGGATTTGGATGCACAAGCAACATTCCCGCTTAGTACAAGTGAAGGCTAGCAAATAGATTGAGAAGCGACCAACCAAAAAACGAAAACGGTCATAAATGCGCATTGAGCATAATTAACACTGAATAATGCACCACAAGTAGGATATAACTTTGTTGCATAACTATTGACTTTATGTGCATGCATAGGGAATGACAAACCTTAACACCAATATTCTTACTAAAGCATAATTACTCACCAACATGACTCACATATTAATATCTCCATATCGCAAAACTATTGCAAGGAATCAAGTTTATCATATCGAATGATCTATATGAAAGTTTTTATTAGATCCCCCTTGGATATCCATCACTTTGGGACCAAATTCATATCTTGTGCAAATTACCTTTGCTATTATCAACTCTCAAAAAGATATTAGTGAAGCATGAGAGTGCAATTATTTCTTCAAAAAAATTCAGCCCTCAAAATAATATAAGTGAAGCATGAGAGTGCATTTCTTTAAAATATAATTATATCAACTCTCAAAATAATATAAGTGAAGCATGAGAGTGTGTTTCTTTAAAATATAAACACCGCTGTGCTCAAAAAGTTTTAAGTGAAGTACTAGACCAATTGCCTAGCTCAAAATATTTAAGTGAAGCACATAGAGTATTCTAACAAATTATGATAAGCGTGTGGCTCTCTCAAACAAGTGTGTTCAGCAAGGAAGATTGTGACAAACTAAAAAGCAAAACAATCAGAGATTCATATAATACAAGATGCGCCAAGCAAAACTCATCTGACGAATAAAAATATAGCTCCAAGTAAAATTACCGATGGTCGTTAGAAGAAAGAGGGGATGCCTTCCGGGGCATCCCCAAGCTTAGTTGCTTGGGAGTCCTTGAATATTACCTTGGGGTGCCTCGGGCATCCCCAATGTTAGGCTCTTGCCACTCCTTATTCCTCCATCCATCGTGACCTCACCCAAAATTTGAAAACTTCAATCACACAAAACTTAACGAAATCTTCATGAGATCCGTTAGTATAATAATGCAAATCACCACTTTAAGTACTATTGCAACCCATTCATATTTTATTATTGCATTATACCTAATGTATTCTAACTTTATCATGGCTTATACCCCTGATACAATCCATAGATTCATCAAAATAAGCGCACAATGCAACCAAAACAGAATCTATCAAAAACAGAACAGTCTATAGTAATCTGAACATTGACCATACTTCTGTAACTCAAAAAATTCTGAAAAATTAGGAAGACGTGGGAAATTTGTATATAAATTATGTGTAAAAAAAGTAGAGCAAAAGCACATTTCTGTGAATTTAAAAAATTCCAGAACTGGGCGCAAAAGTTTTTCTTTTTTAACAGAATCAAATCAACTATCACCCAAACCACCCTAAAGGCTTTACTTGGCACAAACACTAATTAAAACATAAAAAGCACAATCATAACAGTAGCATAATTGTGTGTTTATTAAAAACGAAAAATAAACAAAAAATCAAATGATAACTATTGGGTTGCCTCCCAACAAGCGCTATTGTTTTATGCCCCTAGCTAGGCTTAATGCATAGTTTCAAGTGTTGTCATTTTTTGTTTGAGTTCCATAGGTGGCCCTCATGATTGACTCATATGGTGGCTTAATTCTAGTTCTAGGAAAGTGTTCCATACCCTTCTTTAATGGAAACTGAAATTTAATATTCCCTTCTTTCATGTCAATGACAGCACTTATAGTTCGTAAGAACGATCTACCAAGTATTATGCAGCAAGACGGATTGCAATCAATGTCAAGTACAATAAAATCAATGGGCACATAGTTCCTATTTGCAAGAATAAGAACATCATTAATTCTACCCAAATGCTTTTTAATTGTAGAATCCGCCAAGTGGAAATTAAGAGAACATTCATCCATATTGGCAAAACCTAGCACATCACATAGAGATTTCAGAATTGTGGTAACACTAGCACCCAAATCACATAAAGCATTGCACTCATAATTTTTAATCTTGACTTTAATGGTGGGTTCACATTCATCATATGATTTTCTAGGAATTGAAATCTCTAATTCTAGCTTTTCTTCTAAAGCTTTCATCATCGCTTCTACAATATGTTTAGTAAAAGCTTTATTTTGTTCATAGGCCTTGGGTGAATTTAGCATGGACTGCAACAAAGAAAGTGGGAACATCACTAGTTAAAGTTTTTACCTCTTCAAACCCACTTTTAGTAAAATAATTATCAAGTTTTTCACCCTCCGAATCATGGGGACGCCTTTTAGCTAAAGTTGACTCTTCTTCAGTATCCTCATCATCAAGTTTAATATTACTAAACCAAGAATCAATAGAAGAAACACCAATCATTTTGACCTCTTCATCATTGCTAGGTACTAATGATTCTGGCTTAGCTGCCATTTGATTTACTAGTGTAGCTTGTGCATCAGAAATTTTTTCTAACAAGTTTTCAGTATGGGCAAACTGGGATTGAAGATTAACAACTTCTTCACTAACATGATCAAGTTGTTTTGAGATAGCATCAAGTAGAATAGAGTGTTCTTTAAGCTCTTCGGTAAAAATTTGTTATGCTCAAACTGCGTAGTCATGTAAGCCTTAGTATTTTGCGATCTCTAACAGTATTTTAGGATAGGAAATATCATGATAACTTTCTTGAAACATCGTGACTACGCAAATAACATAACAAGCAAGCAAAGAAGCAAACAACAAAAGGGCGAACGGAAAATATTTTTGTATTTTTGTAAAAACTTTTTGGAAGTGGGGGAGATGAAAACGAGAGGCAAATGGCAAATAATGAATGCAAGGAGATGAAAGTTTATGCGTAGGTACTTGATAGTTGTTGATGATGACTCCCGGCAACGACGCCAGAAATTCTTCCTGCTACTTGTGAGCTGCGTTGGGATTTCCTCGAAGAGGAGCGGATGATGCAGTACAGTAGAGATAAGTATTGTGTGGAAAAATAAAATACCCTACTAATTTTCTAGTTCATGGTTCTCCACAAGATGATTTTTGTCCCATAATATTTGGTAGACCTTTCTTGAACACTGTTAATGCTAAAATTGATTGTACTAAAGAAACCATCAGTGTTAACTTTGGTGATATTTCTCATGAGTTAATTTTTCTAAGTTTCATAGACAACCTCATGATAAAGAATCGTCTAGTAAAGATGAAAGTATTGGTCTTGCTTCTATTGTTATACCTTCTACTGATCCGTTAGAAAAATATTTGCTAGACCACGAAAATGATATGCATATGAATAAATGAAATGAAATAGATAAGATGTTCTTTGATCAACCACCTATCCTGAAACATAATTTGCCTGTTGAAACTCTAGGAGGTCCTCCTCCACCTAAAGGTGATCCTGTGTTTGAATTAAAACAATTGCCTGATACATTGAAATATGCTTATCTTGATGAAAAGAAGATATATCCTGTTAGTATTAGTGCTAACCTTTTAGAGCATGAAGAAAAGAGATTATTAGAAACTCCGAGGAAGCACCGTGCCGCTATTGGATATACCCTTGATGATCTTAAGGGCATTAGCCCCACTTTATGTCCGGACAAGATTAATATGGAGCCTGAAGCAGGTATAATCTATCCCATAGCCGATAGTAGATGGGTAAGTCATATTCATTGTGTCCCTAAGAAAGGAGGCATTATCGTTGTTCCTAATGATAAAAATGAGCTTATCCCGCAAAGAATTGTAACTGGTTATAGGATGGTAATCGATTTTAGAAAATTAAACAAAGCTACTACAAAAGATCATTACCCCTTGCCTTTTATTGACCAAATGTTAGAAAAATTGTCCAAGCACACACACTTTTGCTTTCTTGATGGATATTCTGGTTTCTCTCAAATACCTGTGTCACAATCTGACCAGGAGAAAACTACTTTCACTTGTCCTAACTTATGCTTATAGACGTATGCCTTTTGGCTTATATAATGCACCTGCTACATTTCAAAGATGTATGACTGCTATCTTCTCTGACTTTTGTGAAAAGATTATTGAGGTTTTCATGGATGATTTTTCCGTTTACGGAACTTCTTTTGATGATTACTTAAGCAACCTTGATCGAGTTTTGCAAAGATGTGAAGAAACTAATCTTGTCTCTAATTGGAAGAAGTGCCACTTTATGGTTAATGAAGGTATTGTCTTGGGGCATAAAATTTCTCAACGAGGTATTGAAGTAGATAAGGCTAAAGTTAATGCAATTGAGAAAATGCCCTGTCCTAAAGATTTAAAGGTATAAGAAGTTTCCTTGGTCATGCTGGTTTCTATAGAGGTTTATTAAAGATGGCTCTAAAATTTCTAGGCCTCTTACTAATATTTTGCAAAAGGATATTCCATTTTTCTTTGATGATGATTGTGTAGAAGCTTCTGAAACACTTAAGAAAGCCTTAACCTCTACACCTATTGTTCAACCACCTGATTGGAACTTGCCTTTTGAAATTATGTGTGATGCTAGTGATTATGCTGTTGGTGTTGTTCTAGGACAAAGAGTTGATAAGAAATTAAATGTTATCCATTATGCTAGTAAAACTCTAGACAGTGCTATTTTGCCACTACTGAAAAAGATTTTTTAGCAGTTGTGTTTGCTTGTGATAAATTCAGATCTTACATTGTTGATTCTAAAGTACTTGTTCACACCGATCATGTTGTTATTAAATACCTTATGGAAAATAAAGATGCTAAACCTAGACTCATTAGGTGGGTTCTTTTGCTTCAAGAATTTGACTTGCATATTAATGATAGGAAGGGAGCCGAGAATCCCGTAGCTGATAACTTGTCTAGGTTAGAAAATGTTCTTGATGACCCACTACCTATTGATGATAGTTATCCTGATGAACAACTACCTGTTATAAATGCTTCTCATAATACTCCTTGGTATGCAGACTATGCTAATTACATTGTTGTTAAATATTTACCACCTAGTTTTACATACCAACAAAAAGTTCTTCTTTGATTTGAGACACTACTTCTGGGATGACCCACACCTTCATAAATAAAGAGTAGATGGTATTATTAGATGTTGTATACCTGAGCATGAACATGAACAAATCTTACAGAAGTGTCATTCTGAGGCATACGGAGGACACCATGTTGGAGATAGAACTGCGCATAAGGTATTACAATCTGGTTTTTACTGGCCTACTCTTTTCAAAGATGCACGTAAGTTTGTCTTATCATGTGATGAATGTCAAAGAATTGGTAATATTAGTAGACGTCAGGAAATGCCGATGAATTATTCACTTGTTATTGAACCATTTGATGTTTGGGGATTTGATTATATGGGACCCTTTCCTTCTTCCAACCGGTATACACATATTTTGGTTGCTGTTGATTATGTTACTAAGTGGGTAGAAGATATTCCAACTAGTAGTGCTGATCATAACACTTATATTAAAATGCTTAAAGAAGTTATTTTCCCGAGGTTTGGAGTCCCTAGATATTTAATGACTGATGGTGGTTCACATTTTATCCATGGTGCATTCCGTAAACTCCTTGCCAAATATGATGTCAACCATAGAATTGCATCACCTTATAATCCTTAGTCTAGTGGTCAAGTTGAATTGAGCAATAGAGAAATAAAGCTTATGTTATAAAAGACCGTCAATAGATCTTGAAAGAATTGGTCTAAGAAATTAGATGATGCTTTGTAGGCATACAGAACTGCTTACAAAAATCCTATGGGTATGTCACCTTATAATATGGTTTATGGAAAAGCATGTCATTTACCTCTTGAGTTAGAACATAAAGCATATTGGGCAATTAAAGAACTTAACTATGATTTCAAACTTGCCGGTGAAAAGAGGTTATTTGATATTAGTTCTCTAGATGAATGGAGGACACATGCTTATGAAAATGCTAAGCTATTTAAGGAAAAAGTTAAAAGATGGCATAAAAAAGAATCCAAAAATGGGAATTCAAAATAGGAGATCAAGTTTTATTATACAACTCTCGTTTTTTAAGATTCTTTGCAGGAAAGCTTCTCTCTAAATGGGAAGGACCGTATATCATTGAAGAAGTTTATCGTTCCGGAGCTATCAAGATAAACAACGCCGAAGGCACTAATCTGAAGGTGGTTAATGGGCAAAGGATTAAACATTACAACTCAGGTACGCCCATTAATGTTGAAACTAATATTATTCAAACTATGACACCGGAGGAACACATAAGGGAAACCTTTCGGAACGCTCCAGAGCCCTGAAAAAGGGTTAGGTACGTGGTTCGGTAAGTAAACCGACTCCAAAAGTTCCATAAAAGTACTTTCTGTCTGTTTTGGAATATTTAAAAAATTAGGAAAATAATAAACAATCCAAAAAGTGCACGCGGGAGCGACAAGCCCTAGGGGCACGGGCCACCCCCCTGGGTGCGCCCCCAAGCTTATGGCCCCCTCGTGGACTTCTCCGTCTCCGTTTTTCTTCCATGTTACTTGTCCTGCACGAAAAAATTCATTATATATACTTCCTCAGGTTTTGACCACCGCATCGCAGAGATATCCCCTGTTCTTCTTTCGTGCTGTTTTTCTGATAGATCTAGATCGCCATGGCTCCACCGAGCTCTTCCAAGGACAAGTTCGATGAGAAGGTCATCAACCCCTACCTACCAGAAGTGATGAAACACCCCCAGGAGATCCAGATGCATGAGGGGGTGCTTCACATCCGTGACGTTCAAGGGCCTAAGAAGACCGGAAGAGTGGAGGCCAGGCATGAAGCCGTCGAGCAAGAGATCTTCAAGTGCCAAGGGATGGTGGAACGCGGACTTAGCGCCAACCACTCCATGATCACAGAATTCACCCGTGAGCACAAGGTGGATGGCAAGTCAATGGGAGACATCGTCTTTGAATTCAACGAGCAAATCGACTATCTCCAAGGCCAAATCTATGATCTTCAAAACCAAAACTTTGAGTATGAGGCAATATTTAAAGGTATGAGTTTAGCTGCAAATTTCAGGACTCCGGAGACACGTTCATCCTATTATGATGGAGAGCCTATGCCTTGGAAACCGGAGGAAAAGCCCACCACTTCTTCATCACCACCACCACCGAAGGAGTCTTGAGTACATGGGTATGGGCACTCCCCTTGGCTTGTGCCAAGCTTAGGGGTGGTGCCCCAGTATCGTATCACCACCACCTTTATTACCTTTACCTATTTTAGTTCGATCCTTAGTTATTCCGTGATTTAGTTGAATAAAAGTTTAGTATGACCTATTTTTGAGTGCTAGTTTCGTGATCTATCTATCTATGTGATCGAGTTGAGAGTTATATAATAAAAATTAGTTTGAGTTTTTGCTTCTTTACTTTCATGTTTCAATCCTAGCAATGAAAATAATGAAAAAGATCATATGCTAATCTTATGGAAAGTAATGACATTGCATAAGGAACAAAAGTGGTAAAATTTATTGAAAGTTAACAAACATAGCATTGATCAATGATGCAATTCAACAAAAATTAATAAGGGAAGAGAAGATTCAGATGCAAATACACTATCTTGGACATCTTTTATGATTGTGAGCCCACATTAAGTATTTTATGCCAAATTGTTGACGTTGGACAAGGAAGACAACGTAATGAATTATGTTTGCTTATATTCACATAGAAGTTATATTGTCATAGATCCTGCAACATGTGGTGCTTGCCCAATATCTTTGCTAGCCAAAAATCTGCATAAAGTAGAGATACTACTTGTGCACCCAAAAACCATAAACCCAGTTTCAAGCCATGAGAGTCCACTATACCTACCTATGGATTGAATAAGATGATTCTAGTAAATTTTCATCGGTGCATAAAGCAATAAAAATTGCTCCTAAATATGTTTGATCTTTTATTCAAAGGGAAAATAAGCGTTGTACAAACTTATGATGGCAAAGAAATAAAAGCGACGGACTGCATAATAATGGTTGCTATCATAAGGGACAATATAACGTGACGTTCCTTTGCACTAAGAGCTTGTGCATCCAAAAACAAAAAGCGCATGACAACCTCTCCTTCCCTCTGCGAAGGGCCTATCTTTTACTTTTATGTATTTACTTTTTATGCAAGAGTCAATAGTGTTCTCCTCTATTCCATTTTATTTTTCTCTTTTGTAAGCATCATGTGGTGGGGAAAGATCTAGGCACATATATCTAGTTGGATATGAGTGATCATGAGTTATTATTGTTCACATCACCCTTCTACTGAATAAGTTGGGAGGCGAAACTATAAGCCCCTATCTTTCTATGTGTCTGGCTGAAACTTTTTGCTCCATATATATGTTGTGAGTGTTGATACGTCTCCAACGTATATATAATTTTTTATTGTTCCATGTTGTTACATTATCATTCTTGATTGTTTTATATTCATTTTATAGTAAATTTATATCATTTTTTGGGACTAACCTATTGACATAGTGCCCAGTGCCAGTTGCTGTTTTTTGCTTGTTTTTTACTTCACAGAATATCCATATCAAACGGAGTCCAAACACAGCGAAACTTTTTAGAGATTTTTTCTGCCCAGAAGACAACTTGGGAGCCAAGGAAGTGCACGGGGGAAGGCCCATGGGGCCCACCACCCACCTGGGCGTGCCAGAGGCCCCTAGCGCGCCCTGATGGGTGGTGGGGCCCACAGAGGTCCTTTCCACCACCTCTCAGCTCTATAAATACCCAAATATTTGAGAAACCCTAGGGGAGTCGACGAAACACAATTCCAGCCACCGCAAGTTCCAGAACCATGAGATCCAATCTAGAGCCCTATTCTGGCACCTTGCCGGAGGGGAACACGATCACGGAGGGGTTCATCATCCTCATTGGTGCTCCTCCTATGATGCGTGAGTAGTTTACGACAGACCTACGGGTCCGTAGGCAGTAGCTAGATGGCTTCTTCTCTCTTTTTGATTCTCAATACAATGTTCTCCTTGATGTTCTTGGAGATCTATTTGATGTAATGACTTTTTGCGGTGTGTTTGTTGGGATCCGATGAATTGCCAGTTGATGATCAGTTCTATCTATGAATATTATTTGAGTCTTCTTTGATCTCTTATATGAATGATTGTTATAGCCTCATATTTCTTCTCCGGAACTTTGGTTTGGTTTGGCCAACTAGATTAATTTTTCTTGCAATGGGAAGAGGTGCTTTGTGATGGGTTCGATCTTGCGGTGTCCTCACCCAGTGAAAGAAGGGGTAGCGAGGCACACATGTATCATTGCTATTAAGGATAAAAAGATGGGGCCTATTCCTGCATGAATAGATCTTGTCTATATCATGTCATCGTTTTTATTGCATTACTCCATTTCTCCATGAACTTAATACACTAGATGCATGCTGGATAGCGGTCGATGTGTGGAGTAATAGTAGTAGATGCAGGCAGTAGTCGGTCTACTAATCTTGGGCATGATGCCTATATACATGATCATTACCTTGGATATCGTCATAATTATTTGCTTTTCTATCAATTGCCCAACAGTAAAAAAAATTACCCACCGTATGCTATTTTCTCGAGAGAAGCCACTAGTGAAATCTACGCCCCCCGGGTCTATCTTTTATCATATTGTTTTCAGATCTATTATTCCAAAAACCCAAAAATACCTTGATGCACTTTTTCTTTATTTATTTTATTTTGTGTTCTCGCTAGATCTATTTATCCAATCTCACACAATTTAATCTATCTTTTTACCGAGGAGGGATTGACAACCCCTCTTACGCGTTGGGTTGCAAGTATTTGTTATTTGTGTGTAGGTACGGTTTACATAGTGTTGCTTGGTTCTCCTACTGGATTGATAACCTTGGTTTCATAACTGAGGGAAATACTTACCGTTGTTGTGCTGCATCATCCTCTCCTCTTAGGGGAAATACCAACGCAGATACAAGCAATCAAGTGTTAGCAATCATAGAATACTAAATGATGGTTGAGTATGTGGACTTGCTAAAAAGCTCCGACATGAGACCCTTCCTAAAAATATGATGAATTGCTATTGCATTGTAGACTGAGAACATAGTTTATTAGTTTTCAAGAAAGTTATGCCTTATACTTTGTTGTTGTGATGAGTTGTTACTTGCTCATGAGAAGTTATATGATAATGAATATTGTTCTTATGTTAATAACCATGATGCTTCCATGTCCGTATTTTATTTTTATCGACACCTCTCTCTCTCTCTCTAAGCATGTGGTCATGATTATCGATTTCGGCTTTTGCTTTAGGACAAGCGAGGTCTAAGCTTGGGTGAGTTGATACATCCATTTTGCATCATGTTTTTATATTGATATTCATTGCATTATGGACTTTTATTTCACTTTATGATATAATTCTTGTGTCTTTCCTCTCTTATTTTGCAAGGTTCACATAAAGAGGGAGATTGCCGACAACTGGAATTCTGGACCGGAAAGGGCTATATCGGAGGCATTTTTCTGAACATCTCCAAATGAGCTGAAAATTGACGGAGATTTATTTTGGAATATATTAAATTATTGGCTAAAGAAATATCAGAGGGGGACCCATCAGGCAGCCACAAGCCTGGGGGGCGCGCCCTCGGGGCTTGTGGTGATCCTGGCAGGCCTTCGGGGCCCATCTTCTGGTATATAACCCCATTTTCCCTAGAAAAAATCAAGAAGGAGGTTTCGGGACGAAGCACCGCCATCTCGAGGTGAAACCTGGGCAGGAGCACTTTTGCTCTCCGGTGGAGCGATTCCGCCGGGGAAACTTCCCTCTAGGAGGATGAAATCGAAGCCATCGTCATCACCAACGATCCTCTCATCGTGGGAGGACCAAATTTCATAAACATCTTCACCAGCACCATCTCATCTCAAACCCTAGTTCATCTCTTGTATTCAATCTTTGTCTCAAAACCTCAGATTGGTACCGTTGGGTCGCTGGTAGTGTTGATTACATCTCGTAGTTGATGCTTGTTGGTTTATTTTTGTGGAAGATCATATGTTCAAATCCATTATGCTACTCAATACCCCTCTAATCTTGAGCATGAATATGTTTTGTGAGTAGTTATTTTTGTTCTTGATGACATGGGAGAAGTCTTGTCATAAGTAATCATGTGAATTTGGTATTCGTTCGGTATTTTGATGATATGTATGTTGTTGTTTCCCTTAGTGGTGTTATGTGAACATCGACTACATGACACTTCACCATATTTGGACCTAAGGGAAAGCATTGTGGAGTAGTTATTAGATGATGGGTTGCTAGAGTGACAGAAGCTTAAACCCTAGTTTATGCGCTATTCCGTAAGGGGCTGATTTGGATCCATATGTTTCATGCTATGGTTAGATTTATCTTAATTCTTCTTTCGTAGTTGCAGATGCTTGCGAGAGGGGGAAATCATAAGTGGGAGGCTTGTTCAAGTAAGAACAGCACCCAAGCACCGGTCCACCCACATATCAAATAATCAAAGTAACGAACGCGAATCAAACAAACATGATGAAAGTGACTAGATGAAATTCCCGTGTGTCCTCAAAAACGCTTTGCTTATTATAAGAGATCTTTCTGGATTGTCCTTTGCTACAAAAAGGATTGGGCTACCTTGCTGCACCTTTGTTACCATTACTATTATTTGCTCGTTACAAATTTTGCCTTGCTATCAAACTACCTGCTACCGACAATTTCAGTGCCTGCAGAAAATACCTTGCACAAAACCGCTTGTCATTTGCTTCTGCTCCTCATTGGGTTCGACACTCTTACTTATCGAAAGGACTATGATTGATCCCCTATACTTGTGGGTCATTAGCGAGCAAACGTTGTGTGCCCTAGGAGCGCGTGGTATCCACTTCGGAAGGGGACGATGTCAAAGATTAACTCCTCGTTCCTGAAGTTCTCGGGTGACCCAAAGATTACCTCCAAAGTCACCATTCCGGTATAGCGGGCCTCAACGCCTGGGATGACACCTTTAAAGGTGGTAGTGCTCGGCTTAATTCAAGATGAGTCAATGCCCATCTTTCTAACTGTGTCCTCATAGATTAAGTTGAGGTTGCTTCCTCCGTCCATAAGGACGCGTATCAGATGAAAACCATCGACAATTGGGTCCAGGACGAGTGCAGCTGATCCGCCATGCCTGATGCTGGTCGGGTGGTCATGCTTGTAAAATTTCTTCGGGTAAGCCGACCAAGGGTTGAACTTTGGGGCGACTAGCTCTAGCGCATAGATGTCCCGAAGTACGCGTTTCCTCCCCCTCTTAGGGATGTGGGTAACGTAGATCATGTTTACTTCAGTTACCTCATTAGGAAACTTCTTTTGGCCTCCATTGTTGGGTTGCCGAGGTCCATCCTCGTATTCACTATGATTTTGGGTTTTACTTTGATCCTCCGTCGCTACCTTGCCAGCCTGCTTGAAGACCCAACAGTTCCTGTTAGTGTGGGTTGCTGGTTTATCCAAAGTGTCGTAAATTTGGCATGGTCAATCCAGGATCTTGTCTAGCTGGCTAGGCCCATCCTTATTCCCTTTAAAGGGTTTTATTTTCTGTCCGGATCTAGGTCCAGTGAATCCTGCATTAACAGCGGCGTCCTCGGTGTCGCTCCGGCCATTTTTATGTGTGCGCTTGTTTTTTTTACGTCTAGGCATTCCATTGGCGTCGCGTGTTTCCGAGGTGCCTGCCTCGTTCTACTTGTGAGCTGCGTTGAGATTTCCCCAAAGAGGAGGGGATGATGCAGTATAGTAGAGATAAGTATTTCCCTTAGTTAAGAAACAAGGTTATCAATCCAGTAGGAGAATCATGCAACACCTCGTTAGTAGTACCTGCACACAAAATAACAAATACTTGCACCCAACGCAAATAAGGGGTCGTCAATCCCTTGATGATTACTTGCAAGATTAAATTTTGTAGTGATAGATAGATAGATCAAATACAAAATAAAATAAATGAAGAGAAATTGCAGCAAGGTATTTTTGGATTTTAATATATGATAAAAGTAGACCCAGGGGCCATAGTTTTCACTAGAGGCTTCTCTCTTGAAAATAGCATACGGTGGGTAAACAAAGTATTGTTGGGCAATTGATAGAAAAGCAAATAATCATGACGATATCCAAGGTAATGATCAAGTATACAGGCATCATGTCCGAGACAAGTAGACTGACTCATGCCTGCATCTACTACTATTACTCCACAAATCAACCGCTATCTAGCATGCATCTAGAGTATTAAGTTCATAAAGAATGGAGTAACGTCTTAAGCAAGATGACATGATGTAGACAAAGTAAGCTCATGCATGAATAAACCCCATCTTTTTATCCTTAATGGCAACGATACAAATATGTGTCATGTCCTTTTCTGTCACTGGGATTGAGCATCACAAGATCAAACCCGTCACAAAGCACCTCTCTCATTGCAAGAAAAAACAATCTAGTTGGCCAAACCAAATCAATAGATCGGAGAGAAATAAAAAGCTATAATAATCATGCATAAAAGAGTTCAGAGAAGACTGAAATAATATTCACGGATAATCTGATCATAAACTCACAATTCATTGGATCCCAACAAACACACCACAAAAAGTGATTACATCGAATAGAACTCCAAGAACATCAAGGAGAACATTGTATTGAAGATCACAGAGAGAAATCCATCTACCTACTAACTATGGACCCGTAGGTCTGTGGTAAACTACTCACACATCATCTGAAGGGCAGCAAGGTTGATGTAGAACCCCTCCGTGATTGATTCCCCCTCAGGTAGAGTACCAGAAAAGGCCTCCAAATGGGATCTCGTGAGAACAGGAACTTGCGGCGGCGGAAAAAGTGTTTTGGGTGACTCTCTTTTGGTTTCCCGATTTTAGAGAATTTATAGAGGCGAAATTAGATCAAACGGAGCAAAGGTGGGTCCACGAGGCACCCGGGTGCACCTACCCCCCTGGGCGCGCCCTGGTGGCTCGTGGCCACCTCTTTCATCTTCTGACTTCCTCCCGAAGCTTCTAGTGTCTCTTTTGTCCAGAAAAAAATCTCCAAAAAGTTTCATGGCATTTGGACTTTGTTTGGTACTAATATTCTGAAAAACCAAAAACAGGCAAAAAAACAGCAACTGGCGCTGGGCACTAAGTTAATAGGTTAGTCCCAAAAAATGATATATAATTGCTTGTAATTGTATATAAAACATACAAGATTGCTACTATAATAGCATGGAACAATAAAATATTATAGATAGGTTGGAGACGTATCAAGCATCCCCAAGCTTAATTCCTGCTCGTCCTCGAGTGGGTAAATGATAAAAACAAAAAAATTATGTGGAATGCTACCTATCATATTCATCATATAATCTTTTCTTTTGTGGCATGGATATTTGGATTCGAGTGATTCAAAGCAATAGTCTATAGTTTGACATGAAGACATAAATACTCAAGCATACTAAGAAGCAACCATGTCTTTCAAAATATCAACGCTAAAGAAAGTTATCCCTAGCCCATTATGCCGAATCATTGATCCATTCATGAAACACACTCAATATTAACTACACCCAATGCACAAGTATGACAATAGTGCTCTCCAAATGGTTCTTTATAAGAGAAGATGGAGACTCAAAATAAAAATAAAATTGCATAAAAGTAAAATAGATAGGCCCTTTGTAGAGGGAAGCAGAGATTTGCAGAGGTGCCAGAGCTCAAAGTTTAAAATAGAGAGATAAAGTTATTTTGAGAGGCATGCTTTTCCTGTCAACGTCACGATCAAAAGTTTCCAATATCTCCCATGCTAGACACATTATAGGCAGTTCCCAAACAGAAAATAAAGTTCATCTCCTTTCAACCATTCTTTCACAATCCATGGCTAGCCGTATCCATGGGTGCCTTCCAAACTTCCAACTTTCCATGGAATTTATTATTTATTTATTTTTCATTTCGGGACTGAGCATCCCTATTACCAGTCATTTTCTCGTGCAATGACAAGTGAATAAACACTCATCTTGAGAATAACCCATCAAGCATGAAAGATACTGACCATCCCCTGTCACTTCATGAGCGGTACAGGCATACAAAATGGATTTTTTTTAAATGATTAGAGTTGGCACATGCAAATTTACTTGGAACGTCATGTAAATACCGCTTATAGGTAGATATAGTGGACTCATTTGGCACAACTTTGGGTTTATGGATTCTGGATGCACAAGCAGTATTCCCGCTTAGTACAAATGAAGGCTAGCAAATAGATTGAGAAGCAACCAACCAGAAAATGAAAATGGTCGTAAACATGCATTGAGAATAACTAACACTGAATAATGCACCATAAGTAGGATACAACTTCGTTGCATAACTATTGACTTTATGTGCATGCATAGGGAATCACAAACCTTAACAAAAATATTCTTACTAAATCACAATTACTCACTAACATAACTCACATATTATCATCTCCATACCACAAAACTATTGCGAGCAATCAAACCTATCATATCCAATGATCTACATGAAAGTTTTTATTATATCCTTCTTGAATGTTCATCACATTGGGACCAAATTCATATCTTGTGAAAATTACCATTACTATTACCAACTCTCAAAATGGTATAAGTGAAGCATGAGAGTGAAAATATTTCTTTGAAATATAATCACCGACGTGTTAAAAAAGATATAAGTGAAGCACTAGAGCAACTGCCTAGCTTAAAAGATATAAGTGAAGCACATAGAGCAATTCTAACAAATCACGAAAAATGTGTGTCCCTATCAAATAGGTGTGTCCAGCAAAGATGATTGTGACAAACTAAAAAGCAAACAAAGCAAAGACTCATATAATACATGAAGCTCCACGCAAAACTCATATCATGTGATGAATAAAAATATAGCTCCAAGTAAAATTACCGATGGTCGGTAGAAGAAAGAGGGGATGCCTTCCGGGGTATCCCCAAGCTTAGTTGCTTGGGAGTCCTTGGATATTACCTTGGGGGTGCCTCGGGCATCCCCAAGCTTAGGCTCTTGCCACTCTTTATTCCTTCATCCATCGTGATCTCACTCAAAACTTGAAAACTTTAGCACACAAAACTCAACAAAACCTTCGTGAGATCCATTAGTATAATAAAACAAATCACTACTTTAGGTACTGTTGCAAACCCATTCATATTTTATTATTGCATTATACCTACTTTATTCTAGCTTTACCATGGCTTATACCCCCCGATACAATCCATAGATTCATCAAAACAAGCGAACAATGCAACGAAAACAGAATCTGTCAAAAACAGAATAATCTGTAGTAATTCGAACAATGACCATACTTATGTAACTCCAAAAATTCTGAAAATTTTGGACAAAATGGGAAATTTTTATGTCAATTATCTGTAAAAAATTCATAATTTTATCACGCTCCAGCAAATTTTAACAATTTTGCCACTCGACACAAAAGTTTCTGTTTTTGCACAGAATCAAAGCAACTATCATCAAAATCATCCCAAAGGCTTTACCTGGCACAAACACTAATTTAAACACAAAAACACAACCATAATAGTACCATAATTGTGTGCGCACCAAAAAAAGAAAAAATAACTATTGGGTTGTCTGCCAACAAGCTCTTTCTTTATAGCCATTAAGATAGGCTTTGAGATTTCAATGATGCTCACATGAAAGATATGAATTGAAGCACAAAGAGAGCATCATAATACATGTGACAAACACTTTAAGTCTAACATACTTCCTATGCATAGGAATTTCATATGCAAACAAATTATCAAGACAAAAAATATCTAGCATATGCAAAGGAGAGGAATAAAACATTGACAATCTCAACTTAACGAGAGGTGATTTAGTAACATGAAAATTTCTAAGACCATATTTTCCTCTCTCATAATAATTACATGTAGGATCATAATCAAATTCAAAATATAGCTATCATATAAATTTTTCTCTCCATGATCCGCATGCATAAAATTCTTATAGTCTTCCAAAATAGTGGGATTAACATCAACTAAAGTCATGACCTCTCCAAGCCCACTTTTATCAAAAAATACATAAGATTGAACATTGTCCAAATATGTGGGATTATTACCTAGAGTTGACACTCTTACAAACCCACTTTCAATATTATTGCAAACATATTCATCATGAGGCTTAAATAAATTTTCAAGATCATAAGAAACATTATCACCCCAATCATGATCATCGCAATAAGTAGTGGACATAACAAATTTTCATCCCCAAGCTTGTAGCTTTGCATATCATTATCACAATTGACATTAATAGAATTTATAATAACATCATTGCAATCATGCTTTTTATTCAAGGAGCTATCATGAATCAACCTTATAAATTTCTTCTTCTAACACTTCATCACAATTTTCAGATACACGATCTTCAATCAAAACTTCATAGAGATAATCAAGTGCACTCAACCAACTAGCAATTGGTTCAACATAATTGGATCTTTTGAAAAGATTATCAAGTGGATGAGGATTCATATGTCTTTAATTTTTCTAGTTCTTTTTCTGGTTTTTGGTGTGCTGACATGAAGGCAAAAGGCAAGCAAACGAGCAAACAAGCAAAAAGGCAAATGAAAATATTTTTGTATTTTTGTGAAAACGTTTTAGAAGTGGGGAAGATAAAAACGAGAGGTAAATGGCAAATAATGTAAATGCAAGGAGATGAAAGTTTATGCGAAGGTACTTGATAGATGTTCATGATGTCTCCCCGGCAACGGCGCCAGAAATTCTTCATGCTACTTGTGAGCTCAGTTGGGATTTCCCCGAAGAGGAGGGGACGATGCAATACAGTAGAGATAAGTATTTCCCTTAGTTAAGAACCAAGGTTATCAATCCAGTAGGAGAATTACGCAACACCTCGTTAGCAGTACCTGCACACAAAATAACAACTACTTGCACCCAACGTGAACAAGGGGTTGTCAATCCCTTGACGATTACTTGCAAGATTAAATTTTCTAGTGATAGATAGATAGATGGATAAAATACAAAATAAAATAAATTAAGAAAACTTGCAGCAAGGTATTTTTTGATTTTTAATATATGATAAAAGTAGACCTGGGGGCCATAGTTTTCACTAGAGGCTTCTCTATTAAAAATAGCATACGATGGGTAAACAAATTATTGTTGGGCAATTGATAGAAAAGCAAATAATTATGACGATATCCAAGGCAATAATCATGTATATAGGCATCACATCCAAACAAGTAGACCGACTCCTGCCTGCATCTACTACTATTACTCCACACATCGACCGCTATCCAGCATGCATCTAGAGTATTAAGTTCATAAAGAACGGAGTAACGCCTTAAGTAAGATGACATGATGTAGACAAATTAAACTCACGCATGAATAAACCCCATCTTTTTATCCTTAATGGCAACGATACAAATATGTGTCATGTCCCTTTCTGTCACTGGGATTGAGCACCGCAAGATCGAACCCATCACAAAGTACCTCTCCCCGTGCAAGAAAAATCAATCTAGTTGGCCAAACCAAATCAATAGATCGGAGAGAAATACAAAGCTATAATAATCATGCATAAAAGAGTTCAGAGAAGACTGAAATAATATTCATGCATAATCTGATCATAAACTCACAATTCATCGGATCCCAACAAACACACCGCAAAAAGTGATTACATCGAATAGAACTCCAAGAACATCGAGGAGAACATTGTATTGAAGATCAAAGAGAGAGAGAGAGAAAGCCATCTAGCTACTAACTATGGACCCGTAGGTCTGTGGTAAACTACTCACACATCATCGGAAGGGCAGCAAGGTTGATGTAGAAACCGTCCATGATTGATTCCCCCTCCGACAGAGTGTCGGAAAAGGCCTCCAGATCGGATCTCGTGAGAATAGGAACTTGCGGTGGCGGAAAAAATGTTTTGGGTGGCTCTCTATTGGTTTCCCGGTTTTAGAGAATTTATAGAGGCGGAATTAGATTAACGGAGCAAAGGTGGGCCCACGAGGCACCAGGGCGCGCCTACCCCCTGGGCGCGCCCTGGTGGCTTGTGGCTACATCCTTCGTCTTCTAACTTCCTCCCGAAGCTTCTAATGTCTCTTTTGTCCAAAAAAAAATCTTCAAAAAGTTTCATGGCATTTGGACTTTGTTTGGTACTGATATTCCTAAAAAACAAAAAGAGCCAAAAAAATAGCAGCTGGCACTAGCACTAAGTTAAAAGGTTAGTGTAACATCCCAAATTTTCTATTTGGAATGTTATACATAGGTCATCATATGCATATCATATTTTTTTTTTGCATTTCGTTTGTGATCCTAGAAATCTTAAGCAACTCAAGGACCCATGGAGAGAGTTGGAGATTTTATTATTTTCATATTTGAATTTTCTCAAATATTGAAAAGAGGAGCATTTTGGTTTTATTTATTTTTCTCTCCAAAAAAATATTTCCAATATAAAAATAAAAGAGAGGAGATAAAATGACTTCTCCAAAATAAAAGAAATATTGGAGGAAAAATGTTAAAATCAAATTAATAATTTTATTTGGATTTTGTTGCTATTTTGTTTGAATTGGAAAAATATGCATTTTTCAAAATTGCATTATTAGGCCAAGAAAATGTTCACTTTGTTCTAAATATTTTATTTAGACGGTGAAAATTGTTTTTGGCATTTTT
The DNA here is from genome assembly GCA_011799875.1 of Thinopyrum elongatum. Taxonomy (NCBI): domain Eukaryota; kingdom Viridiplantae; phylum Streptophyta; class Magnoliopsida; order Poales; family Poaceae; genus Thinopyrum; species Thinopyrum elongatum. The sequence continues at coordinate 439,243,431 of CM022299.1, forward strand.
AGATTTTTTTAATATTTTTTTTAGGATTTTTCTTGGTGGAATCTTATTTAAAAAAAAACTCCCGCCGAACTGGGCCGGCCCAGCTAGCGCCAGGCCGAAGGCCCAGCCGAGCCGCCGCGTCGTCTCCGTCCCCGAGCGGGGCTCCGCTCGGGAGTCCACCGCCGCGCCGCCGCCTTGCCCCCTTCCCCAAGCCGCCTCGCCCCCCCCCGGCCTTTATATAGCCGCCACCCCCCCTCACCTCGTCCCGCTTCACCGCCGCCGCAGCAAGCAGCAGCAGCAGCAGCCCCGCCTCCGCGCCTCGCCTGTCGCCCCGCGCCCGCAGCCCCGCCGTCCCGCGCAGCCCCGCCGCGTTCGTCGGAGCCGCGCCGGAGCCGCCGGATCTCGTCACCGTCGCCGCCGTTTTTTTTTCGGTTTAGGTAAAAAAACGTCTCAGTTTTTTTTAAACCCTAGTTCGGTTCTTTTTTATTTTATTACATCGGTTCAGTTTTCTCGGTTTAGTTCGTTTGCGAACGTTCGTTCGTTTTAACGAACGTTTTCGTTCGTTCGTCCGATAGATTTTTCTTTTTCTGCCAGGGACCTATCCGCAATTACTTTTATCGCAGATCAGCCCCTGATCTTCAAACCCTCGTCGTTTCTAAACCGTTCGTCCAAATCCAGTGAAACAAACGCCAAAATCTTCGTCTCAAACCCCTCTTTCTGTTTAATCAACTTGAACATGATTTTGACAATTTAAAATTTGGTTTCAAGCAGATTTGTTTTTGAAGTTCTTTTGACCGTAGATTCAGTTTCGTAGCTCCGATTCGATTGATTCTTTTTGCAAATCGAAGCTCTTCAGTTGAACTTTTAGATTTGATCTTCTTATCTGAGTTTTACCCTTGCATCTATGCTTGAGTGCTTATGTATGCTATTGTTTGTTTGCGATAGAATTTCTGGAGTGCGAAGCGTGCTACTACGAGTCTCTAGGGTTTGCGGATCGTCAGCAAGGCAAGTAACACATTGATCATACTCTTTTCATACCCAGTTTTTATGCATTAGTTTCAATCCTCAAACACTGCATGACTAGGATGTGATTAACTTGTGGGTATTGGGAAGTAGATGATGAGGTAGAACCTATTGCCCTTTTATTATAAAACCCTTGGGAGTTACTTCCACGTTATGCTTATATTGCCATGCTATGCTCGTAGACGTGGATTGGGTTTGAGTGTATCCATGATAGATGTGAGATTGTTAATTAATGGTTAACTTAAGGTGGCTACTTAAATACACATCTAGGTGGATTGGTTGCAGGCACCTGGGGATATACCAGTGTTGTCTTTTTGGTTCGCCACCCAGGCTCAAAGGGATCATAAGATTATTCATGCTAGAAACTTCCGTGTGCAGCCACAAGCTATTATGGGCTCTAGCATAGTTGAGTATGTTGCAAGACCCTAGAGCTTTCCACCAGCCATATTTGCATGTAGTGATAGCATTTATCTGTTCCTTGCTCTATTGTGTTATATTGCCAGCATATTCCATGTGCTGACCCGTTTCGGGCTGCAACATATCATGTTGCAGACTTTTCAGACGAAGAGTAAGGTGCGCTAGGTCGTTGTCATGCACTCAGCTATGCCGTTGGAGTTGATTGACTCACTTTATCTTCCAAGCCTTCCGCTGTTATTTTCTTAGATGGCCTTAAGCCAGTTTATTGTAATAGTTCTCTTTTGAGACATTCGATGTAATAAGTGTGTGATTGCACTCTGTTATATATCCTTCGAGTATTGTGTGTGTCAGCATTACCGATCCAGGGATGACACTTGAACATAGAGATTTGACCATGTGAGGTCGGATCGCTACAAGATGGTATCAGAGCACACGCTGACTATAGGACACAACCACTAAGAAAAGCCATAGGTCACTCTTCTCTACTCATTTCTGACTCTCTCCATCTTCTACTCTCTAGGATGGCGGACTCAAGGAACAAGTTTGCACAACCGGATGAAGACACACCCTTTGGGAGACACTTGAAGGAAATCACTAAGTACCTGAATATCGGAATACCAAGCTTCACCGGGACCTACACCGCCACTTTGCCAGAAGAGGAGCGTTGGATGATTCGAGTTCAAGTTCCAGGAAGGACGTTCATGCCAATTACTGAGTCCATAGAGTTTTCCTTTGATGCACCAACCTGGAGTCTAGGTAAGAGCATGGTAGCCCACATCGCCATGGGACGCATCGGTGAAGTTTATCACAAAGATCTTAAGGACACCATCTACCAGATATGTGGGCGCTGAGATAAGCAATGGGAGATGACCAGCACCAGGAGAAACAGGTCCATTACAGCTTTCATCCAGGAGTTAAACCAGCACATTCGTCGACAGGAGAACCAGATGTGCGCAAGCATGATAGATTTGAAGAAGGTGATGACCAGGAACATGGAGCTAGAAGAGGAACTCAAGTCTACACGCGACGGATACGAGGAGGAAATCGCAGTACTAGTGGAGAAGAATGACGACCTGACAAGGAAGCTAGGAGTATTCATGGGAGACCCTGCGCCAGGAGGAGATGACAACCATCCCGAGGACTACATTATCATCGACGACACCGACTCCGACCCCGACAGTAGTGATGATGACTATGAAGACGAAGCTGGAGCGGATATCATGGAGTCTTCCACCGATCAAAATTTCTAGATGAGCACCATATGATTAGTAGTATTTCCCCATGTATATAGTAGTAGTCCGAGCACTTTTGTAACGATAGTTAGATCGATTGTATGCCCCTGCTTGAATTGATTTTGGTGTGATATGAATGTGTTTGCCTCATGTGCATATGGGTAGTGCTTTCTCATTAGACCTCACTCTATTCTAATCTCTCCCCTCTAAACCCATCAGATGCTTTCGAGACGCGACACCGGATTTGTCTTCCCACCGGAGATCACACAGTTGATCCAGCAGCAGAATGCCTTGATGCAGATACTAGTCCAGAACCAAGGCAACAACAACAACAACAACAACAACAACAACAACCCACCGCCCCCACCTCCAGTTGACAACCCAGCCCGTTTTCTGAGGTTGCAGCCGCCGGTGTTTTCCAGTAGCACCGAGCCAATAGTTGCTGATGACTGGCTACGCAGGATTGGAAGGGAGTTGACCACCGCAGGATGCACAGATGCTGAGAAGGTGCGTTTTTCCGCACATCAATTGGATGGACCCGCAGCCTCATGGTGGGAGAATTATACAGCCACATTCCCTATAGCCAATGTCACCTGGGATCAGTTTCAGCAAGCGTTCCGCACTGCACATGTCTCAACTGGAGCTATGAGCATGAAGAGGCGTGAGTTTCGCAACTTGCGCCAGGGAAACCGTACTGTGGGGCAGTACTTGGATGAGTTCAGTAAGTTAGCTCGCTATGCCCCGGACGATGTGGCCACTGATGCCGCAAAGCAGGAGAAGTTTATGGAAGGGTTGAATGATGAGATGAGCATGCAGCTGATGGTAGCAACATTCGCTAACTACCAGGAGTTGGTAGACCGGGCTCTTATGATTGAAGGGAAGCAGCAACAGATTGAGAGCCGCAAAAGGAAGTATGGACAAGGGAAGTACAATTCAGGAGCTCAGCAGAAGCCTCGTTTTACCCCGAACTCCGGAGGATATACGCATAACCATGGAGGCCATACTCACAATGGAGGAAGTTCGCATAACCACAGTGGCCCCAAGAATGGAAACGGGAATGGAGCAGGCAGCAATCAGAACCGCTCTAACCCAGCCACACCCGCCAAGAAGGATCAAAGTCACATTACTTGTTTCAAGTGCGGGAAGACTGGACACTACGCCAATGAGTGTCCTGAACCAAAGAATGGTAATGGCAATGGAAGCTCTGGGAAGAAGCCCAACCCTTGCAACAGGGGACAAGTGAACCACGTTAACGTGGAGGAGGTTGAAGAGCAGCCAGATGCAGTTATAGGTAAGTTTTTGGTTAAGTCATTTACTGCAATCGTTCTTTTTGATACTGATGCATCGCATTCATACATTTCAAGGGGATTTGTGGATAAGTATAAGTTGCCCACTAAAGTTCTTAGGACACCTATGTTAGTAAGCTCACCAGGAGCGGAGTATATGGCAAGTCAAGGATGTTTTCAGATGCCATTGACCATAGGTAGGCACGTGTTCCCCTCAGACTTAATAATTTTGGAGTCACAAGGTTTGGATGTGATACTAGGCATGGATTGGCTATCAATGTATGGAGGAAACATCGATTGCGCCAGTAAGTCAATTATGCTCACCACCCCTGGGGGAAAAAGGATCAAGTATGTATCCAGGCACGCGTCAAGGAGAACCCAAATAAATTCCCTCTCAGGAGTTGTTCAGGAGGAAGTGCCAGTAGTGAAGGATTACCCAGATGTATTTCCAGAGGAGTTACCAGGCATGCCGCCGGATCGAGACATTGAGTTTTTGATAGAGCTGTTGCCAGGCACCGGACCGATATCAAAGAGACCATACCGGATGCCCGCAAATGATCTGGAGGAGATTAAGAAGCAGATCAAGGAGTTATTAGAGAAAGGTTATATTCGATGAAGTTCATCACCATGGGGAGCCCCAGTGCTCTTGGTTGAAAAGAAGGATGGATCATTGAGAATGGTTGTTGATTATCGTGCATTGAATGAAGTGACGATCAAGAACAATGATTTGTTTGATCAGTTGCAAGGAGCTAAAGTGTTCTCCAAGATCGATCTGAGATCAGGATACCACCAGTTGAAAATCCGAGAACAGGATATACCTAAGACAACCTTCACCACAAGGTATGGGCTATATGAGTATATGGTTATGTCATTTGGATTAACTAATGCCCCTGCCTATTTTATGAGTATGATGAATAAAGTGTTAATGGAGTTCTTGGATAAGTTTGTCGTGGTGTTCATTGATGATATCTTGGTGTACTCGAAGAATGAAGAGGAACACAAGGAGCACTTGCGTTTAGTTCTCGAAAAGCTCAGGGAACATCAGTTGTATGCCAAGTTCAGCAAATGTGAGTTTTGGTTGAAGGAAGTTGGATTTCTTGGACATGTTATATCAGGAGAAGGTATAGCAGTAGACCCCCCCAAGGTTCAGTCAGTCACTGAGTGGTTGGCACCCACCTCAGTTGGAGAGATCCGCAGCTTTCTTGGACTTGCAGGATATTATCGGAGATTTATTGAGAATTTTTCGAATATTGCGAAGCCTATGACGGAGTTATTGAAGAAGGACACCAAGTTCAAATGGACAGATGAATGTGAGGCAAGTTTTCAGGAGCTGAAGAAATGTTTGGTTACAGCCCCAGTACTGATTCTGCCAGATATACGCAAGGATTTCCAAGTGTATTGCGACGCTTCTCGCTTAGGACTTGGAGGTGTACTTATGCAGGACGGAAGAGTTGTCTCATATGCCTCACGTCAGCTTCGACCGCATGAGTTAAATTATGCCACGCATGATTTGGAGTTAGCAGCTGTAGTTCATGCACTCAAGACCTGGAGACATTTTCTTATTGGGAACCATTGTGATGTGTACACGGATCATAAGAGTTTGAAGTACATTTTCACACAGAAGGAGCTGAATCTCAGGCAGAGGAGATGGTTGGAGCTTATAAAAGATTATGATATGAAGTTGCATTATCACCCAGGAAAAGCCAATGTCGTAGCAGACGCTTTGAGCCGGAGGAGTTATGCCAATACTCTCATAAGCGGAGGATTACCAAAGGAGTTAGCCGAAGATCTTAGGGAGCTTCGTTTGGAGATAGTCCCTAGAGGTTTTGTCGCAGCAATGGAGGTAACGTCAACATTATTGGGAAAGATTCGAGCAGCTCAGAAAGATGATAAGGAAATTGCTGAGATAAAGGAGAGGATGAGCAAAGGAAAAGCCAAAGGTTTTCGTGAGGATGTGCACAACACTTTGTGGTTTGAGGACCGTGTTTATGTACCCAATAATGCGGAGATCAGGAAGTTGATACTACAGGAAGCTCATGACTCGCCATACTCGATACACCCCGGAAACACTAAGATGTATTTGGATCTGAAGGGGCGTTTCTGGTGGACTGGTATGAAGAAGGACATTGCCGAGTATGTAGCCGTATGTGATGTATGTCAGAGAGTGAAAGTAGAACATCAGAAGCCAGCAGGATTACTGCAGCCTATGCCGATACCCGAGTGGAAGTGGGATAAGCTTGGCATGGATTTCATCACCGGATTACCCAGGACCCGATCGGGATATGATTCTATCTGGGTAGTAGTGGATCGTTTGACCAAAGTGGCTCACTTTATCCCAGTGAAAACCACCTATACGAGTGCAAAGTTGGCCAAGATATATATGACCAGGATCGTATGTCTGCATGGAGTTCCGAGGACCATCGTATCAGATCGAGGGACACAGTTTACTTCAAGGTTTTGGCACCAGCTGCACCAGACCTTGGGTACCAGGCTAGAGTTTAGTACAACTTTTCATCCGCAGACAGATGGACAGACCGAGAGAGTCAATCAAATTCTGGAGGACATGTTGAGAGCTTGTGCCCTAGATTACGGATCGAGTTGGGATGACAATTTGCCCTACGCGGAGTTCTCATACAACAACAGCTACCAAGCCAGTTTGAAGATGGCCCCTTTTGAAGCTTTGTATGGAAGGAGGTGCAGAACACCGTTGATGTGGGATGAAGTTGGAGACCGTCAGTTGTTTGGACCAGATTTGATTAAAGAATCTGAAGAGAAGGTTAAGTTGATTCGGGAGAGACTGAAGGTAGCTCAGTCCAGACAGAAGAGTTATGCCGATATCAAGCGCAAGGAGGTAGTCTATGAAATCGGAGACAGAGCATATCTTCGTGTGTCACCTCTGCGAGGAGTTAAACGCTTTGGAGTCAAGGGAAAGTTAGCCCCGAGATTTGTAGGACCATACCGAGTTTTGGAATGTATGGGAGAGGTGGCCTACAAGTTGGAGTTACCCGATGGACTATCAGGAGTTCATGATGTGTTTCACGTTTCCCAGTTGAAGAAGTACCATGCAGAGATGGCCGATATTCCTCTGAGAGATACAGTACCCCTGGAAGCAATTCAGTTGGATAGTGATCTGACCTACGAGGAGAAACCCGTCAAGATTCTCGAGTTTGCTAGCAGAGTTACACGCAGCAAGGTTATGAAGTTTTGCAAAGTTCAGTGGAGCCACCATACCGAGGATGAAGCCACCTGGGAACGAGAGGAAGACCTACGAAAAGACCACCCACACCTATTTTCTAGCCAACCTGAATCTCGAGGACGAGATTTGTCTTAAGGGGGGTAGGTTTGTAACATCCCAAATTTTCTATTTGGAATGTTATACATAGGTCATCATATGCATATCATATTTTTTTTGCATTTCGTTTGTGATCCTAGAAATCTTAAGCAACTCAAGGACCCACGGAGAGAGTTGGAGATTTTATTATTTTCATATTTGAATCTTCTCAAATATTGAAAAGAGGATCATTTTGGTTTTATTTATTTTTCTCTCCAAAAAAATATTTCCAATATAAAAATAAAAGAGAGGAGATAAAATGACTTCTCCAAAATAAAAGAAATATTGGAGGAAAAATATTAAAATCAAATTAATAATTTTATTTGGATTTTGTTGGTATTTTGTTTGAATTGGAAAAATATGCATTTTTCAAAATTGCATTTTTAGGCCAAGAAAATGTTCACTTTGTTCTAAATATTTTATTTAGACGGTGAAAATTGTTTTTGGCATTTTTAGATTTTCTTTTATATTTTTATTTAGGATTTTTCTCGGCGGAATCTTATTTAAAAAAAAAACTCCCGCCGAACTGGGCCGGCCCAGCTAGCGCCAGGCCGAAGGCCCAGCCGAGCCGCCGCGTCGTCTCCGTACCCGAGCGGGACTCCGCTCGGGAGTCCGCCGCCGCCTCGCCCCCTTCCCCAAGCCGCCTCGCCCCCCCGGGCCTTTATATAGCCGCCGCCCCCCCCTCACCTCGTCCCGCTCCACCGCCGCCGCAGCAAGCAGCAGCCCCGCCGCCGTCGCCGCGCCACCGCTGCCGCTGCCGTGCCGCCCCGCGCCGCGCCGCCGCCTCCGCGCCTCGCCTGCCGCCCCGCGCCCGCAGCCCCGCCGCCTTCGCCGGAGCCGCGCCAGAGCCGCCGGATCTCGTCACCGTCGCCGCCGTTTTTTTTCGGTTTAGGTAAAAAAAAATGTCTCGGTTTTTTTTAAACCCTAGTTCGTTTTTATTTATTTATTAGATCGGTTCGGTTTTCTCGGTTTAGTTCGTTTGCGAACGTTCGTTCGTTTTAATGAACGTTTTCGTTCGTTCGTCTCTGTTAGCGGACGTTCGTCCGATAGATTTTTCTTTTTCTGCCAGGGACCTATCCGCGATTACTTTTATCGCAGATCAGCCCCTGATCTTCAAACCCTCGCCGTTTCTAAACCGTTCGTCCAAATCTAGTGAAACCAACGCAAAAATCTTCATCTCGAACCCCTCTTTCTGTTTAATCAACTTGAACATGATTTTGACAATTTAAAATTTGGTTTCAAGCAGATTTGTTTTCGAAGTTCTTTTGACCGTAGATTCAGTTTCGTAGCTCCGATTCGATTGATTCTTTTTGCAAATCGAAGCTCTTCAGTTGAACTTTCAGATTTGATCTTCTTATCTGAGTTTTACCCTTGCATCTATGCTTGAGTGCTTATGTATGCTATTGTTTGTTTGCGATAGAATTTCCGGAGTGCGAAGCGTGCTACTACGAGTCTCTAGGGTTTGCGGATCGTCAGCAAGGCAAGTAACACATTGATCATACTCTTTTCATACCCAGTTTTTATGCATTAGTTTCAATCCTCAAACACTACATGACTAGGATGTGATTAACTTGTGGGTATTGGGAAGTAGATGATGAGGTAGAACCTATTGCCCTTTTATTATAAAACCCTTGGGAGTTACTTCCACGTTATGCTTATATTGCCATGCTATGCTCGTAGACGTGGCTTGGGTTTGAGTGTATCCATGACAGATGTGAGATTGTTAATTAATGGTTAACTTAAGGTGGCTACTTAAATACACATCTGGGTGGATTGGTTGCAGGCACCTGGGGATATACCAGTGCTGTCTTTTTGGTTCGCCACCCAGGCTCAAAGGGATCATAAGATTATTCATGCTAGAAACTTCCGTGTGCAGCCACAAGCTATTATGGGCTCTAGCATAGTTGAGTATGTTGCAAGACCTCTTTCAGTGGTAAGCTAGCAGATGTAGGGGAAAGTAGATGTAACTATCTACCCAGAGTAAAGAGTAAATGCTTCTGAAAGACTGTGTCTCGGTCATCCGTTTCTCAAACACCATGTAGTGCGAGAAATCCAACGGAGGAGATCGAGTCTTGTGGGGAAAAGTGCACAAACCTCTGCAGAGTGTATAAACTAATCATGATTAGCCGTGTCCCCGGTTATGGACATCTTGAGTATCTGGTACTTGAATTATTGATTTGATCTCATCACTCTAAATTAATTTGTTGGGTTTAATGATTACTTTTAATTGGGATTGAGATGGGGATTTACCTTCTCAATGTTTAACAACTACCATGATAGTTAAATAAAACATATTCCTTTGATGTAGGAAAAAATTGGCTTTTCGCAAAACAATATAACCCTAGAGCTTTCCACCAGCCATATATGCATGTAGTGGTAGCATTTATCTGTTCCTTGCTCTATTGTGTTATATTGCCAGCATATTCCATGTGCTGACCCGTTTCGGGCTGCAACATATCATGTTGCAGACTTTTCAGACGAAGAGTAAGGTGCGCTAGGTCGTTGTCATGCACTCAGCTATGCCATTGGAGTTGATGGACTCACTTTATCTTCCAAGCCTTCCGCTGTTATTTTCTTAGATGGCCTTAAGCCATGTTTATTGTAATAGTTCTCTTTTGAGACATTCGATGTAATAAGTGTGTGATTGCACTCTGTTATATATCCTTCGAGTACTGTGTGTGTCAGCATTACCGATCCAGGGATGACACTTGAACACAGAGATTTGACCATCTGAGGTCGGATCGCTACAGTTAGTCCCAAAAAATGATATGTAATTGCATATAAAACATCCAAGGTTGATACTATAATAGCATCTAACAATCAAAAATTATAGATACGTTGGAGACGTATCACCTTGCCATTATGGGTACTTCGGGCAAGCCAGCTATCTTCGCCCGCGCAAAAGCGGGTCATTAGCGAAGTAAGGGCTGCCATGGTCCTCGACTTGTCTTGGCCGAGATGGCGGGCAAGCCATTCATCTCGGATGTTATTCTTGAATGCGGCGCTAGTTTCGGCGTGAGAGCAGTCTATGGTCTGGTTCTTTTTAGTAAGGAACCTGTTCCCAAACTTCCAAGCAGATTCGCCTGGCTGCTGGGTGACATGGCTGAGGTCATCAGCGTCCGGAGGTCGGATGTAAGTGCCTTCTAAATTTGCCCGAAAAGTATCCTCAAGGGCTTCCCAGCTACCAATAGAATGAGGAGGTAAGCTGTTAAGCCAATGCCTAGCCGGCCCCTTTAACTTGAGCGGCAAGTACTTGATGGCATGGAGGTCATCTCCGTTAGCCATGTGTATGTGGAGAAAGAAACCTTCGATCAACACTGCTGGGTCTGTAGTGCCATCGTATGATTCTACATTGATGGGTTTAAACCCTTCTGGAAATTAGTGTTCCATTACCCAATCTATAAAACAGATCAGGTGGGCTAGACCTCAGAACTGGGTAGTATCCTGTTGGAGGTCGGGAGAGAGCGTTGTGTAGGCTTGATCTCGGGCACGGTCGTTCCTGTCTAACCAAGCGTCATAGCCGTTAGACCCGGTGGGTGCGCGTCCTCTTGATCCATAGATGGACCGAGGAGACGCTCGCTTTGCCTCAATGTGACGTCGAACGTCGTGAGGGTCTAGGTAGTCCATGGGATCCTTGCCATAACGGCGTGATGCTGGTCGAGTATTGAGGTTTTCCCGTACTGGCCTGTCTTGACCTCTAGGGGGTCGGTCAGGCGCAGCGGCACCTGGTTCTTCATCGAACTCCGGCAGCAAATGCTACTTGTGAGCTGTGTTGGGATTTCCTCGAAGAGGAGAGGATGATGCATTATAGTAGAGATAAGTGTTTCCCTCAGTTTTGACACCAAGGTTATCGATCCAGTAGGAGAACCAAGCAACACTATGTAAATAGCACCTGCACACAAACAACAAATACTTGCAACCCAATGCGTAGAGGGGTTGTCTATCCCTCAACGGTTACGAGCAAGATTAAATTGTATAGTTTTTGATAGATAGATCTGACAAAAATACAAAATAAAATAAATAAAAGAAAATTGCAGCAAGGTATTTTTATTTTTAATATATGATAAAAGGTAGACCCGAGGGCCATAGTTTCCACTAGAGGCTTCTCTCGAGAAAATAGCGTACGGTGGGTAAACAAATTACTATTGGGCAATTGGTAGAAAGGCAAATGATTATGACGATATCCAAGGCAATGATCATACATTGGCATCACGTCCAAGATTAGTAGACCGAAACGATTCTGCATCTACTACTATTACTCCACACATCAACCGCTATCTAGCATGCATCTAGTGTATTAAGTTCATGAAAAAACAGAGTAATGCCTTAAGCAAGATGACATGATGTAGACAAGATAAACTCTTGTATGAATAAACCCCATCTTGTTACCCTTAATAGCAATGATGCATATGTGTCATGTCCCTTTCTGTCACTGGGATTGGGCACCGCAAGATCAAACCCATTACAAAGCACCTCTTCCCATGGCAAGATAAATCAATCTAGTTGGCCAAACCAAACCAATAAATCTGAGAAGAAATACGAAGCTATATTAATCATGCATAAAAGAGTTCAGAGAAAACCCAAATAATATTCATGGATAGATCTGATCATAAACTCACAATTCATCGGATCCCAACAAACACACCGCAAAAAGTTATTACATCAAATAGATCTCCAAGAACACCAAGGAGAACATTGTATTGGGAATCAAAAAGAGAGAAGAAGCCATCTAGCTACTAACTATGGACCCATAGGTCCGTGGTAAACTACTCACACATGATCGGAGGGGCGGCAAGGATGATGAAGAACCCATCCGTGATCGTTTCCCCCTCCGGCAGAGTGCCATAAAGGGCCTCCAGATGGGATCTCTCGAGAGCAGAGGCTTGCGGCGGCGGAAAAATTATTTCGTGGACTCCCTGGTAGGTTTCCTGATTTTAGAGTATTTATAAAGGCGGAGTTAGGTCAAACGGAGGCTTGTGGGCCCCACTAGGTACCAGGGGAAGCCCCAGGCCCCTGGCACGCCCTGGTGCCTAGGGGGCCACTCCTTCGTCTTCTTGTTCCTCTCCGAAGCTTCCAGGGTCTCTTATTGCCAGAAAAAAAATCTTCAAAAAGTTTCATGGCATTTGGACTTCGTTTGGTACTGATATTTTGCAAAGTCAAAAACAAGCAAAAAACAGCAACTGGCACTGGGCATTAAGTAAGTAGGTCCGTCCCAAAAAATGATATAAAGTTGCTTGTAATTGTATATAAAACATCAAAGATTGATACTATAATAGCATTAAACAATAAAAAATTATAGATATGTTGGAGACGTATCAAGCATCCCCAAGCTTAATTCCTACTCATCCTCGAGCAGGTAAATGATAAAAACAGAATGTTTGATGTGGAATGCTTCCTAACATATTCATCATATATTCTTTTATTTCTGGCATGGATATTTGGACTTGAATTATTCAAAGCAATAGTCTATAATTTGACAGGAAAACATCAATACTCAAGCATATTAATAAGCAACCATGTCTTTCAAAATATCAAGGCTAAATAAACTTATCCCTAGCCCATTATGCTCAATCTTTGATCCATTCATGAAACACACTCAAATATTAGCTACATCCAATGCACAAGTATGAGAATAGTGTTCCCTAGTTGGTGCCTTATAAGAGAAGATGGAGACTCAAAATTAAAATAAAAAATTGCATAAAAGTAAATAGATAGGCCCATTGCAGAGGGAAGCAGAGATTTGTAGAGGTGCCAGAGCTCATAGCTTAAATTGAGAGATAAAATTATTTTGAGAGGCATGCTTTTCCTGTCAATGAAAATGACCGAGAATTCCCAATATCTTCCATGCTAGACAAATCATAGGCGGTTCCCAAACAGAAAGTAAAGTTTATTTCCTTTCCACCATTCTTACACAATCCATGGCTAGCCGTATCCGCGGGTGCCTTCCATACCAAAACTTTCCAAGGAATTTATTATTAACAACATATAATTATTTTTATTTCGGGACTGGGCATCCCTATTACCTGCCACACTCTCGTGCAATGACAAGTGAATAAACACTCATCGTGAGAATAAAATACCTAGCATGGAAAATATTGGCCACCCCCTGCCGCTTCATGAGCGGTACGGGCACACAAAACGGAAATTCATTTTGAATATTAGAGTTCGCACATACAAATTTACTTGGAACAACATGGAAATACCGCATATTGGTAGGTATGTTGTACTCATTTGGCACAACTTTGGTTTAAGGAGTTGGATGCACAAGTAGCATTCCCGCTTAGTACAAATGAAGGCTAGCAAATAGATTGAGAAACGACCAACCAAAAAACGAAAACGGTCATAAACACGCATTAAACATAACTAACACTAAATAATGCACCACAAGTAGGATATAACTTCGTTGCATAACTATTGACTTTCATGCTTGCATAGGGAATCACAAACCTTAACACCAATATTCTTACTAAAGCATAATTACTCACCAACATCAGTCACATATCACTATCTCCATATCGCAAAACTGTTGCAAGGAGTCAAGTTTATAATTTCCAATGATCTTCATGAAAGTTTTTATTATATCCCTCTTGAATATTCATCACTTTGGGACCAAATTCATATCTCGTGCAAATTACCATTGCTATTATCAACTCTCAAAAATATTGAAGTGAAGCATGAGAGCATAAATATTTCTTCAAAATTTATCATAAATCAACTCTCAAAATAATATAAGTGAAGCATGAGAGTGCATTTCTTCAAAATTTAATAACTCTCAAAATAATATAAATGAAGCATGAGAGTGCATTTATTCAAAATAGCATCACCACCATGCTAAAAAAGATTTAAGTGGGGCATTAGAGCAATTGCCTAGCTAAAAAATTTTAAGTGAAGCACATAGAGCAATTCTAAGAAATCATAATAAACTTATGGCTCTCTCAAATAGGTGTGTTCAACAATGATGATTATGACAAACTAAAAAGCATAGCAAGCAAAGACTCATATAATACAAGACGCTCCAAGCAAGCTCATGATATGTGACAAATAAAAATATAGCTCCAAGTAAAATTACCGGTGGCTGTTAGAGGAAAGAGATGATGCCTTCCGGGGCATCCCCAAGCTTAGTTGCTTGGGAGTCCTTGAATATTACCTTGGGGTGCCTCGGGCATCCCCAAGCTTAGGCTCTTGCCACTCCTTATTCCTTCATCCATCATGATCTCACCAAAAACTTGAAAACTTCAATCACACGAAACTTAACAAAAATCTTCGGGAGATCCGTTAGTATAATAAAGCAAATCACCACTTTAAGTACTATTGCAGACCCATTCATATTTTGTTATTGCATTATACCTAATTATATTCTAACTTTACCATGGCTTATACCCCTCGATACAATCCATAGCTTCATAAAAATAAGCACACAATGCAACAAAAACTGAATCTGTCAAAAACTGAATAGTCTGTAGCAATCTAAAAATTGACCGTACTTCTGTAACTCTAAAAATTCTGAAAAAATTAGGACAACATGGGAAATTTGTATATCAGTTATGTGTAAAATATTTAGAGTAAAAGCACATTTCTGTGAATTTACAAAATTCTAGAACTGGGCGCAAAAGTTTCTATTTTTTTAATAGAATCAAGTCAACTATCACCCAAACCATCCTAAAGGCTTTACTTGGCACAAACACTAATTAAAACATAAAAAGTACAATCATAATAGTAGCATAATTGTGTAAACTCACAAAAACAAAAAATAAAAATATTGGGTTGTCTCCCAACAAGCGCTTTTCTTTAAAGCCTTTTAGCTAGGCATTGATAAGTTTAATGATGCTCGCATGAAAGACAAGAATTGAAGCACAAGGAGAGCATCATATGGCATGTGAAAATTATATTTAAGTCTAACATACTTCCTATGCATAGGCATTTTATAAGCAAACAAATTATCAAATCAAGTAAAAACTAGCATATGCAAGGAAGAAGAATAAAACATTGCCAATCTCAACATGAAGAGAGGTAATTTAGTAACATGAAAATTTCTACAACCATATTTTCCTGTTTCATAATAATTACATGTGGTATCATATTCAAATTCAATAATGTAGCTATCACATAACATATTCTCTACATGATCCACATGCATGCAAAGTTGACACTCTTCCAAAATAGTGGGATCATCATCAAATAAAGTAATGACCTCTCCAAGCCCAGTTTTATCAAAAAAATGATCATTCTCCAAAGTAGTGGGATCATTATTACCTGAAGTTGGAAGTCTTCCAAACCCACTTTCAATATTATTGCAAACACTATTATCAATATCATACTCACCATGAGGCTTAAATAAATTTTCAAGATCATAAGAAGAATCACCCCAATCATGATCGTTGCAATAAGTAGTGGACATAGCAAAAATAGCATCCCCAAGCTTGGGGTTTTGCATATTATCAACACAATTGACATTAATAGAGTTTATAATAACATCATTGCAATCATGCTTTTATTTCAAGGAGTTATCGTGAACCACTTTATAAATTTCTTCTTTTAGCACTTCATCACAATTTTCAGATTCACGAATTTAAAGCAAAACTTCATAAAGATAATCTAGTGCACTCAACTCACTAGCAATTGGTTCATCATAATTGGATATTTTCAAAAGATTATCAAGTGGATGAGGATCCATAAGCTTTTTGTTTTCTGATTTTCAATAACCACACAATTATGGCAAACAAACAAGCAAAGCGACCAAGTAAAACATTTTTGTGTTTTTTCGATAAAACATTTTAGAAGTTGGGGAGATAAAAACCAGAGGCAAATGGCAAATAATTTAAATGCAAGGAGACAAAAGTTTATGCGTAGGTACTTGATAGTTGTTGATGATGTCTCCCCGGCAATGGCGCCAGAAATTCTTCCTGCTACTTGTGAGCTGCGTTGGAATTTCTTCGAAGAGGAGAGGATGATGCAGTATAGTAGAGATAAGTATTTCCCTCAGTTATGAAACCAAGGTTATCAATCCAGTAGGAGAACCAAGCAACACTATGTAAACAGCATCTGCACACAAACAACAAATACTTGCAACCCAACGCGTAAAGGGGTTGTCAATCCCTCAACGGTTATGAGCAAGATTAAATTGTATAGGTTTTGATAGATAGATCTGACAAACATACAAAGTAAAATAAAGAAAGAAAATTGTAGCAAGGTATTTTTAGTTTTAATATATGATAAAAGATAGGCCCGGGGGCCATAATTTTCACTAGAGGCTTCTCTCAAGAAAATAGCACACGGTGGGTAAAAAATTTACTGTTGGGCAATTGATAGAAAAGCAAATAATAATGACGATATCCAAGGCAATGATCATACAAAGGCATCAAGTCCAAGATTAGTAGACTGAAATGATTCTGCATCTACTACTATTACTACACACCTGACCGCTATCCAGGATGCATCTAGTGTATTAAGTTCATTGAAAAACGGAGTAATGCCTTAAGCAAGATGACATGATGTAGACAAGATAAACTCACATATGAATAAACCCCATCTTGTTACCCTTAATAGCAACGATACATATGTGTCATGTCCCTTTCTGTCACTGGAGTGAGCACCGCAAGATTGAACCCATTACAAAGCACCTCTTCCCATGGCAAGATAAATCAATCTAGTTGGCCAAACCATACCAATAAATTGGAGAAGAAATACTAATCTATATTAGTCATGCATAAAAGAGCTCAGAGAAAGCCCAAATAATATTCATGGATAGACGATCATAAACTCACAATTCATCGGATCCCAACAAACACATCGCAAAAAGTCATTACATCAAATAGATCTCCAAGAACACCAAGGAGAACATTGTATTGAGAATCAAAAGAAGAGAAGAAGCCATCTAGATACTAACTATGGACCCATAGGTCTATGGTAAACTACTCACGCATCATAGGAGGGGCAGCAAGGATGATGAAGAACCCCTCTGTGATCGTTTCCCCCTCCAGCAGAGTGCCAGAAAGGGCCTTCAGATGGGATCTCTCAAGAACAGAAGCTTGCGATGGCGGAAAAATTATTTCGTGGACTCCCTGTTAAGTTTCCTGATTTTACAGTATTTATAAAGGTGGAGTTAGGTCAAACGGAGGCTTGTGGGCCCCACTAGGTACCAGGGCATGCCCCAGGACCCTGGCGCACCCTGGTGCCTAGTAGGCCACTCCTTCGTCTTCTCGTTCCTTCCCGATACTTCCAGGGTCTTTTATTGCCAGAAAAGAATCTCCAAAAAGTTTCGTGTCATTTGGACTTCATTTGGTACTGATATTCTGCAAAGTCAAAAACATGCAAAAAAACAGCAACTGACACTCGGCACTAAGTTAGTAGGTTAGTCCCAAAAAATGATATAAAGTTGCTTGTAGTTATATATAAAACATCCAAGATTGATACTATAATAGCATCGAACAATCAAAAATTATAGATACGTTGGAGACGTATCAGCAGACGCCTGTGTGGGTATGATTTTGGCGCGCTACGACGTTGATCTTCGAGATCTTGTTGGCCGAGAGTACTTCGACCCATTTATCATTTAGCGCATCTGTGTTGGCTTGTAGCTACTGTTGCTTGCGTTTCATGCTTTGAGCGGTGGTCACGAGGCGCTGTCGGAAGCGCTCTTGTTCGAAAGGGGCTTCGGGGACAATGTAGTACTCGGTACCGAGGCTCTTGTCTTCCTCGGACTCCGACATGTAATTGTCGTCGGCCCCTTCAAAGAGGTCGTCAGGATGCAAGTCCTTGGGATTTCCTTCAGGACTGCCGTCCCTCCCTAGGAAGGCTTGAAAGTCCTCTCCAGGGTTATCGGTGTCGCCGGCTGTTGCCTTGCTATTATCGGCTATGGCATCGTTATCACTGGGTTCCCCGTTGTTGCACCTTCTACGTCTGCGCCGACGTCTTGGAGGGGATCTAGGGGTGTCCACCATATAGACATGATAGGTATATGTTGCGGTCCATTTGCCAGTGTTTACCAAGGGCGAAGTGTCTTCTGTGGGCCCATCGGTATCTTCATCCAAGTCCGTGGCCTTGTCGTAGTCTAGCACGTCAGTTAAGTCATAGACCGTGGTGACTAGGTGGGCGGTGGGTGGGATGTAAATTTCCCTGTCGTCGGCTTTAAGTCCGATCTTGTCGTAAACCGAAGTCTTGCCGTCCGAGATTGACATACTCTAGATACGGTCAAGCATCTCATTTAGGTGAGATAATTCTTCGGGATTCATGGCCTGGCTATAAGCGGGGTTAACATAAATTATGCATGGCACATAGCTCGACACGTTTTCGGCGCGAGGAGGATCCGAGTGTGGTTCGTAGATCTTGCGCCGAGGACATCTCTAAGTCCGATGAAGTTTCCGATATAGGGGCCGAGTCCGAGCTCAAACCGGTGGTCATATGGAGATTGTCCCGAGCCGTTACATCGGGATTCTCTGGTGACGCCAAGGAGTCTAATCCGATGTCCTTGTGGGAGATCAGTTCCAAGGTCGAACCTCCGGTGCCGGACAGATCCTCAACTCGGACGGTTGTCCAGCCTGACAGGATGAGTTCGCCGCGGAGGTCCGTGGTGTACTCTAGGCCTCCAAAGGTCACGATCTAACCTGGGGCGTGATGTCTACTACACAACTTATTCTTGTAGACTCGTGTTGGGCCTCCAAGCGCAGAGTTTTGTAGGACAGTAGCAATTTCCCCTAAAGTGGATGACCTAAGGTTTATCAATCCGTGGGAGGCGTGGGATGAAGATGGTCTCTCTCAAACAACCCTACAACCAAATAACAAAAAGTCTCTTGTGTCCCCAACACACCGAATACATGGTAAATTATATAGGTGCACTAGTTCGGCGAAGAGATAGTGATACAAGTGTAGTGATGATAGTAGATATTGATTTTTGTAATAGGAACAATAAAAACAGCAAGGTAGGAAGTAACAAAAGTTATCACAAATGGTATTGCAATGCTTGAAAATGAGGTCTCACTACAAAAAAAAAGACACAACCGTGACATTTTGGCCCGAACGAAATTTTTTTTTCTGTCATGCTTATGACACTTCTATGATGGTAATTGTGACAAAACCCGGTATCATCATAGATGTGGTGGGCTCCTACTTCTATGACAAAAAAATCATGACAGAAAATGGGCTTTTCGTCCTAGGCGGGCCGGGGACGCACCTGCATGATATTCTTTGGGCCGTCCATGACGGAAAAAATCATGGTAGAAGCGAGGGTGAGGAAAATTTTGGGGAGTTCCCGGTTACGGTGGGTGGTCTGGGCCGAGTGATGCGCGTTTCTCTCGTATACGTACGTGCGTGTGTGTGAGGCGTTGGGCTCTAACTGAACCCAAGCGAGGCGTTCACTTACTGAACCCGAGCGATTGCACTAGCTACGTTACTGAACCCGAGCGATCGATCCCTTGGCTGTTAACTAAACCCGAGCGATTCCTTCGCTACTGCTGCTAACTGAACCTGATCGATCGATTGCTGCTGCTGCTGCTTACTGAAGTCGATCGAACCTGCTGCCTCTTGATGAAAAGTGAACATGGGGGTTGGTTGAACGAGTCAAGACGTACGTGGTTGGGGTTGGATGAACAGTCCCGATGGGGGTTGGATGAACAGGACCCCGTGGTAGTAGGCCATTGCCGCTGGATGAACAGGCCCTCGAGAGGAGGCCGCCACAGCCGAGCTGGTTGGGGGTGGATGAACAGGACCCCGTGGAGGGCTGGTTGAACAGTAGCCGGTGGAGGGTCGGATGAACAGTAGACCGTGGATGAACAGTTTCTGGTGGAGTCAAGAGGAAGACGCGGTGGATGAACAGTGCAGGTGGAGGCTGAAGAAAGTCGACGGTGGGTGAACAGTAGCCCGTGGAGTCCCGTTTTGTGGTACGCCACACCCCTCCCAATGAATAGGACCCCCGTTTCGACCATAGCGCTCCAACACAAGTCCGTTTCCTCCGTTTTGCGGTACGTCACACCCTCCCCGATGAACAGGATGCCGTTTCGACCGTAGCCAGTCAAACAGAAAGCCGTTTCCTCCGTACTGCGGTATGCCAGACCCCGTTTCGGTTGTTCTGTCCAAGCCGGTTGGCTCCCGTTGAACAGGACGCATTCCGACCCAGTTTGTTGCCTCCCGATGAACAGGACGCTGTTTCTCTGTTCCGACCCAGCCGGTTGACTACCCGATGAACAGGACGCCATTGCTGCCGTCCGTTGCCTCTCCATGTACACGAGCCCTGGCCGTATGTTTGCGCGAGTAGGCGTTCGAGACCGCGCCCGTATGCACGTACGTGGTCGTATTTTTTGGCATCTGGCTGTATGTACGTGTACATGGTTTAGACTGGACTGCCTGAACTGCTACGTCGGGGGGTCTACTACTACACGTGCCGCTGCTTGCTCGGCCACGGTTCATCGTTGCAGAGAGACCGATCGACCAGTATGTACGTACATGTTCGCGACCAGACAGACAATTCTACGTATGCTTCGACCGGGTGGGTCCCAGCTATCAGGGAGGATAATGACGCACTTCCTTGTGTGCGAAGATATAGCTAGTGGGTCCCGGCTGTTAGGGGGAGGAATCATTTTTATTTTGCGAGTAATAAGGAGGCACTTCCTTGTGTTCGAAGATGTAGCTGGTGGGTCCAGCTGTCAGCCTCACAGCCTAAAGTCCTCTTCCGATGGTTGTCATTCGTTGACCTCGTTGACCATGAGGCGCCGAGAGCATCAAGGCGGTGGACGATGGCGAGGCCTAGGAAGGGAACGACGCGGAGTCAGAGAAGACGAGGCAGGTGGATGTACGAGGGTTCACTGGTTCGGCTGCGGCGTAAGGTGCCGTCGTCGGAGAATAACAGGGGGTGTGGGTGAGTAGAGGGAAGGCATGGCCAGTCGTAGTATGGTCGGTCCGTGAGGCCTATGCGGCAGCATAGCCGGCCACAGGAGGCTGGAGCAGGCGGTACGGCGGGCGCTGGTTTGGGCGGTTGGAGCAAGAAGACCAGAGGTTGAAGACGCAGCACGGTCGTTGATTTAACATCCAACGGTCACTGCAGCTAGTCATTTTGACTAAGTTGACAGAGCCCGTACGCGTCAACTTAGTTGGCCCATAAGTCAGCCTCCAAATCTGGTGGGTCCCAGCTAGCAGGGGGGAATCATTTTTTTGCTCGTAATAAGGTGGCACTTCCTTGCGTGCGAAGATGTTTTTTGGTTTTTTAAATTTCTTCTTTTTCGAGTTAGAATAAAAATAAAACAATTTAGCATTTTTGGTACAATCTATATTTTCACAAAATGGATCATAATAAAGCTGGTGGGTCCCAGCTATCAGGGAGAGGTAACTTTTTTTCTGCGTAATGAAGGAAACACTTCCTTGCATGCGAAGATGTAGCTGGTGGCTCAAACCTCTCGGGGGGGGGGGAATCATTTGTTTTCGCATTATGAGGGACTTGCTCGCGTGCGGCCATGGGCCATGTGGGTCCCTACTGTCAGCCACTCCACGTACATGCCTCTTCTGATGGTTGTCGTTTATTGACAAATTTGACCACGCCGCGCCGAGAGAACCAACGCAATGGACGATGGCGAGGCCTAGGAAGGGAACGACCCGGAGCCGGCGAAGACACAATAGTGGATGCCCACGCGGAGGGGAGAAAGAGGGTTCACCCGTTCGGCTGCGGTGTGAGGTTGCCGTCGCCGGAGAATAACTGGAGGTGTTGGTGAATAGAGGAATGGCCTGGACGGCGATGGGAGTAGGGTGGGCCGGTGAGGCCTTCGCGGCAGCACAGCCGGCCACGGGAGGTGGTAGCAGGCGGTACCGCCGGCGGTGGTTTGGGCGGCTGAAGCATGAATATCCGAGATTGAAGAAGCACCACAGTCGTTGGATGGACATCCAACGGCCACTGCTACTAGAATCGTGTATTGACTATAAGTTGAAAAAGCATTGCATACGCGTCATCTTAGTAGGCCCACAAGTGACCATCACATCTGTGGCAGAGAAAATATAGCCCATTTGCGATTTGTTATAATGTACAGCCCATTTTTGAATTCTAATGGAATTTACTCAGCACATTTACTGTTTGTTAAAATTACAGCCCATTTTCTAGCCAGGACAACAGTTAATAATTTCAACCAACCGCTCAAAAAAAATTCAACAAAATTTCTCACATTTTGAAGGGATCCGAAATATTTTTTATCCCGAAATTTCGAGCCAGATTAAATATAATTTTAAAATAAATTTGTATTAGGTAAAAATCCAACGAAATTTTGCGCGCACAACAAGTAATGAAATTAAAAAAAATTAAAATCCAAAAATAGTAATTATGAAACTAATTACCTGTTCGGTGCGTTTTTTATATTTACAGCCAAAATTTTATAATTACAGCCCATTTATTATTTCTTAAAGCTCATTTTCTTGGCAAGTCTAATGCGGGGCAGAGAATAATATGTTGACCTGGGTTGGCTATTCCGCAAAAAAAGTATAGCTGGGCTAGCCATTTTCACATTGAAAAATTAATATCTGGGCTGGATATTTGGTGGACATAATATAATAGCCTGGGCTAGACGGGCCATGTAACATCCCCAGCATCACACTACAGTAATCCTTTATGATCAGTGCCAAGTCATCTTGAATTTACAAAGCTTAATCATATTGGATTAGCATCTCATTTCAAAATCCTTCTCTGAATTCAATTCAAATTAAGTGCAAAATAAAGTTGCTTAAAATTTGCTCGAAAAATATTCACCTTCTAGCAAAAATTCCAAAACAATTAGCTGTTAAGGAAAACAACATCACCTCTATGCTAAAATGAGTAGTAGCATTTAAAAAGTGCTAATTCAGCAATTTAAAATTGCAAACTCATTTTTGTAAAATGCAATTGAATTCCACTGGTCTCCAAAATATTTGGGGCAGTGTCTAAAATCACCAGGGAATTAAAGGGGCACTTCCCATATTTTTCCTAAGTAAATAGGGTGCCCAAATATTCTCTTACCCATCTCTGTTTATTAACTAAAAAGAAAAACAAAAAAGAAATAAAGAAATAAAGAAAAAGAAAAGGGCCACTGTTGGCTGGGCCTTAGTGCACAGTGTGCAGGCCCAGCCCAACACAGCCGTTGTCGTCTCCCTCCTCCCCGTGTCAGCGCGCGCGCGCACCCGAGCCGGCGATGGCCAGCTGTTGGCCATCCCCCGGCGCCACTGCCGCCGTGATGAGGATAAGAGCACCTACGCGGATCCCAGGGTGAACCCTAGCGCCCACTTTCCCCTCTCCCACTCTCCCTCGCCACTTCTCCCCTCTCGCTCCAGATCCGTCGCGCCCCGCACACTCGAGCGCCGCCATGGCCGTTGTTCCGTGAAGCACGCGGCCACCGGCCCTCACACACCTCGCCGACGCGCTCACCAGCCCGCCATTGTTTCCTACGCCACCTGCCACCTTGGGTTGGAGCTCGGAGCCCCTGCAGTGGCCACGGCGACCTCGTCTCCCTCCTCTGCTACGTCGTCGTCATCGCCGGACTCCGCCGCCCTCCGACCACCATCGTCTTCCCCGAGCCTTCCCAGCAATGGCAGTGAGCATCTTCCCCCTTCCTCTCACTCCACGCGCTCGATTGCGAGCTCTGACGCCTGATTCGCCATCGGTCGAGTTGCTGCACCGCCCGCGCTCGTCTCCGGCGAGGCTCCGGTGGGCCATTGGTCCCGTTCTAGCCGCCGTTCGCTTAGTTAGCTCGCGTAGGTGCCGTTGGTGCCAAACGCCAGTCGATTTGGCCCCTGCAATGCCGATCCCGACCACAGCCGAGCTCCGGCGCCGCTTTGCTCGTCGCCGGCAATGCTACCGACCGTCCCTGGCCAAGCCACCGCCACCACCGGATGCGCCGTGAAGTGGCCGATCCAAAGAGCCTGACCCCGCCTCGAATGGTGCCCCACAGACGGATCCCGAGCTCGTCGCAGTTATCACCATCGTTTGGGCTCGCCGAAGAGCTCTGGTGGCCGGTGCTGACTCCGCGCCGATGTGGCACAGCGGGCCCCACCACTCTATCACTGCCACTGCGACCCACTGGGCCCAGTTGACCGAGTCAGCGCGGCCCCGTGTCACTGACATGTGGGTCCCGCGCGATTAAATGGTTTAATTAAAATAGATAATCTGTTAGTTAATTAATTAATTGGTTTAAATGTTAATCACTCGCTGACAGTTGGCCCCACCCCTAATTAATCTATAATTATTTTAAATAAAACCTAATTGACTACTGTCTCACTCACATGTGGGTCCCAGTGGCCCCACATGTCAGGTTTGACCTGGTCAGCCGACGGTTGACCGCTGATGTCACCTTTACCTCATGTTGATGTCATCAGACACTGTTCTGGATAATGTTGAATTAGATAGATAAAATAAATTCCAGAAAATGTCTAAAACCTTTGAAAATTCATAGAAATTAAACCGTAGCTCAGATCAAAAAACTTTCTACATGAAAGTTGATCAGAAAAACGAGACGAATCCGGATATGCCCTCCTCATACCTGTCACATGCCTCTAGCATGATGAACATGGAACTTTCCCCTCCATTTCATCCGTCCGATAATCACCCAGAGCTGGGAGAACACTCCCGAATAGTTCCCACTCCCACTAACTTGCGTAGTACTGCATTAGGGCGCACCTCGAGTAACGTGCTGCCATGCTATGCTTCTGTGATTACATTTACCTGCCTTTATTTATTGTTTCTTCCCCCTCCTCCTATTCACTAGACCCCGAGACTGATGATGACCCGATGATCGTCTACCTCGTCGGAGACCCGTTGATGTCTGCAAAGCAACCAGGCAAGCACCCCCCCCCCCTGAGCATGCCTATATCGCCTATTCTCTTCTCTCTTGTGCTTGCATTAGAATTGTGGCTGTTACTGCTTTACCTATTCTGATGCATGACCTGATTTTGTAACCTGCTTTTGATAATTACTGCTTATCCTAAACTGCCTAGATTAGGCTGGTTAGTGAACCCCAGTGACCCCACTTTGTCCCCAGTTGCCCCCACTGGATTATCAGAAGACTCGATCAATGTGATCGACAACTAGACCCCGGCACCGCACATCACCCCCCTAGTTGTTCAACACTGCAGCGTTACTATCGAGTGCCGAGGGTGATTCCTCGTTTAGCACTTCTGATGTTAACTCTATAGAGTAGCTATTTGGTCGTGGTCATCGAGGGTGATTCCTCATTCACCACTCCCGATAACGATGCTGTCGTGCAACACCTCAGGTGTGAACCCATCGAGGGTGATTCCTCCGAGTTCACCTTGACAGTTACATCGAGTAGGAATCCAACGAGGGTGATACCTCGGATTCCCCTGATGTTATGGACACACGGATACTTGGACTTTACAATTGTTACTTGGAAAGTCGGGTCGACCCTGAGGGGTACCCGAGCGTGCATATGATACGAGTGATGCGGAGACGGGTTGACCTGGAGGGTGCCCGAGAGATAATTACGAGGCGCGACCGGGCATTCTTAGCCCTTGCAGCAAGTCCTCGAGATGGGGCAATGAGGTCACATCGATTGTGAGTCTCTGCTCGTTACCGCACACCCCCCAATTCACTAACGATTTGGATATTTGATCTGAGTAGGCCTCTGGCCTTTTCGCACTACCATCACGTGGGATAAGTTATGGGCACTCTACGTTGTGGCATCAGCCGAAGCTTACTAGACGTCAGCAAGGAGCGGCACGCGCCGGGTTGGACCGTGTAAAGCAACTGCCTTGATAGTGTGGGTTGCCAGGTCTGCTCACGGCCGTGAACGTAACATGCAGGAGCGCTCAGGGCAAGGGGCCCAGCCCCCTGGGTGCATAGGTTTAGTCCGGCGTGCTGACCTCTCTGTTAAGCCTAGGTCGGGTTGCGGCGTATCATTTGGCCGAGGCCGGGCATGACCCAGAAAAGTGTGTCCGGCCGGAGTTAATCGAGCGTGGTGGGTAAGTTGGTGCACCCCTGCAGGGAAGATAATCTATTCGAATAGCCGGGTCCACGGTAACGGACGCTAGGAGTTGTATCCCGATCGATACAACTAGAACTTAATGATGGAATTGAGAAATGGATAGTATGGCTCTGGGATTGCTTTCTCGCAGGGAGTCGAGGAAGGATCTCTGGGCGAGGTTGATACTTAATGCTACTACTACTTTATACTGTACTAATCTACACTCTTCTAATGATGCAAGACCACTGAAGATGCTAGTCTTCGATAGGACTAGGCCTTCTCTCTATTCTGGCATTTCTGCAGCCCAGTCCACATATACGGCCTTTGTTTGATAATGTTGCATATGTAGTGTAGATCCTTGCTTGCTGAGTACTTCGGATGAGTACTCACGGTTGCTTTGCTTCCTCTTTTTCCCCATATCCGTTTGATGCAACCAGATGACGGAGCCCCTGAGACAGCTGCCCCCGCCGACGACTACTACTACCACCCCGAGGGTGGTTACTACTTCGAGTTGACCGACGACCAGGAGTAGGTTCGGAGGGTCCCAGGCAGGAGGCCTGCGCCTTTTCGATCGTAGCTTTTATTTTGCACCGCCTTCTTAAAGGCTTATCTGTTTCTCTTTTATATCAGTACTCAGATATCTAACGCTTCCGCTAATGCTTGTTGACATCAAGCTTATGTATTCGAGCCCTCAAGGCCCTGGCTTGTAATATAATGCTTGTATGCCTTTATTTATGTTTTAGAGTTGTGTTGTGATTCCTTCAAGTGAGTCCTTAGGCTTGATCGTGTGCATTTGCGTGTATGATTAGTGCACGATTAAGCCAGGGGCGTCACAGGCCACAGCCCGCCCAGTTGATACCCTGCTCCTCTGAACAACAACAAAAACATCACTTAAGAAAAACTCTGCTCACACCTCCAAAAACAAATACTGGTTGAGCTGTTGGGTCCCAGCTGTCAGCCGCTCCTTGTGCAATTCTCTCGTTTATTGACTATATAGGTTGACAATGGTGTGGGACCGTGATGTTAGGAAACCAGGAGGAAGCAAAAAATATATAGTTGTATATAATGAGGCACTTGCGTACGTACGGCTATTGCCCTCGTGGGTCCCTACTGTCATCCTCTCCAAGTAAAGTCATCTCCTGATTCCTCATGTTCGTTGACCATGTTGACAACGCAAGACGGCGGCGCGACGGCGAGCGCAACAATTCGAAGGACGACGGAGAGGGCCTCACGGGCCCTATGGATGGTCTGATATAGCGCCCGCTGGTCGTTCAGGAAGCCATGATCATCGGACCCCTATGAGCACCTTCGAGAGACTGAGCCGGCATGAAACGGTAAGGCCGCGCTTGGGAGCTCTGGATTGTTTCACACCTTTATTAATGATACAAGTGTAATTTACTCGTCACCGGAAACAACGCGTAAAATACAGGCGTAATGAAACCGACGGCCCGAGGTCTGTAACGAAAACCGGCGAGTTACGCGTGTAATCTGAGAAACCAGTGTATATTTTACCAGTCGAAAATGACCAACCAAGCGCTTCGCCTAAGACCATCTGCTTTTATTTACAAGCGGTTTTGGTTGGAAAATGATGATCCAATCACGGCCTAATATGATGAGTTGGTCGGAAGATCATATGGTTTCACCTCTAACCTACCCGAGTTGTCGTATAGGCTATGAATGAAAGTATGAAACATAAGACGATGAACTTCTTAAGCACAGAAACAACAGAAGAGGATGATCTTCTTAACATGCAAATCACTGGCATTAGATCAATGTGCAAAACAATACGAAGCATTATTCTCAGGAGGCACGGTGATGCCGCATGCCACAGCATTCCAAGCTCAACTTTGCAATCAAACTCACAAGGCCTGGCATTTCATAGACAACATTCAGAACAAACTCTTAAAATACCTTACATAAGTCAACATTCATGACTGTGCATCTCATCAGAGTAAATATTTACTTATAAACTGAACACATGAATAGGAAAAATGATCAACGCTGCTCATAGCAAAGGGCGACCCATTCCAAAATATCAAATGCATGTCTTCTGGCTAACATCAATGAGCAAAATTTGACAAGGTTTTCCAATTCCAAAATATTAAACGAATGATTAAACTTTGACAAGATTTTCCCATTCAAAATATGTAATGCCTATGTTTGTGGAACGGGAAGGGTTTGTCATCAGTTTGCTCACTGAAATGGCACATGGAGCCAGATTAACCAGCGTATCTTTTTGTGCAGTTCCACTGAAATCAAACAATGTCTTGCGTAGCATGGTGGATTTCGTATTTATATGTTACAAGGCCTTGAAGACATTGGCAGCTCCATTCAAGTAGATAGTCCGGTGGCTCAAGGTGACGACGAATGATCAAAGAACCATTCGATGTATTGTGCATGATGAAGTATTATGGAGGACACGAACCATCTGAACATTTTGTGCAGTTCTACTGAAATCAAGCTGAGCATCCCTGTCTGCATAAATACAGAAAAAGTGTGATGAATATAATAGTAGTACTAGTTGATTAAACATACGCTCACAACTATAATCATCTTCATTATCTTAACAGGAAAAGATAGCAATACAATAGCTTCAATTAAACATTTATTCAAAACAATACAACGATATAATTAGAACATAACAAAGCACGATCATGTGGATGAAGGCCGATACTGACCTTCTTTGTTACAGCTGCGTCGGCTACTGACTTGGTCATACCTTTCCTTGTGGAGTGAATTTTGCACTCCATGTGCTGTTGAGTTGAGTTTTCCTTGGTCTGCAGACTAGTCATGTCACCACGTGCGGTTGACTTGAGTTTTCCTTGGTCTGTAGACTAGTCATGTCACAAGCATCTACTAATACTCTAAAGCTTCTCGATCATTCCTTGTGTAATGTAGCGCAAACAGTGACTGCTTCTTTCTACAAAGTGGAAAGACCAACTGGGCCCAATAATGCAACAGTTTGCCTTAAACACATTGGCTCCTTTTGTGTAGTTCAACTAAAATCAAAGTCGAAATAGAACTAAGCAGAAGTTTTGAGCTGTATGCACAAATAGGTATGAAGGAAACAATTACTGAGAAATAACGGTTGATGACTTACACTCCCAGAAGAAAAAACATCTACCTTAGCTTAATGGGAAACAAAGCAGGACAGTAGCAATTCTCAAACAGTGTGATTCATTCATATTAACTGAGACATTATCTTAACAATACCTTGTTTCAACATGTATAAAGAACGACAAAGCAGAAAAGTACCATTCCTAAAACAGTGCAACTGATTCATATTAACACAGACATTATCTTAACAATACCTTGGTTAAACATGTAGAAAGAACTACAAAGCAGGATAGTACCATTTGTAAAACACTGTAACTGATATATAATAACAGAGACATTATCTCAACAATACATTTCTTAAACATGTACTCCCGCCGATCCCTAACAGAAATGGTACTCTCGCCGATCCCTAACAAGTGTTGCAGTTTTGAACTAAGATTCAGTAGTTAATTCTAAGAGTGGCATTGCTTAATTTTACCAGTGGCATTAGATTAACAAAAAAGCATAAACAGTTCCAGGGGCGAGTGGGCGCAACAGCACCATGTGCTTTCATCTACTTATAAAGGGGGTGATGCAGAGTTTGTTGTAACAAAGCAACAAGCATCATGTCTGGGTTGGTCCCATTTTTGTTCACTTAATGGGAAAAGACAGCAATACAATAGCTTCAATTCAACATTTATTTAAAACAGTACCACTAAAAGTAGCACAACATCTCAAAGCACGCTACACAATCATGTGGATGAAGGCCAGTACTGACCTTTCATGAGGCAGACAAGATCAAATATGAATCTGCCAACACGAATAGGAAATCTAATCTCGTTTTGTGTAGTTCAACTAAATCAAGCAAAGTTGCCGGTGTGACATTTAAGTTGAACTACACAAAACACTCTTAAAACAGAAGTGTTTTGCGTAGTGAAGCAAAAGGTCGCAATAGCAACGAGTTGAATAGATATCCCTGTTTTCAGAGGTCAAAAAAGAAACAATTACTGGCCAATAAAGGAGGATGAATCATATGGCTACAAAAAGAAGCATCTACCTTATATTGATGGAAAACAAAGTAGGACAGTAGCATTTCTAAAATGGTTGCATTGATTCATATTAACAGAGACATTCTCTTAAAATAACAGTAGTTAAAAATGTAATTTACTTTTAACAGTGGCATTGCTTCAATTTTCCAGCGGCATTCTTAGATTAACAACAGCAAAATAGTTGTATGGGACATGGGACATGGGACATGCCAGCACCATGTGCGTCCACACGTATAAATGGGTGATGCAGAGTATGTTGCCAAGCAGATATCTGCGTTGGTCCCATATTTGTTCTGTTTGAACCTTTTTCCTATGTGAGGGCAGCAAATCTAGTCTTGCACAAACTACCCGACCCCCTAGTTTCTTTCCTTTTTCAACAAAGAGATCGGTTCCTTACAGATGTGTGTACTGGGTTACCCCCTTTTTCCCTTTTCGACCAACAAAGCGGCTGGATAGCCAGTCTATACTACTTTCCCTCCCTCCTTTCCTCATTGAACCATGTCCTAGATTCATGCTCCACCCCACCCCCTTCTTTCCTCTTTGAACCAAGACCTAGATTCGACTAAAGAATCGAAAAAGATCTGCATGCAGCTAGAGCAATGACGGTTTCAAAGAAAGTTATACCTTAGGGTCGTCGGGATGTGGCTAGGCGTGTGGCGGGAGGCCGGATCTGCCCACACTACGTACGGCAGTGAGGAAGAAGGGGTCGGAGGCCCTCCCGCACAGGCGCTGGGTGAAAGAGAACAGCGCAGCCAGCAGTGGATTACCTCCCTCACCGAAGGCGACAGAGTGAACACTGCACCTCCTCCCCTTCCCGGTGCGACGGGATTCGGACGACTCCTTCACCAGCTGTGAGGGGGGAGAGAGACAGAGGCCAACACAGTCTTGTTTAGATCTGGTGAAGAGGGTGAGAGACAGTGAATATAGCAAACCCTAGCAAAGGAACGCTGAGCCTCCAGCGTGTATATATATATATATGTAGTGTAGCGAGAGTGTGGAGAGTGCAAACCCTAGCGAACAAGCGCTGAGGCTCCAGCTTATATAGTACTCGTGTATACTACTAATATAGTGGAGTGGTTTTCTTTTTCTCTCCATAACAATCGTTTTAAATTGTGTAAGTACGAAACAAAACTCTTTATTTAACGTACCAGTGAAGAAAACTACTTACGATCAACTAACGATCCACGCGTCCTGGTCGCACTTCCTATCCTTCACGTGCGGTACACTACCCTCCGTTAAGTGAACAACCACACATGCGCCAAATTATCGGAAAGGTGTGAGAGTGTGTACAAATAAAGAATTTTAATTTCAATTATCGGAAAGGTGTGAGAGTATGTACAGTTTGCCCTCTCTCAATAATTATGGTTTGTTGTGTTCGGCCTAAACTTGGTCAAACTTTACAAAGTTTGACTTCAGTCAAATCTAATATGCAGAGTAAATAAAAATGAAGGGGTGCTACCTCCATCGGGGTTTTTAGTCCACACCATGTTTTTAAACAAAGTTTGACCACATATTTAGTTAAAAGCTGGACAAATAAAATTACAGGGTAGCTGAAGACAAAGTTGTGAGAAGGCTTAGAAATCAATACAAAACTTTTGCTCTTAGTACCAACGTCGATGCTTCTTCAAGGAAACATTTGGTTCATATCCAATTGTGTGATAAAATTGCACCAACGTAAATGGCTGCTCCAAGATGAACTGATGAAGGATATCGTCTTTGTGGTAACAAGCAAAGAGCACTGATGGAAGACAGCCCATTCTTCATTGAACATCGATCAGCTTCACTAGCCGATGCAACCATGAGACACAACCATGAGCATCGATAGCTCATCGTGGTGTGATGCATCATCAATTTTGGCATCATGTTTGGGTCAGGCACCAATGAAGTTTGACACTCCTCACTGTGGTTTGTTTCTTCTCGGTAATCAAGATCGAGAAAGGAAGAACTGAGCAACAGTGGCCATCCAATTTTGTGCAGTTCCACTAAAATTGAGGAAGACATGCCCGGGTATGGAAATACGCATCCCTGTTTGCAAAGATATAAAAAAAATGATATTTAAGTAGTGTCATTTCTTTGTTTTAGCAGTGGAACAAGATTAACAGTGGCATCTTAATTGTAAATAAGAATTAATGAAACGTACACCAAAAAATAGAAGCATCATGATTATCTTGATGAGAACTAAAGCAGGATACCCAGAAAAAAAAACTAAAGAAGGACAGAAGCATTTATCCACGCCTCTACATGGGCATTGCTTCACTTTACCAGTGATAGTTTTAGATTAGCAGCAGCAATAGGAGAATATGGACAATGACCGCACAACCACCATGTACTTTTTGTCGGAAAAAAACATGTATACCTCCACCGATGCATAAATGATAAACCAGGACAACTTTTGGAGTGGCCTTTCCTCTATAATAGTAAAAAATAGGTGATGTTGGACCAGCCGACGAACCCTAGCTACTGTACATGGGTAGCTGGGGAGTAGTGGTATAGAAGAAAACCCGCATGCAGAGTACAATGAAGCATGAAATCCAAAAGAAGTTATACCTCAGGTGGGCGAGATGTGGCTTAGGCGGGTGGGCGGGATCTGCCTACACGACGGCAACGAACAAGGGCATGGAGGACCTTTGTCCGTGCCGGCGCCGGCTCAGAGAGGATGGTGCGCATCGGCTTCCTCCATCGCCGATGGCGACAACGTCAATGCTGGACCTCCTCACCTCCAGCAGCGGACGGGATCCAGCCGGATCTGTGACCACCGGTGAGGAGAGAGATAGAGTGGACACTGTCATCTTGTTCAGACTAGCAACAGGCCCATGCGTTGCACGGAACATCAAGATGCATTCATACGAGTTTTTTATCTTGTGGGAGACAAAGATGAACGAGGGAAGGCCTTATTTGCAAACGTGGAGAGGGGTGCGGGTATCTTTTTGCAAAATTGCCATAGTTTGCTTTCTATTCCTCAAATATAGATCGGACGGTCTATATTGCAGGATGGCAGGCACACCATCATCACCAACTCGGTTTTTTATAAGAGTAGAAGTAGAGAGTAGAGATACACGCATTCCCGGAAAAAAGAAACAAAAACTGGTGGAGAAATCTTTTTTTAACGTACCAAGAAAGAAAACTTGATCAATAACACGCCCCCGCTTCCCGGTCGCAGTTTGTATCGCTCACGTGTGGTCCCCGCCCCTCCATTATTAAGTGAACAAATTACAGGGTCGAATTATCACGTACGTAAGCTGCCTCTTCGTGTACAAATGCGCTCCATCATGTACTCGCGGGTATGTCGGAGGCAGAGTGAGTGCGTGTACATTTCTTCTTGTACGTAGTACTCCATTTATCTCACTTCATATTGTTTCCCACTCCTATGATATTCCTATCCTAGGAACAATATGAGGCGGTACTAAGTTTGTGTGTGTGTAGGGAGAACGAGACATCGATGTTGTGTACGAGTAGTCGTGAGAGCCGTCACTATGTGTGTGAGCGCTCACACACACATAGACATGCATATCCATGTTTATGTAAAATTCTTACTTTCATCTCCATCTCCAATCATATTTGTCCAACTGGCACATTATTTACGTTATTAATTACGCAGCAATATTTACGTACGTCCAGCCTGACCTCCCTGGCCAACCCGAACCCTCTTCATCACCCGCGGGCAGTTCCCGCCCGAAACGGTCAGTGCCGCATTCATGCCCGGCCAGAGCAGACGAGACCTCTCACTGGCGCCGGCATTGGCGCCGCTCGAGGGAGCGCCGCCCGCGCCGCTTCCCGGTGCACGCGACTACTCCGCGTTCAAATGTCACCACGGCCGGCCACAACTTGCATGTAAAAAAGTTCTTGGGAGTCCGTGCTACAGCTAGCTGTCCCCCCCCCCCTCATCTATCTCTTCCAGTAGTGCTAGTACTTCATGGCGCGATGCATCGACAAGCAGGCGGGAAAGTTTGTGTATACTCGGTTTGCGATGAGTGGCATGCCGAGCGACCGTGTGGGGTGGAGGAGGGTGAGACACGAACGCGACAGACGTGATTTAAACATTGGTTTTGCTCGATGGCGCGATCCAACGAAACGAAACGTTGGTTTCCAAAAGAATACTGTACTACATGAGAGAGATAGAGTGATGGTTTGCTTCTTCTGTCCAACTAACTATACCGGGTCTATGTGATTTGACGGCTCATTGGTCACTATTATTGCGGCGGTAGAGCATCTGCACTCTTATTTATTTATTCTGTGATAAAACTAACTTTCTCCACTCTTACACCGGAGGAGTACGAAACACGGCAGGCCAGTGACTACATGGCCCACCTCCCACTATCACCATATTCCTTGGACATCGTGCGACACCTCCGGTCCTTTTTTCTTTGCGTAGTACTCCCCCTTTTCCGGTTTATATTGGGCTTAAATTTGAAATGTCATCAACCAAGGCAGATGATGAGTGGAGAAATGTATCTCGTAGTTTACAAAATTACTCAAACTTTAATCTGCATTAATTAGAATATATGCATGGATGACCACTAAATGAGTAGGAATGGTTACATGCATTGGTTTGTTTCTTTTAATCCTTGCATGCATCAATTTAATGCACCTTGGAATGTGAACATGTGGAGGAAAGAAGTGAAAATAAGACTTATAATATGGTATAAGACTAAGAAAATGAGATGAGCCCAATAAACCAGAAAGGAGGGAGTACATTTTACCACATGACCCACCATACACTAACATACTACCTCCGTCCTGGTTTATTAGTCCCCTATGTAATTTATGCATGATACTAGTATATGATACTCCCCACTATGAGTAGCCTTATACGCATGCAAAAAAGGACCGGAGGGAGTACGAAGCTTTATGATTTTGTTTCATGTATGTATCCTGACTCCAAGGTTGCCCCGTTACAACATTCCATCAAATACAAAGGAAAACTAACACGTATGCTGATGCATCTCAATGATTCACAGATCATAGCCAATATTTAGTTCACAACTAAAGACAAAAGTTCTGAGAGTGTGTACAAAAAAAAACTACTGATGGGGTCTCTACGAATTGAACCCTAAACCCTAAACAGGATTTAATTTCCTGGCTAGGTAGAACCTATCAAAGGAAAGAAGCCTGGCCCCCTCGGATCATCCGATGCTTTTGTGCAGTTCCACTAAAATCGAGCTGAGCATCCCTGTTGGCAAAGATATTGAAGAAGTGTGATTAGAATAATAGTAGTGGCACTAGTTCATGAGACATAAACTCATCACAAATAGAAGCCGGTAGAAGTAGAGAAAGATCCACATGGAGATGGAGCTACGTGGGGAGTTGCGGCAGTGGAGCAAGCCGGCTCCAAAAGGAAGTTGTACCAGGGACGTCGGGGTGTAGCTAGAAGGGCGGTGGGAGGCGGCATCAGCCCATACCGCGGGGACGCACTGACAGTGGGTTTTCTTCCTCGCCGCTGTCGACCGCGTCTACGCATTACATCGTCCGCTTCCCTGGCGACGGGATCAGGCCGGATCTATGACCAGCGGTGTGGCCACCTTTGTTCTATGCTTGTGAAGAGAGCAACCAAAGCAAGCAGGCTTGTAGCTTAGGCTCCTTCTATTATATATATAGTGGAGCGGTTTTCTTTTTCTCTCCATATCAACCTTTTAATGGTTGCTTCGTCCGACTAACTTACTGTGTGATTTGACTGCTCCTGAGTGGCCCCTGCACGTACTCCCCCTACGTGTATGACCGTTCCTGAGTCTCACTTGTACTTATCTCTATTTTCTTGCATGACACGTAGACTAGATGCGCATAGAGGAATTTTGTTACTGCACATTGTTTATGTAGTACCTACTCCCTCCTTCCGGTTCACTACTAGTACTCCCTCCGTCCTGGTTTATTGGTCCCCTTTGTACTCAATTCATGGGCTCGTTTTCCTCAAGAAATTGTCTTTACCAACGTATTAATATCGGGAATGCATGCGTGAACAACGAATGATTAAACCTTGCATGCAATGTTTTGACAAAGCATTGACATATGAACATGTGAATGTGAGGGACTACAACCTCGTGCATGCATGCAACAGTCACACGTACATATGCACGCAAAAACGCGCGCGACGCCCTAATGCATGCATATCCGAGCACACGATGGAACACACACGGTCACGCTCAAGTGCTCAACCTACACGTGCATGCACCCACATACACTACAACAAAATTGATATACCATGACGAAAATCCTCGTGACAATGGTGGACAACGTCACCTAAATGACTTATGTGTGACGCTCTCATAGGTGACATCACCAATTACCGTAAATCGGTGACGATAAACGTCACTGAAATGCCTGAGCCCGTGAGCACACCTGGCTGCCAATTTCTGTGATGGCTTAGTATTTTGCATGACAAACTTGCTAGTCACCGAATACTACATATGTGTGACGATTATTTTTTTGTCATGTAGCGTCTAGTAGCGGGACCCGCCATAGCTAGTTCACGGTTATTGAGTGGTAGGACACATGCGTCGGTTTTGGCGGTGGGACCCGGCATAATTTTTCAACGGCTATTGGGCGTTGTAATTATTTTGTTCTTTGTAATATAAGTAGGTAGTGGCCATGGAAATACTTATAATTATTCTTTTATAAAGGGAAAACCTTTTTTTAGATGGTTCTTTTGTTCTTTCTAATATAAATAGGTAGTGCCTCGACAAAAAAATATAATCGGGCTTCATGAGCTGATGTTGTTTATCTAAAAAATAAAAATGGATATAAGGGAGTGAACTGGTAATAGGAGAAAATATTTATTAACATAGTTATTTTGTTCTTATATCTAGAATAAGTAGGTAGTGGGCTATGCCGAAAACTTCAATTGGGCGCTTGTGAGCTAATGTTGTTTCGTTATATCTCAAAAGTTAAAATGGAAATAGGAGAGTCGATGGGAAATCTTATCTTTTTATTCTCTATAAACATGTAATTGCTGGGCAAAAAAACTTGAATGGAGCACTCGTGAGGTGATGTTATTTCGTTCTATCTAAAAAATTAAAATTAAAACAGGAGATTCGATGCAAAAAAGCTTGGTCTAGGAGTTTGAACCGGCGACGACCATGATCTGCACCAACAGCGTTGCCATTAGAAAAGAGTCCAGACACTATATAAATTGTGCTAAAGGATCTTTATTAGTATCTTCTTGGACCATACGCCTAGGCCTAGATCGCTTACGCTGGAGGTTGGGGGCTATGCACATGAGTATATTCGGACTATGAAACAATCATCGTTGAAAACCATCATCCCAAGTTACCAATTTAATTTACATAAGCAGTTAAAATAATCACTCATTTGCATTTTGTTTTTTTCCAGTAACAAACTTAAGACCCCTCTGTACAACTTTCGACATATTTATTTACAATTCTCCCCCACAAAACATTGAAAATACAACATCATAATGTTGATGTAAGATTTACTTTTTAAATAATCATTTGCTACTTATTTCGAATTAAATGGATTACATAATATTAAGTGGAAATTAAATTCTGAAAATAAACCATCTCCTGGCAAAAAATATATATATTCCCTCCACTTCTCAATTTTTTCCCGCATCCACCCAGTGTCCCCACCCGTCAAAGACCCAGCCAAAATTTATCATTCTATTTCGCCCGCGAAGAGGCACCGCTAAAAGCCACCGCCCACCCTGACATTTTTTCGTCAGATTCAATCGATTCTCCTATCCCACGACTGCGGCGATCAGGGCCGGCAGATTGGGGGTGGCCGCCCGCCGGCCGAGCTCGGATCCACTACACAACCATCCTCGCGAGCACTCCGCTCTATCCGCCCCTCCTCCCCCCCCCCCCCCCCCCCCCCCCCCCCCCACCCACCCCCCCCCCCCCCCCCCCCCCCCCCCCCCCCCCCCCCTGATTGTAGCGACCGGCGATGGTGGATTGGAGGAGGCCGCTCGACCGGCCGAGCTCGGATCCACTGCATCAACCAGTGACAGCGGATTGGAGAAGGCCGCCCCACCCGGCTCTCTTTCCCCATCGATTACAGCGACCGGCGACGGCTGATGGTAATTTTCTCATCCCACCCTCCTCATCCCGCAGGCTCTAGACATAAGGGATCACCATGGAAGGGATCTGGGGGAGAAAAGCACACACGGTCGTGAGATTTATTTACATCTCTGAATACAATGCAAATCCAGTTGCTCTGTAAGATTTACTCGGTCTTTATTCAGTTGTCATGAGATTTCCTGTAATTCAACGACCATGTGGCTTCCCTGTTTGTGGTTCTGCTACCCCATAAATAGTCCTTACCTTGGATCATCAAAACTGAATGTCTGCACTTGTTCTTGATACAATATATTACCATATGGAGTTCATAGTGTATGTTCTTTATTTCGAATTCTCGATAAAGACTAAGTCTGCACTTGTTCTTGTTCAATACTGAATAAAGACTGAGTCTAAACTTGTCCGAAGCTGAATAAATGCCGAGTCTGCACTTGTTCTTGTTACAATATATTACCACATGGAGTTCATAGTGTATGTTCT
Source organism: Thinopyrum elongatum (assembly GCA_011799875.1). Classification (NCBI taxonomy): domain Eukaryota; kingdom Viridiplantae; phylum Streptophyta; class Magnoliopsida; order Poales; family Poaceae; genus Thinopyrum; species Thinopyrum elongatum. The sequence goes on from CM022299.1 coordinate 439,282,208, forward strand.
TTATCTTGGATTCTCGATAAAGGCTAAGTCTGCACTTGTTCTTGTTCAATACTGAATAAAGACTTGAGTCTAAACTTGTTCGAAACTGAATAAAGGCCAAGTCTGCACTTGTTCTTGTTTAACTGAATTCTGGATGCTCCATATTTCCAAGTATGTTATTTATTTTGATATGTTCTGCAACCCTCCAAAGCATCGTACAGTAATGTCTTTGCCGTCTCAAATTAGACACGCATGAATTCCAAGTTTGAGTATAAAGGAACACATGAACTACTTGTTAGCAGAGCTGCTTGTTTATAACAGTTTTACACAAACTAGCCTTTTTTTGTCTACTAGGAATGAAAGCCAAGTTTCAAGAGACAAGTTAATGTAATCCTGTATGTTACAAGTACTCCTCCAAACAAGTTTAAGCATATTTCAGTCATCTAGTGTTGATAATGTAGGCTGGTAGATCTTTCGGCAATTCATTAAGTTCACTCTCTGTCATATTTTCCAGCTTCAGTTACTAAAATCATGCCACCAGTTCTGGAGAGTGATATGCATAGCAGGGAATATCTTGCAGAACAGAAACGCAAGGGTGAAGCGAATTTGAAGGAAATGGATGCAAGGATTCCAAAACGCAAGGCTGTGGAGCGGGAGTCTATTAAAGACATACAAAGCTTAGCTCGTAGCCTTGTATACCCTAGTGCCTCTAATGCGTAACCGACACAAAAGGCACAAGGTGCCGATGATCGCAGTGACTTAGAGTATGAACCAGATGCTGAAGAGGAGGCCCATGCAGAGGAAGAGGATTTGAGAGATGAAGAGGAGGTCACTCTTGCTAAGTCCAAAGCAATGGTAATATATCATGCAGACTTACTTCTTAAATAATATGTACAATGTGGATTCACTAGCTTTAATTTCGCCTTGCTTGTATCATGTGTATGTCACTGTGCACTATAAGGATCACAAATAATTGACTCAAAGATTGATTTACATATTCTGTCCCTCCACTTTTCCTAATTAATCTAGATGATGATATCTCTGTTCACTGCATTCCTATTGAACCTGTGCTGACATTGCATAAGTTTGTGTTGATTAACTGCCTTGTTTTACTCACTTGTTTGACCCAAGCACCTGAAGGTTCTACCATGCCAAAAATGAAAAAGCGTGTCAGATCCAAAAATAGTGCAGCTGCTACCCCAAGAATAACAAGATCTAGAGCTACCACAACAACTGAGTCAGTTGAAGCTACAAACCATCAAGAACAGCCTGCACCAAATCCAACAAACACATCACCTCACCTAACTTCTAAGGATAGCAGGGAACCCCCTCTTTCGTTAAAAAAAACTTCTAAGGATAGCAAGTCAGGCTGCACCAAATCCAACAAACACATCACCTCACCTAACTTCTAAGGATAGCAGGGAACCCCCTCTTTCGTTAAAAAAAACTTCTAAGGATAGCAACTCGCCTGACTCTGATTCAGGGGTACAAGGTTCTCAAGACATGATAGGCACATCCGGACAATCAGATAACATGATTACATTACAAGGCCAAGGTATATGCAACATCATCGCTTCACACCATCTATTTTCCACTTGAAATTGTAACCTTCTAATTTATCTGCCAGCTTGTAATGTAGATGCATTAGCACGCTCCATTGGTCCAACTGATCCACGATTGTCAAGGAGAGGTCGTCGATGTAGACCAACCATGGGGCATGTGCTTTAGGAGTATGCAAACAAAAATGGAGGGATAAAGATGCCAATTGATTTTACAACGGGTAAAGTGAGACCTACTGACCCAGTCCAAGCAGCAAAGCTTTCTTCTGAGTGTGGTATTCACATCAGGAGCAAAATGCATGTTGCTACGCACTGGAATGACTATGCCAAAAGCCCACTCAAACATGTTATTCCCCATGCTATTAAAGATATTGTGGTGGGATAGTTTCCTTCATTTTCATTCACGTGTTCACATGTTGCATAGTCAATTTAATGATATATCCTATATATGATTGGTATTTCAGATTAACTTTGAGATGGAAAAGGATGACAAGGTTGGGAATGATGTATGCACAAAAGTAATCCAGAAGGGTGTTCGACAACAACGCTACAGGCTAAAGAAGAAATACTTCAATGGTTATACTAATCAAGAAGCATTATCAAATAAGCTACCAAACATTACTCATGAGAATTGGACCAGCCTTGTCAATAAATGGTCTGATGAAAGAAACAAGGTTTGTAAAAAGATATGCGACCAACAATAGTTTTTGCATTCACATCAACTGTACCATATGTAAATACTTATATTCATTTTCTTTGTATAGAAAATATGTCAAATGAATAACGAAAACCGAGAAGTTGTCAAGCATCACCAAAATACCGGATCTATGTCTTATGTTGCCTATTTCAGCAAACTTGTAAGAATTCCAAATATCTTACTTGTAGTCCTATGTATATTGCATCTGGCCAATATATATGTAGTAGTAATGTTACAATTTCATATATCTTGTAGAAAAAAGACAAGTACAATAATCACGACCCAAGTCTAATTGAGTTTTTCAAAGACACCCATACAAACAGCAAGACTGGTAGCATGAGCGAGCCGACACTTCTAGATCATGTAAGATTTCTTCGTCTATTTGTTTCTGACTTGAAATAGATTCTCATAGTGCTAGCATATGAACTTTGCCTTAGCATAAATGTTTTTCTTTATACTACAGAATGCGACAGAAAAGAAAAGGGAAACACAATCAGAAGGTGAGCAGCCAGTATCCGATACAACGATTGTGGCTGAAGTTCTAAAGGAAGAAAGCGTCCATAGCACCTTCCTTTCCAGCATGGGGTATGCATCAAGATACGGGAGGTCTGGGAGCTCTACTTCATCAGCCCAGATCCGAGTTCTAGAAGAAAGAATTGAACAAAAGGATAGGGAGGCAAGAGATGCAAATGACAGGTAATTATCTTATTTCCCTTTCTGTTCTTGTTGTTTCTTTTTGCTTGCTTCTGTGTGCACAGTGCACTCATTGCAGTGAACGAAAGTTGAACTAAGGAGTGCTTCTTTTAACCTAGGTTATTGACTTGATATCCTTTTCATGATGCTTCCTGTAATCAAGCTGTTGGTTATGCATATTTTAAAACATTATAAGTTATTCTTGGGTTTACTGTTTCATTGGCCCATCGGCATGCTTGCCTCGACATTTAATAATGTACTTCTCTATTTCAAATTGGTACCCTTGTACCTTGTTATCTTGTTTGTTTTAATCTCATTACGATGCAACATTGTTGTGTTTTGTCATCTATAGGCATCGGGAGGTGTTAGCCGCAAGACTTGAAGCACAAGAGAGAGCATTTGAAGAGATACAAAAGAAGCAGCAAGAAGAATTGGAAGCTCTAAAGAAGAGCCTGCAAGAGAAGAATGAAGCCTGGGCAAAGAAGCAAAATGAGACGGATAATCTTCTTGATTTTCTCTTGAGGGCTCAAGCAACTCAGCAAGCAACTCTGCACTCCCAGTCTAACCTGATGGTTCATGGATGAAGTCTTTAGTTACTATTAGTTTTCTTCTTGTCTATTGTCTGTGTCAAACTTGAGTCAGTTTTTCACCGTCATTTTTGTTTACAGAATGATTTGGCTGAGATGATTTCATATATATTATGATTTATCTTTCATACTAATTTATGATGTGAATTTTCTCTCTAACTTTTATACATAATCTAATGTGATGTGATGTGAATTAAATACTTATTTTCATCGTAATTTAGATTCAAAAGAAAGTAAATATATTTTGATGATGTCATCTTCATCCATAATAAAAGTAGTGGCACTAGTAGTGGGATAGCCGCTCGGGTGTTGATGTGGCATAAAGTTAGTGACGTTGCCTCGTCACCGAATATGGTACAATATGGCATATTTTCTCCTAACATGTGACATTAATTGACCGTCATGGAAATAGCAAGTCGATGACGTTCTATATAACATCACTGAAGGTCCCAATTTTGATGACGTTTTTGCGCGTGCGCCGTCGCTAGGAGTAATCTGTGACGGGGATTCTGTGACGAGGCTTGTGACGCCCATAAAATGTCATCGAGGGTAATTTGTGACGTTATTAGCTATTCGATGACATTTTTTAGGTCGTCATAGTAGGCCCGATCTCTTGTAGTGATACTCAGCCAGGGTGAGCTAGTGACCGTATAAACACCAAAAAATGTATATATCGACCGCAATGAGCGTATTATGATGTCCACTGACCGTATTTTTACAAATATACAGTGACAGCCAGTGTATTTATCTCGTTTCAAATCAAGCCATATTAACCGGAAAGGAGGCAGTATGGACTAGCATTACTTTGTTGTGTCCCGTCAACTTGCAGAACGAGGAGAAGCTTGCAGGACGGGAGAAGCTTGCGCGCGGTGGCTCGCAGGACGAGGAGAAACTTTTGACTATGCAAGCTCTCCCTCGCCCAGGCGGTGGACGTGCAACAGTTAATTCGGTGTCAGATTGCTAGAAGCATGCATACACTGTACTAGTACCATCATTGTTCGACTTCCCGAAGAGGCGAACAGCCAAGCGCAAAGTCTACTACGGTAGTAGAGTACTTCGAGTAGTATTACGTACTACTAGTACTGTACATGTAGTACTACTTGGAACCGCATGGTGGAGCGTCTGCACTCTTATTTTATTTTAATCTGTGATAAAGCAATCTTCAACACATTTGCTTCTCTTCGAGGGTTCTCGCAGGTGATAATGGAAGTTGATTGCATGGAACACTCGCCACAATTCTCGCTTAATTCTGGCTCCTATCCTGTTAGAAATAGGAGCGCTCAGTAATATTTTCTCTTTTTTTGTTATTCAGCATGTAAACAGGTCAGCAAACCTTGCGGCGCATCTTTGTGCGAACCGTGCCTGCTGCACTTTGAATGTGACCGAGAGCTGGCTTGATGAAACACCTCGCTTCCTTTTTTCCGTGGGGTACCTCGCTTCCTAGTGACCAGTCTCTTGGCTGATTGTCCTAAGAATGCTTATATATGAATAAAGCTCTCTCATTTACCCGCAAAAAAGATTAAGCCATATTAACCAGAAAGGAGGGAGTATGGACTAGCACTACTTTGGTGTGTCCCGTCAACTCGCAGAACAAGGAGAAGCTTGCAGGACAAGGTGAAGCTTGCTTACGCCCTCTCCATCTACCTCAAGTGAGGTGGCTCGCAGGATGAGGAGAAGCTTTTGACTAATGCAACTTACCCTCGCCCAGGCGGTGGACGTGCAACAGCTCATTCGGTGTCAGATTGCCAGAGGCATACACTGTAGTACCATCATTATTCGACTTCCCAAAGAGGCAAAGAGCCAAGCGCAAGGTTTAGTAGTACTACTAGTATACATGTACTAGGAACCGCATGGTGGAGCGTATGTACTCTTATTTTATTTTAATCTCTGATGAAGTACACATTTATTCGGGAGAAGTGCGGAAAACGGCAGCCCAATAGTACAATTAAAAAACATCGAACATGTAATGATAATATCGATCAACCATGCTCGAATATATCTTGGCCTCCGTGCGAGCCCGTCTGTGTGTTCTCGCTCCTCGTCTCTCTCAAGGAGCGGCGGGGTTGGCCATTTTGCCGTCCTCCTCAATTGAGATTGGTTTGCTCACACTCCAGTCCCACATGTCAGTGATATGCCAAGAGGAAGCGCGTTGACCGATAGGCCATACGCGAACTTGGCTTTGCACCTTCATACTAGTATGAGCGGATTCAAAGAAGAGCGTATTGATGGTTGCTTCTTCCGAGCAACTTACAGCGGGAAAGTTGGGCCTTATGATTTGACTGCTCATTACTCACTATTAGTGCGGCGCAACGACCGGGCTGAGTCTCGCATGCGGTTGTGCACTATAATTTGGTGCATGGCACATGGACCCGGATGCTGAATGGCTTCTGGCAATGCTATCAAGCTTCCAGCATTTGTTTACATAATTAACATATACAAATAATTTTCTAGCGACATGAAATTGTACAATGCTCTGAAGCTTTCAGCTTTTGTTTCGTGTATCTTGCCAGCTGGAAGGTTGTCACGTTACAACATCAATCAAAATACTAGAAAGGAAACTAACTTCCTTGCTAATGCATCTCAATGATTAGTAGATCAGAGCTAATATGTACATCACAACTGAAGACAAAGTTATGAGAAGGTGTTAAATAAAAATTGATCCATGCTTTCATTGGCAGCAACTTCCCCCCAGCTCTGTCTAAATCAACAAGGCATGTTGGGAAAAAAAGTAGCTGTCAGGAGCATGCAACATTCCGATCATTTTGTGCAGTTCCACTAAAATAGAGCTGAGCGTCCCTGTTCCAAAGATATCAAGTGTGATTACAATAATAAAGGACTGTTGATGAAACAATAAACACAGAAATAGAAGCCGGTCACCTTTGCAGTCTCTCTTAAGACTAACTAGTTGGAGAAGATTAAGCAAATAGTTGGAGAAGATTAGGCTCAGAGTTGGATGAGGAGGATAGAGCAAAACCAATCTCCCTTTGTGCAGTCGCACTAAAATGTAGAGATGTTGCCCGTGTGACATTTTAGTAGAACTGCACAAAAAACTCTTAAGAAAAAAGTGATTTGTGTAGTTCACCAAAAGGTGGCAATAGCAACGAGGTGAAATGGATAGCCCTGTTTGCAAAAAAGAGGTAGAAAGGAAACAATTACTGGCCAATAACAATTGATGACACAAATGACGACAAAAAAGAAGCATGTTCCTTGTCCTAAGGGAAGATAACAGCACGGTTGTTTAACTAAAACGGTGTGAGGACAAGATTGCAATATGGAAAGTACGCCGGACGAGCTACATTTTGGGAAAAGAACTACGGAAGATCCACATGCAGCGACGTGGGAAGATGGGCAGTGGAGCAAGGCCAGAGGGAAGGAAGCTGTACCTAGGGGTCATCGGGATGTAACTAGGAGGGCGGCGGCGGGCGGGATCTGCCCATACTGCGACAACGAGCAAGTGGTGAAAGCCCTACCGCGCCGGAGCTTGGTCAGAGAGAACGGCGGGTACCGCAGATCGGGACATGCTGCCTCAACACCGTCGAACGGAGAAACGATGCACATCCTCCCTTTCCACCGGTGGACGGGATGCGGCCGGATCAGTAACCAACGGTGAGAGAGAGAGAGGCCACCGCCGCCTTGTGTGAGATAGTGTGACGAGAGACAAACCCCTGCAGGCAAGCTCCATTCTATATAGTGGAGCGGATTTCTTTTTTCCCGATGACAATCGTTTTATATCCTGTACGTGCCATTGAGGAATATAACTTTATTTAATACTAACGCGTCAAGTCGAACTTTGTTCCGTGTACGTGTGGTACATGACCCTCCTTTGAGTAAACAACCGCTACACGCGTCAAATTATCACGTGGGTTGCCTTTTCGTATAGAAATGAACTCCACCGTGTACCCGCGCGAATGTGGCCGGGAACGAGACGTGAGTACGTGCGTCGTGCGTGCACCTCTTCTTTACGTGCAGGTACGTACGTGGGTGGGTGTGAGAGAGATGGTTTGTGCGAAACAGAGGCAATGTGTCGATGATATCTCAAACAAAAAAATGTAACATATGCAATGTGTGTGAAACAGAGTCATGGATATATCATATATAGAGGGAGCGATCCACGAGAAGAGAGTGGAGGGATCATCGGCGTGAGATATCGATAGAATCAAAAACAAGGATGAAGTGTGTGGGTGCGCGATCGATAAAGAGTGCCATCGAATTTCTGTTTGCCCACGTCAAAGATACAGGGCAGATGGCCTACTGGAATGTGAGAGGGCAGAGGTGCAGTTTGTCTCTGTGGCATGGATACCTACCTACAATGTTCGACTATCGGTGTGTGTGTGGGGGGGGGAGGGGGCAGAGACCTATCGACTGGTATATGTGTGGAGAAGGAGAGAGACCTAGCTATGTATTGAGGGAGATCGATCGACATCCATGCATATGTGTAGCAGAGGAATAAGGTTGGGAGAGAGACAAAGGTAGAGTGTCGGAGGGTTGGTGGTGGAGTTGCTTCTCACAAATTGTGGGAGAGGCTTGCTAGACAAACGGAGGGTACGAGTGCAATATCAATAAGAGAGGGGATGTGTGCCTGTCTATGCACGTGCGTGTGAGAGACGGGTCGGGAGGTATGCAAGGTTGATGGGGGGGACGATATGGTTGTGGTAAGCAGACGTAACTACATAGGAAGATCAATCGTCGTGTGTCGGAGAAAGGGAGAGACATAACTAGTGAGGTACGTTGATCGGTGCATGGGGAAAAAGACTTATAGTCGACCTAGCTATATGTAGGGAGATCGGTAGGTATACATGCATGCATGTGTTAGAAGCAAATAAGGTCTGGAGAGACGGACAGGGGGAGAGGGATGCGGCTAGGAGGTGGTGCGAGAGGCCTACTATATTGAGGGGGGAGTGTGCGAGTATGAGATCGATGAAAAGAGGGGCGGGAGTGTGCACGTGCGTGGAACCGTATTAGACATAGGGGGTATGGACGGTGAGAAGAGAAGAGGGAAAGTGTGTGTTTGTGGTAGTCACACTTGGCTAGAGAGGTATATCGACCGGTGTTTGCCGGAAAGAAGGAGCCGGGGTCCTACACACACCGTGGGTGAACGACCTAAAGAGAAATAACGAATGTGCGCGATGGAGGGGACGCTGAGGGAGGGTGAGAGGGGGGGCGTGTGCATGCACGAGAGAAAGTTAGCGCTAGCTACAAAGAGAAGAGGATTGTGTGGGTGTAAAAGACGAACAGAGATCATAATTCATTATAAAAAAGTGAATTCGGATATTTGAAGAAGATATCATAGTGTTTTAAACTGACGCATGCATGAATATATATAATGGTGATATGCATGGTCTGGTTATGAACATGTTATACTACATATAATATATAGAACATTTATTTGAATTTGTGATAATGTGTGGCTTTTGCTGCTCAGGGCTAAATACGTTTCATAATGTAGGGGGCGGGGCACTATACTTTGTGTGATAAACACAGTGTACGTATGAAACATGGTTTAGATTATGAAGATCTAGTTAGTACATCAAATGTACTATTATTTGGAATCAACATCAAGTGTATTCAAAATTTTGAATTCGAGTTCATATAGTACACATAGTTCATATCTATCTCTATAGTAATCATGTGGTGTGTTATTAAGATAATATACGAATGATGGTTTAAGTTGGCAACAATCATGATGGTAGATTCTTATTCAAATAGAGAAACAAATTCAAATTTAGTTCAAATTGCAGCGGTAGTATAGACATTTGGAATGCACTAAAATGTTCGTATGAGTAGGTTACATGCATTATACAGCCAGCGAAAAAATTTAATTGGACATAACATGGATTCATAGCTTTGAATAGCATTTGTACAGTAAAACGGGACAAGACTCTCTTTGTGTGGTGCGAATAGTTTTATTTTTTCGTTTTTTTCGTTGAGGGAAGTGCGAATTGATTTGGTACGTACATAATTACACGTTAGGCTTGTCCCTAAAATTCAACCCGCACCTTGTTATCCCGAAAATTCAGACATCGTGCTCCCAAAACTCGCGCCTTCGCAACCCGCGCCTTGCTATCCCGAAATTACAACGCACGCGAAAACTCCCTCCAGCTGCCAAATCCCGACACGCGAAATCCCCCTTCTAACCCTGAGCCGAAAGGGCCGCTAGTTCAAATCGGTGGGGGTACTTTTGTAACAAACCCTACATTTTGGACAAACGCGTCCCTAAGTCATGGTTCCCCCCTACTATCACCTCCTTTTCGCCATTCGAAATCCCAGGCCGCCATAACCTCTTTGCTCCAGCCGCGAAACCCCACCCTCCTCCGTCCGCCACCCCACCGCTGCCCAGCCGGAGCCTCTTCCCCGACGATGTCGTCCACCACAACAGATCGACATCCCTTATCCACCTCCCCGGACGAGGATCCGTCGTCGATCTCGTCGTCCCGCCGGTTCAGCCGCCCTGTCCTCCACCTCCAAGGAGCTGCTTCGACGAGCGCCACGTCTATCACGGCTGATCCATCCCCATAGTGTAACATCCCCAGCATCACACTACAGTGATCACCTTCTGATAATGCCAGATCATCATGCTTAACAGAGCTTAATCATTATTAGTATCATACCTCTTTTCTAATTCCAATTCTAATGGATTTTCAAACCTATAGTGAAAATAAAAGTTGTTCAAATCCAGGAACTAAAATGTTCATAATGTTGCAAATAATCCAGAAGCAATTATAAAAATATATTCAACATTAATTGAATTTCCAAACTGACCCTAATATCCAAAACAGTAGCAGAATAGCCTCAAATTAAATCATTTTCATTTAAATCAAATTCAAATAAATTCCATCAACCCCTAAATTTTTTGTGGCAGTGGTATATATTGCAAGAAAATTATTGAGACAAGTTTCACATTTGACAAAAGTCAAATGGTGTGAAAAGGAGAGGCAAAACAGTAGCTAACTAAATAATATAAATGATTAAAGGAAAATGTCACTATGCACTAATGGCCCAGTGCTACAGTAGCACACCCAGCTCATCTACAGCCTTTTCCCTTACCTCACCTACAGAGGAACAGAGAGCTCGCCGTGTCGACCATCCACGGTCGCCATGGCGCGATGCTTGACGCCTGGTGATACAGAAGCTCACCTCGGAGAGGATAAGGTCTCCCCAACCCATTAGACAAACCCTAATCCCCATTCTCCCCCTCGTTCGCTCTCTGTTTCGATTAGAACTCGTTCGAGCTCGCGGTCGACCTAGCCGCCGTCGTCGCCGCAGCCACCGGCCTCCCCGTCGCCTGAGAAGATGTCCAGGAGGACTGCCACCATCGACTTCGTCCATCCCGGGCCTCAAATCAAGCGGGGCCGCCTCGTACCCTCGCCATCGACCCCATTTTTACCGCGTACATCATCGTCATCCGCCGTCAATTGCCACCGCTCCGGTCCGTCCCCGACCTCCCCGAGCACGCCTACGGCTCCGCGGTGAGCTTCTCCTCCGAATCCCCCTCACCCTGGTCTCGATCCGTCGCCGTAGTCGCCTGTACGAGCTCGTGGCCGCCATGGCCGAAACTCTACGTACGCGTACGCGTATGTGCTGCTGCTGCTGCCTCCTGCCCCTGCTCGTGGCCATGCCCTGGGCTGCTCCTTGTTGCTGCCGCTGCTGCTCCTACTAGTTGCTGCTGCTGCTATTTAGCTGTTGCCGCTGCTGCTGGCCATGGCGAGCGCCATGGCCGTGTGTTGTGTGTGTGCGTGAGCGTGTGTGGCCAGCTAGGCCACTGCCTAGTGGGGCCGACCCATTAAAAAAATGTGTATAAAAGAAATAATTAGTAGGGTAATTAGTTAATTAATTAATTAATTAGTTAATTAGTCTAATTAGGTACTGACGTGTGGACCCCATGAACAGTACCCGTTGACCAAGTCAAAAGTTGACTGGGTCAACTGGGCCCCGTTGGGCCCACTGTCATACATATGTGCACAATGCTGGATACACTTCTGTGTACCCATAGCATTTTGCCATTTAATGATTTCCGAATTAATTTAAATCCAGTAATTTCAGAAATTAAATAAACTTTAGAAATTCATAGAAAAAAAACCGTAGCTCGGATCGAAAAACTTTTTACATGAAAGTTGCTCAGAACGACGAGACAAATCTGATCGTGTCGTCTGTTACCATGTAGAAACCCTCTACGTAGGAGAACCCGCAACTTTCCTTCCGTTTCCGGTAGATGAATAGTGCATGTATACCGGTTAATAAATTCCACTTTAATCCTAAAACAACTAAAATGACTTAGACATATCTTTAGGCAACTCTGCACTGCATCCTAGGCATAGCATACCCTGTGTTGCATATGTTTGCTGTGTATTTATCTGTTTCCTCCCCCTCTTCTCTCTCGGTAGACCCCGACACCAACGTAGTCCCGGAGGCCGACGCAGTTCCGGAGGCGACTACGCCCCTGACGACCAGACCCTTGCCGCAGAGCTTCCAGGCTAGCACCCCCCTTTTGAGCATACCGATATCGCCTATTCTCTTCTCTCTTATGCTTGCATTAGAAGTTGCTGTTGTTACTGTTATCCTATTTCTGCTGCATAGCCTGTTTATTGTAACCTGCTATTGTTACCTACCTGCTTATCCTAAACTGTTTAGTATAGGCTGGGTAGAGACCCATCAGAGACCCCACTTTGTCCCGACTTCCCCGCTGGATTATCAGAAGACCCAATCAACGGGATCGAAGACCAGGCCCCGGCACCGCACATCACTTCCCCCTTAGTTGCTCGACACTACTGGGTTACTATCGAGTGCCGAGGGTGATACCTCATCAGCACTTCTGATGTTAACCTTGTAGGTTAGTTCATCGATTGTGCTCATCGAGGGTGATTCCTCCTTCTGCACTCCCGATAACGACACTGTCGTGCAACTCCTCAAGAGTAGACCTCGAGGGTGATTCCTCCTTCGTTCACCTTGACGATAACATCAGGTGGAATTCCATCGAGGGTGATTCCTCAGGGTTCCCCTTGGTGTTAGACACACGGTTACCATGGTTACTATGACTTTACACTGAATCAAGTTACTAAAGACGGGTCGGCCCTGAGGGGGTACCCGCGAGAGCTTAATTGCGAGTGATGTGGAGACGGGTTGACCTGGAGGGTGCCCGCGAGTTAACTATGAGGCGTGGCCGGGCATTCTTAGCCCTTGCCGCAAGTCCTCGAGACGGGGCGACGGGGTCGCATCGATCGTGAGTCTCTGCTCGTTACTGCGCGCTCCTAATTCACTAACGGTTTGGATATTTGATCCGAGGGGCCTCTAGCCCGATAGCACTAACCATCACGTGGGCATAGTATGGGCGTTCTGCGTCATATACTTCAGCCGAAGCTTAATAGACGTCAGCGAGGAGCGGCCCGCTTTGGATTGGACTGGTTAAGCCCGCGCTTGTATTAAGGGGGCTAGGTCTGCTTCCGGAGCGTCCTCGCAATGTGCAGGGCGCGCAGGGCAAAGGCCCAAGACCCCTGTGCGCATAGGTTAGTCCGGCGTGCTGACCTCTCTATTAAGTATTCGGTCGGGTTGCGGCGTATCGTTTGGCCGAGGCCGGGCATGACCTAGTAAAGTGTGTCCGGCCGGAGTTAATCGAGCGTGGTGGGTAAGTTGGTGCACCCCTGCAGGGAAGAAACAATCTATTGATAGCTTGTCCTACGGTAACGGACACTCGGAGTTGTATCCCGATCGATACAACTAGAACTGGTGACTTGAGATGATAACTGGATAGTATGGCTCTGGGATTGCTTTCTTGCAGGGAGTCGAGGAAGGATCTCTGGGCGAGGTTGATGACACTACTACTACTTTACTTTATGCTAATTTGCACTCTTCTAATGCTGCAAGACCGCTGAAGATGTTGAAGATGCCAGTCGATGATAGGACTAGGCTTTCCCCTCTGTTCTGGCATTTCTGCAGCCCAGTGCACATATACAGCCTTCCTTTGATAATGTTGCATATGTAGTGTAGATCGTTGCTTGCTGAGTACTTCGGATGAGTACTCACGTTTGCTTTGCTTTCTTTTTTCCCCATATCGGTTTGATGCAATCAGATGGCGGAGCCCCTGAGACAGCTGCCCCCGCCAACAGCTACTACTACTACCCTCCCGGCGAGTACTACTACAAGGAGCCGTCCGACGACCAGGAGTAGGATCGGAGGGTCCTAGGCAGGAGGCCTACGCCTTTCGATCGTAGTGTTTTATTTTGCCCCGCCTTTCTAAAGGCTTATCTGTTTTCAGTTTCATACTGTACTCAGATATCTGATGCTTCCACTGACGCTTGTATGCCATCGAGCTATGTATTCGAGCCCTCGAGGCCCTGGCTTGTAATATAAAGCTTGTATGACTTTATTTATGTTTTAGAGTTGTGTTGTGATATCTTCAAGTGAGTCCTTAGTCTTGATCATGTACATTTGCGTGTATGGTTAGTGCACGATTAAGCCGGGGTCATCACAGGTTGGTATCAGAGCCGACTGCCTGTAGGAGTCCCCCTTTCCAACTCCTTGGCCGAAGTTGAGTCTAGTCGTCAAAAACTGTTTTACTAACTTGGATGTGTGGCTTACGGGCCCACGTCGCCAATTGGGTGGTATTAGGATCTTTTATTCCTCGTCTTTACTCTGGGACTCCGGTCTCTCTTCTATTCGGGTTAAAGATTTTACTAACTCTGGCATTAGGTTCTCGTAACCACTTCTTCCCGGAGAGCCCCTTCACTACAGATGATCGTCTGCCCCATCAGAAGACTCTGAAGATACTCCTCGATGATTCCCGAGACCCTGTGCCCACTGCTTTGCAGTTCCTGACCACCGATAAATCCTGACGAATAACTACTTCCACTCGTCGTACATATATTCATTCCAGTCACTCTTTTGTTCCATCCGACATACCGAAATACTATCCGACATTTCTTTTGTTTCTGCTTATGTTATGAATTGCTTAATATTACCTGCTACTTTATCGTCCTGTTCACTTCTTAGACTCCAAGTCAGGTCCAAATTAATGTTCAAACTTGAGTTTTAAAATTACTTGTGGGGCACATATCGAGGCAGCAATGAATAGTATCTCTGTCTATTATCTGGTTCACCTAGGGTATGCCTATATTGTTCATCTTGGGTGGGAAACAAATAGTAAAGCAATCATCATATGTCTTTTTATTAAATTAAAGCTATCATCAGCCTGCTATCATTATTTTTGGATCCATCCACTGGTTGTTACCATCACTCTAGATTTCTGCATGCTCTCCTTACATAATCTCACTATATTTTTTCGTATGCATGTCAGATATTGTACATAGACATGCTGAACATGTAGAGAAAAAGAGAAGAGTTTTGCGCGGCAATACAATGTCATGCAGACATCGCTCCATGGTGGGTTCAATGGAAAACCCTTCACCCCCCCCCCCCCTTTCCAGATTGTAATCCAGTGGAAGATATCTGTTCTGAGGCGTATTCAGACGCAGCTGACCACTCCTATTTACCCCCAAGGTGTTTGCTCTAACTTGGCATGATGATGTTGGTCATATCATGCATATGTTGCCTTGCAGTGCCTACTTTCGACATCATATATGTCATCTGCTTAGTTTAGACATGTTCTGTAATTCCACATGTTTAGTTTCTATATCATATATGAGAATTATGCAGTCTCATCTCTTTTAGCCAGCTATAATATATGTGAAATATGCAATGCCATCCTGTTTAACCAGGCATCATATATTTGAATGATATCTTGCCAATCCTTTTCTTCATTACATTTCCATTTGTTGACAATGTTTGTACATTAAACTACTCTTCCTGTGAATCAGCCATTTGAGTGGGTGATGGAAAAATTTGGAGTGAAAACAAGGTCTTCAGAGCAGACAGTGCTACCTGTCGAAGCAGATCTCTTGCTGGGTCCCGATAGCTCCTCATAGATGGATTCAGAGACAGATGACCAGTCCTATTCCCCCACCGAGGTGTATGCTCTAACTTGGCATGGTTATACTGCTCATATCATGCATATGGTGTCTTGCATTGCATAGAATAGACATCATATACACAATATTCAACACCATGTTCTTAGTTTAGACATCATATATGCGAATGCCCTCTACTTAGTATATAAATCAGATATGTGAATTAAATCATGTGATCTTGATTACTTAGATAACATGTATGTGAATTATGTCATGTGAACCTATTTACTAAAGACATCATATAATTATCTCATGCCATCCTGTTTAGTTAGTCATCATATCTTTGAATTATGTCATGCTATGCTATCCAGTTTAGATAGACATCATATATGTGAAATTATGTCATGCTATCCTTTTTAGTTAAACAATATACATGTCAACTATTTCGTGCCCTCTTTTTTCCACACTATCTATTGCATCTGTCTCTCATACAAGGTATGCACATTCAACTATGTTTCCTGTTTATCGGCCATTTGAATTGGAGCGGGTGATGGCAGTATCTAGCGGAGTAAAAACACGGTCTTCAAATAAAACAGTGCTACCTCTTGGTAGAGATAGCACCCCGGTTGTACTTGCACGAGAACCAGCCCTACCACACATAACCCAGACTCTCGCAGATTGTACCCCTACTGCGATGGACAGAGAACCAGCTTCACCCAATCTAACCCCAACCCCAGCAGATAGTAACCCAGTTCCTATTGACACAGCACCATCTGCACCATAGGGCTCCCAAACAAGAGCAGTTAGTAAGGCAGCTGTAGTGCCCAAAGCGCCAGTACTACCACGGCAAACCCCAACTCCACCAGTTAGTACACCTATTCCTGTGGAGGAAGCACAACCAGCCATTCGTAGTTTAGCATCTATCGCATTTGATGTTGTTAAATCCTATGTGCGTATCTTCCCGTCATGGAAATATTATACTGAAGATGAAGGAAAATGCCAGTTGCAGGTGATCGTCCAGGAGTTATGTGTAAGTAATGTTATTCATGGCAATTACTTTGCTTTGTCCCGTACATTCTACCTCCATGACGGTTATAATACAACAAATTTTCCCATTTTTCTCTATAGAGAAGGACCGATTTGGAAACTCAGGATGAGGTAACCTGTGCTAATACCTCTGCTATCTTCAAGAATGCTTGGTGGCAGTATCGGAATTACCTGAAGAAAACGTACTTCACTGGCAAAGAAACTCATCAAATTCCCTTACGTTCTCCTGAGACACATTTACGGGACGATGACTGGGAACGCCCTGTTCTGTACTGGTCCCGAACCAAGAATGTGGTAAGGTCTATGAGCTCATTTTTTATTTTTAAGTAATATATGCCTGCGTCTTACTATACTCTGTCCGTGTAGAACAAGTGCTTAAACTTGAAGAACAATTGTTCTCATTTAAGATTCCATTGCTATCGTGCATACTGCTTTGCTCTTGTATCACTGTATTTACTCATACAAACTTATTTTTACATTGAATGATTCAATCGAAACTCCAATGGCACAACAGGTATGTTTAAGCATGTTTCTTTAATAGGTTTGCTCTTATAAATAGCTCTGTTGATTTCAATTTCAATTGTATATACAGTTGACTTCTCATATCATGCACATTACTAGCATCACAACAGAGCCAATAGTGTTGCTGTACATGTACACCCGTGATACCCATCTGAAATTTTGTTGTGCCGTGTAGTTTCCCACGCTTTGTATTCTTTCAATGCTGCTTTGTCTTGAACTGATATGATTTGAACCGTGTCTCTATTTTGATTTGGCAAGACAATGCAGTGACCATAGGACATAG
This sequence comes from Thinopyrum elongatum, assembly GCA_011799875.1. Taxonomy (NCBI): domain Eukaryota; kingdom Viridiplantae; phylum Streptophyta; class Magnoliopsida; order Poales; family Poaceae; genus Thinopyrum; species Thinopyrum elongatum. Next base: position 439,299,472 of record CM022299.1, read on the forward strand.
ATATATGTTTGTTTGATGCTTTTATTATGTACTAATTGGCAATAGAAGACTTGGTAGTTTAATCCTGTCCACCTTACTAATGAATTGGTTCACCGAAATGAGTTTCATATACTACATGCTAAACCTGTTATGTGTCTGCTTGTTTCCTCTTTTAGAATGCTGACAGAATATTGGGGAAGAGTGCCTTATTAAGCAATGGTAAAGGAAGTAATATAGATAAGGTCCAGGATAGTGAGACATCCATGTTGGTCTCCAACAAAGCTGATAAAACAGCTAAGGAAAACTATCTTGAAGACAATGAGATAACCCCAAAGTCCTGTCTTGGTGTAGTGTTCGAGTTACTGGCCACTACCGCTGGCACAAGCTATTCGAACTCACTGTCTGAATCAGTTCGGTTTCTTGAGTCTCAACTACAAGCTGAAAGACATCGATCAGTTGTGCTGCGACAAGAAGCCGAAGGACTGCGGAAGTCCCTGGAGAATTCAAATGCATACTTTCTGGTGTAACAACATGCGTTGGAGGATTTAAGCGCGAAACAGAAGAAAGCTAATAAGCTTGCTAAGCTTATTGCCAGCATGGTGGAAACCCAGGATAATGTTTCTTGAGCTCTTGTGAAGTGGTTTCAGTTCTGGACTTGTTTTGCTGTCGTATTTATTTGTACTCGCCACGAACTTTGACAACCAGTGTATGTAATATGCTGCTTTGTTCCCCATATTTGCACTGGTGGCGAACTTTGATGCCCAGTGGATGTAATATGTGTAATAGCCGTAATAGCCTAGCGTAAGTTGCTTGCTTATTTATTTCCTTGTTGTCCTATTTATTTGTAGTCAGTGCAGTTCTTTTTTCGCGGTTTGCTAGTGGTCGCAATAACCTATGTTTTAAAATTAGGCCACAATAACCATGGGCAACATACGGACCGTTGCCACCATGGTCCTGCTATCTGCTGTAGTGACCATGGGCCTCCTACGGGCCGTAGAATCAATGGGCCTTCTACGGTCCGTACGATCGATTGGCTAAACATGGGCCAATAACGGACCGCATTGTGGGCCGAAACGGGCTAGAGTGAGAATTGTCCGTTCATGAGCCGACCATAACGGGCCGTTAATAGGCCGATGAGTATAACGGGCTTAATTCTGTTGACACGAATAACAGGCCATTAATGGGCCGTATTTGATGACGCTATGAAAACGGCCCAACAGATTAACGGGCCACAAGCGGGCCGACTTTAACCAGGGGCTGAATTTGGCCCACAACCGGAACAGGCTAGTAACGGACCGTAAGTAATTGATTGCTGCAAATCAGCCTAAGAATAAATGGGCCCTTAGAAGGCCGAAAGATAACACGGGCCGGAAATGGCCCAACGGAATAATGAGCCTTTAATGGGCATAAAGCGAAATACTGTTCATTATGGGCCAGTTTCACCACGCGCCGTTAGTGGGCCAAGAGTTACACAGGGCCTCATATGGGCCGAAAGACGTCATGGGCCATACATGGGCCGAAAGTTACAACGGGATGAAATCATATTGGACGGCCCAGATGACGATATTGGGCCTAATTCGGATTGGCCATAATGGGTTGTGTGTTAGCGGGCTGTAAATGGGCTATATGCGAACAGGCCGTTAACAGGCTTTCAGTGGGCTGGGCCGTTACCTTTTGACCAGGTTAAACGAGGCGGCCTTTTGACCTGAATGGGCCACTGTTGGACCGAGCCACGTGTCGATGTATCATAGGCGCATCCCGTCCATTCGCTGGATGACATCTGTCCCAATGCTGAGCCGACACGTGGATCTGCTGGCGAATGAGAATTTTACATGTGGAAAACCCCATTGGTCGTTGCTGTTAACGGGTTATCGGATCCAAAATCGGACCCGATAGCTTAATGGCAACCTGTTACGGTGGATGCCACATGTCGGTTACCCTTGACGAAAGCACTTCCATGACTCGTCATTGATCGTCATGGAAGTGAACACTTCCGTGATGATAATTTTGGTATTGTCATGGAACACTTCTACGACAGCACATGTATGACTATCTTGATTCTGTCATAAAATCGTCATGGATGTACATGCATGATAGAAAACGTGACCTACTGTGACAAACACGTATCATCACGGAAGTGTATTTTTTTGTAGTGTCTATGGTTCATACTTTCACTAGTGCAATCTCTCAACAATGCTAATATAATTGGATCATATAACAATCCCTCAACGCGCGACGAAGAATCACTCCAAAGTTCTTATCTAGCGGAGAAGATAAGAAGAAATTGTTTGTAGGGTACGAAACCACCTCAAAGTTATCCTTTCCGATCAATCTATAGAGCTATTCCTATAAGTGTCACAAATAGCCCAAGAGTTCATACTAAAATAACACCATATGTGATAACCCACAAGTATAGGGGATCGCAACAGTTTTCGAGGGTAGAGTATTTAACCCAAATTTATAGATTCGACACAAGGGGCGCCAAAGAATATTTGTAAGTATTAGCAGTTGAGTTGTCAATTCAACAACACCTAGAGATTAAATATCTGCAGCAAAGTGATCAGTAGCACAGTAATATGATAGTTTGATAATAGTAACAGTTTTGTAGCAGTTGTAACAGTAGCAATAGCAATAGTAACTTAGCAAGAACAATATGTGGAAAACTCATAGGCATTGGATTGGTGCTTACGTTGGATAATATTCATCATATAATAGTCATAACCTAGGGCGACACAGAACTAGCTCGAGTTCATAAATATAATGCAGGCTTTGTAGGAACGAAGTATGTCTACCAGAGGGGGGGGTGAATGGGAGTTTTAAAAATTCTTCGGAAATATCAAAACTCTCGGAACCCAGCAGCGGAGCGAATGAGAACAGTGCACAGCGAGCGAGTACAAACTAACGAATGGAAACTAAAAGCATGCATTGAGACAAATCACATGATTGAAATAGTTCGAATGTAAAGAGGCGAAGCAGAGGTAACCAGTGATGCTCGATGGCGACAATCAATTTGGTAGACCAGTTCGCCCTTCTGCAAAAGGACTATGTCTGGTTGGAGGGGTTGTGACTTAACAAAGAAGATAATTTCTCTTCGCCCTATTCTCCTCGACAATTGGTTCATCAACCAATGTTGATCACTCATGGTAGAAACTTGAGGCGATCTCTGAACCTTTACAGATTTCTTCTTAGAGAACCACAATTACTGTTGGTCTCTGAAGAAATTGACGCCTAACCGTCTAGAGAGTTGGCGGCTCTCAAGAGTAATAGGCGGAGCATACTAGACTTAGATTCGAGTGATGCTGAACCACTATCTAATTTTCCGGCTCTAGGGGTTTTCTCTCGGTGGATTTTAAACTCAAATCACTCAGGGGAGGGGGTTGCTCAACAATCTTCTCACAATCAAAACGGAGCAGCCACTGGACAACGCCGGTGCGGGGTGGCTATTTATAGCCACAGCCTTCCCTTGTGGGAAATGACCATTTTGGACACGCGGTCTAGCCAATGGCCAACCAACACGTTCACAATGGTCGGATTTCAAGAGCAACGGTAACAATTACTTGAGGACCAAGTAATGCTAACTCCTCGGTCAGAGACAAATCTCTCACAGTGAAGAAGATCACTGTCTCTTGCTGGCAAGTATTTGCTCGGAACACAAAGAGATTTCTCTCTCAACTTTCATAGGACTTGGGTTTAGCATCAGAGAATCAAAGCTTCGAACGCTACACCCCTCTTAGTAGTACGATGGTCCCGTGACTCAATAAAGAGGAGAGAAACAACGAAATAAATGTTGCATCTTCACTTCATCTTCAATCTTCTCGGTCGCAGTCACTTTCTTCGGACGAGCACCGAACCAATTGCTTCACGTCAGCAATTTTTTAGGGTCACTCTTGTTATCATAATCTTCGGTGATAATCTTCACTGCCACACAGGGAATTATCTTCAACATTTGAATCAAACTCCTCTTGATTCCACGGACCTGTTACTCTGTGTGCACTAGCAAACACATAAGTCCCTTAGTGTTTATGTCAACAAACTCCAAAACATAAGGAGGCAAATTATTGCACCAACAATCTCCCCCTTTTTGGACGATTGTTGACAAAACAGATAATCATCGAAGTGAAGATAGATAAGTCACAAGTAGTTCCAACAAGAGTGATAAGTGTTACTTTGCTCGATGATGAAATAGACCCCCCCTAAATGTATGTAGGGAAAAAGATATGAGATTAATTCTCCTGCAAGTATTGAAGTATATAGAGGAAATTTCAATCATTCGAGACAATGATTCGCACTGATGACATATAATCCATCGAGATCGTAGTTCTATCATTCAGAACTTCCGATAATAATTCCACCTGCAAAACAAATGCTTCAAGAGAAATAGTGCAATAGGAGGGGTTATTAACATTACAACACAGAAGTTTTACAACTTAGAGCAGATAATCTTAAACCGGAAGTTTCAAACTCACACGAAACGAAACCAAAGAGGCATAGAGAGCAAATCTATCGAGACTCGATGTAATTCTCCCCCTTTTTGTCAACTAGTGTCAAAAAGGTGACGAATAACATGAGTGCAAAAACGCAGAACTTGGTTCACTCTGTGGCATCTCCAGAAGAACTGTCCGAGGTGACTTCGTCTTCGGAAGTGACTGGGTTAGCTTCGTCTTCAGCAGTAGTGGATTTTCCTTCAGGGATAACAGCTTGGGGCTGAGAAGACGAGGGCATATTTGGGGCAGCCACAGAAGGAACACGGGATAGCACATTGCCATCGTTAGGTTTCTCAGTCGGCGAGGTGGCTTCAGACTCTTCAAGCAGTTTGCCAAGCTTGAGACGCAGAAGATCAGTGGTTGGCTCACGACCAGGAAGGGTAGGGGTACTCCGATCTTGGAAATCTTCAATAGTGAAGCCTTTGTCAATATAATCACAGAGCTCTTGGAGATTGACATGTAGGAGTTGTTTCTCGGTAAAGAACTTGCAAAGCAATTTCCAGAGCCTCTTCTTGTTTTCATCTGTAATCAGATGCATGATTTTGGTGCGATTGTTGAGAGCATTTAGCTCGGAGGCGAGATGTTCTTTTTTGCGTGGATCCTCAGTGATGTGTTACAGCAGCAGTTGTTGTGTACGCAAACTAACTTCGAGTTGCGATGGAGGTTGAGGTGAAATCTTTCAGTCGTGCTGAGGGAGATGTGGCCCATCGAATTTCTTGTGATAATCGTGAGGGCTTAACGTGGGCGATTTACCCGAAGAAATATCTTCCATGATTTGCGAGGTATCGCGAACAGGAGGTATGAAGCTTTTATGCCTTTGCTTCGCCAGATACATTGTGCGCATAGTGTGATCAACAACTTTCTGGATCCATGGCGCAAAAACTTTGAGGCAGAATGGATATTGAGCAGAACCCTTCAGAATACGCAGAAACATGTCCTCAACATCGAAGATATAATGCTTAGAGATTGCATAGATAGCATTCCGAAGAACATATGAGATGGATTTATCTGTATTCATCCCGGCTAGAGGGAAAATAGTGTAAGAGAGCATGTGAAATAGCGTCTGATTCTCGAACGTTAAGTGCTCAGGAGGGGGAGGACCATTGTAGTCACGAATCTTTTCTTGATCCATAGTGCACCGAAAAGTTTCATCTGATATGACATCAATGTTGTGCACCCGAATTTCATTGTCACCATGCTCAAAGCGAGGGAAATGGAAGTGCGAGACAAAATCTATTGAAGTGCATTTGATGCGTTTTCCTTCGGTCATCCACTTCATAATCCATTTTGAGCTGTCGGATTCATCACCAGAGATAAATAGAGTAGCATAGAACTGAAGAATAATCTCTTTGCTCCAAGGATGCTCGAATTTGAATACCTTGGTGAGGCAGAAATCATCCAGATCTTGCAGCTACTGATTGAAGCAGCCAATATTTTGCATAGCAGGGGTGTTCAGGTATTCATGTAGAAATATCTTTCTGCTCTCATAAAGGACCCAAGAGTAATATATGGCATGTTCCTTTGTCCAGAAGCGAGGCGATTCTGAAGTGCGCGGCCCATCATATAGACTATCTTGAAAGAATTTGGGATGCGCATTCCGATTGAAAAGAGGACCTTTGGCGCCAACTCCTGACGAGAACAAAGGCAGTTCTTCACGAGGATATGGGTATTTGAGTTCATCTTCAGCTGAGAGAAATTCATCGCCATATACAACGGAGTCAGTATGGCAAACAGAAACATATTTTTGTTCGGAGGGACCAACATCTGGCATTTTTTTCGTTGTGTTGATAGATAACTTAATGTGAGATGGAGCTGGTGGCACAATCGAGGGAGCTGCAGAGGCAGTAGGCAGCAGAGTCGGTTCCTTCACTGTAGGCACTGAGGCCGAATCAAGCACTGGAGGTGGCTGAGATTGTTCCACTGGAATCTGTTGTTGCTGAATAGTTGGAGAGGCCAAGACCTTTGATGCTTCATGAGCCGAAGAAGCTTGGGGCTCGAAGCAAGGGATTTCACCTTCCTCAGAAATAGTCCGCTGGGATGGAAAATCAGCTTGAGCAGGGGAGGCCACAGGCACTGATTCAGTTGGCCTTGGCGAGGGAGGAGCATCTGAGTCTTTAACTGGGGGTTGCGAAGGAATAGCTGGCTTAGGAGAGTTTTCTTTCTAAGACTAAGCCTCTGGGCGATCAGGTGACTTTTCAGTCAGAGCAGGAGGTACATTTTTCTTCACAATTTTCTTTTGATGCTTCTTTTGCTGAGCAGCTTGATCAATATGGCCTTTGACCAGATCATTGTAGCCAGTAACCTTTGCTTGATGCTCATCACAGATCTTGCGAACAATTTCATCTAGATTCATGTGAAAACGCAACCTTCTGTTTCGGAGGAGAGTCATGGCACGGTTGATGTCCTTGTAGGAGTCTTCGAGTGCTTTAATGACAAATTTTGAAGAAGCGGTTTTCATTCATCCATCAAGGTCATTTAGTTCAGTAGAAAGAGTGTTGATTTCAACTGCATCTTCCCTCATTTCTTGAATAACAGAAGTGGCCTAAGAAATAACTTCAGGAGGGATAGGCAGAGAGGCCACTTCACCATTGAATGGATTGTCCACAAACTTATCAAGCTGTTCCATAATGAACACATGATCATAGTAGTGAGGAGCATCAAACTTGGCAATTGGAGCTATTTGCACTAGAACTTGCTCGGAAGGAGGTTTAGAAGCCAACGGCTGAATTAATGTAGGAGAAAACTTAGCAGCCTTATCTGTTGGAGCACTAGCTTGAGGAGCATTATGCTCGGTAGTAGGTGCCTTGATTTTCTTCAATTCAGGCTTGGGAATCCATTCACCTGGCTTTGCAGTACTCACTAGAGTGTCAATTACCAAATCCTTCAAATTTATAGCATCTGGATGAGGAGTTGTATTCACATGCTGCTTCATAGTGACAGTGGTAGGTGGAGTTTTCCTGGCAGTGATCTTCTTTGGTGGTGCTTCTGGAATCATAGGGACCCGAAGATCAGGCAACACCATTGAAGTAGTGATATTCACTTGCTCACTGAGGGCAGCAGCAACTTCGTCCTTTGTGAGTGGAAGATCATCATCATCCAAAGAATCACTTCTGGGAAATTCATCGGTTGATTCAGCTGTTCTCTTCTTTCGTGCACTCTTTCACTTTGATGCAGCAGAACTGGGATCATGCTTGCGTTTAGAGCGACTTTTAGATTTTCCTTCGGCCTTTTTCTTCTTGACATCTTCTTGGAGAAGGCGACGGTTTTCCTCTTCACGAGCCTTTTTCTTTTCTTCCCTCTTAGCTCGCTTGATGGCATTTTTCTAACGCTTAGCAAGCTCATCGGGATAAGATTCAGGTGTGCGAAGGGAGGACTCATGAGCATTTGGTGGAGGCGGCGGTCTCTCCTAGGGATCATTTGGTTTTATGAGAGAAATTTCCCGGCAGTCAACCCATTGTGGATGGAATGCAAAGTGTTGAGCAAACCGAGGACGAACAAATTCATAGCTGAACCATTTGCGCACCCAGTGACGTCGAATCCATTGTAGACGCTTGTCTCTCTGCTGCTTTGTTTCTCCTGGAACAGTGGCATAACGATCATGGGAGATATATTCAGCTGTGTTTGTATACGCTTGTCTGCCACCCCTCTTCTTCTTCGGAGCATTCTCTTCTTGCTCGTCGGTATTTTTCTCGATTCTTTTACGCTTGCTGGTTGATGGGCCTACCGTTGGGCCCTTGGCATTCGGAGCTTTGGATTCATCTGCTGTGCCCAGAACAACATCATCTCCGTCAGCCAGGCTCACTGGTCGAGCCAAATCCTTAACTGACTGCATTTACCTATGAATAAGTATAGATGCGAGGGAAAATGGGGACAGGGTTACGAATGCTCACAGCGAGGTTTTTGAGAAAGAAAAAGTTTCGAAGAAGAATTAGATGTAGACTTTGAGAAACCTTTCGGATGAAAGAAATGTGTCGAACGAACTAGTAGGTTCGAAGAATATACTAGTTAACATGCTAAGCATTCTGTTCGTACGAGACATAACACAAACCCTAGATCTGAAAAATTTCGGATGTGACGGACTTCTACAAACCACATCCGTACAAGTTACCTATCAGTAAAGATCTGAGAAATGTAGTAAATACAGGTAATTACTACCGCGGACGAACTCGAACAAGATGAATGGAATGGAAGAACAAGTTCGCACTACACATACCCTAACTCGATGATGTGCAGCAACTACGGCGGCGCGGGGAGGAAGATGATCCGCCGCGGTGAGGAATGACTCTGGCGACCTCTTTCTGGCAGCATAGCGGGGAAGATGATCGACATCGTCGAGCTCAAGGTGGAGCAGTGCGGTAGGGCTTCGGAAAGTGACGGTGGTGAAGAGACGAAATGGTTTTGGGGAAAGATGGTGATGCAGTGTATATATATGCGAGGAGGAATAACCGCATCCGATGAATCTGATCGGATGGCCATAGTCAAAGGACTATAGCGATTCAACGGACTAGGTAGAACGGCAGTTGATGAAGAGCACGTGGCAACCGTCATCAAAGATCATGGTCCTGACTTGGGCGGGAAACCCCAAATTTTTGACGGCTTTCGCCAAAAACAATTAAGTTCAGAACGAACCTTTAACGTGGTCAAGGACACCGGATAAAGTATTGTTAGCAGATGAAATTTGAGCATTCATAACGGAACAACATAGACTGGAAGAGATAGAATAGAGGGAAAACAGGGTCCTAGGTATTTCCCTCAGACAAAGAAACACAAACACCCGAGAGAGAAGCTATGAGTGAAATACATTCGGACTAGCACAAAATTCTTCAAACGAAAGGCAACTCAACAAAGGAAAATTGTGGTGGCGTGACCCACCGTATAAGAACTGTACGACCCCAAGCGTCGCACAATTATCGTGGCACCCGGTTAGTCTAGTTCTTCGTTAATGTATTCACTCTCAGAAAGAAAATTTCACTTTGTCAAAAAAATTAAACTCTTCGAGTGTTGTGCACCCATTCCTTCTAAGATGTGGAAGTGATGGTACAGGTGCCGAGTCCAACTTACTGCACGTTTGCGGAATCTAGGATATTTAGCTCACACCGAAATGCACGGAATCTTTTCTCATCGAGAGGCTTGGTGAAGATATGAGCCAGATTTTCTTCAGTATTAACGTGACTGATAACAATATCCTCTTTAGCAACATGATCGTGGATAAAATGATGTATGTTCGCAATATGCTTGGTGCGAGAATGCTGCACTGGATTGTGTGCAATTTTGATCGTACTCTCATTATCACAGAATAGAGGAATCTTCTTGACCTTGATGCCATAATCCTTCAGAGTCTGCTTCATCCATAATAACTGAGTGCAACACGCGCCAGCAGCAATATATTTAGCCTCGGCCATAGAGAGAGGGACACAATTATGCTTCCTTGACGACCAACATACCAAAGATCTACCGAGGAAATGGCATGTCCCCGAAGTAGATTTCCTGTCAACCCGGTCACCTGCATAATCTGAGTCTGAATATCCAATGAGATCAAATTGTGCTCCCTTAGGATACCATAAACCTAAGGTGGGGATGTAAGCCAAATATCTCGGAATACGCTTGACCGCTTGGTGATGCGATTCTTTTGGTGCATCTTGAAAATGAGAACACATACAAACACTCAACATAATATCAAGTCTGGATGCACATAGGTAGAGTAAAGAACCAATCATCGAACGATAAGCTTTCTGATCGTAATCTTTACCGTACACATCTGTGTCCAGCTGACCATTCATGGGCATTGGAGTTTTGTAGCCCTTTAGTTTGCAATCTTGCATTTTAAACTTCTTCAGACAGTCTCTCAGATATTTCTCTTGAGATATGAAAATTCCGTTGTCCTGTTAACGTATTTGCAGTCCGAGAAAGAACTTAAGTTCACCCATCATAGAAATTTGATATTTCTCGGACATCATTCGCCCGAACTCCATGCTGCAAGCATTGTTAGTACAGCTGAAAATAATATCATCCACATAAATTTGACACACGAATAGGTCACCATCAATAGGACGAGTGAAAAGAGTGTAATCAGTGGATCCTGGCTTGAACCCTTTGTCGTGCAGAAACCTCTTCAAGGTATCATACCAAGCTCGAGGGGCTTGCTTCAGCCCATATAGAGCCTTTTTTAACCTGAAAACTTTGTTAGGAAACTGACGGTTTTCAAAGCCAGGTAGCTGCTTAACATATACTTCCTCATCAATTTCACCATTGAGGAAAGCACTTTTCACATCCATTTGATAAAGCAGGATATCATTGTAGTTTGCATAAGTGAGAAGAATACGAATTGCCTCAAGGCGAGCAACAGGAGCATATGTTTCACCGAAATCAATACCTTCTACCTGTGTATACCCTTGAGCAACAAGACGTGCTTTGTTTCTCACAACAATGCCATTTTCATCTTGCTTATTCCAGAATATCCATTTTGTGCCGATGATATTATGCTTGTTGGGATTCGGTTTGTCGACCTATTCCCATACATCATTCAATTCGAATTGCACCAACTCTTCTTGCATGGCATTCATCCAATCGGGATCATTCATGGCTTCCTCATACTTGGTAGGTTCTGTCAATGAGACAAAGGAGAAACTCCCACAGTAGTTAGCCAAACGAGTGCGAGAATGAGTTGTGGGTCGATAACCTGGATTCTCGAGATCTTCGAGAATTAATGTAGGGTCAACTCGATTAGCCTCTCGTGGGTGAGGATTTTCATCTTGATGATCATTTTCATTTTCCTCAGCATCAGCATCGGGGTGAGCATTTGTGTCGCCATTTTCATCGAGATTGCCATTTTGATTGGCATTTGCATTCTGGTTGCCATTTGTGTTTGGAGTGGCATTTTCTTCGGCAGTGGCTTGGCGTGTTCTGCTTCGAGTCATGGGGGCATCATCATCGGAAGAGTCAGGTACATTTCCTTCAACTGGCTTGACGTTCCCAATGGCCATTTGCCTAATAGGATCTGAAATCGGTGGTTCATCTATCACATTAGGCAGGTGCTCCTTTTGGGAGCCGTTAGATTCATCAAACCGCACATTTACCATTTCCATAACTTTCCCGTGGTGAGAGTTATAGACACGATAAGTATGCGAGTTCGAGCCATAACTAAGAACAAAACCATTATGTGCCTTAGGTGCAAACTTGGAATTATGATTCATGTCACGAATGTAGCAAGGAGCACCAAAAACACGTAAATAAGAAACATTTGGTTTCTTGCCAGTGATGAGCTCATATGAAGTTTTCTTAAGGAATTTGTGAAGATAAACACAATTCACAACATGACAAGCAGTGTTAATAGCATTAGCCCAGAAGCGAATAGGAGTTTTGTACTCACTGAGCATTGTTCTCGCCATCTCGATGAGAGTTCTATTCTTTCGCTCAACAACTCCATTCTGTTGGGGAGCGTATGCGGCAGAGAACTCGTGAGTTATACCATTTTCGTCGAGAAAACCTTCGATATGAGTATCTTTAAACTCAGTACCATTGTCACTTCTGACATGCTTAATTTGCACATCATATTCATTTTGGGCCTTCTTGGCGAGTCTTTTGAAGATGTCTTGGGTGCAGGTTTTGTCTTCGAGAAAGAATACCCAAGTGTAATGTGAGAAATCATCAACAATAACCAGACCATAATGGCTGCCACCGAAACTTGCATAATTTTGAGGTTCGAATAAATCCATATGAAGAATTTCCAGAGGTCTTGTTGTGGTCATGACAGTTTTTGATGAATGATGCTTCTTGGCTAATTTACCGGCCTCACACACACCACAGAGATGATCCTTGTCGAATTTTACATCAGGAATGCCATGGAGATGATTTTTCGACATGAGAGTCTGCAAATTTCTCATAGCTACATGACCAAGTCTTCGGTGCCACAGCCATCCTTCGGTTGGTTTTGCAAGCAAACATGTTTGGAATGAGGGACCCTTAGAAAAATCCACAATATATAAATCACCTTTTGTATTTCCCTCGAAGACGAAGGAATTGTCAGAGGCCATCAAGACGATGCATTTGGATATAGAAAATAGAACTAGCATGCCTAGATCACAAAAGCTTGCCAACTGACATGAGATTGAATCCAAGGGACTGAACAAGTAAAACATCATCAATGTTCTTGTCTTTGGATATAGCTATTTTACCTGACCCAATTACCTTTCCTTTGTTGTTGTCGCTAAAAATAATATACTTCTGAGAGGAAGCAGTTAAGTTGGGGTCGACAAACAACGACTCATCTCCGGTCATATAACTAGCGCATCCACTATCCACTATCCATTCGGTACCCCCGGAGACATAGTCCTGCAGAGGAATTAGGTTTTCTTAACCACCCACATCTTTGCAGGTGGCTTCGAAACAAGAGAGCGAGCAGGATATGATTTCTTTTGATAACCATAATTGTTACTCGAAGAAGCGCGAGCATAATCGACAGAATAGGCATTGAAATTCTTTCCAGACGAATGAGTATAGTGGTTGAATGAGGTATGCATGTACTCATTCTGTCGAACTTGTTTAAGGAAGTAACGAGCATTTTCTGCCTGCATGGTTAGTAATGTTGTAATAGGCAATGCTTCGATAGTTTTCCTGGGCACCCAGATAGCTTTCTTTGGGGGGCCATTCCTGCTGTTTGGTCCAACATAGCGAGCAACAACCTCACCACGTTGGTTTTTGAAGAGCTTATAGTTGTCCAGAGAATCATCATAAGAGTATTCAGGGATAGGAGAGTCATATCCTGAAAGTAAAGCTGGATCCAGTATTTTTGTCTTGGCAGGCACCCACACAGTGTGAGGATATTGATCAGGTTCCCAGTAGGAGCCATTTTCATTCAGTTTCCTTTCAAAACCGATACCTTCTTTCCTGGGGTTTTTGTGAAGAATGGATTTCTTCAGAACATCACACAGAGTTTGATGCCCTTTGAGAGACTTGAACATTCATGTCTGAATAAGATCCTTCAACCTAGCATTCTCAACAGACATAGAACCATTTTCCTCGACAGAGGGGTTAGCATTCACAGAAGATTCAACATTTGATTCAGCATTGTTGCGTTCAAGGCATTTTAAGCAAGGTGGTATAAACACTTCAGGTTTCTCTTTGAGTTGTCGGGTGAGAAGAGAATTTTCTCTAATCAAGTCATCATGAGCCTCTCTTAGTGACTTGAGTTCCTGTTTCCTTTTCAGGTAATCATAACTCAATCTCTCGTGGTCGGACAAGAGAAAATCATGACGATTTGATAGTTCTTCCATTCGTGACTTGAGAGCGGAATACTCTTCTGTCAACGACTAATTTTTCTCCATCTCATCAACCAACAACCCTTCAGATTTCCTGAGGGTTTTCTCAATTTTCTCAAGAGTGTTTTGTTGTATATCAGCAATTTTGATCAATTTAGCATGGTCATCCTCATCCGAAGAATATTGATCACTGGAGTGAACCTTGTGATGTTTGGAGGATACCTTTTCTTTCGAAGCTTTGGCCATGAAGCAGTAAGTAGGAGATTCATCATTGCTTGAATGATTCTCGAAGAAGTTTGATGTAGGGGTGGAGGCACATGCTATCCTAGCCATGCCGGAATCAGAATCCTCAGCGGATTCATCAGCTTCTTCGGAGTCAGATGACTCTTCTTCATCATAGTCCATCTCTTTACCGTTGTACGCCTTGGCCTTGCGAGAGGCATTCTTGCGGTTGGAGGAGGACTTGGAGGGATTCCTTGAGGAAGATCTCGATGAAGACTTGGAGGCGGAGCTATCCTTCTGCTTGAAGAACTTCTTCATTTTCTTCTCATCATCGGAGTCGTAGTTCTTGCTCTTGCCTTTGCCATGGTTGTTTCCTGAATCATATCTTCCACTGGCACGGATTTTAGCTTCCCAAAGAGGGTAGTACGAAATGAAATGTCCTGGCTTTTTGCATTTTAATGAGAATGGAAATAACTTGAGGATATAGTAATAGCGAATTTTCTCATCATGAGCAAAAAGGGTGGTTATATCATTTAACTTAGTAAGATGTGCCACTACAGCTTCAGTTTCATAGCCATGGAAAGGATCATATTCAACCTAAGTAATTAACTCTGGGTCGATAGAGAATTCATAATCCTTATCAGTAACAAAGATAGGTGAAGTAGCAAACTTAGGATCACATTTCATTGTAGCATTCAAAGATTTTTCTTTCAACTTGCATAATAATTTCTTAAGATCATATCTATCCTTACAAGCAACAAAGTCTCTAGCTACCACTCCATCCATAACATAACCCTCAGGTATCTTAGGCAATTCAAATCTAGGAGAGCTAGGTCTAATAGGTGTTTCATAGTTTTCAGTTTCAAAGACTTCACCAGTTTCAGTAATTTTATCAGTTTCAGCATTCTCTACATCTTTAGCTCTAGAAATTTGTTCATCAAGAAATTCACCTAGTAGCACGTTATCATCAAGCAAGGTACTAGCATCATCATAAGCATCATCCACAGCAGAAGTAGCATCATAAATAACTTGCGATATATCAGAATTAATAACAGGTGGTGGTGTTGCAAGTCTATTCGAAACAGAAGGTGAATCAAGTACAGAGCTAGATGGCAGTTTCTTACCCCCCCCCCCCCCCTCCCCTCGTCTTAGAGGGAAAAATCTTGATTCTTGTATCTTTCAGATTCTTCATAGTGATAAATAGATAATAATCCCAAGTGACTAAACAAATATAGCTATGCTCCCCGGCAACGGCGCCATAAAAAGGTCTTGATAACCCATAAGTATAGGGGATCACAACAGTTTTCGAGGGTAGAGTATTTGTAGGATCGAAAGTATGTCTAGAGGGGGGGTGATTAGACTACTTGACCAAATAAAAATCTAGCCTTTTCCCAATTTTAAGTCTTGGCAGATTTTAGCAACTTCGCACAAGTCAAGCAGTCAACCTACACATGCAATTCTAAGAGTATAGCAGCGGAATGTAAATCATTGCATATGAAGGTAAAGGGGAGGAGTTTGGAGGGAGCAAACGCAATGTAGACATGGAGATTTTTGGCATGGTTCCGATAGGTAGTGCTATCGTACATCCACGTTGATGGAGACTTCAACCCACGAAGGGTAACGGTTGCGCGAGTCCACGGAGGGCTCCACCCACGAAGGGTCCACGAAGAAGCAACCTTGTCAATCCCACCATGGCCATCGCCCACGAAGGACTTGCCTCACTTGGGTAGATCTTCACGAAGTAGGCGATCTCCTTGCCCTTACAAACTCCTTGGTTCAACTCCACAATCTTGACGGAGGCTCCCAAGTAACACCTAACCAATCTAGGAGACACCACTCTCCAAAAGGTAATAGATGGTGTGTTGATGATGAACTCCTTGCTCTTGTGCTTCAAATGATAGTCTCGCCAACACTCAACTCTCTCTCACAGATTTGGATATGGTGGAAAGATGATTTGAGTGGAAAGCAACTTGGGGAAGGCTAGAGATCAAGATTCTAGTGGTTGGATTGGAATGTCTTGGTCTCAACACATGAGTAGGTGGTTCTCTCTCAGAAAATGAGTAGTGGAAGTGTAGGCACGTTCTGATGGCTCTCTCACAAATGGAGAAGGGGGTGGAGGGGTATTTATAGCCTCCACACAAAATCTAACCGTTACACACAATTTACCAAACTCGGTGGGACCGAATAGTGAAACTCGGTCAAACCGATTCAGTTCAAAATGTGAACGTTAGGATTTTCGGTGGGACCGACGTGATCAACTTGGTGGGACCGATGTGCTAGGGTTAGGGCATAACTTGATCTCGGTGAGACCGATCACATGAACTCGGTGGGACCGATTTCAGTAATAGGCAAACAGAGAGTTGGTCAGGCAAACTCGGTGGGACCGATCGCTCATTTCGGTTAGACCGAAATGTTATGAAAAGGAAACAGAGAGTTTGCATTGCGAACTCGGTGGGACCGATCGATCATTTCGGTTAGACCGAAATGTTACGAAGGGAAACAGAGAGTTTGCAATCCCATCTCGGTGAGACCGAGATCCGTATCGGTGAGACCGAATTGATTAGTGTTTCTGGCTATGGCTATGTCAAGTGAACTCGGTGGCGCCGGATAGATCAAATCGGTGGGGCCGAGTTTGACTTTAGGTTTAGGACATATGTGGAAATGAGAAAGTGGTTGAGGGCTTTTGGAGCATATCACTAAGTATTTTGAGCAAGCAAGCCATTAAGCAACACCTCATCCCCTTTTAATAGTATTGGCTTTTCCTATGGACTCAATGTGATCTTGGATCACTAAAAAGAAAATGTAGAGTCTTGAGCTTTTGCCAATATATGTCCTTAGCATTTTGAGGGGTCCACATCTCTAGTCCATGCCATGCCAATCATTGAACTTTCTGAAATGATCATCTTGAAAGAGTGTTAGTTCAATGAGCTATATGTTGTTAAGAATTACCAAAACCACCCAGGGATTAGTTGCACTTTCAGTATTCAACCCAAATTTATAGATTCAACACAAGGGGAGCCAAAGAATATTTGTAAGTATTAGCAGTTGAGTTGTCAATTCAACCACACCTGGAGATTAAATATCTTCAGCAAAGTGATCAGTAGCACAGTAATATGATAGTTTGATAGTAGTAACAGTTTTGTAGTAGTTGTAACAGTAGCAATAGCAATAGTAACTTAGCAAGAACAATATGTGGAATACTCATAGGCATTGGATCGGTGATTACGTTGGATAATATTCATCATATAACAGACATAACCTAGGGCGACACAGAACTAGCTCCGGTTCATAAATATAATGTAGGCATGTATTCCATAAATAGTCATACGTGCTTATGGAAAAGAACTTGCATGACATCTTTTGTCTTACCCTCCCGTGGTAGCGGGGTCCATAAGGAAACTAAGGGATATTAAGGCCTCCTTTTAATAAAGAACCGGAACAAAGCATTAACACATAGTGAATACATGAACTCCTCAAACTATGGTCATCATCAGAAAGTATCCCAATTACTGTCACCCTGGGGTTTACGGATCATAACACATAATAGGTGCATATGACTTGCAAAATCGGATCACGAACATAGATATAATGGTGAAAACATAAACGGTTCAGATCTGAAATCATGGCACTCGGGCCCTAGTGACAAGCATTAAGCATGGCAAAGTCACAGCAACATCAATCTCAGAACATAGTGGATACTAGGGATCAAGCCCTAACAAAACTAACTCGATTACATGATGAATCTCATCCAACTCCTCACTGACCAGCGAGCCTATGAAGGAATTACTCACTCCCGATAGGGGGCATCATGAAATTGGTGATGGAGGATGGTTGGTGATGACGAAGACCGAAGATCCCCCTCTCCGGAGCCCCGAACGGGCTCCAGATCTGGCCTCCCGATGAAGAACGGGAGGTGGCGGCGGCTCCGTATCGTAGAACATGGTGAAACTTCCTCCCTTATTTTTTTCTCCAAAAATAGGATTTTATAGCATCGGAACTAGGGTCAGCGGAGCTTCGAGGCCCCCACTATCCATCAGGGCGCGCCAGAGGGGGTGGCGTGCCCTGGTGTCTTGTGGGTAGCCTGGGCCCCCCCTCCGGTGGGTCTTGGTTCCAGAAATTATTATATATTCCAAAATAATTCTCCAAAAAGTTTCGTCCAATTCCGAGAACTTCTATTTCTGCACAAAAACAACACCATGATAGTTCTGGTGAAAACAATGTCAGTCCGGGTTAGTTTCATTCAAATCATGCAAATTAGAGTCCAAAACAAGAGCAAAAGCGTTAGGAAAAGTAGATATGATAGAGACGTATCAAATCCCCTAATCTTAACCCATTGCTTGTCCGCAAGCAATTCAATTGACAAACTGAAAGTGATAAAGAAAAACTTTTACGAACTCTTTTGTTCTTGTTTACATATATATGCTTAAATAGCACCCAGGTTTTCAGCAAAGATCATGACTAACCACATCAACAATAACTCTTAGAAATTATATTAACTCATATCAATGGCATAATCAACTAGCGAGCAATAATAGGATATCTCAAATGCCAACACTTTGTCAAAACAATAATGATATAATATGACAATAGTGGTATCTCGCTAGCCATTCCTGAGACCGCAAAACATAAATGCAGATCACCTCCAAAGTTCAAGCAGTGACTAAACATTGTAATTCATGGTAGAAGAGATCCAGTCATGATGCATTCAACATTAACTATACATAATGCATGAGGATGACAATAGTGCTCTCAGGTCTCGCGCTTGTTTGAGAAGGTGATGACTCAACATAAAATTAAATAGATAGGCCCTTCGGAGAGGGAAGTAGGGATTTGCAGAGGTGCCAGAGCTCAATGTTTAAATCAGAGATAAATATAATTTTGGGAGGTACACCCTTCCTGTCAACGTTACGACCAAGAGTTTTCAATATCTTCCATGCTAAACAAATTAGCGGCGGTTCCCAAGCGGTAAAAGTAAAGTTTACTCCCCCTCCACCAACAAACACAAGCCATGGCTAACCGAATCCACGGGTGCCTTCCATACCAACAACAGTCTTGGGGGAGTTTTGTTTAATTATTTGTAATTTTTTATTTCGGGACTGGGCATCCGTATTACCAGCCCCTCTCATGCAAGGACGAGTGAATAAACACTCATCATGAGAATAACCCACTTAACATGGAAGATACTAACCACCTCCTGTCGCTCCATGAGTGGTCCAGGCATACAAAACAGAGGTTCATTTGAATATCTAGAGGTGGCACATGCAAATTTACTTGGAATGGCAGGGTAATACCGCATATAGGTAGATATAGTGGACTCATCTGGAATAACTTTGGTTTAAGAATTTTGATGCACAAGCAGTATTCCTGCATAGTACAGGCGAAGGCTAGCAAATAGGTTGAGAAGTGACTAGCTAGAGAGCGAAAACGATCATGAACATGCATTATGAATAGTCGACATTGAATACTAGCATGAGTAGGATATAAACACCATGAACATAAATATCGTGGAGGCTATGTTGGTTTTGATTCAACTACATGCGTGAACATGTGCCAAGTCAAGCCACTTGAAACATTCAGAGGAGGATACCATATCATCATACTACATCACAACCATTTTAATGCATGTTGACACCCAAGATAAATCATTATCCACTCCTAGCTACTTAAGCATGGCATGAGCAACTATAATCTCTAATTGTCATTGCAAACATGTTTAATCATAATATGCTGAATCATGGATACTGAGTTAAACATATTTACAAAAACAAGAACAAGTTGAGTTCATACTCTCTTTTCCCTGCCACAGTCACTTCATCAAATATCGTCATTATTGCCTTTCACTTGCGCGGCCAAATGATATGAAAATAATAATAGTGCAAGAGTGTTGTGGACTAAGCTGTAATCTGCAACATTTTATTCAGAGGGAAAGACAAAATAATACGGGCTCCTCGTTAGATCAACAATAATACATATGAGAGCCATTCAACATTTTCATTGTGGTCTTCTTCTTGGTACGACTCAATAAAAAGAAAATAATTTCAGTAAAACACACTGAAATATTTTTGGAGTTTTTAGTTTTTCTAAAAAGAGAAACAAATTAAAGAAAGAAAATCAAGAACGAGAAAAACTATTTACACAGGAAAGCTCCCAACAAAACAAAAGAAGAAATGGGAAATCTTTTTGGGTTTTCTTTTAATACTACAACTAAATTAAACTAGAAACAAAAACCGAAAAGGAGCAAGAAATATTTTTGGATTTTCTCAAAGTTTTCAAACACACAAGAGGAAAGCGAGAGAATAAATCTAGCACGGATAATACAATGAAAAAGTGTGGACACTGTCAACTGAAATGAAATATGTGAATATGAATGTAATGTCGGTGGAAATACGTACTCCCCCAAGCTTAGGCTTTTGGCCTAGCTTGGTAATCACCATCCGTAGTAGCCATCTGGTCCCATGTGAAAGTGTTGAGGCGGCGGCACCTAAGCGTCCGACTCCTAGGGCTCCTCCTCTACCGCTGCCTGGTTGTTCTGGTAGGCAATAATCTCCGCTGGCATGACCCTATATCCGTTCCTGGCAATAGAATCAAAGAAAGCAGGTGCAGGCAATGGGATAATATCACGGGTTTTCTCGCTGAAAACCAAGTTGTAACGAATGTTGTCAAAAGAATCGGCATCATCAGTAAATTGGTGAGCCACCATCGCGTGGTGATCTAGATAAACTCGGGGCAAATGATAGTCATGTTGGCGTATCTGAACATTAAAGTGACTTGCTAAGCGAGTGGCATAAATACCACCATGGATTTTGCCCTTAGTTCTGTTAAGGTGTAGGCGGCGTACAACAGTAGCCCCTAGGCTAAAAGTGTGATCATTGTGTAGTGCACGGCGTAAAATGGCGAGGTCGGGAGCACTAAGTATACCAGCCTTCTCCCTAGCAGTTAAACACTTTGCGTTGAATAAAGCAAAGTAATGCACAGAAGGAAACTGCAAACTAGTGGCGGTGGCTTTCGACACACCTCTTTCCTCACCCACTGTCAAAGTGAGGAGGAATTCCTCCAACTCTGCCAGTCTAGGCTCTCTTAATTCCCCGTCAGAGGGAATGAAACATATCTCACAAAATTCAGTTAGTGGTATCTGATGGGTTTCAGAATATAAATTAAACCGCACCACAGGAGGATCATGCCTATTCAGAAAATAAATTTTTTGCACAAAGAAGTTCGTGAGGAGGTGGTGTTGGTCACACTCATTTGCGAGGAAGTTAGTCAGCCCGGTATCGCAATGAATTCGGCAAACTCTTGATGGAACCCGGCCTCGTCCATGAAGGCATTATGTGGCCATTCACACGGTCGCACCTCCGCCGTTCTTGGAGTATTGAGGTCATTGTCCGATGATTCCCCAATGACTCCCTTAGCGTTCTTTTTGGAGGAAAACTTCCAAAAAATGCTCATCTTTCCTATGAACGAAATTCTGAAAATTTTGGGCCACAAAAGTTTTGTTACCGAAACTTCACAAGATTGATAGCAACTACTCATATGGATGCCTAGAGGCCAAATGAAGCATTCAAACTACTTGGAACTCAAAGAATTCAACATGCAAGCTCATCTACAGCAGCACCAAGAGTAGCTAAATACTCAAAAATTAAGCCACTAGAACAAAAACTAATTGGAGCAATGGAGGAGTCACATACCAACTAGCAATCCCCCAAAACAGTTTCGGAAACGGAGCTTCGAGCCAAGAGATCGAAATCCGCGGGTTTGAGAGCAAGAACACGAGTGAGAGAGCAAGAGTGATTTTTCTCTGGAGGTAGGAGATGACATGGGCTAAAGGGATAAGTGAGGGGGGCCACGTGGGTCCCACTACCCACGAGGGCGCGCCTAGGGTAGCTGGCGTGCCCTGGTGTCTTGTGGGCACCAGGGGCACCCCCTCGCAGTGTTATTTGCATCAAAAATTCTTAAATATTCACAAAAAAATCGTGTTAAAATTTTAGGTCATTCTGAACACTTTTATTTTTGACCACTTTTTTATTGTACGGATAATTCGAAAAATACGATAAACATGGCATTTATTTTATTTAAATAAGAAAAACAGAAAACTAAAAGTAGGGACAAAAGGTTGTGCTTACTAAATTCATCGACCACATGCCTCTCGAAAATAATCCATTAATAAGGTTGATCAGGTCTTATTAATAATCACTTTTGATTAACATGAACCCGAAGAACCGTCGTAAAGCACTAAGTTACCTCAACGGGGATATGCATATCCCCAACAATAAGTATTTCATATTTCTTTTTGACAGTAGGTAGAGGGAGTTGAAAACTTCCAATAGTAATTATAGGAGACTTTTCAATAACATTAATACCATTCACTTGAAATTGTTTCTTCGGAAAGTGCACCGTATGCTCATTACCATTGATATGAAAAGTGACTTTGCTTTTATTGCAATCAATAACAGCCCCTGCAGTATTCAAAAAGTTTCTACCAAGGATAATCGACATGTTGTCGTCCTCGGGCATCTCAAGTATAACAAAGTCTGTTAAGATAGTAACATTTGCAACAACAACGGGCACATCCTCATAAACACCGATAGGTATGGCAGTTGATTTGTCAACCATTTGCAAAGATATTTTAGTGGGTGTGATTTTATTCAAATCAAGTCTTTTATATAAGGAGAAAGGTATAACACTAACACCAGCTCCTAAATCACATAAAGCAGTTTTGACATAATTTCTTTTAATAGAGCATGGTATAGTTGGTATTCCTGGATCTCCAAGTTTTTTAGGTACTCCATCCTTAAAAGAATAATTAGCAAGCATGGTGGAGATTTCAGCTTCAGGTATTTTTCTTTTATTAGTAACAATTTCTTTCATGTATTTAGCATAAGGGCCCATCTTTAAAATAGCAGTCAAACGAGTGCGCAAAAAGACTGGCCTAAGCATTTTAGCAAAGCGTTCAAATTCTTCATCATCTTTTTTATTAGATGGTTTAGGTGGAAAGGGCATGGGTTTTTTGAACCCATGGCTCTCTTTCTTTTCCAAGTTTCCTAGCAACAAAGTCTATCTTATCATAACGTTTATTTTTAGGTTGTGGGTTATCAAGATCAACAGCTGGTTCTATTTCAACATCATTATCTGCTTCTTTATCATTGTCTGGTTGAGCATCTACATGAACATCATCATTATCATTTTCATTATCACTAGATGAATGTTCATTACCAGATTGAGTTTCAACATCTGAGATAGAGACATCATTATTATCTTCAGAAGGTTTTCTTCAGGTTCACTAGAGGTATGCAAAGTCCTATCATTTTTCTTTTTCTTTTTAGAAGGACTAGGTGCATCAGTATTAATTCTTTGAGAATCTTGTTCAATTCTTTTACGGTGTCCCTCAGGATAAAGTGGTTCCTGAGTCATTTTGCCTCCTCTAGTTGCTACTTTAACAACATAATTATTTATATTATTGTTCATTTCACTAAGCAATTCTCTTTGAGATTTAGCAACTTGTTCTAACTAAGTTTGAACGATAGAGGCATATTTTCCTACACCTCTAACATCATTAGTGATTCTAAATAACAAGTCACTCAAGCGAGCAATCATATCTGAATTTTGTTTCAATTGTTTCATAACATTTGCATTGAAGTGATCTTGTTTTCTAATGTCGTTATCAAATTCATATAAGCATTGACTAGGATGTTTATTCTAAGGGATATCACCTTCATCAAACTTTAAAAGAGAATTTACCTCTACCGCCTGTGGTGGTGGTGTGTCAAGTCCATGTATTTCTTCAATAGGAGGTAAATTTTTAACATCCTCAGCTTTAATACCTTTTTCCTTCATACATTTCTTTGCCTCTTGCATATCTTCAGGACTAAGAAATAAGATACCCCTCTTCTTTGGACTGGGTTTAGGCGGTGGTTCAGGAAGTGTCCAATCATCATAATTCTTCAATATATTATTCAATAATTCCTCAGCTTGTTCAACAGTTCGCTCCCTGAAAACACAACCAGCACAACTATCTAGGAAGTCCCTAGAAGCATCAGTTAGTCCATTATAGAAGATGTCAAGTATTTCATTTTTCTTAAGAGGATTATCAGACAAAGCATTAAGTAATTGGAGAAACCTCCCCCAAGCTTGTGGGAGACTCTCTTCTTCAATTTGCACAAAGTTAAATATTTCCTGCAAGGTAGCTTGTTTCTTATGAGCAGAAAAATATTTTTAAGAGAAGTAATAAATCATATCCTGGGGACTACGCACACAGCTAGGACCAAGGGTATTGTACCATATCTTAGCATCACCCTTTAATGAGAACGGAAATAACTTGAGGATATAGTAATAGCAAATTTTCTCATCATGAGCAAATAGGGTGGCTATATCATTTAACTTAGTAAGATGTGCCACTGCAGTTTCAGTTTCATAGCCATGGAAAGGATCAGATTCAACCAAAGTAATTAACTCTCGGCCGACAGAGAATTCATAATCCTTATCAGTAACAAAGATAGGTGAAGTAGCAAACTTAGGATCACATTTCATTCTAGCATTCAAAGATTTTTCTTTCAACTTGCATAATAATTTCTTAAGATCATCTCTATCTTTACAAGCAAGAAAGTCTCTAGCTACCTCTCCATCCATAACATAACCCTCAGCTATCTTAGGAAATTCAAATCTAGGAGAGCTAGGTCTAATAGGTGTTTCATAGTTTTCAGTTTCAAAGACTTTATCAGTGTCAGTAATTTCATCAGTTTCAGCATTCTCTATATCTTTAGCTCTAGCAATTTTCAAGAAATTCACCTAGTGGCACATTATCGTCAAGCAAGGTACTAGCATCATCCATAGCAGAAGTAGCATCATCAATAACTTGCGACATATCAGAATTAATAGTAGGTGGTGGTGTTGCAAGTCTATTCAAAACAGAAGGTGAATCAAGTACAGAGCTAGATGGCAGTTCCTTACCTCCCCTCGTCTTAGAGGGAAAAATCTTGGTTCTTGTATCTTTCAGATTCTTCATAGTGATAAATAGATAATAATCCCAAGTGACTCAACAAATATAGCTATGCTCCCCGGCAACAGCGCCAGAAAAAGATCTTGATAACCCACAAGTATAGGGGATCGCAATAGTTTTCGAGGGTAGAGTATTCAACCCAAATTTATAGATTCGACACAAGGGGAGCCAAAGAATATTTGTAAGTATTAGCAGTTGAGTTGTCAATTCAACCACACCTGGAGATTAAATATCTGCAGCAAAGTGATCAGTAGCACAGTAATATGATAGTTTGATAGTAGTAACAGTTTTGTAGTAGTTGTAACAGTAGCAATAGTAACTTAGCAAGAACAATATGTGGAAAACTCATAGGCATTGGATCGATGATTACGTTGGATAATATTCATCATATAACAAACATAACCTAGGGAGACACAGAACTAGCTCCAGTTCATAAATATAATGTAGGCATGTATTCCATAAATAGTCATACGTGCTTATGCAAAATAACTTGCATGACATCTTTTGTCCTACCCTCCTGTGTGAAGGAAATATGCCCTAGAGGCAATAATAAAGTTATTAATTATTTCCTTATTTCATGATAAATGTTTATTATTCATGCTAGAATTGTATTAACTGGAAACATAATACATGTGTGAATACATAGACAAACAGAGTGTCACTAGTATGCCTCTACTTGACTAGCTCGTTGATCAAAGATGGTTATGTTTCCTAACCATAGACATGAGTTGTCATTTGATTAACGGGATTACATCATTAGGAGAATGATGTGATTGACTTGACCCATTCCGTTAGCTTAGCACTTGATCCTTTAGTACGTTGCTATTGCTTTCTTCATGACTTATACATGTTCCTATGACTATGAGATTATGCAACTCCCGTTTACCGGAGGAACACTTTGTGTGCTACCAAACATCACAACGTAACTGGGTGATTATAAAGGTGCTCTACAGGTGTCTCCGAAGGTACTTGTTGAGTTGGCGTATTTCGAGATTAGGATTTGTCACTCCGATTGTCGGAGAGGTATCTCTGGGCCCACTCGGTAATGCACATCACTATAAGCCTTGCAAACATTGTAACTAATGAGTTAGTTACGGGATAATGTATTACGAAACGAGTAAAGAGACTTGCCGGTAACGAGATTGAACTAGGTATTGAGATACCGACGATCGAATCTCGGGCAAGTAACATACCGATGACAAAGGGAACAACGTATGTTGTTATGCGGTTTGACCGATAAAGATCTTCGTAGAATATGTGGGAGCCAATATGAGCATCCAGGTTCCGCTATTGGTTATTGACCGGAGACGTGTCTCGGTCATGTCTACATAGTTCTCGAACCCGTAGGGTCCGCACGCTTAAAGTTCTGTGACGATTTGTATTATGAGTTTATGTGTTTTGATGTACCGAAGGTAGTTCGGAGTCCCGGATGAGATCGGGGACATGACGAGGAGTCTCGAAATGGTCGAGACGTAAAGATCGATATATTGGACGACTATATTCGGACATCGGAAAGGTTCCGAGTGATCCGGGTATTTTTCGGAGTACCGGGGAGTTACGGGAATACGGGGAAGAAGTATATGAGCCTTATTGGGCTTTAGGGTAGAGAGAGAGGTAGGCCGCGCGCCCCCCCAAGGCCTAGTCCGAATTGGACTAGGGGGAGGGGCTGCGCCCCCTCCTTCCTTCTCTTCTCTCTTCCCCTTCCTTCTCTCCTACACCTACTACTTGGAAGGCGGGGAATCCTACTCCCGGTGGGAGTAGGACTCCTCCAGGGCGCGCCATAGCTAGGCCGGCCCTCCCCCCTCCTCCACTCCTTTATATACGTGGCCAGGGGGCACCCCATAGACACAACAATTGATCATTGAACTCTTAGCCGTGTGCGGTGCCCCCTCCACCATAATCCACCTCGATCATATCGTAGCGGTGCTTAGGCGAAGCCCTGCGTCGGTAGCATCAGCATCACTGTCACCACGCCGTCGTGCTGACGAAACTCTCCTGTGAAGCTTTGCTGGATCGGAGCTCACGGGACGTCATCGAGTTGAACGTGTGCTGAACTCGGAGGTGCCGTGCGTTCGGTACTTGGATCGGTCGGATCGTGAAGACGTACGACTACATCAACCGCGTTGTGCTAACGCTTCCGCTTTCGGTCTACGAGGGTACGTGGACACACTCTCCCCTCTCGTTGCTATGCATCACCATGATCCTGTGTGTGCATAGGAAATTTTTTGAAATTACTACGTTCCCCAACACCGTGGCAGCGGGGTCCATAAGGAAACTAAGGGATATTAAGGCCTCCTTTTAATAGAGAACCGGAACAAAGCATTAACACATAGTGAATACATGAACTCCTCAAACTACGGTCATCACCGGAAAGTATCTCAATTACTGTCACCCTGGGGTTTACGGATCATAACACGTAATAGGTGCATATGACTTGCAATATCGGATCACGAACATAGATATAATGGTGAAAACATAAACGGTTCAGATCTGAAATCATGGCACTCGGGCCCTAGTGACAAGCATTAAGCATGGCAAAGTCATAGCAACATCAATCTCAGAACATAGTGGATACTAGGGATCAAGCCCTAACAAAACTAACTCGATTACATGATAAATCTCATCCAACTCCTCACCGACCAGCAAGCCTACGAAGGAATTACTCACTCCCAATGGGGAGCATCATGAAATTGGTGATGGAGGATGGTTTGTGATGATAAAGATCGAAGGTCCCCCTCTCCGGAGCCTCGAACGGGCTCCAGATCTAGCCTCCCGATGAAGAACAGGAGGTGGCGGCGGCTCCGTATCGTAGAACGCGATGAAACTTCCTCTCTTATTTTTTTCTCCAAAATAGGATGTTATAACGTCGGAATTAGGGTCAGCGGAGCCCCGAGGGCCCCACTACCCACCAGGGCGTGCGAGAGGGGGGTGGCGCACCCTGGTGTCTTGTGGGCAGCCTGGGCTCCCCCTCCGGTGGGTCTTGGTTCCAGAAATTACTATATATTCCAAAATAATTCTCCAAAAAGTTTCGTCCAATTCCGAGAACTTTTATTTCTGCACAAAAACAATACCATGATAGTTCTGCTGAAAACAGCGTCAGTCTAGGTTAGTTTCATTCAAATCATGCAAATTAGAGTCCAAAACAAGAGCAAAAGCGTTAGGAAAAGTAGATACGATGGAGACGTATCAATATGATACACATCAACCAATTCTAATGTCACGTAGATACTCCAATGTCACCACGAGTATCCGTGAGTTGATTATACGATATGCATCAAACAATTTCAGATTCATAATACTCAATCCAACACAAAGAACTTCAAAGAGTGCCCCAAGATTTCTACCGGAGAAAGTAGGACGAAACGTGCATCAACCCCTATGCATAGATTACCCCAATGTCACCTCGGGAATCTGCGAGTTGAGTGCCAAGACATACATCAAATGCTCTCAAACCCATAAAAGTATTCAATCCGATAATAACAAAATCTCAAAGGGAAAACTCAATTCATCACACAAGATAGAGAGGGTAAAACACCTTATGATCCAACTATATTAACAAAGCTCGCGATACATCAAGATCGTGCCAAATCAAGAACACGAGAGAGAGAGAGAGAGAGAGAGAGAGAGAGAGAGATCAAACGCATAGCTACTAGTACAAACCCTCAGCCCCGAGGGTGGGCTACTCCCTCCTCATCATGGTGGCCTCCGGTGATGATTTCCCCCTTTGGCAGGGTGCCAGAACAGGGTCTAGATTGGTTTTTCGTGGCTACAGAGGCTTGCCGCGGTGGAACTTCCGATCTAGGATTATTTCTGGGGGTTTCTGTATTTATAGGATTTTTTGGCGCGGTTTCATGCAAAGATGGGCCACGAGGTGCCCACTACCCACCAGCCCACGGCCAAGGCCTCTGGCGCGCCCTAGTGGGTAGTGGCCACCTCCTTCACCTTCTGGTCCTCCCATGAAGCTTCTAGTGCCTCTTTTGTTCCAAAAAAATGTCAAAAAGTTTCGTTGCATTTGGAGAACTTTTATTTCTGCACAAAAAACAACACCACGGTAGTTCTGCTGAAAATAGTGTCAGTCCGGGTTAGTTCCATTCAAATCATACCAAAACCATATAGAATTGTTGTAAACATGGCATGAATACTTCATAAATTATAGATACGTTGGAGATGTATCAGGGCGTAGTTCTCGAAGGAGGCCAGATGGCCAGTCGAGTCAGCGCAGAAGATCATGCTGCCGAACACAAAAAGTTGGCCGGGGGCGTAGATGCTCCCGTGGCCGTTGCCGCAGTTGATCTGCAGGTGAGCCATCGGTCCTTCTGTCGATCTCACAGCGGAACTCCCAATGAAAGCACCAGTGTCGGTGTGAAAACCGGCACACCTTGCGGTAGGGGGTCCTGAGATGTGCATCTCGGACAGATGGTAACAGGAACAAGTAGACGATGTTTACCCAGGTCTGGGCCCTCTCGATGGAGGTAAAACCCTATGTCCCGCTCTTGTTTATATTGATATGGATGTATCTAGTACATAGTTGATCTACCTCGAGATCGTCAGATGTGGTCTAACTCTTGGGCTAGGTGAATGATATTGCGTCGATCTCCCCTCTAGGGGCTAAACCCCTTGGCTTATATACATGCCAGGTAGGGTATCTAGGGTTACAAGGTTGGTATCTTGGCGTGGAGGCGGTAAGAGAAGTCTTGGAGTATACGACAAGTCTTCGGCAGATGCAGTCCTGATCACGCCCCATCGTGCAGCCTCCAGAGTCCATCTTGATAAGAATGAGGGCCCGTCAGCCCAATCCGCGGAGCACGGGCCGACTAGGTTAGTACCCCTAGTCCAGGACACCGTCACTAGACATATAACCACATCTGAAGGATGCTAAACCACCCATTACAGGGAGAGAAACATACTTAACATTCCAGGTTGTTGTACATCAACCAAAACAAGAACATGGCTAAAGCTGGATGCAACAAGGGATCACCACTACTAAGGCAGAACCAAACAAAGTCTTTGAGCAGAAGGATTCCATCCATACTCTCTTATGTAGACCTCATTTGCTACCCGAGATAGCCTCTTGGAAACCTCCTTAAGCATTTTTTGTACTCCTTTTTTCTGCAGAATCGCCCATGAATCCAACAAGGTGCACAAGGTAAATAAATGAATTCAAAGGTTTAACTGAAAGATGGAGATGCGAGCAAAAAAAGTTTCAAACTGAGGAGAAGAGGCTTAAGTAATTCATGAATACACGAGAAAAAAAGTTCAAGCTAAGAGCATCTACAGCTAGACTTGGCAAATCCGACCCCTAAAACGCATACAGACGCGCCCCGGCGCGTCCGCGGACAATAACCGGTCACACCTCAAAAAACGCATTCCATATCCGGATACCTCAAATCCATATTATTACATGCAACGTGAAACCTAATCTAAGCGGAGCTCGTCCGGTTCCGCTCCCCGCTCGCCCGGCTCCGCCCTGGCATTGTCCGGCGGCCGGCTGTGCTCCTCAGAGTGTTGGTCCAGTCGCCGGCAAGGTAGGGTAGGACATGGGATACGAGCTGGCTCACGGGACTCAAGGCGCCGCCGTCTCCGATGCCCTACTCTTCCTCGTTGGAACCCAGAACCCGAACGGTGCCGGTGGACGTTAGATCGATGGCAGATCCGTCCGAAGACGAGCCGCCGACGTCCACGACGATGCGGTTGCGGCGCCCGGACGGATGCGCAATACGAGGCGCAGGAGAATGCGACTCCGCCTCGCCGACGTCTGCCGCCGCCTCCCCCGCCCGGTGCCTTGCACGGCGGGCACGCCGTGCCATGGCCTCGTGGGATGATGGAACGTCCCGAATATCAGCGCGCCACCAGAGGGGTTGCGCGTCCGCCAGCGTGTTCAGACGCCAGACGGACCGCACGGCCTCCGGCGAGGCAGCTACAACCGGCCTAGCGCCGGATCCATGCGCCATTTGGGCGGACGCAATGGATTCCCGATAGATGGAGTCCGAGTGCAGCCGTGCACGGGCCTTCTCCCGGGCACGGCGGAGTGCAAACCGGACGGCCATCTCCTCCTCGGGGCCGCGTGGGATGAGCTCGGGGTCGACAGATCTGGAGGTGAAGGACTTGGATTCGCTGCCCGCCATGTCGAAGACGACCGGAAGGAGCCGGAGATGAGCTTGGGTGGCAGAGGGGAGTGGAGGGGAGGGGAGTGAAGTGGCTAGGGTTTGATCCGGCGAGCGGGTGGGAAGGATTTTATGTGGAGTCGGGTGGGCCAGCGTGGTCCAGGCACGCCCAAGCGCCCCATATCCGCCCCATATTTGGGCTGGATATCGGGGTGCCGGTCTGCCTGGGTATTTGAGGGGCCCGTCTGGGTCAAAAAAATCATGACCGGACGGCCTGTCCGGGCGTATGAGGCAGGTTTGAGAAGTACGGTCAAGTCCAACGAACTTGGATAGCAATGCTGGTCGCGTGGGTTCTTCGCCGTATGCGTTGCGGCATCAATGCACGCTTGTAAATGGCGATGCGCGCTTTGTAAATGGTGACGGGCATGGTTCATTAGCCTTGTTCGGATTATTATTTTTGAAACGGAGGTAAATTTTTTGCCTCATCGATTAATTAAACAGAAGAAAATAAATCAGTTAATTAAAAAATCAGGCAAAAACCGGTACAATCCAACCACATGTGTACTATTACCAAAGTATGCAACCCCATAAGCACATGATTAGCCCAACAACCATAAGCAACAAGTAACGACCATCAACCTCTGCACTGCTACACCGCAAAGACAACCCCCACGGGCACCACCAAATCCATGAAGATGAGACAGGCCATAAGGACCCTTGTCCGCATTATGAACTACTCTGGAGTATGTTTGAATTGTTAAATCATTCGTTGTGCATAATTTGACCTTCATTTATTCTGAAACATGGCTACTACTTATCTCGGTTCCAAATATATGACGTTTTCGCAGTTTATATTACGAGTCAACGGATTTGGACTACCGTGCCCGAGGTGCACGTCGACGTGTTTGTGTGGACGCCCAGTATCTTCCCTGCCTGGCCTCTGGCGGCTAAATTTCGTGTTTTGACCCTTTTGAAGAAGTTGTTCGAGATCTGACCCTAGTTTAAAAAAAATCGAAATCTGACCATTTTCCTACCGCCAGGGGGTATGGCGGTAGGGTATAGCAGCCTACCGCCAAGGCCCCTGGTGGTAAAGAAACTTGACCACGTCAGCGCAACGCATCCCTACCGCCACAGGGGATGGCGGTAGCATGTGTAACCCTACCGCCAAGGTGTCCAGCGGTAGGTGCGCACACGCACTGTGTCTGAAACTTAGAATTTTTTTACGATAGGGCGTGCAACCCTACCGCCAGGGACCTCGACGGTAGGCTGTTATACCCTACTGCCATGCCCCTTGGTGATCGGAAAAGGGTTAGATCCTGAAATTTTTGCAAACTAGGGTCAGATATAGAACAACTTCTTTCAAAAAGGTCAAAACACGAAATTTTGCCGCCTCTGGCCTCTCGCTGACTACTCAAGACCTTGGAAGTATGTGCAGTTGACGGGGAAACACAAGACGACTGGACGTGACAGTACTGCCCCCATCCCTAGGATGCTATACAATGGGTTGACACGCGTGTGTGGCGCAAACAAATTGAATGAGATTCATTGTATTATACTTCCTTCGTTTTAAAATATAATATAGTGTGTCTTCGGTTTCCATGCAGTGAGTCTCGTTGATTAAATTTATGGTTAAAATTGAATCTCAAGAAACGCGAAAACACTATATTTTGCGACGGAGGGAGTACGATATACTATGTCGTACAAAAATCAGATGAGATTCGGTCATATATGCATGGTAATTTCGCGTAAACAAATGCAGCGTCATGTCGCCTTGCCCCCGTCGTAGTCGCTGGCTCGCACCGTCGCACCACGGTAGTGCGATTGACGCAACACGCTAGCATCCTTGCCGCAGAGAGAGACCGTGTGCAGGCTGCAGCTACGCATACGCCCACGCGCCTACGCTATTAAAGTATTAATAGATGTGTCGTGCTCGTGCAAGCACGCAATATACTAGGGCGTGAAGTGAGAATCCAAGCCCGGACCCCGGAGCCCACGTCTGCGACACGCATCGGCTATAGTTCCCGTACGAGCTCCCTCATGCACAGCGGAGCGTTCATGTAGCTGCTACTTTTACGTCGACATGATGCAGCGTATCCTCGCGCTCTGGCCACCATGTACGTTTGTGAAGAGTCTCTGTGCAGTTCTGCAGTGTACTGTTAGCAGTTGCATCAATCTGGGGCTTTTTCACTGTTCTGACCCACTTTGTCAAAGTTTAGCACGGTTTGACCTGTGTTAGAATTTTTTTTCGGATCTGACCCATTTCGAGACGCCAGCAACCGTGGCATCTTGCTTGTACTGAAGACGCCGCAAACCCCGGCGTCTGGCCTCTGTTCAGTTTTGTTGACCGTTTGACATGGCAAAGGGCAGACGCCACTAACCTTAGCGTTTAGGTCAGAAAGGTTAAGTGACATGCATGCATGCACGCACGCATTCTTCTTGTGGTGGTGGCTTGCTCACACGCATGCAATGGCATGGCGCTTGCATGCACACGCACGCACGCACGCAGCACTCTCATGAGATGTGCATTGACGGATCAATCATGGACTCATGGATGGAAGCATCTCTTGTGTGCGTACGTGCCATCCCTTCAGTGGAGTGAAGAGAAGTGGCTAAGGTTTGACCCGGGATGCAGATATGAACGAATATATATGGGGTTGGGGTAGACCAGCATGGACTGAATCCGACGTGGCGGACGCGCCCGGGCGCATCCGGGCTCCCATATCCGCCATAGATATGAGTGCCGATTAGCCCGGACATATAGGGTTGATATGAAGTGTGATTGGGTCGCGTTTTCATGGCAGTCCCTGACCAGGCCGTCCGCCCAGACGTATAGGGGGCATTTGAGAAGTTCGGTTGTAGATGCTCTAAGCCAGTGACTCGCCTGAGAATCATATATAGCACGTCTACCTACACTTAGGGCAACTACAGCCGGGCGCCTCAAACCAGCCTCAAACGCCCGGGCGGACCGCCCGGTCACTGACCGGTAAAAAAAAACCGACCGGGCGCCTCAAACCGGCCTCAAACGCCCGGGCTGTTCGGCGCCCCTCATATCCAGCCCAAATGTAGGGCGGATGTGGGGCGGCCCGGCCGCTCCCGAGGGCGTCCACCATGTCAGCCCGGCCCACTGCCGACCCCACTCCGTCCCCTCAAAAACCCCAATCCAGAACCCTAGCTCACTTCACTCTCCGCTCTCGCTCCGTTTCTTCTTCTCGCCTCCTCCGATTTCTCCCCTCATTCGATCCAATCCGACGACTCCGACGAGCATGTCGAGCGCCGGCAGCCGCTCCGACTCTGACCTCGATGTCGACGAGGAGTTGGCCCTCCGCATTGCGCTGGAGCGATCGAAGGTGGACACGGGGGGCAATTCTGGTTCTGCCCCGTCGCCGGTCCCCCGCCGGAGCTGACCCCTCCCGGCCCGCGCGCAGCTCCGCGAGGGCTGCGCAGTCCGCACCGCCCCTCCGTCGTCCACCTCCTCTGCCGGCCGCTAATCCGCAAGGGTAACGGTGGGTGCAAGTGCCTGCTCCGCGGGCTCCGTGGACGCGCACGCCGGAATCGGAGGCACGTGTTGCCCGCCGCGAGAGGCAGCAGGCAAGGGAGAGGGACGCGGCGGAGCAATCTGTTCGCCACCGCCGCGGGGTGCCGGCGATGCCCGACGTGGAGGAAGAACGCCAAGGCGCTCCAGCTAGCCATTGAGCAGTCGGAGCGCGAGGCGGCGGAGGCAGCAGCGAAGGCGGCTCGGGTCGCCAAGCTGAAGCGGCAGCAGGACCGGGCCGTCCGGCGGATGAAGGGGCTCATCGTCATCTCCGGTTCCTCCTCGGACGACGATGACCACCACGGCTCGGACTCTGATGACTCCAACGATCCACCACCTGCCGCGGACGCCCACAGTTGCGCCGGCGACCGGAAGGGCAAAGAGCCGGCGAGGAAGTGGTGAAGACGCTCATCCTCT
Source organism: Thinopyrum elongatum (assembly GCA_011799875.1). NCBI lineage: Eukaryota > Viridiplantae > Streptophyta > Magnoliopsida > Poales > Poaceae > Thinopyrum > Thinopyrum elongatum. The sequence goes on from CM022299.1 coordinate 439,334,460, forward strand.
GTTTACTATTATCGTTTTTTAGTTGTTTTAGTTTAGAACATGTCTGGTGATGAACTGTGGAGAACTTTTGGATGATGTAAAGTGGATTTGGTGTCCGTTTGCTGACGATTTCGTTGTCCGTTTGCTGCCGATCTTTATGTCCGTTATTTGATCTACGTAGACTAGTTCACGTTGCATGGATAGTATGGATATAGGGTGCCGGATATAAGGTATGCAGCTGTGCGGGCAAGAATTTGAGGCGTGACCGGTCACTGTCCGCGGACGTATATGGCGCCGGATTTGGTAATCGTGACTGTAGATGCTCTAACGGTATCTCCGTCAAATGATTATGCTCTAACGGTTTCTCCATCAAATGATTGATCACGTATCATAGATGCAAAAAATGTATTTTGGCATCTCCTGATAGCTATCTAGCACACAGTGTATAGATATTTCTGCCTTAGATCTCACCAGATCAGATTAATGTGCGCGTGAGCAAGTCACCGCCACGGGAAAAATGCATGTGTGCATGCATGCATGTCACTTAACCTTTTGGACCTAAACGCCATGGTTAGTGGCGTCTGCCCTTTGCCACGTCAAACGGTCCACAAAACTGAGTAGAAGGTAGGCCAGGGCCAGACGCCGGAGTTCACGGCGTCTTCAGTGCAATCTAGACGCCACGGTTGCTGGCGTATTGAAATGGGTCAGATCCGAAAAAACTTTCAAACACGGATTAAATCGTGCTAAACTTTCACAAATGGGTCGGAACAATGAAAAAGTCCTCAATCTCCTTGGACAACCCTTTGCGCCTTGCGGTACTGTTCGGTCCTCCATTCATTGTAAACTGTAGCATGATGTTACCTCAGTGGACGGTGGAGAACTCTGAGTTGCAGGTCGCGGCGATAAAATGGTACGCTTCGCTCGCTCGCTCGCATGCATAATTTTCAGTTTCCTGCCGCAGAGTCCGTCCCGATGGCTCCGAGAGCGAATCGCTACGGCGGGGGATCAGTGCACGCGTGCGCTTTCACGGGCACCACATGCCTGCACCTGCAAACACTTTGGTCCATCCGGATCGTTCTTCTACACGAGGCCGGATGCAGATCCGGTGCGGTGCATCTGCTATTTTTCTGCACGGATGCGCTTCAAGTGATGAGAGCACGCACAGTCGCACAGATACATGATGCAGCCCAGTACGGCCCGAAAAGGAGTTGGGCGGCGATTAATACCCCGACGGCCTCTCTACCAACCATACTACTACTTGGGTTTCTATTTTTGTCCGGTCCGTTCACATTGAATGCAGCGTCCGGCCCTGAACTGCTGGCCCGCGACTCAACAACCAAAAACATCTTGAAATTTCTTCAGGTGCTTGGCCAATCATTCGAGCTCAGCCCATGAACGATATTTCTTTTTCTTCTTTTTCGCATATAAAGGAACAGTGCTGGTATTAGCAGATGATATTTGACTTGTTTTTTCAAATCGAGTGACGTGTTTTCTTTTGTTAAAATAGAGTGTTGTGTTACCTACGGTAGATCATCACACATGGTTTGGTCAGGAGTGAAGAAATCTCACCTCCATTTCACGTCTGATTTTTTTTTTGAACAAAGAGAGGTGCTCAAGGCGCCAAATTCCATTCAAACAGAGCTCACATACATGGTACAGAGTGGATTACAAACTGACAACATCTTAGCTCCTAGATTGCTTGAAAAGAAGAACAACCAAGATGCCTATGAGCCTGCTTGACACATGCATAAACAGGTTCTACTCTAGAGTATAGAACCTGATGAGCCGCATCATGAGCAAAACTATTAAAGCTCCCAGCAAAATGAAAAACTACAAGCATGAGATGCTTAGAGAGCTTAAAAAATCCTGCCAAGCTTTGGCTGCTGGTCCAGGAAGCTGAATCAGAAGATATACCATCAGCAGCAACTGGATTTAGGCGGGGCAAATTGTCAGCAAGGAAGGTGACACCCTGTCGATGGAATAGTGCTTCTACCAGGAATTTGTTGTTCATCCAAGATGCAGCCGAGAAGATTTTTGGCCCTGCAATCAAAGGATCAGAAGCAAAAGTATAACCTGGAGACACTCGAAGCACCAAACCTATTATTCAGCTCAATAACAACGTAGAGCATGTATTACAAAGCCCTGTATCTGAAAATTAGAGAGAAGAGAAACTACAGGGCAAGTAGCATTCCTATGAGCTGAAGCAAAACAACATATGTCAGGTGGGACATCAGATTGAAGAACCTGATGAGCAACATTGTGTGCAATACCATTGATCTCCCTTGAGATGTGAAACACCTGAGCATGAAGATCAGAGAAGAAGAAGAAAAAATCAGCTAGTATTTTCCTTATAGCCCAAGGGATGGAAGCATCAGAAGCCTTAGAAGAAGCCGCAAACGATGCCAAAGAGAGACAGTCAGTGAGAAAAGTAGGCTGAGAAATGTTAAGGCGCTTAGCCACTTGAGCTGCCAGGAGAAGAGCCAAAGCTTCCGCTTGCAAAGGAGAATCTGTAGCCGCAGAAGATGCTTGAATCTGAACATTGATTTCCTTTGGGTCTTGTGGCAAACAAAGGTAGACTCCAATGCCAGTAGCCACCATTCCTTGAGCTAAACCAGGGATTTTTTTGCACCTGAAAGCTGCATCAGAGTAAACTCTTGGTCCTGTTACAAGAAGATCAGACTTGATAGTTTTCCCCTACACAGGAAGCTGGTTAACAGTAGGCACAGCACAAACAATGTTATTATGGTGAGAAGCATGCATATTATCAGTCAATTCAACATTGAGGGCTTTAGCAGCAATATGAACTTGATAGGGAAGAGCTCTCCTCCTATTGAAAAGATGGTCATTCCGGGCTTTCCATAGGCACCACATAAAATTGAGGATGTTAGGAACAGATGCATGGGAATGATTCATGTTAATTAAAGCATGTAAAACACTGCCATTTTCACGTCTGAGAGTATTAATTATTAAAAGAAAATTCCTTCAGAAACAAGCTGAATCAGAAAGCAGCATCACGTAAGATACATACTGGGAGGAACCCAGCCTCCTCAGAGTTTAGGCCTTCCTGGCCGTCGGATTCGTTCCTTGATGCGTTCCTGGCCGCCCGATCTCCCTCCTGAAAGACCAGAGCCGTCGGATCAAAAGGAGGAACTGTAGATCAAAACAGTGTACAGCCCGGGCTGCCACCGCGCGTAATTCCCAGATCCCGTCGAGGGCATTTTAGACATTTCGCATAAGGCTATAAAATGACGGCGGCTACCCTTCTAAAGACCTAGCCGCGTTCTCCTCCCTCGCTCGCTCCGCATCCACTTCTCCCGCAGCCGCCTCCCTCCCTCCCTCCCACTCACCGCCGATCCCCAATCCGGCGACAACGACGACGACGGCTGCGGTGGCTCCCGCGCCCGCGTTCTTCCTCCCCCAACACGTCTCCTCTTCTCCCACAGCGGATGCGGAGTAACCACCATGGTCCGGCCTTCTCCCCGTCCACGCCGCCGTCAACCATCCTCCTCGTCCTGCATCTTCTCCCACCCATTGGCTCCCTCTAGGAGCCCCCCGCCGGTGCTACTTCTCCTGCTTCGCTCGGAGGAGCGCAGCCTCCTCTCGCGCCCTGCTCCCCCGACGAAGCCGTCGCCTCTGCCTGCATCCCTGGTGTATGTCGGTGTACTAAGTATTGGGCCATTAGTACCCCGTACTTGTGCACGGGCAGTTGCAGCCATACTCGCGGCCAGGCTTGTCGGGGAACAATTGGAGGTTAATTCAAGTTACCGAAGAAACACCCAAGTCAAGGATCTGAGGATCAGCAGATAAGAAGAACTGAAGACTGAAAGCCAACCTCCCCGGCAAGATCTTGCCGGGGTGGCCTGCGAAGCCCGGCAAGATTTCACGCCCGGCAAGATTTCGCGCCCGGCAAGATTCAGCGCTCGGCAAGATTCTGCCACTGTGCCACCGCTTTGGCACAGCAACAAGCCTGACATTCTGGGTCCTTCTCTGGATGCGTGGCAACGCGCCAGTGGAGGAGAGCTTAAGCGGTGCTGATGGGATGGTTCCTTTTTCCATCCCCAAGAAAATGAGGACACCTAAACAGACACCTCACGGTGCATGAAATGCATTCGTCCTAATCCGTCAGTGGTTAGGTATGATGACCCTGTAGCTACTTTACATATCAATGTATATACATTTTGCCACTGTGGTGACCCCTTTGAACGTATAAACGGAGGCCCAAGGCAACTGCTACAAAAAAGGAGGATCTTCTGGCCCATCCTGCATGCGTAGCTGCTCTTTGAACGTACTGTTCATCGCAAGCGCTCCTGGAGCCTGGGCTCAAGAACACTCTTAATAAAACAAGGCAGGAGTAGGGTTTTACGCTGATTAGCGGCCCGAACCTGGGTAAAATCACCCGCATCGATCGTTGGTTCTGCTCTTTGTGCATACCTCTCTCCCTGCCGAATCGTAAAGGGGTCCTTTGGGATCCCATAGGTGTCGCACGCCGACATCCTTGGCGCGCCAGGTAGGGGGAAAAGGTTGCGCGAACCTGATCCAGTGATCGGCGCCTTAGTTTCTTCATCATCTTCATCATCATGCCACCCAAGAAGAAGAGTGCCGCAACGGTGCTACCATCTACGTCTGTTTTGCCTGTGCCCTCGCGTACGGGTGACGGCGTGGATGCAGAAAGAAGAGGTTTAGAGCCTCCACGGCGTTTCGGTGATCCAAGCCAGGCGAGCGGCGTTGTTCGCAGCGGCAGCGGCAACCCACACGCCGCTGGATCCAGAGATGGAGCTGTGCTGCCTACGGGCGGCGTGACGAACTCCAGAGATCGGAGGACAGCTTCTAGGACTCCCGCGCCGGCGCAAGCGTCACGGCCTTCCCAGGTCGTGTACGATGAGCAGCGCCATGGAGCTGGTGGTTCAGGGCGTCCCCATGAAAAGACTCCTGCGCATCGATCCCAAGGTGCGCAGGCCCAGCATGCACGTCAAACTGTCGGCGGAAGTGGCGCGCGGTCGCGTGATCGTGACGGTGCTCCTTCTAACATTGTTAGGAGTCAGAGCACCTCACGTACCTCGCACCTGTCGCCGCCGCCTACGCCAGCGGAAGCTTTGGCACATGCGCAGCTGCTCCTCGATTTCCCTCCTGCTCTGGAGAAGATGGAGGAGTGGCGATCTACTATCCAGAGCCTCATTGGCTTCGTCAACAAAGATGGGCCGTAGCAGGTAGGGCCCTCGCAATGGCGGTCCATCGATCCGGCGCGAGCCGATGCAGAGAATACTGGAGGCGGTGCGACCACAGTGCACTCCCCTCCACGACACCAGCAGCGGTCGACAACCCGGCGGACTGAAGGCCGTGATGATGATTCCACGGCGTCATCCGATCCACGGATGCGCCGCGACCAGCGTCAAGTTCTTCGGGAACGAAGCAAAGAGGACGCTCAAACTACCATCGAGCGGCGACGGGAAGCGCGCCATCAATTTGATAAGCGCGCAGGACCCGCTGTCGACGAGCCTGCGCCAGGGGACGCAGGCGACTTGCCTTACGAGGTAGGTTGCCCAGCGTTTACCCGTGAGCTGCGGCGAGTCCAGTGGCCCAATTCCCGAACCTTCAAGCCAGAGGTCCCGGAGAAATATGACGGCAAGACCCACCCGTCGGAGTTCCTGAGCATCTACACCATTGCGGTGCAGGCCGCTGGGGGCCGAGACGACAAGATACTTGCCAACTATTTCCCGTTGGTGCTCAAACCCATTTCTTCTTGGTCAGATATGTGCCATCAGTTCGTTGGTGCCTTTGTTGGAGGCCACCAAGCTCCTGGCCAAGAGAGTGATTTGCATCTCATCCCTCAGAAGGAGGGTGAATCCCTGCGCAAATTTATCCAGAGATTTAGCCGAGTGCAATAAAATATTCTTGATGTTCACCCTGCCGCTGTTGTTAGCGCGTTTCATCAGAACATGCGTAACCGCAAAATGCGTGAAGAGCTGGCAATGAACAAGGTCAGGAGTATTGCCGAGCTTTACGCTTTGGCCGACAAGTGCGCTCGGGCTGAAGAAGGGAGAAAACTCCCTGGCGAGGGTGTTGGCGCAGGGGACGAATCAGAAGATGAAGACGCTGCAACCCCACCGAAGAAAGGCCGGCGGCGGAACAAGAAGCACAGAGGCAAGACCGTGCTTGCTGTCGAGGAATCCGGCAACCCCGGCACCGCCAAGAAGGCCAAGGTTGACGACCCCGGCAAGGAAGTTGCCGGGTGCGCCTCCTGCCAGGCCTTGGCGGCCGCCGACAAGTCGGAAAGCTCCGGCAAGCAGTATTGCAAGATCCATCGAACCAAGGGCCACGATCTCCAAAACTGCCGGCAAGTTGAGCAGCTTGTCGAGAAGCAGAGAGCTGAGTACGAAAGATGAGACAAGGAGAAGGCCCAGGATGGTGCTGACGGATCCGGCAAGAAGCGCGGTGGCCGAGGGGGTCGCCGCGGCAAGGCCAAGCAACAGAGGGAGAGGCCCGCTCGAGGCCGTGACAAAGAAGAGGGTGATGACGATGATGAAGAAGATGATGAGTCCAGTGAACAAGAATTTCAAAAAGCTACAGAGGCCATGTGTATCGACGGAGGCGCCTCATTGCATTCTTCCCACCGTCGACTTAAATAGTGGGTGCGAGAGGTTAATGCAACGGAGCCATCGTTCGATGCACGTAAACCCCTGAAGTGGTCCAACACGCCTATCATTTTTTATGCCGAGGATCACCCTGATCGCACAACCGCGGTCGGGTGCTTGCCATTGTTGGTCTCACCGACAATCCGCAACCTCAAGGTGACGAAAATGCTAGTTGACGGTGGGGCCGGACTGAACCTAATCTCGCCGGACGTGCTCAAGAGGCTCCAAATCCTTAATGAAGATCTCGAGGAAACGGGCACGTTTCAAGGGGTCAATCCAGGAAGGACCCAGCCAAAAGGCAAGATTACGCTACCGGTGACATTTGGTAGCGAGCTCAACTACAGGACAGAGAAGGTAGTGTTTGATGTCGCCAATATCCCTATGTCATACAATGGGATCCTTGGCCGCCCAGCGCTGGCTAAGTTCATGGCGGCATCAAACTATGCGTATAATGTGCTGAAGATGCCCGGGCCGTTGAGTGTCATCACTATTTATTCCGACAAAAAGGATGCGCTCATCTGTGCCGACCAACTCTACCGGGAAGCAGTTGCAGCACCTGCCGTCAAGGCATCTGCTCCTGCCGCTGGAACTCCCGGGGGGAAGAAGAAGACCGGCAAGAATCTTGGCGCAAACTCCGGCAAGCGCACCTCCTCGGAGTGCTGCGCTTCCGTTGAGGATGCACCAGAGAGTTTCACCGGCAAGAACAAGAAACCCAAGGCTGCTCCGCCAGAGATCAAGAAGGTGCCTGTCAGGGAGGACGGAATGGGAGGAACTTTCACTATAAGTTCCACCCTAGATGACAAATAGGAAAGCGCGCTCATTGCCTTCCTGCGGGCGAATGTCGACGTGTTTGCATGGCAACCGTCTGACATCCCCGGTGTTCCCAGGGAGGTAATTGAGCACCACCTTGCTGTCTGTCCTTACGCACGACCCGTCAAGTAGAGGGTCAGGAAGCAAGCCTTGGAGCGGTAAGAATTCATTGCCGAAGAAATCAGGAAGCTAGAAGCGGCAGGATTGGTCAGAGGAGTGCTTCACCCAACGTGGTTGGCCAATCCGGTTGTAGTGCGCAAGGCGAATGGGAAATGGAGGCTGTCTATTGATTATACAGACATCAATAAAGCCTGTCCAAAAGATCCCTTTCCCTTGCCGCGCATCGACCAGATTGTGGACTCCACCGCTGGTTGTGACCTACTGTCGTCCCTTGATGCCTACTCAGGGTACCATCAGATCTTCATGGCAAAAGAAGATGAAGAAAAGACCGCATTTATCACCCCATGTGGTACGTATTGTTTTATACGAATGCCTTTCGGGTTGAAAAGTGCTGGTTCTACATTTGCGAGAGCGGTCCAAATTGGTTTTGAACCTCAGCTCCATAGAAATATGGAAGCATACATGGATGACATAGTAGTCAAAACCAAGGACAAAGCGACGCTCATACAAGATCTAGAAGAAACATTTGTAAATCTGCGCAAGATCAATTTGAAGCTCAATCCTGAGAAGTGCGTGTTTGGTGTTCCTTCCGGCAAGCTTCTCAGGTTCTTTGTATCTCAGCGAGGGATCGAAGCGAACCCCGACAAGATCAAAGTTATTGAGCAGATTGAAGCGCCAAGACGCGTCAAGGATGTACGCCGTCTTGCCGGTTGCGTTGCTGCCCTAAGCAGGTTTATTTCCAAATCTGCTGAGCGCGCCCTGCCCTTTTTCAAAATTTTGAAGAAGGCAGGTCCAATGAAATGGACTCCGGAAGCGGAGGCTGCGCTGCAAGATTTGAAGAAATACCTTTCTTCTCCGCCGACACTAGTCGCGCCTAAACCACAAGAGCCGTTGCTGCTGTACCTGGCAGCGACAAATCAAGTGGTTAGTGCTGCATTAGTGGCACAGAGAGAAGCTGATGAGGAGGCAACACCAACGGCAGGACCGCCAAGTGACGCGGAGGGATCTTCCCCGGCAAGGATTGGTCCCGGCAAGACAGGATCTGCGCAGTCAGAAGAACCAGTGCAAAAGAAAAAGATGGTGCAGCGCCCAGTTTATTTTGTTAGCTCCCTTTTGCAAGGAGCTAGGTCAAGATACTCTGGTGTGCAGAAGTTGCTCTTCGGCCTCCTTATGGCCTCGAGGAAGCTACGCCATTATTTTCAAGCACATGAAATCACCGTCGTCACTCGCTTTCCGTTGCAACGGATTTTGCGAAATCCAGAAGCAACCGGCAGGATTGTGGAGTGGGCGTTGGAGTTGTCAAGCTTTGGTCTCAAGTTTGAAAGTACTTCGACAATTCAGAGCAGGGCTTTGGCAGAGTTCATTGCAGAATGGACCCCAATGCCAGACGAAGAGGTTCAAGAAACGACTCTCCCCGGCAAGGAAATTGATCAAGAATGGGTTATGTACTTTGACGGGGCTTTCTTGCTGCAAGGCGCCGGTGCTGGCGTGCTGCTTGTCGCACCCACCGGAGAGCACCTCAAGTATGTAGTCCAGATGCATTTCCCCTGGGAGAGTTCGACAAACAACACTGCGGAGTACGAAGGACTGCTTGCCGGTCTCAGGATCGCGGCAGACCTTGGTATCAAGAAGCTCGTCATCAGAGGCGATTCGCAGCTTGTTGTCAGGCAAGTTAACAAGAATTATCAGAGTCCATTGATGCAAGCTTACGTGGATGAAGTGAGAAAAATGGAAGAGCGCTTTGACGGTTTGCAAATGAAGCACATTCCTCGTGCCGAAAACAGTATTGCTGATGACCTGTCAAAGCGCGCTGCCCTCAAGTTGCCTGTGGAACCAGGAACTTTTGTGCTCCATTTGACTCAACCATCTGTGGCGCCATCAATGAGGCAAGAAAAGAGAAGAAGGTTGAATTCTGGACAGTACTTTCCGGCAGAGCTCCCTGGAGCCGCCGACAAGGAACTTGCCGGGATCAGCGACAAGCCTGCCGGGGAACGACAGGCTCCGGCGGAACCTAATGCTTTCGCTGTCGAGACAAATGTTCCCCCGGTGGAAGAGATGCCTTTAGCCCTAGCTGTCGAGCCCCAGGCTCCGGCATGGGCACAGCACATTGTTCATTTCCTTCAGACAGGAGAACTCCCTGAGGAACAGGAAGAAGCGGAAAAAGTAGCCCGCCAGTCTGCTATGTACCAGTTCGTCGATGACGTCCTGTACAGAAAGAGACCAAACGGTGTGAAATTGAAGTTCATTCCTTGGGAGGATGGACTAGAGCTGTTGGCAGAGATACATGGAGGCATATGTGGCTCTCACATAGGATCAAGAGCACTTGTCGGGAAAGCATTCCGGCAGGGTTTCTTTTGGCCCACCGCTCTCCAGGATGCAACTGCACTAGTAACCAAGTGTGAAGCGTGCCAGTTTCATTCGAAGAAATCGCATCAGCCAGCTCAAGCTCTTCAGACAATCCCTCTCTCCTGGCCATTTTCGGTCTGGGGGCTCGACATATTGGGCCCTTTTCCCCGTGCTACCGGGGGCTTTGAGTACTTGTACGTTGCAATCGACAAGTTCACAAAGTGGCCGGAGGTGGAAGCAGTGAGGAAGGTGACAGCACAATCAGTTGTCAAGTTCTTTAAAGGGATAGTTTGCCGTTTCGGTGTGCCCAACAGGATCATCACCGACAATGGCACACAATTCACAAGTCGCACCTTCATGCAGTACGTCTAGGATCTTGGCGGCAAAATCTGTTTTGCCTCTGTTGCTCACCCGAGAAGCAACGGCCAAGCAGAGAGGGCTAATGCTGAAGTGTTGCGCGGTCTCAGGACCAGGACTTTTGACAAGCTGAAAAAGTGCGGAAGGCGCTGGATTGATGAGTTGCCGGCGGTTCTTTGGTCAATCAGAACGACACCAAATCGAGCCACTGGCCAGACGCCCTTCGCTCTGGTCTACGGAGCGGAAGCAGTTCTCCCCACGGAACTCATATACGGATCACCTCGAGTGCTCGCTTATGATGAGCTTGAGCAAGAGCAACTGCGCCAAGATGACGCTGTGCTCCTTGAGGAGAATCGTCTTCAAGCTGCTGTGCGAGCTGCACGCTACCAGCAAGCTTTGTGCCGCTACCATAGCAGCAAGGTTCATGCCCGAAGTCTTGAGGAAGGCGACCTTGTTCTTCGACGGATTCAGTCCGCCAAGAATTCAAACAAGTTGACGCCGAAGTGGGAAGGCCCTTATCGGGTAGTACGAGTCACCAGGCCCGGCGCTGTCCGCCTGGAGACCGAAGATGGCGTTCCAGTGAGCAACTCCTGGAATATCGAGCATCTTCGCAAGTTCTACCCATAAGGCGCGGTTGCCGGGGGCCCCCGGCAACCACCTCTTTGTACAAGTCTTGCCAGCAAGGCATGTAATCCTTTGTACAAAGCCAGGCACAGACCCTGAGCCCAGATGAATAAGTTTAAGTGTTGTGCATTTCCTTATCGATTTCCATGTTTATATATATGCATGCTTGTCTAAGACGTTGTATGACACTTGTTCCCGGTAAGTATTGACGAACCGCCTAGGTTCCATATCTTTATTTTCTCTTCTTTCTTTTTCTCAAAAGACAGAAGGATTCCTCGCGCGCACGTTTGCTGGGGGGGAAGGAAGATATGAGTACCAGTGGGCGACGTTCAGAATTGATGCCTTACCGGAGGAAGAACAGCGACAGAAAGCTAAGTTATAAAACTTTAAGCAAGTTTCTTTTATTATGAAGCTATTTTCCTTAGACGATTTCGACTTTTGTATGGAAAACCTGCACGTGAAGGAACCCTTGTCGTAATCGGTTGCGCCCTTATTTTGTTTCGAGTCTGCTCAACAATTTAAGTGGCGGCACTGAGAACGCCAAGGTGTCTTGCCGGCCGCTGCACCTCCAGCAGGCTGCTGAAGTACCGCACCCAGCGCTCGCGGCAGGTTGCGAGCCGGCAAGTTTTCAGTACGCGTAGGGCGTACTCCATACATAAAGGAATCAGACAAGGGAAATAGCATGCATATACCCAAACATACACAAGTTATATTACATCAATATGTTGCCGCAGTTTTAACACAAGACTTGATTGTCTTTTGGCATGGAATGGTGGCAACAAGGAAAAATGAGGCGGCTAGTCCCTGCGCTGGCCCTCGACCCTCTTGATTGAATCTACCTTCTCAAGGATGGGCGCAACAAGCTCCTCAAGTGCCTTGAGATCTGCATCCTTCGGCAAGCGGTCGAGCATGTTGGTGAGATCAACGCCAGGGTTCTTATGCACCACCTTGACGAGTACCTTGCGGAGGACGGCCCGGCAAAGTTTGCGGGATTCATTGGCCAGTTGGGTCGCTCAGTTGGACTGTAGCAGCTTCAAAGCATCAATGATGCTTTCGAAGAACATGGTCAACCTGGCGCTCGAAGATATCCTTTTTTCGGAGGAATACCTGAAGTTTTGCAGGCCATCCTGGCCCATGGTTGACAATTGTGCTGTGAGCCTCTTTGCGGTGTCGACAAGGTGATTAGTCCAGATTTTCACACCCTTCTCATAGTCAATTTGGGCGGCGGCGGCGCTCTTAAGCAAGTTCTTCTCTTCCTGAAGATCTTTGCTTAGGGCCTTCTCGCGGGCCCTGCCATCCTTGAGGGACTTCTCCAGCGTGGTCAGCTTTAGCCCCAGATCGGCAATGGCATCGTTGGCTGAAGAGAGCTGCTTGGTCTTGTCGGACATGGCAACTTGCATCTCCGCCAGGCTATGGAGAGTTTTCTCCCTGTCCCCTTTGAGCGCCGAGAGCTCCTTGCCGTGCTCTTCAAGATCCACCTCCAGCTTCTTCACTTTGTCGCTTAGCTTGTTCTTGGCGGCCTCTGCAGCCTCGGCAGCATCGACGGCCTCCTTGAGTTTGCCGGCGTGATCTACAGTTAGAGCTTCGAGCGCCTCTTTGTGCTTTTGCTCCAGCTCCTGGATCCGCTGCGCGACAAGCTTATCGATCTCCTCATCTTTGCCGCGAAGCTTGGTGGTGAGCGCCTGCGCACGTGCGGCAAGATCTTCCTCGTGGGCATCAAGCGCAATGCGACGCTCCGTCAGGAGAGCATCTTCAGCGGCAGTTCTTTGTGCAGCTTCCTCTTGCGCCTTCTCCATGTCAGATTGTTTCAAGAGGAGCTCCGTCCAGCTTTGGCTCACTTGTTCCCGGCTGGCAGTCAACTTCTGAAGAGCCTCGGCATACCAGATCTGCGTCTGCTCTACGCGCTTCTGAAGGCCTGCTTCGGCTGCTTCGACAACTGCCATTCTGGAATCTGCCTTCTCTTTTCGAGCCCGGTGGAGTGCTTGGAGCTTGCGGAAATTTTCGCCCATGGCCTGGAGGAGTTGATCCTCTTCAGATTTGCCACTATTGGCGCTTGGATCATCAACGATTTCGAGCCCGGCAGCGGCGATGATTTCTTCATCAAAGGTTTCCCCTTCAGTCGGCGTTTCGATATTTGCTGTGCCCGGCAAGTTGATGAATAGGTTGTCGCCAACCTTGAGATATTTGCTCGATGAGGGAGTTTTGGATGTCGATGGTTGGTCCTCGACGTTCGTCTCGCCGGTGGCTGGGGGCTCTGTGGCCGATGTAGCGCCTGGCGCTCCTGCGGCAGGAATGCCGTCAGTGTGGTCATCAGTTTCCTCGCCGGCCCTCTCGGTAGATTCCTTGGCGGCTTCCTCAGCAACAGTTTCGCTGACCTCGACAGTGGCGTCTTTGGCGGCCTCGCTAGCGGCGATCCTGTCAGCCTCGGTGGCGGCGTCTCTGGCGGTCTCCTCGATGACAACATCGACATCCATGTGTTCCATCACAGGGAATTCTGGAGGACGAAGGAAGGAAACAAAATAAGATCAAGGGTGAAGTTCAAGAAGACAAAAAGAAAGAGAGATAAAGAAAAGGACAGCAAGCACTCTAAGGCAAACAGTTACCTGCGTCGAGTTGTTGAGAGGTGGCCTCGCCCCTCCCGGCAACATTGGCTGCCGGGGAAATGTTGCCGGTGCCCATGCGTACCGGCTCCTCCTCAACCAAGATAGGCTCATCGGTGGTAACTCTTGCCGGGGATGCGCTTGTGGGCGGCGCAGTTGACGGAGGCGGCGCGACGGGGGTGGTTTCCACCTCTCCCTGTTGCTGTTCTTCTCCTGCAAGCCCAAAGATATCAGCGGCAAGGATAAAAACCTCAGCGCCTGCCAGCGGGAAACGAGTGGAGAACTCACGCTGGGGGCTGCATTGAGGGCTGAGCCCCGGGCTAACGACGACAATTTCCGGCGCGCTCGTAGAGCCAGCCGGGAGCTCGTCGCCCGTGGAAGTCCTCGACCTCTTCGCCGCCCTTTCCGCCAAGGTTTCTGTGTCACTGCAGAGACAGGACAAAGCAAGGCTATGAGATTACTCCGAATTTTGGGAGATAAAGGCTAGGACAGGATACTTACTCTTCCTCTTCTCGTTCCGGGCTGAAGCCGGAGATGTCGAAATCGACCTCCGTTCCAGTGTCTGTGTGGGGAGGTGGAGGAGGGGTCCTAGGTCGCTTGGCTGTAGCAGGCGCAGGAGGTCGGTGTGGTTCCGCCACCTTAGACTCCGGTGCGATTGTGTGAGACGCCCCTGCCGCCTCGGCAGTTGCCGCAGGTGCAGGTCTCGCGCGCCGTGCAGGTTGCTGTCGAACTCCTTGTCGCGGCGCAGTCTTGCCGGCCGCCTTCTTGCCGAGAGCCTCACTGCTCGAAGAGGATTGGCTTGCTGGGATGCCAGAGGCGGCCTTTCGAAGAACGTGCTTGGTCTTCTTCGGAGCTGGGGGCTCCTCCTGCGGCTCTTCTTCGGCTACGTCCTCGTCGGACGAGCCCTCGGCGGCCGCACTGCTCTGTTCCTCGGCAGCCTCAGCCTCCCCGACAAGATTTTCTTCCATCACAACCTCTGCGTCGCTGGTTTCCCATTCTATGAAACCAACGCTGCCGGCCTCCGTGGCAAGATTCGCTTCTTCCACCCTAGTGGCAATATACGCCACTTCTTCGTCAGTGGTGGCGCGAATGAGGCCCGTCTCTTCCCGGATGGCCCTCTCCGACAAGTTATCGAAGAACTTTTGTGCTTCCTCTTCGGTTGGCTTGGCCCAAGTCGCGTCAAGACCATGGGCGTTAAACATTGGCATGAAGGCGATGATTGACCTCAGGGCGGAGTTGTTACACAAAGGGACAATTCTTGCCGGCAACCGATGTTTGTCATTGCGCTGGAATAGTTTGTGGCGGAGGGCGCCGAGCTGCATGGCCGTCAAATTGTTGTTCAATCCAGGGCGCAGCCTCATGATGTCCGCTGCGTTCCGGTACTCCCAAGCTGGTCTTCCCTTGCTCTGTAGGGGGGCGATGCGGCGGCGGAGGAAATCGAAGCCAATCATCTCCATTGTGAGCCCGGCAGCTTTCAAGCAAAGGATCCTGGTGGTGGCGATCGTGAGCCTCTCGTCCTCCGCGGCGAGATCACTCCAGTCACTGCCACAGACCGCCTTCTGCTGTCGAGGCAAACAGAACGGATGGGGATCTGCTTCCTTGATCCAGCACCACTCAGACCTCCATTCATCCCACTTCTCGCGGTAGACCCCATCTGGGTATATCTCCTTATTCCAAGCCCGTGGAATCCAGGCAATAGAACCGGAAAGGGCCTCCCCCTTTTGGATGCGAGGAATAAAGTAATGGCGGAAGAGGGCAGTATTGGGAACTACTCCGGCAAAGTTTTCGCAAAGATGAGCAAAGACGGACATGCACATTACGGCGTTTGGCGTAAAATCAAGAAGATGGAAGCCGTATGTGTACATAATGTCGTTGAAGAAATCAGAGAATGGAGGACAGAGTCCGCAATAGAAATAAGCGGTGAATAAGTGATATCTGTCAGGTCCGCTCTTGGAACAAGAACCTGGAATCACGCAAGTTGCGGGGTGAGCTTGCATCTCCTTCGCCCACATGCACTGATACCGGTTCTTCAAGGCCCTCTCATCGAGCGTCGGAGCGAAGACGACGTACTTCTTCCTCATCTTCACCAGCTCGCTCTCTGGGACATCGGCCTTCGTCTCCTTGCTCTTGCCTTTGCCCTTGCTAGCTTTGGGTGGCATGGCGATTGCGAAGGCGGAGGTTGAGGATAGAGCGGGTGCGGAAGCGAAGAGCGGATAAGGAGAAGTCTGGCTTTGAGCTCGAGAAGGAGAAAATAATGGCGGAGTCCAGATTGAGAAGAAGAGGGAGTAAATAGGCTGCGCCTCTGCAGTTTCCCTTTTTATGGGGAAGGAGCGAGGCCGCCTCTTTTACTCCCCAATGTAAATACGCTTCTGCAGGCGCGCTGCAGTTGCAGCCTTTCAGCGCACGCTTCCCACGTCGCACACTTAGCGCGCGTAGTGGGGGGCACAGTAAGCGGGATATTTACGAGCAGTTAATCCCCTGCCACGCGTGCCCGTGCACTGTTTGGGCCTAGCCCAACAACGCCTCGCACTCATGTGTGGCCTAGGCCCGGGGGCTCCTGTCGGTGTACTAAGTATTGGGCCATTAGTACCCCGTACTTCTGCACGGGCAGTTGTAGCCATACTCGCGGCCAGGCTTGTCGGGGAACAGTTGGAGGTTAATTCAAGTTATCGAAGAAACACCCAAGTCAAGGATCTGAGGATCAGCAGATAAGAAGAACTGAAGACCGAAAGCCAGCCTCCCCGGCAAGATCTTGCCGGGGTGGCCTGCGAAGCCCGGCAAGATTTCACGCCCGGCAAGATTTCGCGCCCGACAAGATTCAGCGCTCGGCAAGATTCTGCCACTGTGCCACCGCTTTGGCACAACAACAAGCCTGACATTCTGGGTCCTTCTGTGGATGCGTGGCAACGCGCCAGTGGAGGAGAGCTTAAGCAGTGCTGATGGGATGGTTCCTTTTTCCATCCCCAAGAAAATAAGGACACCTAAACGGACACCTCACGGTGCATTAAATGCATTTGTCCTAATCCGTCAGTGGTTAGGTATGATGACCCTGTAGCTACTTTACACCTTAATGTATGTACATTTTGCCACTGTGGTGACCCCTTTGAACGTATAAAAGGAGGCCCAAGGCAACTGCTACAAAAAAGGAGGATCTTCTAGCCCATCCTGCATGCGTAGCTGCTCTTTGAACGTACTGTTCATCTCAAGCGCTCCTGGAGCCTGGGCTCAAGAACACTCTTAATAAAACAAGGCAGGAGTAGGGTTTTACACTGATTAGCGGCCCAAACCTGGGTAAAATCACCCCGCGTCAATCGTTGGTTCTGCTCTTTGTGCATACCTCTCTCCCTGCCGAATCGTAAAGGGGTCCTTTGGGATCCCATAGGTGTCGCACGCCGACAGTGTAGTAGAGATGGAAGATGCTGGCCTTGAGTTCCTGCCAGATGCTGTCCAACGGTAAGTGGTTCTGTCTTCCGCAAATATCTACCGGTCTCCTTGTTTTTTTTATTTGTGGGCAACCCGGGATAAGGAAGCCGATTTGATGACTATACATCCATCATTGGCGGGTTTTTACAGGTTTCCTCTCCGTGAGGAGTTCGCCGACAGTCTGGAACACCCAGATCTGGTGCCTCTTGTGTTTTTAATGCCAGATGGAGCGAATCTGAGATGTCAAGATGACTGGAATGTTTTCTCTGGACGAGGGCAGTAAGTTGATGGTGGTGGCGCTAGTAGGCCGAACTGCGGCGAGAGACAGCGGCAAGAGACATCACCCACTGGGTCTGCGCAAACTACTGACAGTGTTAACCCAGAAGCACCTGGGTGGATGAAAAGGTATTTTGAAATAACCCCATTGTGATGTTTAACTCTGTATACGTTCGTTGATATGTTCATCTAGGACTAGGTTTATTTTGTAGTGCTCGGAACCGGACTTGTTATGAAGCTAACTGAAATCAGACGCCTGTTACATATGGTTATTGGTATAGCATGGTTAGACGGCAAGACATGTTAAAAACTGTGTATTTTATTTTTGAAAACTTTCTGAAAAAGCAACTGTTTGTTTAAAAAAATCAGGTTACTCCTGGGTAGCACTCCACCAGACCGGACGCCCATTTCCTTCTCGGATGAGTGCACTAGAGCAGACAATCTGCAAATATGTAGAAGAACCTAAAAAACTGTAATCAGATCAGAACTAGGGGTGAGTATTTTTAGGTGGAAAGGGTCCTTCCATTAACCAATAACAGGTGCCAGATTGATGGCTACAAGGTCATGCACGAACGCTCGAGCCTCGCCCAGCCAAATAACATGGGTATTTGCTCCAGCCGTGCCCCAAAGGCTGCAAGTCTGTCAGCCAAAATATTACAAGTTCTAGGACAAAATGTAACAGAGTAGCTAGCAAAGTTGAGAGGCAAGAACTCCTTGATTTCTTGTAGCAGATGGTACGATAAGAACATGGATGGATTGTTTGCGTATATATGCCTACTCTTGCATTTTCTTTGTCAAGTGTGTAAATTAAAACCACGGGTTTCATATGTACGTTATGCTTATTCCTTTTAATATGCAGATGATATAGGAGATTCTGTTGGTGCTCTATTAATATGATTGTTGTGTGTGTTTCTTTGCTAACAAGATATTTCTGGAATTAGGATCGGAAGTTGCTGGCCACCGGGTTGGTCTGCATGATGGTTACATGATCTCAAGACTAATTTTTAATGTGCTCTTTACTTTGTGTTTCACAAACTACATGCATATCAAGCTAGGTTTCATTTTGGCAAAATCTACTTATGATTGATGTGCTTTTTCTTTGTCTTTCAGAAACTGCAATGCATATCAAGCCACTTTTCTATCGAATTTGAGAGCTATGGTAGCAGCTACAAATGTCTAGCTTTGATCCTCAGTTTACTTCTGAATTGCATAATTAGTATTTGCATTACAAGGCTGACAAGGTTCTCAACAAGGCTGACCAACCATGGATATATTTCAGCGCACTCGTTAGTATAGAAATGACTGATGGCATGTTTTGTCCTTCAGGACAAGCTACTTCTATCGATATATTTTTACATAGTTAACACTTACTTTATTATGCTCAGCTTGCTCATAGGATTAGCATTTCTTCTTTGAAACTACTCATAACCATGACCATATCGATATACAGATAATATTGTTTGGACATGAGACATTTAGCTGGAACACTTCTACTCTGATCCCCTTGACTCACAAAAAAATTGTGCACTAAGCGAGAC
This sequence comes from Thinopyrum elongatum, assembly GCA_011799875.1. Lineage (NCBI taxonomy): Eukaryota > Viridiplantae > Streptophyta > Magnoliopsida > Poales > Poaceae > Thinopyrum > Thinopyrum elongatum. Next base: position 439,353,165 of record CM022299.1, read on the forward strand.
ACCATGTACTACTGCACTACTACATATGCACTCTAATTTTTCTGGATTTTTGTCTTATCTCAGATATAGATTACAATGCATTTGGTGAAACTTACTTCTGTGTGATGTTGCTTCATGTTAAAGTTTGGTCACTTATTTTTAGGTCTACCCTGCCCACCATTTCTATAAAAATAAACAAATTCTCTATTTATAGTCGACTGCCATTTTTTCTTTTGGTTGTGTATATGTCTATACCTGAAGGTCTATATCTGAAGGATTATGCTTTCTCTACCTTCTAAGAAATTATGTAATTGACTGTTCACATTAGTCGTAGGTCGGTGCTAGACACAGAATTGTACTCTTTTCAGTTATGTTTTTTGCAAATCTATCTGTATTCAACAAGGCATCTCTCCTTTTGGAACACGAACGCTCGACCAGGCACACTACGCCCCTCTCATGTTCCTTCCAGTTTTCCTTAGTTGGGTTCAGAGATGGTTGCATACTAAAAATGTTTGATAAAATTTTCATTGCAGTTCTCCTATCTTTTGAACTCATTAGAAGTTTTTTAAAACCCATTTGTCGGTTATTTTTTATGCTTTCCAGGTGAGCCGTGTCAGTTCATAGATGGTTTATATTATTTTTTATGTACTAGGCCGCTACCAATAATGGCCTCTAGTGAGCAGTATACTATTTCTGCATTTACCGGCATGTGAGTCCTTGCACACATGGATTGCATATTTTGACGAGTCTCGCTAGATTCTTTGCTCACATGGATTAGATATTCCTATAAAGAATAAATTGCTTTGCTAAAGAATTATTGATGAGTATGGCTAAAACTACAGGAGGTAGCGATTCCTTTGTAGCTCTTGATTTTGCAACTTATGCGAGGTTTTTGGCTTTACCTTTTTTGTTGGGGAAAAGGTCATCCTTTCCGCACTTGATTCCCTCAATGTAAACTGGGTGCACAACACAACTATTTATTTTTGTGAACACCGTAAATTTTCATCCCTTTTAATAAATTGGTAGGCCGTCTCCAAGATTCAGAAACTATCTATCCATGTAAGTTGTTTACCTTGGCCTGCAAATTGCAATAATTGTGCCACACATTTGCTCATTTGTTGTTTCTGACTTATTTTCACTTGATTTCTACAGATGGGGATGTTTATGGGGCCTGGGAGCATTATATATTTATATCGGGTTCACAGTATTTTTGTTGTGAAACTTCTGGTTTATTTTGATTGATCTTTGCTTGTTCGTCTATCTTAGGGATTGGATGGTTCACATGGTTGGTTAGGAAAAGAATTGAGATTCTATGCCTGATGTGTTACAGTTCTGTTAATCAAAGTGCCCTCTGATGGGTTGTGTTTGTTGTTAGCTTTTTGGTATGGGATTCAGTGGTTCTTGTGCCCATGCTTTAGGGCTTCATTCTGTGCTTCTGAATGTTGGCCAGGTGCTCCTAAATGCAATTCATGCTTGCTATGTCCATCTGGGCTACTTGTTTTGGTTGGCACATTCAGATATGTTTGTTATGTTAGTTCTCTGCTGTAGTGATTATCTGCACTTCTCAATTGTAGTGTGATGTCATTGATGTCTGTTTTTTATATGCATGGAATAGCAGGTAAAAATAATTTGCTTGATGAAATGTTCTATTCAATTCCACACACCACCATTCATATAAACCATGCGTCTAAATCTTTCGTCGTAGTACGCTGCATCGAAATTTCTCACATTTGGGATCCTACGCTGTTGGACCTATACATGCCTTACTGTTAGCCTCATGTATATAATGTTATCATGCCATCCTCTTTATGTATGCCAGATAAATAAATTTCTACATGTAACTGAATACATTTTGTGTGCACACTTTATTAGTCTTTGAGCAGTCATCATTATGATATATGTTTGTAACACGGTAAAAATCATATCTAATTGGCTTCATAGTTTAATCGCGTCCACTTCCACTGTGTTGGCTTTTGCTCTCTTATGTTCCTGCTCGTATTACTGAACTTAATGTCAGCTAATTAGCTTTTGTAATCTCATGACCGCATTGAACTTGATGTTGCCTTACTTCTAGGGCGGGTTAGTTTTTATAATCTTATGACTCTGCTGAACTTGATGATGTTACATTTCTGGAATGTTTATTCTTTTCCATAAACTATTGTCCTGTTACATGTAAATCTGGCCTACTAATGCATCATGTGGTTTGATCTTCCATTGCTTGGCCATATCGGTTGGACCGGCACCCTCGCGCTAAGGCGTGTTGCCGATCTAGTTGCTATGGTAACACAGGTGGTAAACTGTAAAGTATGCCCAACCATCTCCTAGTTGTCATTTTTTCTTAACATAGTACAGACACAAACCTTATACTAGTAGAATGCCCGTGCGTTGCCACGGGCGTTTTTTCCCTAATTACATATATAAATATAATGAATAACAAATTTCGCATGTTTGGAGAAGACAAGCAGCAAAACTCAAAAAATAATCAAAACCCACTTCACTTGCTATGTAACCCGACGATGTATATAGCTTCGGGATAGGGAAGGCTTGCCCCCTATCAAATTCAAAGTAAACGATGGGAAATCTGCCCACTTTTTGGCTCGAATACTGGATAGGGGAGGGGGCCCTTAGAGACAGATTTCGACAACTGTTTGTCATTACGCACAATACAAGCGCAAGAGTCATGGAGGTCAGAGTGGACGACATATGCACTCCGTTGTTCCAGTAATCGTTTGGGCCCTTGTAAGTGGCGGCTTGGGACCTCTTCTGTGACAAGCTAGATGGGGTGAGGTTAACAAACAGGGATGACGAGATTTTTTTAAGGTTAGAACCTTCAAGCCAATTCTCCGCAGGATCCCTATATAGAGAAATTTTCAAGATGGAAACACAAGGTGAGGTGATGGATATCTGGAAGGCGAAGATTCCTTTGAAAAAATATTTGGCAAATTCCGAGGAACCAAATTCTGAGTGGTGATCTAGTGATCAAACGAAAAGGGCCAGGAGACGGCAAGTGCACTTGGTGTGGCCAAGATGGAACTTGCGACCATGCCCTATTTAGATGCGTCATTGCAAGGTTCATTTGGAGTGTCATTAGGTAGACCACGGGCTATACCTGGAACCATACGGGGTTTGCTAATTTACACCATCTTCTTATGAGGACCCAATGAAGAGATAGACGAATAATTTGGATTGATCTTGTGGCATTGCTTGGGCCTTGTGGACGACCCACAACAAATCTTTAATCGAGGGATGATCTGTAAAACACTCGACTAACTAAGTGTACAAAATTTTGATTCTGTTGCAATTTTGGAGACTGCTCGAAAGACGGCAGGACTGACCTCATCTTGACCGCTTGATCAACACCTTTAATTCTCGTGTCCTGCTTGCTTAGTTACGCTTTATGCCCGCTTCTCAGTAGTTTTTGTTGTTGTTAAGGAATGCTTCTTACCTTCTTAGTAGTTGTTAGTCTCCATATATGTTGCTTCGCTATGATTCGGTCTTATGGGCTATCTAATGATTGAGATTTATTCTTTGATACCTCTTTGAGTAATAGTCGTAAGGGCATCTCCAATGGCAACCCGCAAAAAACCTCCTGCACCCGTCCGCAGACAGGGGGGGCCAGTCCGTGGACACAGATGCGGGAGGCAGCCATCCAACGCTAGCCGCACACATTTTCACAATAACTCAAACCAACCGGAAAAAATCCGTGCAAACATGGACGGATTTCATATAAAGAAGACGGATTTTCATATAGACATGATGAATTTCAGTACATTTACATCAACGGTTCTAGTCCGGCTCTGGAGGTATAACTAATACCTAATCTAAATCGCCGCCCGCGGATCCTTTTGTCTTCCTCATGTCTGACAGCCCGATCACCGGACTGCCGGGAGCCTCGGAGGTATATGCTTCAGCGCAAAGGACGGCTCGCTTCCCCACCACTCATCAGAGTGGAACCCCTGGATGATGCTTCAGTGGGAGGGGAAGGCGGTGCCTCCGCTTCCGTGGAGCCCATGTGGGATCGACGGAGGTCCTCGAAAGAGCAGAACCGGGCAAGACACCGGCTGTGTATGCTGGCGTCGCCTAGGCGGTGGCCTTCATGGGACCCAAGCGGTGGCGGACTCCCGTGTTCTACTTCTCCTCGATGATGGCGGCGGACGCGGAGCGTTGGCAACCGACTCGTCGCTCTCCATGCACCCAGCTTCTGTCTCTGCCTGCATGGCACAGTCGCAGTCACGGGAGGCGCGGTCGTCGACTGCAGCGATGACACCCGTGCTGCCGTGCTCCCCGTCATGCCAGCGTGGAGCAACTCGCCACTCCCCATTGAGTGGCCCTGGAGCGGTGAGTTGCTGAACCACGCGGTGGCTTGGGGCAGCAACTTGCTCCGTCGGGTCAGGCGCGGGAGGTGGAGCAGCGAACTGCCTCGCTCATATTCGGCGGGCTCGGCGGGCCACCCAACCGGCTTGTATGCCAGAGAACTACTCTTCAGAAGCCATTAGAAGAGTGGAGAAGGAGGATATGGGGGGGAGCGGCGGAGGGGTGTGGTTCTTGCCCGGCGTCTGGCCTCGTTTAAATAGAGGGCGGACGGTAGAAGTTCGGCTGGCGTTGCGTTTAATGCCGGCCCGCTCATGAACGGACGTGTGGCCCGAGTAGGTTTCTCGGCTTCCACGTGGGTTAATGGAGGCGTATGAATGCGGTGAGGAGGCGTGTTCAGCCAGGCGTGCAGCGGGCAGTGCCCTCAGCCGGCGCGCCACTTCAATGGTGGAGGCAATGAGAGGTCGCGTCCGCCCTAAGTTGTCTTCAATGCGGAGCGGCGCGCTCTACAGCGGCATGAATGCGGGCAGCTCGCGCCGGGCGGGAGCGCGCGCGGGATGGGGGAGGTTTTTTTTTTGGTGGGCCAGGATGGTCAGAAGCGGGCTTGGGAGCGGTCCGGACTCCCGCAAACCTCCCCCACTTTTGTCTCCGGTTTGCGGGAGAAATCGCGTCTGGACCACCCGCGGACTGATACATGTTGACATTGGATGACTTTCGCGGTCTGGACAACGCGGTCCGGACGGTTGCGGGAGGTCTACAGGTCCGCCTTGAAGATGCCCTAAGACCTCAGTTTAAGATCAGGCAAGGGTTCGCCAAAAAAATCAGGCAAGGGTCTCTTAATGAATTTTAGGTACGCATAACAGCCTTATCTCATCACATAAGCCGCTTGTTTCTCATTTTCCTTAACGAAAAATCCTTGTTCTCACCACACCGCAGCACAGCGGCTCGTTCCTCTAGGCTCTAGCTCTCTCACCACACAACATCCACCGCCTCTGCTTCCCTCCACGGCGTCGCTCGCCTCCTCCTATCCCCGCCCCGCCATCTCTCCTCCACAGGACGGCGAAGACCGTCCCCGCCTCTACCCACCGCCTTCCCTTCCCTCCAAGGCGTCGCCCGTCCACCCTCACCCCGCCACGGCGTCGCCGGCGCCCTCTCCCCGACAACCGCTCGTGCCGCAGCATCGCCCCTAAGCCCGCGTGCCCGCCATTCTGGCATTCTGGGAAGTCGGCTCCGGCCGGTAGGTGCAGAAGGGCTCGCCACTCTCCGTATGTGTCGGCCACGTGTTGACACCAGATTTTGGCATGGAATGAAATGCAATTAAGATGGTCTCAAATGGAAAAGTGATCTACATGAAAAAGTTCCGTATTGTCGATATGAACATCTTTGAAGTTTGGGCCATCGCTATCCGATCTCATCTCGAAGGCCGAAGTTGTGTTCGAAATACTGAGATTTTGTATCCAAAGCACTGTTAGGCCGATTACGCTGCAAGGGAGGCCTCAAATAAGAAAACATTCTACATGAATTGTCTTCGTCTCATCGAAACGATTGATTCTGATATAAAAATCATCTCAATTCGAGATCATATGTAAAAGTTACAGCCACCTGAGTGCGGCCCTGTCACGGGGCAAAAGTGACGCGCCCATCACACGATGTCTGATGGGTAGCGCGAGTAACAATCTGTTTTGCGCGAGCGATTCGGCCCTAAAGATGGCCTCGGATCGAAAAATGTTCAACATGAAAGTTGTTCATATTATCGAAACCGTTAAATTTGTTTCTTATGTAATTTTGATCTGAGGTCATTTACTACCCGAAAAATGACCCGCAAGGTGCAGCCAATTTTTAGACCGAAGAGTTTTGGAAAGTTCGGACCAAACAATCCGAATTGGACCCAAATTAGGGTTTTGGACATGAATTCTAACTTTTCCTTGCACGGGAAGTCCAGCCGCCTCTTATATACATGAGGGGTGACGGTCGATTGAAAGAACAACACACAATCGCAAAACCCATCTACTTTTTACCCTAGTTTTACATCTCTCCCTGGTTCTTTCTCTCTCGTTCTTCGTTTGTTCTTCATGTTGAAGGGCAGCGATCCTCGAGGCTCTACGGGCGGGCGAACTGACCTAGGGCAGCCCATAGCCGCCGCGCATCCAGACGGGGTCCCTCCCGGGCACGTGGGGTTTCGGGTCCTGAAAAGCACCCGCCGGATTGCTTGCGTACCGCGCTTCTGGACGGGTCTCCTTCGACGTGAGCTGCGGTGCATCACCCACGGTGTTGAAGGTACACGGTGACGTGTTCGTGTGCGAACACACTTTTTGGTGACTCCGCTGGGGAAGAAATATCAAGAATCATCATCAACCATGTCGGATCTCCCAAGCCCTCAGAAGTTAGTGCCGATAACATCATTAAGCTCTGTCTTGATGAACTATCGGATGAACATCACCGGGCCTACGAAGCGTTCAAGAAGCAGCGTGAAGAGGCTTTTGAGGCGCTCAAGATGAAGCGCGAGGAGCAGGATTTGGAGGCGTTTCTTTCAAGTTTCAAGAAGGACCGTCAAGGCAACATCACCCCGGTTGGAAACGTCAATTTACCTCCTCTCATTGATGAACATGATGTAATCACTATGAGTAAAGCTTTTTCTCCAGAGCAAGTGGCTATGATTGAAAGTCTTGTTAGTAAGGGTAATGTGATGACATACAATTCTTTCGTAGCAAGTACTAATGCTCAGAAAAATATGCCTCCGTCATCTAGTGGTACTGTTGGTTTATATGAAAACCCTAGTCCAACTTTACCTATTTCATCGGCACCTCCTATGCAACAACAGTATAATATGCCGTTGAATTTTTACCCTAGTCAAACCAACTAGCTTGTGGCTGCACCTACATACCCTAATCCTATTATTAGTGTGCCCAATTCGGCGTCAACGCCGAATCACTTTGTCACACCACCCATAGGCGCAAGCATGTTTGGTCTTCCGCCGAATTATGTTTCGGCGCCCATCCCACAAGTTGCACCACTAGATAGTACTCAGGTTGCTCCTATGTCATTGCCACAAACATCTTCATCTACCTCAGATCCAATTTTAGCTAAATTAAGGGAGGATTTGCATAAGATGTTTCTAGAAACTTTCAGAAACGAGCCGAAAGTAAAGAGTTGTGTGTACCAAAAGCCTTATACCGAACATTTTGATGCAGTTTTGTACCCTCAAGGCTATAAGGTTCCTAATTTTGTCAAATTTAATGGAGAGGGCACGAAAACAACATGGGAGTAGGTTAGTCAGTCTCTAGCGCAGTTGGGTGAAGCAGGTTCCATAGAAGAATTGAAAGTGCATTTATTTCCATTATCTTTAACTAGTACCACATTTTCATGCTTTGCTACTTTACCACATGGTTCAATTCTCTTATGGTCGCAATTAGAGCAGAAGTTTCATGATCACTTTTATAGCGGCGACAATGAGCTTAAGTTGTCACATCTTACATCGGTTAGGCAAAAACATGATGAATCGGTCACCGATTATGTCAAGAGATTTAGAGATATAAAAAACCGATGTTATAGCTTGGTGATAACTAAGAGAGACTTGGCGGATCTTGTTCTTAATGGTTTAAAAACTCACATTAAAGAGAGGCTAGAAAGTTATGAGTTTTTGAATATTAACCAAGTCTTACAAAAAGCTTTGGCTCAAGAGAGTCGAAGTAAAGAGGTTCATAGGTCTACAACTAATCGTCCTAGAATGCATATGGTTGAATACAATGATGATAATTCGAACGATGAGGTTGATGTCTATACTACTGAGTTTGTTTGGTCCTCAAAGGCCAAACCCTATACATGCAATGCTCTTAAGCCGATTCGCAAGAATCGTGATGAGGAGATGAAGTTTACTTTTGATATATCTAAGTGTGATAAAATATTTGATGCTCTCTTGCAAGACAAGATGATTAGAATATCACACACCATACCGCCCTTTGAGGAGCTAAAATTGTGTGCTTATTGCAAGTACCATAATTCATTTTCTCATGCTACTAACGATTGCAATGTTTTTTGATGATAGATACAATCGGCCATTAATGACGGACGATTGAATTTTGCTGAGATGTAAATTGATAAACAACCCTTCCCGATAAACACCATGGACTTGGAGGGAAAGAAAATGTTAATTCGGCCTAGCATAGCCAAATATGCTAATAAAGATAATGTTTTTATTGGTGAACCCAGAAAAGGCAAGGAGGGCGACAAAGTCTTGGGAAGAGAGGTTGTGCTTGATAAGCAACCCGATGGCAAGGAAGTATTGAAGATCACCATAAAAAATCCTGCACTCAGGGGGCAACCACAAGTACAAGAAGATACTCATGTTAAATTTATCAAGCCCAAGAATTCAGAAGTTGGCAAGTGGGAAAAGAGTGAAGCTAAGCGCAAGCGCATCAAACCAACTTTTGATATGTTGCTATCCAAATATGCAAGTCAAGCGACCGGTTCTAGCTCTAATCGGCCATCACATTCAAAGCGTTCATGATCGCCTCCGAAGCAAGAGTTTCGACGCTATGCAAGGCCATATGGGTCATGGACATCGACACCATGGATGTCACAACCCCCGTATGCACCATATTACATGAGAGACTTCAATGGAGGATGGGGGCAGCCCCCAATGGCTCCTTATGATTTTCATATGGGGTGGGCAACACCTAGAAGGCTTGCTCGCGAGAGGCTTTATTATCCCACACAAGGCCGTTTGAGCTATGGTGCTAATCGGCCAAAAAAAATCTCCAAGCAAGGCTAATAAAAGAGTGTGGCATATTAAGTCACCTAATGCGGAAATTTCAGAATGCGACAAGTAAAAGGAGATCAAAAAGCTGATTGTTGGTAATCTGGCTAATTCTAATTGTGATATTGTTATTGTTCAGCAGGGTTCCATGGTTAATGATCATGAGGCTTGAAGGAAATATGCCCTAGAGGCAATAATAAAGTTATTATTTTATATTTCCTTATTCATGATAAAGGTTTATTATTCATGCTAGAATTGTATTGATCGGAAACTTAAATACATGTGTGAATACATAAACAAATACCGTGTCCCTAGTAAGCCTCTACTAGACTAGCTCGTTGATCAAAGATGGTTAAGGTTTTCTAACCATAGACATGTGTTGTCATTTGATAACGGGATCACATCATTAGGAGAAAGATGTGATGGACAAGACCCATCCGTTAGCTTAGCATAATGATCATTCAGTTTATTGCTATTGCTTTCTTCATGTCAAATACATATTCCTTCGACTATGAGATTATGCAACTCCCGGATACCGGAGGAATACCTTGTGTGCTATCTAATGTCACAACGTAACTGGGTGATCATAAAGATGCTCTACAGGTATCTCCGAAGGTGTTTGTTGAGTTGGCATAGATCGAGATTAGGATTTGTCACTCCGAGTATCGGAGAGGTATCTCTGGGCCCTCTCGGTAATACACATCATAAGAAGCCTTGCAAGCAAAGTGACTAATGAGTTAGTTACAGGATGATGTATTACAGAACGAGTAAAGAGACTTGCCGATAACGAGATTGAACTAGGTATGAAGATACCGACGATCGAATCTCGGGCAAGTAACATACCGATGGACAAAGGGAATTACGTATGTTGTCATAACGGTTCGACCGATAAAGATCTTCGTAGAATATGTAGGAGCCAATATGGGAATCTAGGTTCCACTATTGGTTATTGAGCGGAGAGGTGTCGCGGTCATGTCTACATAGTTCTCGAACCCGTAGGGTCCGCACGCTTAACGTTCGTTGACGATATAGTGTTATATGAGTTATATGATTTGGTGACCAAATGTTCTTCGGAGTTCCAGATGAGATCACGGACATGACGAGGTGTCTCGAAATGGTCGAGAGGTAAAGATTGATATATAAGACAATGGTATTCGGACACCGGAAGGGTTTCGGGATGCGCCGGGTAGCCATCGGGTCTCCGGAAGGGGTTCCGGACACCCCCGGTAGGTGTTATGGGCTTAATGGGCCAAGGGAGGGACAGACCAGCCCACAGGGGGCTGGTGCGCCCCTCTCCCTGGCCGGCCAGCCCTAGGGAAGGAAAAGGGGGAGGGCTAGCCCCTCCTGCCTTTCCCTCTCATGGGAGAAAGGGAGGGGGGGCGCCACCCTCCCCTGCCTTTCCCCCGCACCTATACAAGGCAGGGGGGCACGGCTTGGGAGAGACCCCAAGTAGGATTCCTCCTACTTGGGTGCCCCCTATGGCTGCTCCTCCCTCCCTCCCACCTATATATATGTGGGAAGGGGGCGCCTAGCACACAAAAGACAATTGCCTAGCCGTGTGCGGCGCCCCCCCTCCACTGTTTACACCCCCGATCATATTTTCGTAGTGCTTAGGCGAAGCCCTGCGGAGATCACTTCACCATCACCGTCGTGCTGTCGGAACTCATCTACTACCTCGCCGTCTTGCTGGATCAAGAAGGCGGAGGACGTCACCGAGCTGAACGTGTGCAGAACGCGGAGGTGCCGTACGTTCGGTACTTGATCGGTTGGAACGCGAAGAAGTTCGACTACATCAACCGCGTTGTTAAATGCTTCCACTTACGGTCTATGAGGGTATGTAGACACACTCTCCCCTCTCGTTGATATGCATCTCCATGGATAGATCTTGCGTGTGCATAGAATTTTTTTTGTTTTCCATGCAACGTTTCCCAAGAGTGGCATCATGAGCCAGGTCTATGCGTAGATGATATGCACGAGTAGAACACAAAGAGTTGTGGGCGGTGATAGTCATACTGCTTACCACCAATGTCTTATTTTTATTCAGTGGTATTGTGGGATGAAGCGTCCCAGACCAACCTTACATGTCCACGCACATGAGACCGGTTCCACCGACAGACATGCAACTAGTTTTACATAAAGGTGGCTCGCAGGTGTCTGTTTCTCCTACTTTAGTTGAATCAAATTTGACTACGGTCGGTCCTTGAAGAAGGTTAAAACAACAAACTTGATGAAACACCGTTGTGGTTTTTGCGTAGGTAAGAACGGTTCTTGCTAGAAGCCCGTAGCAGCCACGTAAAACTTGCAACAACAAAGTAGAGGACGTCTAACTTGTTTTTGCAGGGCATGTTGTGATGTGATATGGTCAAGACATGATGTGATATACATTATTGTATGAGATGATCATGTTTTGTAAATTATCGGCAACCGGCAGGAGCCTTATGGTTGTCTCTTTATTGTATGAAATGCAAACGCCATGTAATTGCTTTACTTTATCGCTATGCGTTAGCAATAGTTGGCGAGACGACCACGACGCAACGATGGAGATCAAGGTGTCGAGCCAGTGATGATGGAGATCATGATGATGCTTTGGAGATGGAGATCAAAAGCACAAGATGATGATGGCCATATCATGTCATATATTTTGATTGCATGTGATGTTTATCCTTTATGCATCTTATTTTGCTTAGAACGGCGGTAGCATTATAAGATGATCCCTTCACTAAATTTCAAGATAAAAATGTTCTCCCCGAGTATGCACCATTGCCAAAGTTCATCGTTTCGAAGCACCACGTGATGATCGGGTGTGATAGACTCTACGTTCACATATAATGGGTGTAAGACAATTTTACACATGCAGAATACTTGGGTTAAACTTGACGAGCCTAGCATGTACATACATGGTCTCGGAACACTGGAGACAGAAAGGTCGAACATGAGTCATATAGTAGATATGATCAACATAGAGATGTTCACCATTGATGACTACCCCATCTCACGTGATGATCGGACATGGGTTAGTTGATTTGGATCATGTATCACTTAGATAAATTTGAGGGATGTTTATTTAAGTGGGAGTTCATTAGTAATTTGATTAATTGAACTTAATTTATCATGAACTTAGTCTTGATAGTTTTGCATATCTATGTTGTAGACCAATAGCTCGCGATATAGCTCCTATATATTTTTGATATGTTCCTAGAGAAAACTAAGTTGAAAGATGATAGTAGCAATGATGCGGACTGGGTCCGTGATCTGAGGATTATCCTCGTTGCTGCACAGAACAATTATGTCCTTGATGCACCGCTAGGTGACAAACCTGTTGCAGGAGCAGATGCAGACGTTATGAACATTTTGCAAGCTCGATATGATGACTACTTGATAGTTTAGTGCGCCATGCTTTACGACTTAGAACCGGGACTTCAAAAACATTTTGAACGCCACGAAGCATATGAGATGTTCCAAGAGCTAAAAATTGGTATTTCAGATCCATGCCCATGTCGAGAGGTATGAGACCTATGACAAGTACTTTGCCTACAAGATGGAGGAGAATAGCTCAGCCAATGAGCATGTACTCAGAATGTCTGGGTACTACAATCGCTTGAATCAAGTGGGAGTTAATCTTCCAGATAAGATAGTGATTGACAGAGTTCTCTAGTCACTATCACCAAGCTACTAGAACTTCGTGATGAACTATAATATGCAAGGGATGACAAAAACAATTCCCAAGCTCTTCGCGATGCTGAAATCGTTGAAGGTAGAAATCAAGAAAGAGCATCAAGTGTTGATGGTTAACAAGACCACTAGTTTCAAGAAAAAGGGCGAGGGAAAGAAAGGGAACTTCAAGAAGAATGGCAAGCAAGTTGCCACTCCCGTGAAGATGCCCAAAGCTGGACCCAAGCCTGAAACTGAGTGCTTCTACTGCAAAGGGACTGGTCACTGGAAGCGGAACTACCCCAAATACTTGGCGGATAAGAAGGATGGCAAAGTGATCAAAAGTATATATGATATAAATGTTATTGATGTGTACCTTACTAGTGTTCGTAGTAGCACCTGGGTATTCGATACCGGTTCGGTTGCTCATATTTGTAACTCGAAACAGGAGCTGCGGAATAAACGAAGATTGGCTAAGGACGAGGTGACGATGCGCGTCGGAAATGGTTCCAAGGTTGATGTGATCGCCGACGGCACGCTACCTCTACATCTACCTTCGGGATTAGTTTTAGACCTGAATAATTGTTATTTGGTGCCCGCGTTGAGCATGAACATTATATCTGGATCTTGGTTATTGCGAGACGGTTATTCATTTAAGTCAGAGAATAATGGTTGTTCTATTTATATGAATAATATCTTTTATGGTCATACACCCTTGAAGAGTGGTCTATTCTTGTTGAATCTCGATAGTAGTGATACACATATTCATAATATTGATGCCAAAAGATGCAAAGTTGATAATGATAGTGCAACATACTTGTGGCACTGCCGTTTAGGTCATATTGGTGAAAAGCGCATGAAGAAACTCCATGCAGATGGACTTTTGGAGTCACTTGATTATGAATCATTTGATACTTGCGAACCATGCCTCATAGGCAAGATGACTAAAACTCCGTTCTCCGGAACAATGGAGTGAGCTAATGATTTATTGGAAATAATACATACCGATGTATGTGGTCCGATGAGTGTTGAGGCACGCGGTGGGTATCGTTAATTTCTAACCTTCACAGATGATTTGAGTAGGTATGGGCATATCTACTTGATGAAACACAAGTCTGAAACATTTGAAAAGTTCAAAGAATTTCAGAGTGAAGTGGAGAATCATCATAACAAGAAAATAAAGTTTCTATGATCTGATCGCGGAGGCGAATATTTGAGTTACGAGTTTGGCCTTCATTTAAAACAATGTGAAATTGTTTCACAACTCATGCCACCTGGAACACCACAACATAATGGTGTGTCCGAACGTCGTAACTGTACTTTATTCGATATGGTGCGTTCTATGATGTCTCTTACCGATTTACCACTATCGTTTTGGGGTTATGCATTAGATACAGCCACATTCACGTTAAATAGGGCACCGTCTAAATCCGTTGAGACGACACCGTATTGAACTATGGTTTGGCAAGAAACCTAAGCTGTCGTTTCTTAAAGTTTGGGGTTGCGACACTTATGTTAAAAGGCTTCAGCCTAATAAGCTCGAACCCAAATCGGAGAAGTGCGTCTTCATAGGATACCCTAAGAAAACAATTGGGTACACCTTCTACCACAGATCCGAAGGCAAGATCTTTGTTGCCAAGAATGGGTCCTTTCTAGAGAAGGAGTTTCTCTCGAAAGAAGTGAGTGAGAGGAAAGTAGAACTTGATGAGGTAATTGTACCTTCTCTCGAATTGGAAAGTAGCACATCAGAGTAATCCGTTCCCGTGATTCCTACACCAACTAGAGAGGAAGCAAATGATAATGATCATGAAACTTCAGATCAAGCTGCTACTGAACCTCGTAGGTCGACCAAAGCACGATCTACACCAGAGTGGTACAGTAATCCTGTCCTGGAAGTCATGTTACTAGACCAAGGCGAACCTACGAACTATGAAGAAGCTATGATGAGCCGAGATTCCAATAAATGGCTTGAGGCCATGAAATCTGAGATAGGATCCATGTATGAGAACAAAGTATGGACTTTGGTGGACTTGCCCGATGATCGGCAAGCCATAGAAAATAAATGGATCTTCAAGAAGAAGACTAACGCTGATGGTAATGTTACTGTCTACAAAGCTCGACTTGTCACGAAAGGTTTTCGACAAGTTCAAGGGGTTGACTACGATGAGATTTTCTCACCCGTAGCGATGCTTAAGTCTGTCCGAATCATGTTAGCAATTGCCACATTTTATAACTATGAAATCTGGCAAATGGACGTCAAAACTGCCTTCCTTAATGGATTTATTAAAGAAGAGTTGTATATGATGCAACTAGAAGGTTTTGTCGATCCTAAAGATGCTAACAAAGTGTGCAAGCTCCAGCAATCCATCTATGGACTGGTGCAAGCATCTCGGAGTTGGAATATACGCTTTGATAAGGTGATGAAAGCATATGGTTTTATACAGACTTACGTTGAAGCCTGTATTTACAAGAAAGTGAGTGGGAGCTCTGTAGCATTTCTGATATTATATGTGGATGACATATTGCTAATTGGAAATGATATAGAATTTCTGGATAGGATAAAAGGATACTTGAATAAGAATTTTTCAATGAAAGACCTCGGTGAAGCTGCTTACATATTAGGCATCAAGATCTATAGAGATAGATCAAGACGCTTGATAAGATTTTCAATGAGTACATACCTTAACAAGATTTTGAAGGAGTTCAAAATGGATCAGTCAAAGAAGGAGTTCTAGCCTGTGTTGCAAGGTGAGAAATTGAGTAAGACTCAAAGCCCGACCACGGCAGAAGATAGAGAGAGAATGAAAGTCATTTCCTATGCCTCAGCCATAGGTTCTATAAAGTATGCCATGCTGTGTACCAGACCAGTTGTGTGCCTTGCCATGAGTTTGGTAAGGGGTACAATAGTGATCCAGGAGTGGATCACTGGACAGCGGTCAAAATTATCCTTAGGTACCTAAAAGAGGACTAAGAAAATGTTTCTCGGTTATGGAGGTGATAAAGAGTTCGTCGTAAAGGGTTACGTCGATGCAAGCTTTGACACCGATCCGGATGACTCTGAGTCTCAATCTGGATACGTATTGAAAGTGGGAGCAATTAGCTAGAGTAGCTCCATGAAGAGCATTATAGACATAGAAATTTGCAAAATACATACGGATCTGAATGTAACAGACCCGTTGACTAAACTTCTCTCACAAGCAAAACATGATCACACCTTAGTACTCTTTGGGTGTTAATCACATGGCAATGTGAACTGGATTATTGACTCTAGTAAACTCTTTGGGTATTGGTCACATGGCGATGTGAACTATGGGTGTTAATCACATGGTGATGTGAACTAGATTATTGACTCTAGTAAACTCTTTGGATGTTAATCACATGGCGATGTGAACTAGATTATTGACTCTAGTGCAAGTGGGAGACTGAAGGAAATATGCCCTAGAGGCAATAATAAAGTTGTTATTTTATATTTCCTTATTCGTGATAAAGGTTTATTATTCATGCTAGAATTGTATTGATCAGAAACTTAAATACATGTGTGAATACATAAACAAATATCGTGTCCCTAGTAAGCCTCTACTAGACTAGCTTGTTGATCAAAGATGGTTAAGGTTTCCTAACCATAGACATGTGCTGTCATTTGATAACGGGATCACATCATTAGGAGAATGATGTGATGGACAAGACCCATCCGTTAGCTTAGCATAATGATCGTTCAGTTTATTGCTATTGCTTTCTTCATGTCAAATACATATTCCTTCGACTATGAGATTATGCAAATCCCGGATACCGGAGGAATACCTTTCGTTCTATCAAATGTCACAACGTAACTGGGTGATCATAAAGATGCTCTACAGGTATCTCCGAAGGTGTTTGTTGAGTTGGCATAGATCGAGATTAGGATTTGTCACTCCGAGTATCGGAGAGGTATCTCTGGGCGCTCTCGGTAATACACATCATAATAAGCCTTGCAAGCAAAGTGACTAATGATTTAGTTACAGGATGATGTATTACGGAACGAGTAAAGAGACTTGCCGGTAACGAGATTGAACTAGGTATGAAGATATCGACGATCGAATCTTGGGCAAGTAACATACCGATGGACAAAGGGAATTACGTATGTTGTCATAACGGTTCGACCGATAAAGATCTTCGTAGAATATGTAGGAGCCAATATGGGCATCCAGATTCCACTATTGGTTATTGACCGGAGAGGTGTCTCGGTCATGTCTACATAGTTCTCGAACCCGTAGGGTTCGCACGCTTAACGTTCGTTGACGATATAGTGTTATATGAGTTATATGATTTGGTGACCAAATGTTGTTCGGAGTCCCAGATGAGATCACGGACATGACGAGGAGTCTTGAAATGGTCGATAGGTAAATATTGATATATAGGACGATGGTATTCGGACACCGGAAGGGTTTCGGGATGCACCGGGGAGCCATCGGGTCACCGAAAGGGGTTCCAGACACCCCCGGTAGGATGTTATGGGCTTAATGGGCCAAGGGAGGGACAGACCAGCCCACAGGGGGCTGGTGCGCCCCTCTCCCTGGCCGGCCAGCCCTAGGGAAGGAAAAGGGGGAGGGCTAGCCCCTCCTGCCTATCCCTCTCATGGGAGAAAGGAAAGGGGGGGGGGGCGCCACCCTCCCCTGCCTTTCCCCCGCACCTATACAAGGCAGGGGGGCGCTGCTTGGAAGAGACCCCAAGTAGGATTCCTCCTACTTGGGCACCCCCTTTGGCTGCTCCTCCCTCCCTCCCACCTATATATATGTGGGAAGGGGGCGCCTAGCACACAACAGACAATTGCCTAGCCGTGTGCGGCGCCCCCCTCCACTGTTTACACCCCCGGTCATATTTTCGTAGTGCTTAGGCGAAGCCCTGCGGAGATCACTTCACCATCACCGTCACCATGCCGTCGTGCTGTCGGAACTCATCTACTACCTCGCCATATTGCTGGATCAAGAAGGTGGAGGACGTCACCGAGCTGAACGTGTGCAGA
Source organism: Thinopyrum elongatum (assembly GCA_011799875.1). Classification (NCBI taxonomy): domain Eukaryota; kingdom Viridiplantae; phylum Streptophyta; class Magnoliopsida; order Poales; family Poaceae; genus Thinopyrum; species Thinopyrum elongatum. The sequence continues at coordinate 439,370,864 of CM022299.1, forward strand.
ACGCGGAGGTGCCGTACGTTCGGTACTTGATCGGTTGGAACGCGAAGAAGTTCAACTACATCAACCGCGTTGTTAAACGCTTCTGCTTATGGTCTACAAGGGTACGTAGACACACTCTCCCCTCTCGTTGCTATGCATCTCCATGGAGAGGTCTTGCGTGTGCGTAGAATTTTTTTTGTTTTCCATGCAACATTTCCCAACAAGGCTAGCACAAGCAAGGCCAAACCTAGGGATCCCAAATATACCCAACCTAAGTGGTGTCCTCCCGGTTTAACTAAGACCATGAAAAGGAGATTACAAAGCATGAGGAACCACGAGAAGGTAGAGCGCAAAGAAGAGAAACAAGGGACAAATTGTTCAATGAAATTCGGCCCATGGCACTCACAAAACAAGTGTGGAGGCCTAAACAAAAAGAAAATGCAGATGCTTCTACATTAGCTACAGCAACACCTTCACCACCAAAAGAGGATGATACGACCCCTATTACATCATCTACACCACCTGAAACATCCCCTTCAATTGAGGAGACTTTAAGCCCAATATACACATTGGGAGATGAAGATGAGATGGTGGATTACGAATCTACGCCGGTTCGGGAAGGTATGGATATTAATATGGTGTATTACTTACCTGCCGAGTTTCGTGCTATAGGTGAAGAAGAGGATGTGGCCCAGCTGGATTTTGGTCCTAAGAACGCTATCTTCGAGAAGCCAAAAGAACCGGTGAAACACTTGAAGCCATTGTACCTCAAAGGTCATATTAACGGATCGCCGGTTGCTAGGATGCTCGTTGATGGTGGTGTTGTGGTAAATCTTATGCCCTACTCGGTCTTCAAGAAGTTGGGGTTAGATGATGATGCATTGGTGAAGACCAATATGGTACTTAATGTATTTGAGGGTAAAGAAAAGACAGAGGCCAAAGGTGTGATGTGCATGGAACTCACTATGGGAAGCAAAACTTTGGCCACCACATTCTTCATCGTCGAGGTGCAAGGTAACTATAATGTTATATTAGGCCGCTATTGGGTTCATGCTAACCAATGTGTGCCATCTACCATGCATCAATTCTTAATACAATGGGTCGATGATGAGGTAGAAGTCATTCACGTGGATAATTTGGCTTGTGTTGCTTTGGCCGATGCATCGGTGGATTGGAATCATCCCAATTTTACTTGCTTAATAGGGCGTGACCTCTCATAGTTTGATTTCCTTAGCGCTACAAGGAACGGGTTCATTCCCGTCTCTTTAAAGCCGATTGGTGGTAATCGGTTCCAAGGTATGATGTAAACAAGAAGTTAAAATCAATGGGCGATACATAATTATCATCCTAAGAAATATAAATTGCCGATGGAGTGTTGACATCGTCCTTAGAACAAACACGGTGCAAATTATTTTTCGGCATTCAAGCTTTGCCGAAAAACAGGGGGCATGTTTTGACACTAGATTTTGGCATGGAATGAAATGCAATTAAGATGGTCCCAAATGGAAAAGTGATATACATGGAAAAGTTCCGTATTGTTGATACGAACATCTTTGAAGTTTGGGCCATCGCCATCCGATCTCATCTCGAAGGCCAAAGTTGTGTTCGACATACTAAGATTTTGTATCCAGAGCAATGTTCGGCCAATTACGCCTCAAGGGAGGCCTCAAATGAGAAAACATTCTACATGAATAGTCTTCGTCTCGTCGAAAAGGTTGATTTTTATATAAAAATCGTCTCAATCCGAAATCGTATGTAAAAGTTACAGCCACCTGAGTGCGGCCCTGTCCCGGGGCAAAAGTGGCACGCCCCATCAGACACGATGTCTGATGGGTAGCGCGAGTAACAATATGTTTTGCGCGAGCGATTCGGTCCTAAAGATGGCCTCGAATCGAAAAATGTTCAACATGAAAGTTGTTTGTATCGTTGAAACGGTTAAATTTGCTTCTTACGTGATTTTGATCTGAGGTCATTTACTACCCCAAAAATTACCCGCAAGGTGCAGCCAATTTTTAGACCGAACAGTTTTGGAAAGTTCGGACCAAACAATCCGAATCGGACCCAAATTAGGGTTTTGGACATGAATTCTAACTTTTCCTTGCACGGGAAGTCCAGCCGCCTCTTATGTACATGAGGGGTGACGGCCGATTGAAAGAACAACATACAATCGCAAAACCCATCTACTTTTTACCCTAGTTTTACACCTCTCCCTCGTTCTTTCTCTCTCGTTCTTCGTTCACTCTTTGTGTTGAAGGGCAGCGATCCTCGAGGCTCTAGGGGCGAGCGAACTGACCTAGGGCAGCCCATAGCCGCCGCGCGTCCAGACGGGGTCCCTCCCGGGCGCGTGGGGTTTCGGGTCCTGAAAAGCACCCGCCGGATTGCTTGCGTACCGCGCTTCCGGACGGGTCTCCTTTGACGTGAGCTGCGGTGCATCACCCTCGACATTGGAGGTACACGGTGACGTGTTCATGTGCGAACACCACGCAGATGGTCCGTCCGGATGTGGGTGGGACAACCTCGCGTGCAGCGGTGTGGTGCGACGAGGAGGAGGAACGGTGCCCTTGTCGTCGGGCCCGCACTTCTACCCCAGCTGAGCGGTGCCGAGCATAATCGCACTGCCGCGCCATCGATCTTCATGACGAGGCCAATTCCTGGTGCCCAAGGAGCACCATCGCGCCGAGGGCGACCACCACGGTGACGCGACTTGCTTCTCACCATAGAGCCGCCACCTTCTCTGAGTACGGCGGCCACCAGAGGATTTACGCCACTGATTCTATGGTTTGCCCTGCCTGCCTACTTACATGTGCAAACACATATATCCTTTTTATGGAAGTAGATGCTCTGTTCAAATACTTGATATTTTTAGCACTGGCCAGTTGTTTTAAAGGTTCAAATGCATTTAGTATTTCCAATCCTTATTTGTTGTGCCGTTATATCTTTCTTAGTGTTGGACACGCAGCTGGATTTTGGTATGACTCAAAATTAGTATTTACAACTCCAAGGACAGAATAAGATATAGTGCAGATGCAGAAGGTGGCGAGGCTTCACCAAAAACATTGAAAAAGCTCACACGCCTCACTCGAAGTAAAGTTTCCTTTAGCAAACAATGCTATTTATCTGAAAGAAAGTGAACAATCACTGAAATTAACCAATTCAGCGAACTTAAAGGAAGTGAACAATCTACACTCACAAAACCTTATGTACTTTATTTGCCTTTTAGATTAAGCCCATACACACTACGAAATTATTTAAGCACCACACCATACATATCCATGTTCTAAACCATTGCTCCATGCATTTTTTCTTCGGTTGCCATTATCTTTACTCAATGTAGACTAAGCATATGTACCTTGTCCTGCTGTATGAAAACTGAGAACAGAGGTAACAAACTGAGAACAGAGGCAACAGTTTTTCTATATTAGTGAATGAAACCAGTTAAGCACTGGACAATGCATATCCTTGTTCTGAACCATTGCTACATGCATTTTTTAACTCCTCTGAGATCACTTCCTCTGAAAACAAGTAGAGTACTATAGGAACCCTGATAAGGTTGTTTACATCACACCCTGAAAGCTGGCATGGCATTTGACTATATGGGCATTATTCTCCAGCAAAATACAATGCTCACGTAATAGAAGGCTTTAACTCAAGATTAATGTAAACAAGAACCCAAGCCGAGTTCACCTAAACAACAACTAAAATAATAGAAGACAATAAATCAGAACTTCCTATTGGGTTTTAGGCAATCAAATCCAGGTGTAAACGACAACCACATGCATGCAGCAACTAAAGCAAGATCATCATGTGCCTTTTCATTGTCAATCCGAGGTGAGGAAAATGGAACAATGTAGACATAACTGACAATGCAGTTTTTAAATCGATCATCTGACCTTATTTTTAGGCATAAAATAGACGGGCTTGTCAATGTGAAATGCACATATGTGAAATCTGGACATTTGCTCTGTCTTTTGTTGTTCTGATGCATGCAAATTTGTTCAGAAGCATATATGTTATGCTTTGCTTTGCTGACATTCTATTTTGAACAGCGGTTTGCTGCAGTTATCATGTGGATAAGAGGACCAAAAACTACCACATTGATATCTGCTTCAGGAAAAATGGTAAGGCCGTACAACTGATACAGAATATGTTCTTTTGTAGTTTGATTATCTAATGATGTTGGAGCTGATGTGGAGTGTATCTTCAGAGATTAGACATTAATTTCAGGTGAGTTATACCTGCAGTTCAACTGGGGAGTTGATCAACTTTGTTGATATCACCAATACGGCGTCGGCTGGCATTTGGGGCACCCATCGGTTCATTTTCCTTGTAATGTCGTTGTTGCTTAGGAAGATTTACCCTTTCCCAGCTAGATCCGAAAGGGGTAAGGTCGTGTGAGGCCACCACTATTACAGGCAATTGCCAAAGAAAATCAGATGAACTACACGTATTCCCCAATGCGATCAACCATAAGAAATTACTTGCGATTACCTGGCACCAGGGTTAGTGTCATTTGGGATTGATGTTCAACATTAGAGATATCACAAAGAGGGGAGCGGTTAGAGGTACCACCAAGAAAGGGTTGTTTAGAGGTATCTTCAACCGTCATGTTCTGTTCATATTAGAAAATAAAACTTTGAACTAAAATAAAACTTTGCCTTTTGTGGGCACCATGTGATCAGGTTAGATGAGATACCATGTGATGAGGTTACAGATAATGAAATACATGATAATGTACTGATATGAACAGGGCTTTGTGTTTGTTGATCAAGTGAAAATGAGATGAATGAGCATCAATCTTGATGAGTCATGTTCCATCTATATACGTTATTAGAGCATCTCCAATGATGATGCAAACCAATAATTACCTAACTTTTACATCACCTGAGGCCAAAAAAGGCTCTCCAACAGCTGCCCGTGATGTAAATTTGCCCAAAAAAATTTAGGGCATGATGTAAAATTTGCCTCCGGTGATGAAAATATACATCACCTGGGATGGTGATGTAAAAGCCACACGCCCGCGCGCACACAGGTAACCGCCGCCCTGAACCTTCCCGCCCATGGCTGGAAGCCATCTTCGCAATCGTTGTCGGCGCCGCCGGTACCTAGACCCCGCAGCCACCCCGCACACTACCGGCGGCCGCCGGTTCCCCCCGATCTACCAGCTTTCCGCCGGCTCGATCTTGTCGTTCCCGGCCATCGCCGCCACCCTGCCGCCCCTCCATCTTTCCCGCGAATCGTTGCCACCCCGTCGTCGCCGGTTCCCCCTGATCTACCAGCTTTCCGCCAGCTCGATCTCGTCATTCCCGGCCATCGCCGCCACCCTGCCGCCCCTCCTCCATCTTTCTCAAGAATCGTCGCCATCCCGTCGCCGCCCCCGGCCATCACGACGACCGCCGGAGGGCCACATCGCTTCAATTTGGCCGTCGATGGTCTGGGAAGCCGCCGGCCCCAACGCTCCTTCCTGGCCCTCCGTCGCCTCCTTCCGTTCCTCCCCTGACATCAGGTCGGCCATGCCGTCACCCCTAGCCTTCTCGATGTCCGCCGGAGCCTTGATTGAACCGCTGCTAGTCTGGTCAATCCATTTCCGCAACAGCGCCGATTTTTTTTAGAACAAAAACATACATCACTTGAGGCAGTAGGGTAGCTGTTGGAGCACTCGTCCGTAGATGGTGCCCAATTTTACATCACCTGTTGGAGTTGGACACTTTCGGTGCCCTAAAAAATATGTCTTTGGTGATGTATATTTTACATCACGTCATTTTTGAGTCCTATTTTTAGGCACCTATTGGAGATGCTCTTATTAAACATATAAATGATGAAGGGGTGCTAGAAAGGCTCGCGCTATCCACGTAGGCTATGAATAGTGCGCTAGCACGAGCGCCACAGCGAGCGAGCGAGCGGCGAGGAAAGAAAAAGGCATCGAAGCGGGAGGAAAGAAGAAGGCATCGAACCCTATCCACAGCCCCCACGCTCCCTCCCTCGTCCACTCCCTCCCACCTCCTCCTCCTCCTTCTGCGCCCTAGGAGCCCCGCCGCCGGCTGCTACTCCTCCACCGCCTCGCCTCTTCCTCCTCCTCGCCTTTCCATCCCGCTTCGCCTCCGCGTTCGCGCGGGTCGGGCTCCCCTGCCTCCTCTTCCTCGCGGCCGAGGATGAGGCCTCCAGAGTGAAGGAGGCTATGAATAGTGTGCTAGCGCGAGCGCCACAGCGAGCGAGCGGCGAGGAAAGAAAAAGGCATCGAAGCGAGAGGAAAGAAGAAGGCATCGAACCCTATCCACGGCCCCCACGCTCCCTCCCTCCTCCACTCCCTCCCACCTCCTCCTCCTCCTCCTCCTCCTCCTCCTCCTCCTTCTGCGCCCTAGGAGCCCCGCCGCCGGCTGCTACTCCTCCACCGCCTCGCCTCTTCCTCCTCCTCGCCTTTCCATCCCGCTTCGCCTTCGCGTTCGCGCGCAGGCCGTCGTGCCACACGCTTCACCTCCGCGTTCGCGCGGGACGGGCTCCCCTGCCTCCTCTTCCTCGCGGCCGAGGATGATGCCTCCGGAGTGAAGGGGGATGCCCAAACCATGGCCGAGCCGAGGATGGGGGCCGGGTCAAGGCTGCTGTTGGCGGCGTGGATGCAGGCGACGGTGGCGGGGATTTTGCCGGGACGCGGGCCCTAATAGGCGGAAGGCTGGCGGGGGCCTCGCCGTGAAGATGAACGGGGGCGAGGACCGCCCTGGGGAGGCGGCGGCGGCGCGGAGGGAGAATAAGGTGTGGGTTGCCATGGAGAAGAAGGGCGGGAGTGGCGGCAGCGACGCTGATGACCAGGCGGCCGTGGGCGGGGGATACATGGGTGGAGACAAGGCCGAGGGGAGCATCGAAGGAGAAGACCAGCAGGAACCGGGCGACGGCGAACTAGACGACGATGGCCAGCATCCCGGGGAGGAATTGGAGGATTCTCTCCTCATCTCCGGTGATCAAGAGTGCCATGGCAGTGACGGCGGCCAGCAGTCAAGCTAGGTAGTGGAAATTGGAAATTGATTGCATACCACCATCACATATCCACATCTGTATTGCCCAAAAACATTTTTTTAGCTTAATTTGTCATGTTTCTTCACTCTGCAGAACACGATGTCGCAATCACGGCGCCTGCAAATCAGAACACACACACGGTGGATGGAATGCCACCATGACATCGGCACCTTCACCTCTGGCTTGCTCTCCATCTATGAATCCCTCAAGCCATCAGAGGAGCACATGTCCAAGCAGGGCCGGCTCATAGACTCACTAACAAAGTCAGTGAGCAAAGAATGGCCCAACGCTCAGCTGCATCTCTATGGATCATGCCCCAATTCCTTTGGAACTTCCCACAGCGATGTTGATGTATGCCTCGAAATCGCGATCGGCACGAGGAGCGAGGTGGAGCTTCTTCGGCGGCTGGCAGAGATCTTGCGCGATGATAATTTCGACAGTGTGGAGGTAAGTAAGCCTTCACTCACTATATGTAGTTTTGCAGTTTGTAAATTATGTTGTAAAAAAATCACTGTAGATTGAGGCAGTTGACTTGATCTTCTCTCATCCTTGCAGTCGATTACCATTGCTAGAGTGCCCATTGTGAGGATGTTGGATGCAGGGAGTGGCTTCTCTTGTGACATCCGCATCAACAATCTCTTTGTTGTCGCCAACACAAAGCTTCTCAAGGATTATGCCCAGATAGATGGTAGATTGCTTCAGCTGGCCTCCATTGTCAAGCACTGGGCCAAACTGAGGCGTGTCAATGAGACATACCGTGGGACCCTCTCCAGCTATGCATGAGTTAAACAATTATGATGGATTCATCTGAGATAATTATGTTTATATGAATTCTCAAAAGAATGGGGACTCAATTGTTTATGTAAAATTGCAGATATGTGCTTATGTGCATCAGTTTCTTACAACTGAGAGAGCCCAAGATTCTTCCCTGTTTGCATGTATGTACAGTACCTTACTTCTGTTGCATCAACTTCTTCATAAATCATCTTATTTGTGTGAATGCAGAAACTACTGAACTGCACAAAAACTTAAGTCATTCCCTTTTAACAAGTTCTCAGTAAATGGCTATCATCATTTCTCCCGTCGTGGCTGCGTCCCAAGTTCCAGCATGTTGATAGCGATGAGTCTGCTTTCTCTGAGGTTCTCTGCCTGATATGTCAAAGTCCATTCAGTGAATAGGAACTCCAGCATTTGGAAAGCACAAGGCAAAAGTCTCAGAAGAAAATTGATCTATATACTGCATATTGCTGTTGAAGTTGTTATTTCCAGATTCTACCAGGAGGTAGAGGCCTGTATGACCATTTATTTTCACTGCTACCAAGGTTCTGGACTGAGAGAGTAGATACTGCATCTGCCAGCCATAGCTCGCTAAGGTGAGGCTAATGTCTTTATCCCAATGAGCTACTTCATTTCTTTACATCTATAGTGCATGAGTAGTTAAGAAGATCGAAACATTGAACCTTGTCTTGTCGCTACCGACTGAATTCTTTGTGTCTCATATATATCTGGTGAGATGTAGTCAATTTTCCCCTTTGCCTTTTTCGTGTTATCTGTTTGTGGTCTTGCGTGCCGTTTGTTTGTCTTCTGTTCATTTACATGTTCGTTGGTGAGATTAAAAGATACTAGATCTATTGCCCTGTGAAGGGAAAGTTTGTCTGCATTCTTGTTTAGTCACTTCTTTTGCCGGTTGGTTATCCAGCTAATTACTTTGTTTTGTGTTCCAGGTCTTCCTGTAATTTGGCTCGCCCGATGTCTTGTGTGCTCAATTTTGTCTTGCCAAGATTTAGACTTCATCTTTTGGCCTGCTTTTATTTTGCTCGTTTCATGTATGCAGTGATTTACTCATTCTAACTGTGTGTGTTCTGTGCGTTGTGTCGTTTCTTGCTTCCCTATTCATTACTATTTTTGCTTCCTATTATTTACTATTTTCATACCTTCTATGTAGCTTATCAATATCTCATTGCTTTATAATCCAGGATATGTGCTATCATATCTTTTATCATACCGATTCTGGAAACCGTGACAGTACACTGTGTACTGCCTCCCCCTGGCTACCTATGTGTTCTCTACGTTTATTCCTGCCTCTTCCTATTCTCTTTGTGATTTACTTCTAATGGCTTTTATATGTTTGCATTAATACAGAAGAAGCAATTCCTTTAAACAGTCATTATCACAAAGGTTGATTTCTGACAATCGTTGGTGGTTTATCTCATGTCGGAAATGTCATAAAACAACTTATATTTTTGGAAGCCAATAGCGTTGCTCAGACCACACTTGCTCTTTCATCAATGCAGATGCTTCGTGAGTGATTTTCTTGGATAAATTTAAGTTTCATTCTATCTGCTAGGTTACTTCTAAATAAACTTGCTTTGTAATATCTAGGTACTGTATCTTGGGAAGCGTCGTCATAGGTTCTAGGCAGCTGCACAACATGATTTTCCTCGTTAATATTCATATATTTTGGTCCATGTCTTGGCACAAAATTCCATATTATTTTCTTCCTCAGGTAAATGCATATATTATATAAAGTGATCTGATGTTTACTTGCCAAGTTAGCGTATATTTTAGCTAATTTCTGGATCATCTCAATGGTTTGATTTCTACAATGCTCACTTAGCAAGTTAGCATATTCCATTCAGTGATGTTAACAAGGATCTGAGCATACATTTCTTAAGTAAGCTTGGCAATCTACTAAGTAGTGTATAGAAGCATAGATAATTTTTGCTATGTAGTACTCCCTCCGTCTGAAAATACTTGTCCAAAAAATGGATAAAGTGAATGTATTTAGAACTAAAATACATCTAGATACATCCATTCATGCGACAAGTATTTCCGGACGGAGGGAGTACATGGCAAGCCAATTTGAAAGAGTGAAAAAGAGGTTGATTAACAAAATATACCATAATGCCTTGTACACCTTATTTTAGGTGTTATTTCATTACTTTTAGGATTATAATATTCCCAGCCATGAAAAAATAGATTGGTTGGTTATTTCAATGCAGTGTAAATAACTGTCATGTGAAATATGTTGCGAGTACCTTCATGAGACAACTTTGCAGTGAGGTATTTTCACCATGCATTTTGTAGATCTACGAGAATTCAGGTATCTCACTAATAAAACTAAACCTGAATGTGAGGCATTTTGACCTTCAACTTTGCAGTGAGGTATTCCCACATTCAACTTTGTAGTGAGGTATTTTCTCCATGCATTTTGTAAAACTAAACTGTCCTTCGTAAAGTTCTATAAACTTGAATGTGAATGTTAATTATCAAGATCAATTACTCCGGATTTCTTAGACTGAAAATAGGCACATGAATCATAAAGGATTAATGTTAGCACTGAAACATCCCATATAACCAAGCTTCTGTTTCTACAACAATTGCAGTTTTGCAACTTGTGTTGCCTTCGTCCTTTTGAGTTTTGATATGACCGCGTTTATCTAGGACGAAGTTCGATCATGTTGAAAATATATGCTATGGCACCTCTGGGCATGTACATATATTTCCTCTGTTTCTTCTCACTGCTACCTTGATCTGGACACAAGTAACTAAAGATATATTTCCTTTGTTTCTTCTCACTGCTCATATTATTCAAAGAAATCTGCAGTCAAACAACATAATGTATGCTTCGATGCTTCCTATGTTCCTTTTGGCATTGAACTTCTATACTATATATTATGTGGGCATGCAAGCTCAGATCTCGATAGGCCAATTGATTTGCTTTGTTGGAACAACCGATAGATAGTATCTTTGTTGAAACAGCCAATTGATTTTTTTTGTTGATAAGCTCCAGTGGTATATTTGCTGAGATATATTTACCTATATTCAATAGAAATAGAGGTAGATTAATTAATTCACCTATATACTATGTTTCCATGCAAAGATATTTTTTAGCTTACACTGACCTGACCTTATATACTGATGGATATAAAAAATGTATTGGCTTTAGTGATCTAGATGTTCTAATATTTCTTTACAGAGGGAGTACATGACAAGGATGAGGCGGAATTAGTTCTCTTCAGAGAATTAGGTTACAAGTTACAACATCGTTGTAGGTAGGTGGCACAACCCATTCCAGAATGATTGACTATCATTTTCTCCAAGGTGAGGAGAGTTTTGTATCATATGTTAAGCAAAATCATGAGGAATTTTCTTGCTGGTCTAATTATTCTCTGCATCAAAAAATCATGCTCAATGTAGTTTGATTCAGTTATTTCCTTCGGTAATTGCACTTTACATTGATGAATAATGTGTCCGAAGTTTGGATGAATCACCATCCATGCTGCCGCAGAGCCCATATATAGTTGGCAACGGCCTCTATCTGTTTATTGTTTCTGATCACCTGCTGTTCATGTCCATCTCCATGGAGGTGAGGTCGTCTTGCTTGAGGTTGTTTACGGCCCATCCCTGGTTTATTGCCTTTTCTGATCAGTGATATGCTTGCTTGCTGTACTATGCTGACATTGGTTGGTTTGACAACTCTTAACTGATCAAGCCATAGTTATTTGATTATTGTTTAGTTTTAAATACTTTGTCATCCCTCGAGATCTAATTTTATAGAAATTTTTGTGTATGTTGTTTGAATTTTTAGGACGTTATCATGTGGTGACATTGGATGCTTTGTTAAGTTCGAGTATAATCAGGTAACATCGGATGTTCTCCAAGCTGCTTGTCATTTGTACTTGCATGAGCTCCAGTTTGTGTGAACAACAATTTGAACGTGTCAGCAGAGTATGGTGATCAGACCTGGTTAATGAAGAAAACAAGTATACGAGTGCAGTTCATTTCGGAGATACAAGTGGTTACTATGCTTCATATTTTCCTAATGCATTTTAAATTCATTACATAGATCCTTACCTGACACCAAATAAACTGGCACAGATCCATCTACCAATGGAAGGAAGAAAACTGGATTTTACTGACTGCATATCTTAGTTACCATAAGCTGGGTGACCAAAGCAATCTATATGATGTATCTCTACATATGTAGCTTTGCTTAGCATGAGCTGATCTCATGACTTTCTTTTAGCCTATGAACCTACCATCAATGTAATATATAACACTATGTATGAACTATTTCCTTATGTTTAAAGAATATCGGTCTCTAAATATTCCAACTCGCATGGTTTAAAAGCCTGGTTTGCTCTCGGCCTTTGCGCCATTGGCGCAACGGGTCATCTAGTATACATAATATACAATGACACTAAAGAATTGCATTTTCCATCTATCTCTCACAACATGACATGTTCTATCGACATGCCATGGGTACAGTATAGACAACTCCAAGAAAAGGATGTGAACCAGGAAATCGATAAGAATTGCAAAAGGAGGCGATCTCAAAGATATTGATAAGAATTGCTAGAGTGCCTAGGTGAGCTCTGCCAAAATTTCACTCTTTTTTATAAATTAGAACATCTTCATCTTTATTTGTTTGATAAGAGTCAATACTATCATGGGATGTTTGTTATTAAAACTTCTGAATGTCTTAGCAGATGTTTCATATTCAGCTACATAAAGATACACTGGTATGTGGATTAAAAAGATGTTACTGGTACAGGTTAAAACTGTGTTGGCTAGTAGTCTTCCATGCATATTCTTCTTCTTCTCTAGCAGTGAAAGAAGCTCACATATATCTCTCAAATTTAAATTTCTCAAAGCCAGCAATGCTATGTACGTAAAAGTAAGTGAATAACCCTTGCTCACAAATAATTGTTGAATATATAGATGGAACTGGTAGTAGTTGGGTCAAGGAATTAACTGTAACAGACGTCTGCAAAGCGTGCAGTATGTGAATATTGTTGTAGTGAATTTTGGAGATTTTGATGCAGCACAGAGCAAATCCAGTTGGTGATGAAATCACTAATGTAGAAGAAACAAAATACAAGGATGGTGAGAACGGCAGAACAACATGATACTAAAGCAACATGAATATAGTAGTCCTAAGACTCTTTGTAATCACAACAGGTGTTAGTACTATTGTGTTTATTATCACCAGACCCCGGCCTCTAACTTCCTATGTTTCTTACAGGTCAAAGCACAAACTCATGAACAGAGGTTCAACTTAAGGTGACCACTAACGTTGGGCATCTAGGTATGAAACTCTACTTACTTGGACGGGTGTAGAGCGGCAACAGAGAATGGCTAGAGAGAGACAATGATGTAGGGATGATTTTCCAGAGAGCCACCATGTAGTGACGAGGGAGACAACACCGAACTGGCTCATCGTCTGGCGTTCAATTCTCAAGAGGTGGGATCTGATCGTGGAGGAAGATGATGCTGGGGATGGATGATGGCTGGCCTAAGGTGGGACGTCCCTGTGTTGAGGATGACGGCTGGCCCAAGCTGTGATTGTGCAGATGGGTGATGGCCGGCTGCCTCACGCTCGGCTAGTGTACGAGGTTTGTTGCTAATGGTGGAGATGGATGATGGCAAGAGGAATCCTGGACACGCGTTTGTTGGGTAACATGGGGTTGTTTCCTTTTGTTGGAGAGAATCTTGAGATATTTGATTTGGTAGCGAATTGATCAGGTAACGATTTGTAGGGATATTAACCCTAAAATACATGCGGTAATAAGGAAAATGGGGGCTCAAATAAACCAGTTGGAGGGAAGGACGTGGGAGGGAAGAAAAACGAAGCCTGCGTGGCGAGGGAATTGAATCGATCGATGGGAGCCATACTAACGAACGAAACGACCACTGACCATCGCAACCGCAGACTCCTAAAGAAGTAGAGATATACGCACATACATTCATATAAACGTACGCACGCATACGTTACTCGTATGAGCATTTCGAAAGATTGAGTCGGCACATTATCTTAAGATTGAGATGCTAAAAGCATCTACAGTCGGGCGCCCCAAATCCTCCCCAAACGCCCGGGCGGGCCGACCGGTCACGATTTTTCGACCCAGACGGACGCCTCAAACGGGTCTCAAACGCCCGGGCTAACCGGCACCCCTCATATCCAACCCAAATATGGGGCGGATATGGACGCACCCGGGCACGCCCGGCACGTCAGACCCGGCCAAATGTTGGACCACCCGACCCCACATATATTCGTCCCCATCCGCTTGCCGGAGCAAACCCTAGCCACTTCACTCCACTCCTCTCCATTCCCCTCCGCCACCCGAGCTCACCTCCGGCGGTTTCCGGCCTTCTCCGGCATGGCAGGCAGCGGATCGGACTCTGAACAGTCCGGATCCGTCGACTGGGGTGTCATCCCGTGTGGGTTGGAGGAGACAATGGCAGTCCGCATTGCACTCCGTCGCTCCCGGGAGGACAGCGCCTGGCCGACGAACGGATCCGTCCGCCGCGACGCCATAGCATCGTCTCACCGGGCGCTCGAGGTCCTCTAGTGCTGGATCCTCGCGGTCTCGGCAGCCGGAACACCTCTCCTTCCCGATAATCGGTCGGGCAGAGTATGAGTCCCACCGGGAACGGGCAGCCCGCCGTGGGAAGGAGAGGATAAGGGCCGTCGAGGCTCGTATCGCGGTGGAAATGGCGGCGGCAGATGCGGCGGCGCGGGCGGCCGCAGAGGAGGAAGCCATCTGCGTCCGCATTGTGAAGAAACGGCAGCGGAGGAACACGCGCGCCCTCGCCCGAGAGCAGAATCGGGCGGTCCGTGCCATGGCCGGACTGCCACCGAAGGAGGAGAAGGAGGACAACGACGACGAGGACAGCTCCGGCGACGAGCAGATCCGGCTCGATCTGTACTGCGTCTTCGACCGGTACTTCCGCGAGAAGGACGGCAAGGACGCCGGGAAGGGCAAGGGCAGCCGTGGATGAAGTCCACCATAGCCAAACATGTCAAATTTGGATAGTCCGATGTCATGTTTAGTTAGTAGTGATGGAGTAGCCGGACGATGTGTGTGCATCGACGTAGTTGCATGAGTATAATAATTGAGATGTCCGGATGTGAATTACATTATTTAAAGGGTGTCCGGTCAATGCTCGACGCGTCCGTGGGCGTTTAAGGGGTCGGATTTGCCAAGTCCGGCTGTGGATTCTCTAAATAGACGTGCGTGAACTAGCTTCGCATGCAGCATTCCAGATCAGCTCTTTTTCAGAGCGACAATTCAGCTTTGTTAATAACAAGTCTAAGCGCAATCATTGACACCTGTGCTAATCCCGTGCGACCCATTGGTCGGAGGCCCGGTCTCCTGCAAAGCATAGGTGTCGCCATATGCCGGGGCTGTTTGGTTCCCAGTCACACCTTGCCACACTTTGCCACACCTCATCTTAGGCAAATTTGATCAAGTTAGGTAGGTGTTTGGTTCTAGCCACACCTAAGGCAAGAATATTTTTATGAGACCCCACATGTCATAAGACACAAAAAGTGTGACAAGATTCCCTTAGGCAAGCCAAAGTGTGACTAACAATTTGAGCAATTCAAGTAAGACAAGCGTGACAAAAATCATGTGGCAATATATGGCAAAGATAGTCGCAGTCCAAACAGGCCTGCCGTAGTGTAGCGGAAGCCCTCCGCCGAGGGGCCCCGGCATCTTCACGCGCCGCCCATCTTCTCCGCACACGACAACCAGCACTGCATGTGCATGCACCTCGTCATCCGCACGTCCCAGCTCACGCATGTTTCTGCAAACCCAACAAGTACTATGGCCGTGCCACCTCGTGAGCCGCCGTCCGTCGCAGGCTCTCAGCGCAGCTCGGCGCCGTCCGGCCGGTTTGTTCGCGGGCGGAAGGCGGGACGGAGGTGCTGGAAAACACACGCGGACACGGGGAAGTGGCTCTGTCGGCCCCTGCCCCCGAGCGACGTCTCACCGGACGGCCTCCCCCTCCCTGTTAAACAATCCGAAAGCTTCACGTCCGTGCTTTTGTCCACGGGGCAGCGGCTGTGAAGCGTCGCTGTGGACCGTTGTGCGCGTGCGGTTGCATGTACTACTATCCAGCTCACGCCAACTCCCTACCAGAGCAATTTTGTGTGGGGATTCGGAGGGTGGAGATGCGCGTATCGGCTGAGATTGACGGCTCCTCGTCGTTTGCTTGGATGTGTTTGGTTGTCTTTTTTTTTGCCACAAAAGAATGTGGTTGGTTCTCGCTCGCCTACTCTTCAAGAGAGCTTTTATTTCTTCTAAAAAAGAAAACTTTTATGACCTTCCAACCAAAGGCCATGTTCATATTTCCGTTCCCTTGCTATAATTAGACAACATGTAATTAATTTACAATCACAACTGATAATTATTATTTTTACAATCACAACTGATAATAGTTGTATTATAGTTTGATTTGGCTGGTATCCATATCCGTTTTCTAATAGAGACATGTGTTGTGTTGTATCAGAGCATCTACAACCACAATTACAAATCCGGCGCCCTACGCGTCCACGGACGCGTCCGGGCGCGTCCGTGGACAATGGCCGGTCAGTACTCAAATTTTCGTCCGCACATCCGCGTAGCTCATATCCAACACATTATATCCATACTACG
This sequence comes from Thinopyrum elongatum, assembly GCA_011799875.1. Taxonomy (NCBI): domain Eukaryota; kingdom Viridiplantae; phylum Streptophyta; class Magnoliopsida; order Poales; family Poaceae; genus Thinopyrum; species Thinopyrum elongatum. The sequence continues at coordinate 439,387,294 of CM022299.1, forward strand.
CATGCAACGTGATGAACTAGTCTACATACCTCAAACAACGCACAAAGAAATAGGCATCAAACGGACAACGAAATGCACATAAACCCACTTTACATCACCCAAAAGATCACCACAGTTTGTCGTCGGATATGTTCTAAACTAAAACAACTAAACAACAATAATATTTAACGGAGGAGGAGTGTCTTCACCACTTCCTCGCCCGCCCTTTGCCCTTTCGGTCGCTGACGCAGCTGTAGGCGTCCGCGACAGGTGGTGGTTCGTCGAAGTCGGAGTCGTTGTCGTCCGAGGAGGAATATGAGATGACGAGCAACCCCTTCATCCTTTGGACGGCTCGGTCCTGTTGCCACTTTAGCTTCACCATCCTCGCCGCCGGAACGCCTTGGCGTTTTTCCTCTGGAGTCGGCGAACATCCACCTCCGCCGTCGTAAGCGAACAACGGTAGACCCAATCGAGGAGGCGCTCCTCCTCATCAAGCACTGCCGGTAATCCGCGGCGGCGAACGTATTGCTCTGCAGCGTCCCTCTCCCTTGCTTGTTGCCTCTAGCGGATGGTGCGCGCCTCCGGCGTGCGCGTCCGCGGGGCCGGCGGAGCGGACACTAGCACTCGCCGCTGCAAATTGCGGAGCAGCGGCTGACAGGAGAGGTGGACGACGGGCCAACGACGCAGACTGAGCAGCCCTCGCGGAGCTGCGCGTGGGTCGGGAGGGGCCAGCTCCGGCGTCCGCGCTGCGCGGGCGAGGAAGCGGCGACGAGGCAGATCCGGAGCTGCCTCCCGTGTTGTACCGCTCCAGCGCAATTGCGAGGGCCAACTCCTCGTCGACATCGAGCTCGGAGTCGAAACGGCTCTCGGAGCTCGACATGCTCACTGGACTGGATCGAAACCGGAGAAATCGAAGGAGGGAAGAAGAAGAGACGAAGCGAGGGCGGAGTAAAGTGATCTAGGGTTTCTGAATTGGTGTTTTTTGTGAAGAGTGAGTGGGTCAATGGTTGGCCGGGCTGACGTGGTGGACGCATCCGAGCCGCCTCATATCCGCCCTACATTTGTGCTGGATATGAGGGGCGCCGAACAGTTGGGCGTTTGAGGTCGGTTTGAGGAGCCCGGGTGGGTCTTTTTTTTTACCGGTCCGCCCGGGCGGGTGTTTGAGGCCGGTTTGAGGCGCCTGGCTGTACATGCTCTCATCCACCCTAGAAATTTGCAGGGGCATGCACCTGCCCAGCCGTGTCGGCCGGTCGATTGCCTCATGATCTGCAAAGTCGTTGGGTCCCGCACGAGGACAACAAGTTTTTCAGTTTTATTTTCTAAATCTTACGATTTTGTTGGTCACGGGCTCTTAAACTTACGATTCTGTTGGTCGCTCGTATCAAGTTTCGGAAGTGGAAACTTAATGAAGTTTTAAAAACTTGTCAGAACATATTCGAAATAGATCTCATCTGAAATCCCTCGTCACTAGAAACATGAATATGCAAATGAAACTTAATTTAGACTTTCAATTCAGAATTCAAAAGCCAAAGAATGAATGGGTTGCGTGCCCTGCCACTATGAGCTACAAATTCCCTTCCTCATCCACCCTCTTAAGTAACCTTGACCCCCATTGCATCATTTTAGGTGATCCATGATGATGTTCATCAAAACACTCCCCCTACTTGTCCACGGGCACGTCTAGACATGTGCGCCTGGTATTTCCTACTTGTGTGCAGACAAAGTGGAACCCAACGACATCCCCTTCTTGTTTGTAGACACTGGAAAGCATATAGGTGGCAACATAGTCTCATGCACCCTATGTACACGTGACATACTAGGTAGCTTAACACACTAAAACCCTAGAGGGCGCTGCTAAAAGGGTTACTGAAGTAGAGGTGGAGCTCAAAGGAGGTTAGGCGGTCGTCACTGGCATCATCGTCGTTGGAGGACCCACGCCAATCGTCATCGTTGTCCCTGCAACATCTCTAATGGGTTGCGGTGGCAACGGTTGGGTGGGAGTTCGTCGAACAAGATGGTGGGCGGTGTAGAGAGAGAGAGAGGGGGGGAGGGAGAGAGAGAGAGAGGGGGGGGAGGGAGAGAGAGAGAGAGAGTACAAGAAGGTTGGTGGATAGCGTGGGTTGACGTGCTGGATAGTCATGACGTCCCGTACCTCTACCCTTTGTTTGACACCAGAGTGGGGGTGTCAGACTCGACGGGTCGGGTAGGGGAGCCTGTTGGATGCCCGTTTTGTTTGTACCGTTCAATCTGGTCAAGTGGAGAAGCCTGTTGGAGATACACTTAGCCTATTGTAACGCGCACGATGCTTTTTTCTTGGACAACGGTAGCCCGGTTCATGGACATTTGATACCCACACACTCTACTTTCTCAACTTGAACACAATCGAGGCCATCATCAAATTGTTTGGATGGCAACACTTAAGGGACATTGCCGGATGCTATCTAATTGAGGCATTACTAACTTGAAGCCATGAAGAGCACCAGCTACTTGTTGGACCCATATGATGTAAGGTGCATATGAGTACACATGACTGAGACGTTTTTCTTCGCCATCTCTCTCTCTCACTTTCCCATCTCAACCGCATCCTCTTTCGGTAAGGCATTTCATGCAACCCTTCTACTGTCCATGTCCTCTCTTTAACCACCTATCCTCCGCAAACTATCTTGGTATGCCAATGGCACTGAACCTAACACCTGACCGAAGGATACTATCACCGAGCCGTCGACCAATCTCCATCTCAGTTTCTCATAACCACACGATCTCCATGTTGCATTTTGCAAGGTACTACACATGATCAACACCTCACTGAATTAATAGAAATATATTAGAGAGGTCTAGTCTAGATGATGGGGCAAATGCACGAGCGCGAGTGGAAGATGATTCAATCAATAATTTTTTTGCATGAAAACTTTCGACATATTCATTATCAATCATGGCAATACAAGAAACATCAGAAATAATAAAAATTACATCCAGACCCATAGACCACCTAGTGACGAGTAAAAGCACTGAAGCGAGCTGCCGTCATCATCTCTTCCTCATCGGAGCCGGGCAAAACTTGTTGTAGTAGACAATTGGGAAGTCGTTGTGCTAAGGTCCCGTTGGACCAGCGCACCAGAACAACAATCGTCGCCGATGAAGATAAGCATAGATCGGAAGGATCCAACCTGAAAATACACTAACGTAGACGAACGAAGACCGGATCCGAGTGGGTCCACCAAAGACAACCACCGACCGAATCCTGCGAGGTCCGCCAGAGACACACCTCCACACGCCCTCCGACAATGCTAGATGCACCATCGGGACGGGGGCTAGACGGGGAGACCCTTATTTCATCTTCAGAGAGCCGCCGCCGTCTCGTCTTTCTAAACAGGACATAAACCCTAGCAAAAATCAAAGAAACATATAAAAATGGAGCCCTCCCACCGGCAAAGACCAGGGTCCACCGCGCGCCCATGGCCCTAAGGCCACATGAGACGAGATGGATCGGCGCCGCCGCCGGCGGGAGGCAAAAACCCTAGCCGCCTGTTCGTTAGGAGGAAGAGCGAAGTGGTAAGTCTTGCCAGCTACTCCGATTCAATCAATATTTTCTTACTCTCTTCGATCCAAAATAAGTGACGTGGTTTTAGTTGAACTGGAACCTAAACCGGAGTGAGTATTGAATAATGCGCAAACATAAAAGGTCAGGCAATTATCCCTTTCCACAGCAAGGCCGTGCACGAGAGGTTTTTATTCATTTGAACTTTTGGGTCGTCTCTCTCTCTCTTCCGTTCCGTTCCAACAGGAACGAACGCGAGAAGAGGAGGAACCTTTCCTTTAGGACGCCGATAACTGCCACACGTGTGGCATAATGGCCACCCGACCACACGACCCTGTGTGGCATACCCGCAGGCAGCCCGCATGACGTTGTGTGGGCGAACATTAGACTGCCCACACGTGTGGCAGGAAGGCAGCTGGACCGAACGAATCATTCGGGACGATCGCTCTCCCCGCCCGCACGATTTCGTGCAATGCGATCGCTGCCACCACCCGAACGTCCATCATATCGGCCCTACAGGCCTTTTCTATATTGGGCCCTACAAGCTTAGTAAAGAAAAAGAAGCCCAGATTTTTTTCCGTGACAAAAAAAGCCTACGATGCCATCCAACAACTTTAAAAGTAGGAAAAACTATGTGAATTTCCAGAAAAGTTGCCACTACATTTACGACTTGCCATCATGTTATTTTTTACAAAAATGGCAGGGTTTACCAAAACATATTAAATTGTCATGGCAGAAAGAAAATATGTTTCGGAAAATGACATGAACTAAAATGTTCTATAGATCATCATCCATACACTATAAGTTCCATGATGCATAGGCTATATTTGCCATGGGCCATGGCAACTTTTTTGAAAAATGTTCTATATATCATGATACATAGACTAAAAAATGCATAGACTTTCATGGCATGATAAACAAATAAAAACACAGTTTTGCTGTGATAATAAAGCCCAGATTTACCATCCTATAAAACGGAAAGATGAATTTGCCGTAATACATAAGAGTGACAAACAAACTAGTACAAAAAAATCCCAATGGTTCAAACCGAAAAAATGCCAGTCGTACCTACAAGCAAAATTTGCCATGGTCAAAAAAGATATTTTTTATATTAAAAATGAAATAAAAAGGAAAAGTTCATGGCAATTTGCATCTGTATCATGGGGGCAGAAAAAAATGGATTAAAAAATTTGTGTATGTTTTTCCGTGCCAATCAAACAACACAAAAAAAGATTAAAATTGCCATGGCAAATGCATATACAAATTTACTGTGGGATTTTTTTGTCAAAATTGCCATGCTTATATATGATTTCTTTGCCATTGTGAAATAATAAAAAAAGATATCAAAAATTGCCATGGCAAAAACATGTTCCATGGTATTTTATCAAAACTTGCCATCTTTGTGTAATTAAATTGCCGTGTATATAAAACAACACAAAAATAAAGATCAAAATTGCAATGGTAAAAGCGTATTCTAATTTGCCATGGAATATTTAATCAAATTTGCCATGCTAATATAAAAAAATTACCATAAATGTAAAAAAATACAAAAATGATCAATAGTTGCCATGGCAAAAGCATGCTCAAAATTGCCATGGTATTTTAACAAAATTGCCATGATTGTGAAATAATTAAAAAAAATCAAAAATTGCCATGGCAAAAGCATGTTCAAAACTGGCCATGGTATTTTATCAAAACTTGCCATCTTTGTGTAATTAAATTGCCGTATATGTGAAACAATGCGAAAAGAAGATCAAAATTGCCATGGCAATGCATATTCTAATATGCCATGTATTTTTTTTATCGAATTTGCAATGCTAATATAAATAAATTTGCAATATTGTGAAATATTACAAAAATGATGAATAGTTGCCATGGCAAGGGAATGTTCAAATTTGCCATGGTATTTTACCAAATTTTGCCATATTTGGTGTCATTAATTTGCCGTGTAATGGAAATAACACAAAAAATTGTCAAATTTGCCATGGAAAAAAATGTATATTCGAATGCCATGGCAAAATGCATATTCAAATGTGACGACCCCGGCTTAATCGTGCACTAACCATACACGCAACTGCGCACGATCAAGCCTAATGACTCACTTGAAGATATCACAACACAACTCTAAAACATAAATAAAGTCATACAAGCTTTATATTACAAGCCAGGGCCACGAGGGCTCGAATACATAGCTCGATGGCATACAAGCGTCAGCGGAAGCATCAGATATCTGGGTACAGATATATTACAGAGAGAGAGACAAGCCTTTAGAAGGCGGGGTAAAATAAAATACTACGATCGAAAGGCGTAGGCCTCCTGCCCTGGACCCTCCGATCCTACTCCTGGCCGTTAGTCGGCTCCTCGTAGTAGTAGTACTCTCCGGGCTGGTAGTAGTAGTGGTCGTCGACGGGGGCGACTGGCTCAGGGGCTCCGTCGTCTGGTGGCATCAAATGGATATGGGGAGAAAAAGAAAGTAAAGCAAACGTGAGCACTCATCCGAAGTACTCAGCAAGCAAGGATCTACACTACATATGCAACATTTTCAAAGAGAGGCTGTATATGTGGACTGGGCTGCAGAAATGCCAGAATAGAGGGGAAAGCCTAGTCCTATCGAAGACTAGCATCTTCAACATCTTTAGCAGTCTTGCAGCATTAGAAGAGTGCAGATTAACATAAAGTAAAGTAGTAGTAAAGTCATCAACCTCAGCCTGAGATCCTTTCTCGACTCCCTGCGAGAAAGCAATCCCAGAGCCGTACTATCCAGTTCTCATCTCAAGTTCTAGTTGTACCGATCGGGATACAACTCCGAGTGTCCGTTACCGTAGGACAGGCTATCGATAGAAGTTTCTTCCCTGCAGGGGTGCACCAACTTACCCACCACGCTCACTTAACTTCGGCCGGACACACTTTTCTGGGTCATGCCCGGCCTCGGCTAAGCAACACGCCGCAACCCGACCAAATACTTAACAGAGAGGTCAACACGCCAGACTAAACCTATGCCCCCAGGGGTCTTGGGCCTTCGCCCTCGGGAACTCCTGCGCGTTGCGTGGGCGGCCGGAAGCAGACCTGGCAACCCCTTAATACAAGCGCGGTTGCGTAACCAGTCCAATCCAGCGCGCGCCGCTCAGTCGCTGACGTCTATTAAGCTTCGGCTGAAGTATACGACGCAGAACGCCCATACTATGCCCACGTGATGGTTAGTGCTATCAGGCCAGAGGCCCCTCGGATCAAATATCCAAACCGTTAGTGAATTAGGAGCGCACAGAAACGAGCAGAGACTCACGATCGATGTGACCCCGTCGCCCCGTCTCGAGAACTTGCGGCAAGGGCTAAGAATGCCCGGCCACACCTCGTAGTAATCTCGCGGGCACCTCTCAGGTCAACCCGACTCCACATCACTTCGCATTCATGCTCGCGCGGGTACCCCTCAGGGCCGACCCGTCTTTAGTATCATGTTTCAGTGTAAGTCACAGTAACAATAGTAACCGTGTGTCTAACACCAAGGGAACCCTGAGGAATCACCCTCGATGGAGTCCCACCTGATGTTCTCGTCAAGGTGAATGAAGGAGGTATCACCCTCGAGGTCCACACTTGAACAGTTGCACGACGATGTCGTTATCGGGGGTGGTGTAGGAGGAATCACCCTCGCTTACCACGACCGATTAACTAACCTACAAGGTTATCATCAGAAGTGCTGACGAGGTATCACCCTCGGCACTCGATAGTAACCCAGTAGTGTCGCGCAATTTAAGGGGGAAGTGACGTGCGGTGCTAGGGTCTGATCTTCGATCCCGTTGCTTGGGTCTTCTGAGAGTCCAGCGGGACAGTCGGGACAAGTGGGTCTCTGATAAGGCTCTACCCATCCTATACTAAACAGTTTAGGAGAACAGGCAGGTATCAAAAGTAGGCTACAATAAAACAGGCTATGCAGCAGATATAAGACAACAGTAGCAACAGTACTTCTAATGCAAGCATAAGAGAGAAGAGAGTGGGCGATATCGGAATGCTCAAAATGGGGGTGCTTGCCTGATTGCTTTGCAAACACCAACTGGTCTTCAATGAGGTAGACGATCTTCGGGTCATCGTCGGTCTCGGGGTCTATCGAGAGAAAGGGGGAGAAGAAACAAATAAATACACGGTGACGAAAGTGATCACAAAGCAAGACATGGCAATACGCGGTGTTAGGGGTGACCTAACGCAGCGATACACGTCGTAGGTGAAGCGGGAAAATATCTGGGATATTTTCCCAGCTCTGGGCATCTGTCAGACAGATGAACCGGAGGGGAAGGTTTCATGTTCGGGTAGTTAGAGGCATGTGACAGATAAACGGAGAGCGTATTCTGATTCGTCTCGTCGTTCTGAGCAACTTTCATGTATAAAGTTTTTCGATCCGAGCTACGGTTTATTTTCTATGAATTTCTAAAGATTTTAGGCATTTTCTGAAATTATTTAATTTAACAGATATTCTAAACTTGGTATATGACGTCAGCATGACATCACTTTTGCGTCAGCAGGTCAGCTGAGGCTTGACCAGTCAAAGGGGGCCCACTGGACCCACCAGTCAGTGACTGGACTGATCCAGTCAGCTGGTTGACCAGTCAACTGGGTCCAGTGGGACCCAGTGGTCAGTCTCTAATTAGCTTAACTGTGATTTTGTTTAATTAATCAGTCTGTTTAATTCGAGGGCCCAGTCTATCAGTGATACATTTGTTAGTGGTCCAATTAGCACTAATCCTATCTGCTACAGTACATGGGCCTGCTTGTCAGTGGCGTTAGCATTTGAGATTAGTGCCTAATCTAACAGTTAACGGCCCGGGCCCACATGCCAGGGACCCAGGCGAGGTTCAAACGCTCGCATGCGCCGGCGGCGAGGCCCGACGCGACGGCGGTAGCCGGAACTTGGCCTCCGGCGACCATTCGAGCGGCGGCTGACACGGATCGGTAGAGGGGCTCGCCGCGCATCCTTCCATGGCACAGGACGGGGCTAGGACGGCCGGGAACGACGGCGACATCGACCACGGCGGACGCCGGAGCTCGGTCGAGCTCGGGAACGGCGTTGTAGAGGGCAAACCGACTAGCATTCGACTCCTGCGACACCTACGCGGGCTAGCTAGGTGGATGGAAGGAAGCACGGGACCAAAAGCCCATCGAAGCGTCGCCGGAGATGAGGTCGGGCGGCGGCGCGCTTCGGGTCCGAGCAGGGCGGGCGTTATCGCGCACGCGGGGGTAAACGAAGGGGTCAGGGGAATGACCAGAGGCTCACCGGGCGGCTATGTCGAGCCGTCGACAGCTTAGGAGCAGAAGCGCGCGTCGGGGAAGCCGCCGGAGTTGAAGGGGATTGGCGGCGGTCGGTGAGGAAGGCGGTGGGGATCCGGCACTGCAGGGTCTCCCGGCTTGCGCTGAGGGTCTGGGGCGACCTGGAAGACGTCGGCGGTGCGGTTGAGCCTGTCGGGGAGGAGAGGGAGGCACGGTGGCCGTCGTGGTGGAGACGCGCGACGGCGGCGGCGTTCGGCATCGACGAGAGAGAGAGAGGGAGCGGTGGAGAGCGAGGAAAAGGGGAGAAGACGGCGAATGAAGGAGGGGCCAGGGGAGATGGCCCGAGGCGAGGCTTATCCCCTCGTCCACCTACCGTGTTGCGGTGGCGAGCGGTGGCCGGCGCGGGAGCGCTCGCCCACAGAGACGACGACACGGAGGTGAAGAAGGACGACGGGCAGGTGGGAGTGGGCTGGGCCAGCGCGGCCCAGTTGCCAGGTAAGTGGCCTTTGGCCTTTTTTTTTTCCTTTCTTTGTTTTCTGTTTTACTTTTATTTATTTAACAGAGAGGGAAAAGGATTTATTTGGGCATCCAAAATTATTCTGAAAAATGTGAAGCCAAGTCACATAATTCCTTAACAATATTTGGCACTGCCACAAATAATTTGGAGGCCAGTGGACTTCGTTTGGAATTTTTCATAAATAAATTAGCATTTAAAAAGGCCGGAATGGTGCTGCTTTAATTGCTAAAGCTCATCTGTGCTCAAGGGTGATGTTGTGTTCCTTAGCACATAGTTGTCTTGGATTATTTGCAAGATGATGAACATTTTCTCAGCAACTTTTGGGCAAGTTTATTTTGCACTTGTGATTTGAATTTGAATTAAGTGGTGGAATTTGAAATGAGATATTATGCAATGAAGATCAAGCATAGTTAACCAGGGTGACTTGGCATGATCAGAGAGTGATCACTGTGGTGTGAGGCTGGGGATGTTACAACAAAATTTTTGTGGGTTTTTTTTAATCAAATTTGCCATGCTTATGTAAAAACAGTTGCCATGAATGTGAAATTATACAAAAAATGATCAAAAATTGCGATGGCAAAAAGCATGTTCAAACTTGCCATGGCGTTTAACCAAGACTTGACATCTTCTTTGGTATTAAGTTGCCGTGTATGTGAAACAGCACAAAAATCGCCATGAACATGGCAACATATTAAACTACATTTGCCATGCTCTCATAGAACTCAAATTGCCATGTTGCAAAGAAAAAACATGGCAACACATCATATATTTACATGGCAACACAACCCTTTTGTTAGTTCCGTGGCAACACATCATGGCAAATCTAAAAAGTTGAGTTGCCATGGCAACTAAAAACGAAAAAGTTTGGCATTTTGATAAAAATAACACAAGAAATTTGAATGTGTATTTGCCATGGCAATATTTTCCATCATTTCTTTGTGCTATTTTTATCCGTGGCAAATTTGTTAAACATTTTTCCATGGCAAATTGTTCTAAATTTATGTCATGGCAAATTGTTCTAAATTTATGTCATGGCAAATCTGTTATTTTTTTTCCATGACCAACACTCTAGTTAGCCATGGCAAATCTGTAACTTTTTTTCACATGACAAACACTCTAGTTAGCTCAAAGGTAAATTTGCCATGGCAACTATACCATCGGGATGAGGGTAAATGTGCCACCTGAACTAACTTGCCTCTCCAAAAATTAAGAGCAAAAAATCATCATATTCCTCAACACGCTGCACATCAAGCAAAAATGGTAGAGGCATACTAGAAAAGCCATAGGAGAGATGGCAAACGTATTGTATGTGCTGGCCCATACATGCAATGGTGGAGCTCGCCGTAGAAAAGCGACGCATAAGAATCGCTCCAGCTTGGGCGCGTGCTACGCTAGATGGCGGCGCACAGCAGCGCCACGAGCCGCGGGAGCTCGCCTCGAGCGTGCAGCTCGAGCACCAGCTGCCACTGGCCGGGCGCATCAGCACCCGCCGCATCTGGAAGCGGCCCCCGGCGAGGAGGATGCAAAACTCGCGGCGGACACCTGCGCGCCCACGGCCGGGCCCATTAGCACCCACCGCATCTGGAAGCGCCCCGCCGTCTCGAGGCCGCCGCGCCCGGAGAGAGCCAGCCCGGAGATAGCGGTGGTGACCTCCGCCCGCCGGCCCACCCCCACGACGGAGACGCCGTCGCCTGCTCTGTCGTCCGCGTCGTGGCTATCGCCTCCCCTTGCATCGGTGCCTCCATGACCTAGCCGCCGCAGCCCCCTTCCCGCGCGGGATCTGGAGAAGTTTGCCGTGTTTTAGAATTTTCCAGAATTTAACAAGTAAATTTGACATGGCAATGTAGGTACTAAATTTGCCATGGCAAGTGAAAACTATATGTTGCCATGGCAATGAAAAGTGTAGAATCTGCCATGGATGTGTAGTTATATTTGCCATGTCAACAAAGATAGAATTGCCATTACAAATATAAAAATAGCAAAATTTGAAGAACCTGCCATGAGAGCATTACAAAGGAAAGCTAAAATTTGCCATGTTCGGAAAACATGAATGTGATGGACTTCATGAGATCACAATGCACAAGAAAAACACATAAACACATGGCAACAAAACAAACACTTATATGACAAATGGCACGGACGACTGTATGATCCTCTCCATGAAGATTTGAATTGCCATGGCAACTACTACGTCCCATCCAATACTAAAAGCATGAAAAAATACAGATTGAAAATTACCATGGCAACTATGGATTGAACATGGGAGGATTAATATCAAAAACTATCACAAAACATCATATTGAAAAAATGAAAACAAAAAACTGATCATCAATTGACAATGATCATCGCACTAAAAAATTGGGCACCTTTGGCACAGGTTGTTCATTTATGAAACAAACAAATCTTCTGAATGCTAAAACAGGGTAAGGTATAATGAAGGTTTAACTAAGTGAATTACGATGTGGCTCACAACACAAACTGCATGATGCTGAAAAACAACACAAGTACTCTAACAGTCGAAATCTGGCAACTTCGGCCACGGTCGCCAGCCACGAATTCAAAGGGCACAACTCCTCTGTATATCGATATTGAGGGAAGGAAGCAGGGGTAAGGCGCAGCTCACCTTGGGGACGTGCTGGTGAGCACGGGGGAGTCCAGGGAAGCAGGACGACGGCAGGAACTAGAGGAGAGCATCGGTGGCGAGCCCGCCTCCACTGCGCCGGCCCGCCTCACACGCGCGACGCCATCCTTTCGTCGGTGGAACTCCTCTCTGCAGTGGCCCTCCTCGGCTCCGCTGCCACCAGCCATGGGAATGGCTGCGCGGGGGAGGTTAAGATGTCGGACATGCCGTGCGCTTCCACGCCCTCGAGCAATCCACCGCACGCGTCTCCACATCGTCGTCGATGCGCGCTGCGCCACCCCCGCCGCTGCCGACCCCGTGCTGGATGCGGGGGCTGGTTGGAGGGGATTGGCGCCCTCGCCGTCGCCTGGTCGCAAGGGTTGGCACTGCCGGCGCCCGTGGCCTGCTCTGCCAGAAGCATCCCCTGCTCCGTCGGCTCCTCGTCCACGACGTGGTGCCGAATCGAGGCGGAGCTGCGTGCGCTCGATGCGGGGACAACGAGACCCGACCTCACCCGCCAACCTCGGCGACGACGGCAGGTCGACGCCGGCAGCCCGTCTTCAGATCCGGCGACGAAAAGGGGGAGAAGACAATGAGGAGTATTGGGGGAGGGGGCCGCTGGGGTGGGGGTGAAGGGGAATTGTGCCATCGAGCCGGAATCTTCTCTCTCAATCGTCGGGATCCTCTCTCTCCGTCTGCTCACTCGCTCGTTGTAGTGTGGGTGGGGGCGGGGCGTCGGGGGGGGGGGCGGGCGGGGGGGAAGGGGGGGGGGGGGCGCAGGTACACGAGAAGGGTGGGAGTGAGCGAGCGAGGAGAGGACAGCGTTCGGGCGAGGACCCAAACAGCCCGCACGACCGCTACTGCTGACGTGGCTGTGCGCCCTGCTTTAAGATTGATACAGCGCATCTAACGACAGAGAGGGCGTTCGGGCGAAGTGGTCTTAGCCCACACGTGTGGGCATTAGTATTTTCGTTCCTTTATTGCGCTCTGGTACAAAAAAGAAAAGAAACGAGACCAAAAGCGAAGCCAAGGGGCAGACAAAAACTCCACTCTCCCACCCACCCACGCCGCTCCACACCCATCCTTCTCACTGCTGCGACTGCGAGCAAGAGAGAGAGCGAAGGAGAGAAAGGCGAAGCGGCTCTCGTTTCGGTCGCCCCCTTCTGCCCCCTCCACATACCACTCGGATCCGAAATTCTCAACCCCGCTCCCGCCCCTGCTCCACTCGTCCTCTACTCGTCGTCGTCCACTGCACGGCAACCCCAGAGCCAGCGCCCGGGGGCCGGCGGCCCGGAGCGGGGGAGAGGCGGAGGGGATGGACCCCGAGAAGCGCGGCTACAAGTTCCGTATCCTTTTTTTTTGTCGTCTGCTTACGCTCCGAGAGCTGTTATTGGTTCACGACTCCTGTTCTTGGTTCGATTTAGCTCGCGGGGGCCGCAAGAGGCAACTGTTTCTTCGAGTAATCCGGGTGGGCATTTGCGGTCCAGCGGACGGAGATTGATATTTCCCCCGCAAATTCGTGTGTTCGCTCGCGGTTTGTCGAAGCAACGCGGGGGGGGGGGGGGGGGGGGGCGGGGGGATAGACAGAGGCAGATTTACCCCCTTTTGTCTCCCCTTTCTTGGCAAGCTACGTCCAGGAAGGCTCTGCCATTTCTTTTCTGAAGAATGTTGGCAGGAGAGCTGCCAAATCCGTTGATTAGAAAGGGCTATTACAGGAACACCCCCGTTTCTTGAAGCAACTATACTAAGCTAAGCCTTGAGCGTTGCAGCTTCCCCCCTTCTGCCCCAATTTAGGTTCGCAATGCCTGGTAATCAAATTACATTTTTTGCCTTTCAAGCAACTACTCATTACTAAGGGGATCTCAAATGTTCCCTCACAAAAAAGAATAACAGGAAGTAAAGATCAAATGCTGACACGCTTAGGATGATTCAGTAAAAAAACAGTAATGTGGTATTTTTCATAGCTGTCATAGACACAAAGGAAAATTCCCCATGAGGTTGGGCTCAATGGAAATTTTCCTCTGGAGTTGCATAGTGTTCCATAGGAAAAGTTGTTATGTAAGCCCTGCAGAATAACTTTCTTAGGAGCGTAATCCTCCAAAATTCATATTAAAGTTCTTGGAATCAAAGACATCCAAGTTATTGTTGAAGGACCAACGAACAGTTCAAACCCATACTTCAATAGTTCCTCGAGACGAAATTTTGTGGTAAGGAATCAAGTCGCAAACGTCTTTTTTCTTTCGGTGCAACATGCTTTATCTGCACTTGTCCTTACCATGCATATCACCTCACTTTCCAAGCTACAGCATAATTATGTCAACTAGAAAAATGGTTGGGGGTGATTTGCCTTTCAGCTTACCTAACAACACATATTAGTAAGGTATAGTTGATTGGGTTGTGCTTACTGCTTAGCTGCACGCTCACTAAACATAAGACACTTATATGTTGTGTCAAAGGATGATTTAGTATGCACAACTTGCCAACTAATACTTTTATATGTAGGAAAGTCAATATAAGGCTTTGAAAATCTGTGGTTCTCAAACTTGACCTCTCCTTAACCAGCAATCTGAAACTAGAGGAGTTTGTGGCACACGATGCTGAAGTGAGGTCCTTGGCCATCGGCAAGAAGTCGAGCCGTGTGTTCATTACTGGTGGCAGTGACCGCAACGTCAACCTGTGGGCAATTGGCAAGCAAACTCCTCTCCTGGTTTGTGCCCTATGACATTATGAGCATGATACTACAGTCCTCTTTGGCTATTTGATAATTTGACTCATGTTGTGTTTTTCAATGGGCATCTGTTGTTTGCACAGAGCTTGTCAGGCCACACAAGCTCGGTCGAGGCTGTAGAGTTTGATACAGCAGAGGTGCTTGTGCTTGCTGGCTCATCAAACGGCTCCATCAAGCTCTGGGACTTGGAAGAAGCTAAAGGTGTGGTTAGTGCTTATATAAAGCCCCCAGAAGAGGGTTATTATATCTACTGTTTTTCTTTTTTCCTTTATATTGTCTGTTCATTGTAACCAGCTTTTTGAGCATGGCAATTGCATTATATGGTATCTTTGTGTGTTCATCACAAAATTTATATATTTTGGTACACATGGAAACACACTGTGAAAGTGGGTGAGTTTGTATTGCTGAGTGCCTGTATATGAATCTTGACTTTATATGTAGTAATATAGACTCAAGAACCCTTGAAATCTTTGTCAAATGTCTTTGCTGGTCACGAAACATGAGTACACTGTATGAATTTCTCAGCTGAGCTAATGTTCTTGATAGCAGCTGAAAGCATAAGATCTTTTGGGAGGGTGTTTTCATAACATCAGTGCTTGTCTTGGTAGACTGTAAACTATGCTTTGCTGAAAATAGGTGTCTGGTTGTTGTTTTGAATTGAAATGCAGTTGTGCGGTCTCTCACTGGGCATAGATCGAGTTGCACTGCTGTTGAATTCCATCCATTCGGCGAATTTTTTGCATCTGGTTCTTCAGATACAGATCTTAAGATCTGGGACATAAAGAAAAAAGGATGCCTTCATACATATAAGGGTCACAGAGGAGCAATTAAATCAATCCGATTTACACCCGATGGGCGATGGATCGTCACCGGTGGAGAAGATAACATTGTGAAGGTGTGGGATCTGACAGCTGGAAAGCTCTTACATGATTTCAAGTTCCACAGTGGACAAATACGATGCATCGATTTTCATCCTCAAGAATTTTTGCTTGCAACAGGTACTGACTTTTCCTTCCAAATGTTTGAAGTGTTAAGATTTCTGAGATTACATATTTTGTTTTTGTAATGCAACATAAATCATCAAGAATCGTTTATTGTTTAGTACTGTATGACCTAAGAACAAGTTTAAGTGTCTGAGGAATCCAATTTTAATCGTGTAATATAGTTAGAAACATCTTTTTGGCTTAGAAAAATCTGTATTCCTGTTAGACTTAACTATAATTACTGAAGTTTTACTGTTTTAGGAAGCTGAAGTATATTCTCAGTCAGTTTACTGTTATTTTCCAGGCTCAGCTGATCGAACAGTGAAGTTTTGGGATCTTGAAACTTTTGAATTGATAGGTTCTGCTGGACCCGAGGTACTTGCAAGTGATTTTCTTATACCATTTCATTTTTGTGCAAGTCGAAGGCATAAGCTATGAATCCTCAATTACGTTGTATGCAATATGAATGGTATCCAAATAAAGTAGTTGCTCACTGCGGCTGATATTTCTGCATCTATTTCTTTTTTTCTTTTCAAATTAGCACCATAGGAATTCCTTGAAACAAGTTTGAGGAAAATATATTGTATTCCATTTGAAATACTTGAAAAGTTGATGATGCCCCTTCTCACATTTCTCTGTGATTGATTGTTTGAATTATTTTCAGTGATGCTTTTATATCTATACTGAAGTTGCTTACTGCTCTTCTGCATTTGTTTTTGTTCCTGTATTAAAATGTGCATGGTGAGCGCACACACCTTCCTGTTATGATAGATTTATTTACTTTACAAGCATCTTTTATTCCAGGATACTGGTGTACGTTCTATGGTCTTTCACCCAGATGGAAAAACCCTTTTCTGCGGATTAGAGCAAAGCTTAAAGGTAGGTCTGATTTTCATGTGTTGTATTGATATTGCTTGCATGGCATTTACCGACTACATGGACATCTTCAGGTATTCTCTTGGGAACCAGTAAGATGTCATGATGCTGTTGCCATGCGATGGAACAATTTAGCTGACCTTAGTATTTACGAAGGAAAACTGTTGGGATGCTCATACCATGAATGCCGTGTTGGTGTTTGGGTTGCTGATATATCAGTGAGTGCCATTCTTTGCATGTAATATGTACCTTTATTTGTATGTCCTAACTTTTATCTTTTGACCCAGCTCATTGAACCCTATGCTCTTGGTGTTTTGCCAAAAGCAAATTTTTTTGCTGAGCTTGTGGATTCTGTGGATGATAATCCTGTGAAACCGAATGGTAGCACTGCAAAGCCAATTCGTGCTGTAGCAACATCACATCCAAAAAACATGTACAAAGTCCAGGAGTCAGGAATTGGTATTGCTTTAAATTATCAATATATTTTTAAGTTTGCACTGAAATGACTAACTTTATCTAAGTATTCCATACTGAATAGTGATAATATGTCTTACTGATATCAGCGGAAAGCAGAGTTCGGGCCTTACATTTAACTCCAGGAAGTACAGACAAAATAAAGAAAGATAGGAGCAGCAGCATTCCTCGAAGACCCGATTCATCTGTCAAACCATCTACTCCAGTACGACGTATGAAGCCCGTCGATAGTCCTTCCACAAATTTAAAAACAGCAGAACGCAGTTTCGGACAGCGGGACATCCAATTATTATCTCGAACAGGGATGGCTATTAATTCTTCAACCACTAAAAAAGCTCCGCCTACAGAGTCGGTAGCTGTAAAAGATATTTACACTACATCACAGGCTGTTTCTGTGCCTGTTGTTGTTCCTAGAGACATTTTGGAGGACAAATCAGCAGGCAGTATTCATAGAGGAATTGGAGGCAGAACTGCAGTCCCAGATGATTTTTACAGTCCAGTGCACTTGAGAAAACGTTTACCTAGTGGCGATAGTGTCAGCTCAGTAAAATCCATGCTCGCTGAGCCTGATGTTTGCTCAGAGGGTTTGTCTGGGTTAAAGTTCTCCTTTGGACTAACTCCAAATGACAAGAAAGAAGAATCTCACGGTACTGATAAAGGAGAAATTAGACAAATAGCAGAAAAGATGGACAGAATAGTATCATTTGATCATCCGGTGCAGTCAAATGATGACAAGGGTATAGCTCTTTCTTTGTTCTTAAGCATTCAAGCGCTGCGCTTTTGCTCATTTTGGGAATTTAACATTATAGCTCTTTTTACAGCAGCATATGAATCACCGTGCTCGACGACAGGAACAGCCAGGGTCAAATATGTTAGGGGAGGTGTGTGTGTGTGTGTTAACTGATGTTATCAAGAGCAATCTTGTATCCACGCTGAAGCTTGAGGTTACTTGACGTAAATATAATTTTCTAATGATATTGTCAACTCCTTTTGCAGTTGCTGTGCCGTTAGGAAAAACTAAGTCTCTCGTTGAGAGATTTGAAAAGAGAGAGAGTTCTAGCATTGATTGTTCATCGCCAACTGGCTCTTGTGGTGATCATACAGTGAAAGCTGATAGTCCTCCCACCAGTTCGGTATGCTTTCATGTTTTTTACTGTAGTTAACTTTTAACATGATTTTATCCTTATGAATCATCAGTATAGTGGTATTAAGAAATGCTCAATGTTTAAGAATCATCAGTATAATGGTATTAAGAAATGCTTAATGTTTAAGAACTCCTTACGTAGTTACTGTATCAAATCCCTACTATAATCTTATTTGGTTCTCAATTAGTAACTCATTCATACTTTGTCTGTGCATGTTATGATAATGTAAAATCCTGAATCCCGAACCCCTACTAGTCATTTGGAGATACAAGTAATGATGAAATTTGTTCAGAAACCAGATATAAGATATATGGGGGCAGTCACTGGCTTAAGGTGTTCTGGAGTTACAATATGCTAGTATGCGGCTGGAAGGCTGCAGCTATAGTATTTTCAGAAACTTTATACAGAATACAAGTCAAACCAATATGGCTATACTATTGTTATATTTTTATCATTTGATGTTCTCCAGTGTTTGTGATTCATTTTGCTGTTCAACTTATTTGGTTTGCGGTGCTTGTAATTGACAGGCAGAAGCAAGTCGCACATATGAAAGGGACTTGCCAACAGTGGACGAGATGACGACTCCAATCGATTTGGTGCGGAACCATGATGAATTTATAAATGTTGTAAAATCTCGGTTGACAAAGCTAGAGGTGATTCTTCTGTTCTTAACTTGCGAACCTCTGTTTCTTACTAGCCCAGGGAACTTACGCCCAACAAATTGATGGGAAATCTTGCAAACCGTGTCAAGTTTATTTGTTAATGCAGCTTGTGGATGTCAACAAGTTTCTCGTTATTCTTCTATGAACTTTAGCTTGATTTACTCGGGGCTTAAGAAATGACCCATATGGAACCAAGAAATATGAAACATAGGTTGACATATCAGTGCAGGTTACTAGAAATCAAAATACATGCCATGCACCCTAGAAGAATTCACACCCATCTGGCGAAATCCATGTACTTGGAGATGTGGGAAATTGGCTTAATTTTCTGTAGGTTCTTCAGTACAAAGCTTAACATTAACATCTGCCTATGATCGAATGACATGTGGTAAATGTAGGTTGTTATCCTTCCCGTCTTGTAGGCCTGTGTATGGAATGAGTACATGTTCTTGTAAAGTGATGTTGATTAGTCACCTAAAAATTAACGCTAGTGTGTTCTTGTAAAGTGTTACCAATATAATACTAGTACTAACCCTAATGTGTTCAGATGATGCGGCATGTCTTTAACCTAAATGGCATCAAAGGAGCAATTGCTGCGGTCGCAAAGTTGCCTGATATCGCTGTAAGTTTTTCCTCAGATGTATGATGGTTGTACATGATGCTCTTCACATTGTTTTTAGCTACTAATTGTTGAATTCGAACAGGTTCAAGCTGATGTTGTTAGGACTCTCAAGGGAAAACTTGGTCTTTATAACCTAGATATTTTCTCAAGCCTTCTGCCTGTTCTTGCCGGGTTACTGAACAGCAAAACTGAAAGGTAGCACACCTGAGAGTAACACAGATGCACATGTACCCATGCATGCCCAAGAGGATGCCAATGCATGCTATATCTTTCTTGCATATCTGTACTATTGAAACAGAAGATCATCTTATGTTCTTCAGACCCATATAATTATTCCTGCAATATGTGAATGAATGCTTATATTGGCATCCTACTGTAGGAAAATGGTTAGTTTGGCAGTAAGTATCGTGTCTTCTAATTACGTTGCCTCAAATTTGCAGGCATGCTATTGTTGCTTTGGAAATGTTATTGGATCTTATAAAGATTTTTGGACCGGTTATTCATTCAACATTGTCAGCTAGTTCACCCGTTGGAGTAGATCTTCAAGCCGAACAGAGGTATGCTCTCCAACTTTACTCTGGGAAGGGAGCTGGGTGTTGCTAAGAGAGATGCTGCAAAAACTTGTGTTGTAAAAGCCTACAAGGAACTGTGTGTGAGGCGGCAAGTTGGCCACAAACTTAAGTTTTGGCAAAACTGTTGCCCTGAAACAAACCGCACAATTACTGCAGTCATCAGTAGCATATTTACCCTAGCTGGAGCCTACATATGCCTAAAAGATAACTAGGGCAGTGACCAACTTGTGTGATGCCATGCAGGTTGCAGCGTTGCACCCGGTGTTTTAACCATTTGCAAAAGATTGTTCAAGCTCTACAACCGTTGATGATGTAATCCCTCCCTTCCCTTGAACACTCTACTAGTTGTTTTCATGCATGTTCTTCTATACTCCCTTTATGCACCAAGCGAATCGTTGCGCCACGACGAGCAACAAGCGTATCTGACGCTCCGCAATTTTTCTTCTTCTCTTGTTCTTGTTGGCGCAGGCGGAGCGGGCAATCGGCGCAACTTGCTCAAGAGCTGAACATGTCCTTGCAAGACCTGGTGGTGTTCTGAAACTAGCCGGAAGCTCAAGTTCACCGTCAGAGTAGATACCATTCTTTTTGTTACAGGAAACGGAAGCGCCATATGGTGGCGGGGTAGCCTGTTGTCTGTTGTCGTGGTGTAATTGTTTGTTGTTCCCTGTTGTACATGTGAGCGAGCGAGCGAGAGAGCTTGGCTGTTCATCAGTCTGTAATTAGCCCCCATTTTACTGCATGGACAGCCCCGGATGAACGACGGAGGGAGTGGAAATTAATGAATGGAAAAAAGAACGCCTGCTAGTTAGTCTTATGTCTGGTCTTCTCTTTGTGTGGTGCTGGTTCGCTCCACCATTAGCCGTGTGGTAGAAGTTTTGAAGACAACCATCTCTCCTCCAGAGGTTGGTACGGTACGGCCGTTTGACCATTGCTTTGTTTAGCGTGACCCCACCGGCTGGTTGCCTGGGACTGCTCCTTTGAATATGCCCTCAAAATGTGAACTCATACTTCGCTGCTAAGAAAACAATCTCGTTCAGTCTGACCAGCTGGCTGCTATTTTTTCCCATCTCCCTTCAACTCAGCCCTAAATAAATGGTATTCTGTTTAATAAGTTGTTGAACATGAACAGCTCACTGTAAAAAAAAATTCACAGAATTCTAATGTGCCGTGTAAAAAATAATCACGTAAATCTAAACATCTCTTGGCATTTCCGGGTTAGGCTGCAGTAGCAATGCTGGGTTAGGCCCATCTAATGTTCCCTTTTGTCCCTGAATGCCATGTCAGAACAAATCTGTCTTCCACTTCCTTCTAGTCCTGCTTGCCCCGCCGGGGCCCACATGTCGGCCACTAAAACCCGTACGCGCTAAACCATCGGCAGTCAGGTTTGCACGGCGGCAGGAGGGCCGGAGTATAGAATAAACCCCCCTCAACCAAATCCACATTCCAAACCCACCGCGTCACGTAAATAACCCCCCGTCTGTCGAAAAGCGGAAGTCCAAAGCAGTTGGTCGCTCGCCACCGCCGCGTTGGACTTTTCCCTCGCCGGAGAAACCGCCGCGACCACAGCCACAACCGCCGCGACCGCCTCCGGAGGAGGAGGGTAGTACCAGGGAAGGAGGAGGCCATGGCGGGGAGGTACGACCGCAACCCCTTCGAAGAGGATGACGTCAACCCCTTCGCGGTGAGTCGCCTACTCCGTTTCTACTTTCTAGCCGCCTCGCGGTGGTACCCCGCACCGCGCCTCCTCCGCCCGCGCCGCGGTTCGCCTTGTATTCCGTATGGCTCTCCCGTGGCTCGCGTAGATGTCGAATTTGGCCCGGATCGCCGTTGGAGTTGCTTGTTGCGGGTTTTTGCCTATAATCCCTCGTTTCGCCGGTCTGGGTGCTCCGGTGGATCTGGTCGACTCACTGCCTTTAGGGCTAGAGGGGGATTCGGTGGATGGATGCGTTTATATGCGTGCCCTGTTGTGTTGGCCGATCGCGAGCGAGAGGGGCGGCCGGTGCTGGTTTCTTCTCTATTTGTTTTGGGTTTTTTTCAAGGTAGAAATGATGCTTGGATACTAAATCGGCACTTGAACTGGAATAAATTTTGTCTAATTACAACGACGCGGTTTACTAGATGTGCAGAACTTTGGAAGTAGGCGATTTGCTCTTCCAAATTATATGCCGCAAACGACAAAATGGAAAATACCTCGTACCATTTTACTGGCTGAAGACTGTTCTAGTACTGGCGTTCAGTGTGATCAGTGGTAGTCGCAGTTTGGCGTGTGTCTATGGATCTGCTGCCGCTGAATGTGTTCCATTTAAGACAAGAATCCTTACCTACACCAGCAATTCGGATTGCTGTGCTAACTTCCATTGACAAGGATATCTTATCTGATTCTGCATAAGCTTCTATATAAACTGGTTGTTTTTTCTTTTAACTATTGTTTCGCTGATTTTCCGAATGTATGATGTTCTGCAGGGAGGAGGTGTACCTCCTGCTTCTAATTCTCGGATGCCACCTCTTCCTCACGAACCTGCTGGATTCTATAATGATCGTGCCGCTACCGTGGACATACCTCTTGGTTCATCGAAGGTGCCTGTGCTTCAATTGAGCTTGTTAATTCTTTACTTAGCAAGATGTGCTTTGCCCAATGAATTGAAAGGCCATGCAGAATGCAATTGACCATTGAACAGTGATGAATGGTCACACTATTCTTTGTCAAGATACCTTTTATTTTGAAATTGATTACATGATTCTTTCACAGCGTGTCCTTGATTGCTTATGCGGTGCGTATATTATTTTCAAATGTAGGACTTAAAGCAAAAGGAGAAAGAACTGCAGTCGAAGGAGGCTGAGCTTAACAAACGGGAAAGAGTAAGTGTCTTTTGCTTGAAACCTGAAATTCCAGCTTTACACTCACATCACATGTTATCCTATGTCATTTGAGTTATTGCTTTGTTCAAACCATTGTTTTGTGAACTCAGAAGTTGTTTCATACTTTCGTAATTCATTCAGTGATCAAAATCCCCTATGCTAAAGTAAAACCTTAAGTTCTCCTGGATGAACTTTTGTGAAGCTTCCCAGATACTGACAAACCATTGTGCTTAGATATGTAGACGGATATAGCCAACAAGTTTATATGGCCTTGTCCAGAGTTGTTGAAGTAGTAACCATGATGCAGCATGGAAACTGGTGTGCTGTGATTGACATGGATTTACCTAAAGGCTCCCTTATAGTCATTACTGCTCTAACTATTGATCAGATCATTGACAGTACTTGCCTCATGCCATAGTGAGCTAAAACCATGGGATCTCCATGCCGATGCTATGAGGTGAAGGGTGGTTGTGCTTGTGGAAACTGCTTATTGTATCAAAAGGTTTCATATAGCCATCGTCTCTTCATTAACCCAGACATCAGATGATAAAATTCTTATGAATGTACAATATGCTGAATCAAGAGTTACCAGTGGTTCTACGTTATCAGTAAAACCTTTCTCGACAACGTTTCACATGATTGAAACAGCCCAGATGTGCTCATGAGCATTCACTTGTAATTCTTTCTTTAACTGTTCTATCTGATATTTATATTTTCCTGAAACCAGGAACTTAAAAGAAGGGAAGAAGCTGCAGCTAGAGGTATATAGTTCTTCCTATAGCTGATGCAGTTATTTTTTATATATTTCTAGCCATGATATTGATGGGAAGAGGTAGATAAGATATTTGCCCAAGTTGATTAATGAGAATATTTATCTGGAAACTTGTTCGGGTCAACTTCAGTTAAGACCTTGAATGATTCAGTGAAAGGCTATTTCAGCTAATTTTGTCATTATGTTCTTGTTGTTACAGTCCAATATTTCACTACCCTGCCTCTCAATGTCATACTATCTTCCTTTTCATTTGCAGCTGGTATTGTCATTGAAACGAAAAACTGGCCACCATTTATGCCCATCATTCATCATGACATTTCAAATGAGATACCAATCCACCTACAAAGGATGCAGTACCTTGCATTTTGTTCATTGTTGGGTAAGTGTTAGTTCTTGTTTTACCTCTCCTCAAAATATCTTCTAAACCATCATTTTGTAGATCTTTACTTTTATTCAAATATTGCAAACACTATTCTTTCTGGGGATTTCACATTCACATTCACATTCACACTGTCCAACTAATGCACTTACTTCCTCTGGATCAATGCGATTGCCATATCATCTCCTAGTGTGTGAGTGAATCTGCCATTGTCTTCTGAGAAGTGGCATGAGAAAACAGAATGGTATTTCAAAACGTCAACAAACTTCCCGTATGTTAACAACCTGCACTTTGTAACTATGCTTTGTTACCAAAATATAATTCTTCTAATCTAAATCTTATTACTAAAGCATAAGAATTTGGTGCTTTCTCTTCTTTTGGGTTTAGCTTAAACTTCCAAATGGTCATGAAAAAATGTCCAACAAATGCTAGCAATCAAATAATGGTGGGCCCAGATGGTTAGCAGATATTAGAATTAGGAGATGCGAGTCTAAGATTGTCATGCATTGGCGCAGATTGCTAATTTCTGCAAATTTTGATGTCATGCAGGATTGACGTTATGCCTCTTTTGGAACATCATTGCAACTACCGCAGCATGGATTAAAGGGGCAGGTATGGCTAAATAGTACCTTACTGTCTACATCTTGTGGATCAACTGCTATCTGCTCTGACACTTGAAACAAATCTGGCGGTTCCTTTCGATAGGTGTTGTCATCTGGTTGCTAGCAATTATCTACTTCATCTCTGGTGTCCCTGGGGCCTATGTGTTATGGTATCGGCCGCTTTATAATGCAATGAGGTTTGTGTACATGCTTATGCTTTTGTTATTGTTACAAGTCTTTACACCTTATGCCACTGAAATTCATGTTACAGGACTGAAAGCGCTCTGAAGTTTGGATGGTTTTTTCTGCTGTACTTGGTAACATCCTTTGCCATCTAGTATTACTCTTCTAGACTAAATGGTTTCCATATTTGTGATGCATTTGTTGATATTTGATTCTTTTTTTTTGCGATGAGTTAATATTCCATTCATTGCTGATGATCTTTTCCCCTTCCAGATCCATATAATATTCTGCATCTGGTCAGCTGTGTCTCCCCCATTTCCTTTCAAAGGAAAATCTATCGCGTAAGTGTTACATCACTTATGTATAATTAAAATTAATTCTGTTTGTGCGATGCGTAAATATGGTAGTTATTCACTTACTGTGGCTAAGCCGCTAAGTTTGGACACACTGAATGCATCGTAAAAGAATTTTGTGTGTTGTTATTCTTCAGTATCTTTACCATACACAAATATTTACTGATAAAAGGCACCACCACCAAAGCCGTTGTGGCTCCTTTGTTACATATGCTGGATGTGCCGACTAAGGGTATACACACCCTACTACTTACTAAACTGAGAGAGATTACTTAGTGTGTGGGATCAGCCTCTACCTAAGATTTCGATTGACAGTCGGTACGCAACCGAATTGATCCAGGTAATACTACCTAAAGTACCCTAAAGAATAGCAACACCACCTACTCAGTACATTGTCACGTATAGCACTTCTAGCATTGAGTAGGTGGTGTTGCTATTTTTTAGGGTAGTATTGCCTGGATCAATTCGGTTGCTGCTCTAAACTGTTCATGTTAAGAATACTTAGCTTTCAGACTATCCGCTCTCTTTTCAAATCATAGATAGGTGGGTATCATCTCTTCTGATCTACAACCCATTCACATTATCTAACTTTGCCTGTCGTATTGTTTCTGGTGTTACAGTGGGTTTTTGCCGGCAATTGACGTCATAGGCAGCAACGTTATTGTGGGGGTAAGTATTTCTAACTCGAGTTAATTTGGCATGGCTGCTTTTCTGGGTGTTCGATGAAGCATCTTCCAGAATCCAGACGCGCGTCTCCCCTGTAGATGACTAGTCATTTACGTTGTCTCTACATTTTCTTCTGGCAGATATTTTACTTTGTTGGATTCGGACTGTTCTGCCTTGAAGCACTGCTCAGCATTGTGGTCATCCAGGTGCGTTTACGCCTAACCTTTTGCCGTGCCTTGTGTTTCCTTGGCCGAGAGAGATTATCATTCTGAACTTGGTCACTGGGAATGCAGCAAGTATACATGTACTTCCGTGGAAGTGGAAAGGCTGCGCAGATGAGGCAAGAGGCGACACGTGGTGCTATGAGATCGGCCTTTTGAGGGAGGGCTGAATGGACGAGGATAGGATGTGCCAATCGGTGATGGAGTTGTCTTGTACATCTTACATATCCTGTGCGTGGCTGAGAGAGAATACCTGTAGCTATAGATCTTCTTGCCTTCCTGTAATATATACGAGTGCTTCATTCCATTGCTAGGCCCCAGATCCATGTGCTTTATATGTAGCTTAATCTTTTGGGAAATACAACTTCCAGCATCACTATACTGACGAGCTTGATTGCAATGTCACTATATTATGGTTAATGTATGTGAAGTGCTAAAACTAGTTTATTTCGCCCCATGCAGAGCTGAAGCATCTTATTGCATTACATTACACTATATATCTAGTCTGTTAAATATAGCCATTACTACCTTTAAACAAATGAAAATGGGAGACGAATCTACTAACTCTGGCGTGAGCTGAGATTTCATACTCTACTTTTTGGGGCGCCTCTCTCTATTTGCCGCTCATGGCAGGATGCGCCTGCTGCACCTTGGCTCCGAAGCCGCACTTCCTGGTGAGGATGCTCCACGACCTCCGGGGCTTCCCGAGCCGCCGGATCTCCTGCTTCATGCTCATGCACTCCTTCTCCAGCTCCGACACCCGCGCCTTCACGTTGCTCATGGCCTCGCTTCCCTTCCCCTCGGTCGCGCCGCTGTCCACAACGGCACTGCCCTTGGGGACGATGGCGCCGGCGTTGCCCGGGTGGTGCGGGTGCGCGCCGTCGGTGGCCGCGGCGTTGTCCGACACGAAGAACCACCCGGCTATGGAGGTGCGGAGGCGGAGCTGCTCGAAGAAGAGCACCTGCACCACCACCCGCAGCGGCAGCCGCTCGTTCTGCGCCGCGTGCGTGCACGCCTCCAGCGACAGCTTCTGGCAGTTCATCAGCCGGCACAGCTGCTCCCGCTCCGACTCCGACAGCCACGGGTGCGACTGCATGCACGCGACTCAAATGTTAGTGAGGGAATACTGCCGCAGCAAACCGATCACTAGTAGTGTCTGTCAGTTCTCACCTTGAGGTATATGTCCATGGCGCGGTAGATGCCGTCATCGACGGTCCGCGCGTAGTCGGGCACCACGGCGGCGAGCGCCTGGAACTTGGCCAGCTTCAGGTTGGTGTCCGGCGCCACCTCCGCGAGGTACCCGTCCATGAGCTTGGCCACCATGGCGATCGGAGCCACGGCGGGCGGCGTCGCGGCGTGGGGCAGCCCCAGCTGGCTGCCCTCCTCGGCCAGCGCCGGCGACGTGTACCCGGTCCCCAGCCCGTCCATCGACGACATGAAGTAGTCCAGTATCCTCTGCACGCAGTCGATGTCGTACAGCGTGTCCACGGTGTAGCCGAGGTTGGGCACCAGCAGGTCGTCGAGGCTGGCGTCCTCCAGCTGCGCGCCGATGCGCCGCTCCAGGTTCTCCCGGCACAGCGGGCTGGCGTGGAGGAGCATCGCCGTGCGGAGCAGCCCCAGCAGGAACTTGGTGGATGTGACGCCCTTCTTGGTCGGCAGCAGAGCAATGATCTCCTCCAGGAAGTACCTCTGGTCGCCGTCGGACGTCCCGGAGAGGCTGGCGGTTGCGGAGCGCGGGGTGGCGCTACGGCTGCCGGCGATCCCGCCGAAGTCGCCGCCGAAGCTGGCGTTGCTGAAGCTGGCGCTGCGATTCAGGCCCGGGAGGAGCCGCCCCGCGTAGAACATGATGGCGCCGGCGATGCTCTCGGCGCGCATGCTCTTGGCCTCCATGGCCTGGATCAGCCGCTTGAACATGGGCAGGCTCAGGAGCGACACGTCCTCGTACCACCAGTCCATGGCCGAGGCAGCGGCCGCCGCCGCCGCGCCGCGCGGCGTGTCGCCCGAGCCGATGCCGTTCCAGAGCGCGTCCCTGTCGAGGCTGGCGCCCTTGGCGCCGTGGGTGGACCAGGCGGCGGCGTCGGAGGCGCAGGCCTTGGAGGCGAGCGCGGTGATGCAGCGGGGGACGATGTGGAGGTCCTCGGCGGCCGGGAGCACGCCCTCGCAGGTCTCCAGCGCCCTGATGGAGTCCTTCCAGTTGGCGAGCACGTCGGCGAGGAACGACTCGGCCTGCGCGATCAGGTTGCCCTCCGCGTAGTCGTCCGTCATGCCCAGGTACTCGGCGGCGCAGCGGAGGCACACCACGTTGAGCGCGTTGAGCTCGATCTTGACGTCGTAGCAGAAGCGCGCCGCCAGCTCGAACGCTTTGGCGCCGCCCGGGATGTCGTCCAGCTGCAGCGTGCACATCCCGCCGCCGCCGCCGCCGTCCGACGGCGGCTGGTACTCGCTGATCAGACGCTGCAGCACGCCGCTCCGGCTCAACAGCGGGAACTGCATACCCATAATGACGATCGATGTACATTAGTTAAGTCACATTAACGCGCGCAATAACCGATCGGTTTGTGCAGTTCAGTTGGTGAATGCGAAATGTGACGGCGACACACTCGATCGTGCTAACCTTGTGGAGATAAAAGGACATGTCTCCTACTTCGACGACGACATCGCTCTCCAGCTCGGTCATGCATCTCCTGGGTAGAAGTCAAGATGGATGGATCACGTGAACATCTGAAATTCTCATCAAATTTGCATGCGCGCTCGTGATCTCGAAACCACGGCTGAGAAGTATATGGATCCGATCTTAGATCGAAACGAACGATACTGAATGGGATAAACCTATGCGATGTGTTTTGTGGCGCGCGAGAATTTCTTCAGCGCATGCATAAGATTAGACTTGATTCGCCAATGGAACTTGCCTTACAATGGGCATTGCATTTTCTGCACAATCGATGTCCGCATTTCAAATTTAGCCGCCTAGACATGGAGATGAGGAGTGTTTTTGTCGTCTCCTCTAACCGTGGAAACTATGGTCTTAAAATCACGAGTGAAAAACGAAAAATAAAAAAATTTCTTCAAACTGAGGCAAAATGAATATGCGTGATGGTATAGAACCCACAAGAAAAAAATGGAACCAGTTGTGGCTAGAGAAATAATCACATGTACAATGCATAAGAACCAGTTGTATATGGAGTATGTTTGATCCAACATTGAGAATATTATGCATCTCGAAGTGCAGCGCGCGGCGTTAGAAAAATCAACTGAGGGAGAGGAGTAATCAACTACTATATGAAATGAGGAAGGGGGATAACCATGTGAGGCCTTCTAGGACGAAGATGTCTGGCTTGGAACCCAACTTCATGGTCACCATCTTCTTCTCCCAGAATTATTCCACCTTGGCCAGTGGATCTAGGCCTTCTTCTCTCGGACTGAGCCAGGCGCCACCCCGGGGGAAAGGGTCTCTGTCTAGTGGATCTGGAGCGTACTCTTTTGAGGAAACGGAAGCCGAGGGAAGGGAGCGAGCAAGGATTTATTGGCAGAGAGAGATGCGGTTGCGCATGCGGGAGGGAAGGAGGGAGTACGTAGCTGAGGTGGCGCGCGCTGCAGGCAGATGCGCGATAGGACGAGCGATATGCATGCACGGACAGTTCAAAGCTTGGCCCTGGTCCAAAGGGAAGAGGAATGACTTCGCAGCTTGCATGTTGGAAAAGAGATGATAATCTTCACAAGTCATTAAAAAAAGGTGTCATCTAGAATTTGCGTGTTTTTTTGGACCCACCTGTCAGTTGATTGTGTATCGTGTAATTGGTCCATCGGCCACACCCTGTATCCAGTGGCGAATCTAGAAAGAAAATAAAGTGTGTGCTCAAAGTTAAAGTTTAGTAAACCAAACTCTATTATTGACCAAACTCCGCAAAAATGCTAGACTCACGGGTTTTCACGGGACTAATATGGGCTTCTTCAAACTAATCAAACTAGCCACCCCCCCCCCCTAAACCCAATCAAAATCCTCTACGTTTGGTACTGTGTGAAGTCTGTAAAAAAATCTCCCCGTGAGTGTAGCATTATTGCTCCCCCCTCCCCGATAGTCGGTTTGTTTGGATCAGCTATGCTGCCTTCGCACACCCTTGAGCCCGTGCGTTGCCCTCCCATTATCTTGCTTCTGACCTTTGCGCTAGGATTACGGCCGTTTACCGCTTGCCACCTGCCATGCTCCGGCCACCATCGCCCATCTCCTCCAGGCTACACCTCCTTGCCCGCTATTTTCTCTATCTACATCTGTGACCTAGCCCAAGATTGCTCGAAGCCTTCCTCCTCCCTCCCCATGAGGTCATCATCCGACCACCTCAAGTTCCGTCCGTCCTCTATTGACTCTATGGTGTCCAGTGACTATAACAACCGCTTTGCACTAGTGACGGGCCTCTCCCATCTGGGCACCACCCTCCATGCGATGGCACGTGAAAATAGAGGACTGATGTTGCAGCTTTCGATTGCGGTGAAGCGAACGCTGTAGCGCACAGGTACGATGTATTCTTCGACTTCGAGGCTACCCCAGTTGAAGAAGAAAGGAAATGTCTGGCGCGCCAGTCGGTGCAATATTATCTTGCTGGATATTGACCTCTAGCCCTCTACGTAAGTCCAATCTCTAACAGAGATCGTTTGTGAAACAGGAAAAACGATTGGCAGACGTCGTCAAGATATATATGGTTTTGAATCCAGACTTTTAGACATTTGCTTCTTTGTTC
Source organism: Thinopyrum elongatum (assembly GCA_011799875.1). Lineage (NCBI taxonomy): Eukaryota > Viridiplantae > Streptophyta > Magnoliopsida > Poales > Poaceae > Thinopyrum > Thinopyrum elongatum. The sequence continues at coordinate 439,418,037 of CM022299.1, forward strand.
AAGAGCATATGCGAAAAGAAGGAGAAGGTTATGGTGCTCCATTAGATTCTACAGCATGAAACGGTACCACTCAGGTCAAATGATCTGTGCTTCTGAACTTCTGATGGTGCATCTATATTCTTGGATTGTAAACTTTTGTGCCAACCAGATTTTTGTTGTATGGCTGTAATTTATTTTGTTGCAGTATAACATTTGTTCTTAACGGGCCGTCAACAGCCGTAGAAAATAGCAAACCGTTTTTGTATAGTGTAGGTTCATTCTTAGTTACTGTATTTGCTATCATCGGTTTGCTAATAGGCTGAAAGCATCATGGGAGGCCAAGGGGCAAATCGTTCACATGACGCATATCACATCCTAGATTTTTCCCAAATTTGGTATGTTAAAAATTTCACAAGAATTATTTTTTCTAGGAAATACCCATGATTGCCTAGGATTGTTGTGATTGACCTTGATCTTCTTGATTGTTTGCCTAGAAGGAGTAAAATCCCAATTCAGTTAGTTGAAACCCTAGCTAGACCCTGGTAGGAACCCAAGCCATTTGAAATATTGTTGGGTAATTTTTTTCCTAAATAAGACCCAAGAATATCCAAGCCAAAATAATTTCCCTAAAAGATTTTAGTTGGTTTTATTTTGGAACCAATTCAAAATCAAAGGGAATTATTAAACTGGCCTTGCAAATAAATTTGGAAGGGAAAAACATTTCCGTAAGTCCAAATGACAATTTGACCCTTTGCTAATTTTCTAAAATGAATTTTAAACACTTTTGATTTTGAAACCAAATTTAAATTCAAATAGGAAATATAAGTGCATGAATTATATGTCCATTTTTTTCCAAAAAAATGTTCAGATATCCCTAAATATTCCATTTGGAATCTAGAAAACATTCTTTCTTGGAAGAAAATTCAAATTCAAAATCATTTGGAAAAGACACAGAAAACAGAAATGTAAAATCAGGAAAACAGAAACAGAAAATTTTAATAAAAAAGGGCCCAACCGAGCCAGCCAGCCAGGCCAAAGCCCAGCTAGCCCCGCACCTACTCTCTCTCTCTCCCCACTGACCGCCCGGGCCCATGCGTCAGCACCTCCCCTAACCTCCCGCACTCACGATCCCCCACTCCCCCACGATCCCGAGCATGACCCCGGCCACGACCGCGCACCCACGCTCCCTCCGGCCACCCGAGCCTCGGCGGACCTGCCCCTATAAAACCCCTTGACCCCTCTCTCATTGCCTCATTCGATTCGACCCGAGCGCCGCCAGGCTGCTCTGCCGCGACCGCCATGTCCGCCACTGACCTAGCTCTGCTTCGGCTAATTTCGGCCATCGCAGCCACCCTCTTGACCAACCTGTGCCACCAGTAGAACCAGCGCACGCCAACGAACCTCACTCACATCTTTGCCGAGCCCACAACCCCCTGGAGCACCAAGACAACTGTTGGCCAAAGCTTGTCGCCGCCGACGTTGAAGCTCCAGTGATCCTCGTGAGTGTTTTGGTCCAAGACCTTGCCCATCTTTCTTCCCCTGTCCTCGTGCATCCCCCTGACCAAACGGTTCATCCAGGAGCCCATGATTTGGTCGCCCGCGACCTCACCCGAGAGCTCCGCTGCCTCGACCAGCTCCAACGACCTCGCGCCGCTCGTCTCCGTCGACCCCAGGTGATGCGAAGCATCCTACGGGCATCCCCATGGACCTACCTTCGTCTCTCCAAGCACCAAGTGGACCGATGACACGAGCACGTGCAAGAGCTATCGAGGCCGAGGTGACATCTCTCCTTAACGAGCTTCCGTATGAACCACGCGAGACATGGCTACTACCTCAATCGGGAATGTTGTGCGTGCTTAGGTATCAAGAAGACCCTCTCGGAGATGCTCGGGATCAAGGACAAGTCACCAAGTACATGGACAAGGGTTCATAACAAGGGCAACGTGCAAACTCTACAACGCCCGGACATCCGGCCCCTGGCTTGGATATCCGACGCCTGGCTCGGATATCCGGCGCCCCCAGTCCAACAGCAACCGCAACAGGGCAGCGCTGGAAGAGCTCCAGTAGCCGGACATCCGGCCCATGCCTGGAAATCTGGCCCGAGGACAACCGAAGCACACCGAAGTTTGGCCAGCTCCAGCCCGGACATCCGGCCACGACCCCGGATAACCGGCCCAACGCGAGCCGCATGACATCCGGCCCCCAGCCCGGATATTCGGCATCTGCGCGTTCTTAGCCGGGCCAGAGGCCCACGTATCCCCTCTTTCCCCCTCTCATATCGTGGAACACGATATATAGACCCTCTCCTCCTCCTAGTTAGGGTTAGCAAAGGTTTAGCTCATTTGAGATTGAGTTTTTCACATCCACTTACCACTCCCATGGAGTTCAAGGCCTCCATGTGAGAAGATCCCCTAGGTGGATTCAATACCCCTTCTAGGGAAGATCATTTTGGATTCGGGACCTCTCTCCTCTAAGGACTGGGATGAACTAGTTCCTCTTGTGCCCTTTTGTGTTGGATTTGGACCTTTGTATCCCTGTATGTGTATGTGGATTTAGCATATGTGTGATTGGATCTTGTCATTTGAGTGTTCCTCTTGTGTTCTTCTCTTGATTTGCTCCTTTTCCCACCTCCAAGTGTGAAAAGATCATGAACTCGGGTTCCACCCTACATCATCTTGGATCAGAGCATAGGTTGATTCACATCTTGGAGTCCCTACCCCCCACTTTCTAGCCTAACTTTGTTTGTTTTTATCCAATTTCAAAAATCCCCACAAAAATAGCCATACCAAATTATTATTTTGTGATTTGTTGGTTTGATGATGTTTTGTTGATTTTGATCCATGGATTTGAAGTTTTTCAGGTGGATCTAGCTTCCCCACACCTTTTCCCCTGTTTCCACCCACGAAATTCTCGCAATTTTGCCCGAATTTTTCTGTTCCCCAAGTTCATCTTCGAAGTTCATCCACGGAACGCCAGCTCGGATATCTGGCCTGATACCCCGGACATTCGGCCCTACGCCCGGACATACGACGCCTCACAACCAACATCTCAACTCCCACCAAATTTTGTCAAATTTTCACTGGTTTCCGCCATTTCTTTCGCACACCACCAGCAACTTCCGCATCCAACCGCAATTTTGCCACATTTGCAATTTGAGAGTTTGAGTTTGCGGCTCCCGTTTCCTAACGTGTTTCGGCTACTTAGGGATGGTTCATTATCGACATCACCACCTCTCAACTTCGCCACATAATCGACATACAACAACCACTTCACCATTTTGACACCCCCACCGTAAGCAAGGACGGTAACACCGACGACATCATTGTACATTCTTCCTGCCGTTGCATTGTTAACCTCGAGCCATCGTTGCGTCACTTTCATACCGAGACTAGCCGTTGAGTATTGCCGGGCAACGCTACTTGTGCACTTTTAGTGATACATACGCCGCTAGCTTTCATAGCGTGCATATATCATTGTATCATCTCTCGTGTCATCAATTGCTCCCGCAAATACATAATTGCTATCTTGGTTTGACCATTTCACATCGTGGCCATATAAAAAAAAGAGAAAGAAAAGCTTTTAAGCAAAGAGAAAAACAAAGAGCTTGTAAGCTAGTGCCATTGCATACCATATAACATCATTGATCATCTTGGATCATTGCGAGCGAATCACTGGGAATCACACAACATACTTGGGACAGAAAGTCGATTTTCTCTCTCTCATAGGTTGTGCATAAGTTTCGTATCTAGCCTATCGAGCAATCGTGCTACGTCTCTCTAGAGTTGTGCAACACGAGTGTTTTCCGTGGATTCCACATTTTGTGCTCATCCCTTGGTTACACAACCCCAATTATCTATCCGTGTGTGTGTTTTCCGTGTGCAACCCATTGCTATTGGTCTACTTGTTTCACATGCAAATTTGTGACTCTCTTTCAACATTATTGATATCTTGCTAACAATTGCATAAATTTTGTGCCACTATCCTCACAAAGCTACTGCAAAAGCTTTACTTGTGTAGGTGTGAGATTGACACGATCCGATACCAATTGTGCTAGTTCCATAATACCATATTGGGGTGATCATTGATCCATCTTCAACATTGGATAAGGTACATTTGGTCTAGTTCTTTCCTTTATTCCACTCACATTTTGCTTGAGCATGACGGATAGGCCGAGCACCTCTTCCAACCCACTCTTCGACGAGCAAGAAAAACCGACCAACTACGTCACCAAGGTTCAACTCTTCGGTGTTCAACACGCTTTGCATTAAGAAAATGAAGCTTTGGGCAATCACATTGAACAACTTGACACCAACATGCGACAATCCAAAGCAAGAACACGGGTCTACCTTGATGCAAAGTTATCAACTCAAATGGAAGAATTCTGCGCCATGATGGTCAACTGTGCTTCCTCAACATCGTCATCTTCAAGATGATGCCACGCGAGCCGACACTCTTCGGACACGTCTTCGAATGAAAGTCTACATCGACCTCGTTCTCATCTTTGAGACGACCATCAAGCTTCACAAAATCCATTCCATGGCAATGCCTTGCCAGATCGCCTTCATGAGCACGAACGAAACCGTCGCCAAGAACAAGAAGCCATGGACCAAGAGCAAGCTCGACAACGACAACAACAAGAAGAGCAAGATGCCGATGCTCTCCAACAAGAACAACAACACCATGAAGAACAAGCCCTTGAAGCTCAACATGCTCTACGAGAAGCCATGTGCGCCGTATAAGAGTGCAACCGCCGTACGCGCAAGGAAGAAGAAGCCCTCCACGTGAACGATAAGAGGAAGCCACACGTCTTGTGGAGAGCCAAGAAATGAGGAACCGGGCACGTATTCCACGCCCTCAATGCCAAGCTAATCAAGAGGAGCAAGCTTGAAAACCCACCTCCACGGCAAGAGCGACATCGTGATCGCCACCAACACAATGAGGAGCAAGGCTACGACAAGCTCAAGTTCAACATGCCTAAGTTCTCCGAAAGCACCGGTCCCGAAGGCTACCTCTCATGGGCATTGAAGGTCGACAAGATATGCCGTCTTCACAACTATGAAGAGGAAAAGAAGATCTCCATGGCATCACTTGAGTTCCAAGACTATGTTCTCATTTGGTGGGAGCAAGTCATCAAGCGGCGCCGAGAGAAAGGAAACCCACCCATCATGACATGGAATCAAATGAAAGATGTCATGAGAGCTCGTTTGGTGCCTACACACTATAGCCGTGATCTCTTCAAGAAATTGCAACTCCTCAAGCAAGGCACTAAGTCGGTTGAAGACTGTTACCAAGAGATGGAGATTGCAATGATACGCGCCAACGTCAAGGAGGACAAGGAGCAAACTATGGCATGATTTTTGAATGGACTCAACCATCCTATCAAGAAAATCACCGATTTCCAACCTTACTTCAACCTCCTCGAGCTAGTACATCAAGCGACCAAGGCGGAGCGACAAGTGCAAGATGACTTCAAGTACTCTTCCAAGACCCATGGTTCATATACTCAAGCTTCAATGACTACGACACCTTCTAGAATGACACAAGCTTCACCAAGCAACGGTGACAAGTCAAGCTACAAGAAGCCTACGACATCTTCGAGTCGTCCTCTTACAAGCAACTATAAGCACTACAAAAAAAACACTTCCGTGATGATACGTGTTTGTCACAGTAGCTCATGTTTCCTGTCATGCATGAACATATGTGGCGATTTTATGACAGAATCAAGATAGTCATACCTGTGTTGTCGTAGAAGTGTTCCATGACAATACTGAAATTATCATCACGGAAGTGTCCACTTCCATGACGATAAAAGCAGCGTCATGGAAGTGTTTTCGTCAAGAGTAACTGACACGTGGCTTCCACCGTAACAGGTCGCCGTTAAGCTATCGGGTCCAGTTTTGGATCAGATAACCCATTAATAGCCAGCACCATGGCGATTTTCCACGTGTAAATTTCTCATTCGCCAGAGGACCCACGTGTCAGCTCGGCGTTGTGACAGATGTCAACCGTCCAATGGGCAGGAGTCGCCAATGAAACGTCGACACGTGGAACGGCCCAGCAGTGGCCCATTTAGGTTAAAAGAGCTGGCCCAGCCAAAGGCCGACAAGATTTTGTCAGATACTAATGGCCGACCTGTTAACAGCCTGCCATGTTTTGGGCCAAATTACAATCCATATCAGATCCGACCCGTTAATAGCCTGCCGTGTTTTGCACCAAATTATGGCCCATATCAGACATGGCCCGTTAAAAGGCCATTGTGCTTTGGGGCCCACTAAAGGGCCGGTTTGTATTTCAGCCTACTAAAGGCCCGTTTAACAGTTTGACCCGATATTTGTTTCGGCCTGTTAGCGGCCCTTGGTGCATATGGGCCATTGTCGGCTGATACGTCTCCAACGTATCTATAATTTATGAAGTATTCATGCTGTTATACTATCATTCTTGGATGTTTTACAATCATTTTATAGCAACTTCATATCATTTTTTGGGACTAACATATTGACATAGTGCCCAGTGCCAGTAGCTGTTTTTTGCTTGTTTTTTACATCGCAGAAAATCAATATCAAACGGAGTCCAAACGCAGCGAAAATTTTTGGAGAATTTTTTTGGACCAGAAGACCCAGGATGGGCTAAAAAAGTACCAGAGGGGAGGCCCAAGGTGGGCACAACCCACCTGGGCGCGCCCAGGAGCCCAGGCGCGCCCAGGGGGGTTGTGCCCCCCTCGATGACCTCCCGCACCGCCTCTTCGCCCTATAAATTGCCAAATATTCCAAAAACCCTTGGGGTAACCCTAGATCAAAAGTTCCACCGCCGCAAGCCTCTGTAGCCACGAAAAACCAATCTAGACCTCGTTCCGGCACCCTGCTAGAGGGGGAAATCATCACCGGTGGCCATCGTCATCATCCCGGTGGCCACCATGATGGGGAGGGAGTAGTCCACCCTCGGGGCTAAGGGTTTGTACCAGTAGCTATGTGTTTAATCTCTCTATCTCTCTCTCTCTCTCTCGTGTTCTTGAGATGTCACGATCTTGATGTATCGCGAGCTTTGTTAATATAGTTGGATCATATGGTGTTTTCCCCTCTCTATCTTGTTGTGAATTGAGTTTTCCCTTTGAGATTTCGTTTTATCAGATTGAATACTTTTATGGATTTGAGAGCACTTGATGTATGTCTTGCTACGAATACCCGTGGTGACAATAGGGTATCATATGGATTCACTTGATATGTGTTTTGGCACTCAACTCGTGGATTCCCGAGGTGACATTAGGGTAATCTATGCATAGGGGTTGATGCACGTTCTCGTCTTTGTTTCTCCGGTAGAAATCTTGGGGCGCTCTTTGAGGTTCTTTGTGTTGGATTGAGTATTATGAATCTGAAATTGTTTGATGCATATCGTATAATCAACTCACGGATACTCGATGACATTGGAGTATCTAGGTGACATTAGAGTTGGTTGATGTGTATCATATGGTGTTATTTTAGTACGAACTCTTGGTTAGATCGATCGGAAAGAATAGCTTGGTGTTATTTTAGTACGACCTCTAGGATAGATTGATCGGAAAGAATAGCTTGAGGTGGTTTCGTACCCAACAAACAATTTCTTCTTACGTTCTTCGCTAGATAGGAACTTTGGAGTGATTCTTCATCGCACGTTGAGGGAAGGTTATATGATCCAAATATATTAGCATTGTTGAGAGATTGCACTAGCGAAAGTACGGACCCTAGGCCTCATTTTCAAGCATTGCAATACCGTTTGTGCTCCATTTTATCAATTGCTACCTTGCTGTTTTTTATTGTTCCTATTACAAAAATCAATATCTACTATCATTACTACACTTTTATCACCATCTCTTCGCCGAACTAGTGCACCTATACAAATTACCATTATATTTGGTGTGTTGGGGACACAAGAGACTTTTTGTTATTTGGTTGCAGGGTTGTTTGAGAGAGACCATCTTCATCCTACGGCTCCCATGGATTGATAAACCTTAGGTCATCAACTTGAGGGAAAATTGCTACTGCCCTACAAAACTCTGCGCTTGGAGGCCCAACACGAGTCTACAAGAATAAAGTTGCGTAGTAGACATCAAGCTCTTTTCTGGCGCCGTTGCCGGGGAGGTGAGTGCTTGAAGGTATATCTTTAGATCTTGCAATTGAATCTTTTAGTTTCTTGTTTTATCACTAGTTTGGTTTATAAAAGAAAACTACAAAAAAAATGGAATTGAGATTGCATCATATTGTTCATCTTTATAATGTCTTTCGTGAAAATGATGGAAAGGAAAATTGTGCTCAATTGATAGAGGAAGAATTCTATAAAATGTTTGACAAAAAATCTTTGAATGATGAGCATGATTGCAATGTTGTTGGTATGAACTCTTTGAATATCCATGATGCTAATGATATGCAAAGCCATAAGCTTGGGGATGCTATATTTGATGAAGATGATATTTTTAGTCCCCCAAGTTTTGATGAGAAAATTTATTATGATGATTGCATACCTCCTATTTATGATGATTATATTGATGAAAGTAGATTTGGAGAGGTCATGACTTTATTTAATGATGAATCCACTATTTTGGAAGAGGTTGCAATTGATTATGACAGCAAAGTTGCTATCTATGATGATTATTGTGATGACATGTATGTTATAAAAAACAATGATATCCATGAAACTTGTCATGATGATTTTAATTTTTAATCCCATGATAGTTATTTTGTTGAGTTTGCTCCCACTACTATTGATGAGAATAAATTTGCTTGTCTGGAGAGTAATAAAATTTCTATGCTTGTGGATCATGAAAAGAATGCTTTATGTGATAGATATATTGTTGAATTCATTTACGATGCTACTGAAAATTACTATGAGGGAGGAACTTATGCTTCTATATATCTCAATAATATCAAGTTTCCTCTCTATGTGTTGAAAATCTTGAAGTTATACTTGTTTTGCCTTCCTATGCTAGTTGATTCTTGTTCCCATAAGTTGTTTGCTCACAAAATCCCTATGCATAGGAAGTGGGTTATACTTAAATGTGCTAGTTATATGCTTCATGATGCTCTTGTTATGTTTCAATTCTTATCTTTTATGTGAGCATCATTGAAATCATCATGCCTAGCTAAAAAGGCATTAAAGAAAAGCGCTTGTTGGGAGACAACCCAACACTTTTACCTACTGTTTTTGTGTGTTCACATGATTAGGCTACTGTAGTAATAATTTTTTATAGCTTTTGTTTCAATAAAGTGCCAAGAAAAGTTTTTGGGATAGTATGGATGATAGTTCACTTGATTCTGTGCAAAAACAGAAACTTTTGCACCCAGTAACAGAATTGTTTAAATTCACTGGAGCATCTAAAACCTCTGAATATTTTTACATTTGTTGGGTATGAAAATTTTCTACGTTTTCCAAGTTTTTCAGAATTTTGGGAGTTACAGAAGTATGACCTTAATTCAGATCTTTACATACTGTTCTGTTTTTGACAGATTCTGTTTTCAATGCATAGTTTGCTTGTTTTATGGTTTCCATGGCTTATATTGCTTAATATAAGTTGTAGAAATTGTAGGGTACAGTAGGAATTGTGTGATAACAATTATTAATCTTATCTTGATAGTACCAAAGTGAATGATTTATCTTTATCATACTAACCCATCTGACGAAGTTCCGTTAAGTTTTGTGTGATTGAAGTTTTCAAGTTTTGGGTGAGATATCGATATGAGGAGAATAAGGAGTGACAAGGCCCTAATCTTGGAGATGCCCAAGGCACCCCAAGGTAATATTCAGGGAATATCCAAGAAACTAAGCTTTGGGGATGCCCCGGAAGGCATCCCCTCTTTCGTCTCCGACATTATCGGTAACCTCACTTGGAGCTATATTTTTATTCGTCACATGATGTGTGTTTTGCTTGGAGAGTCATTTTATTTTATTTGTATTTCCTTTCTTCTATTTATAATAATTTTTTGCATTTTCATTTCAATAAAAATGTCAAGGATGGCCTTTACCATGCTTATTTTGCAAGTCTACATGTTGCTGTTTCAAAACAGAAAGTTTATCGCTGTTGCAAAAATTCCCGAGAAAAGTCAGAATGTGCTAAAATGTTGAAACGTTTTGCACAATAAGATATGATAAATTTTCTACAGTGTGGTAAATTTTCAGAATTTTTGGAGTTATAAAAGTATTGATATTCTTGCATCCTTACAGACTGTCCTGTTTTGGCAGATTGCTGTTATGTTTGCATTGTTTGCATATGTTTGCTTGTTTAATGATTCTATTTGAGGATAGAACTATTAAATATGTAGAGGCATTTAGTATGCAATGTTAAATAATAATTTTAGTGATTTGCTACAGTAGAGAATGATAAGGTTATGCATTAATTTATACTAACGTATCTCACGAGTTCTTGTTGAGTTTTGTGTGGATGAAGTTTTTAAGATTTAGGGAAACCGTGATATAAAAGGAATTAAGGAGACACAAAAGCTCAAGCTTGGGGATGCCCAAGGCATCCCAAGATAATATTTCAATAAGTCACAAGCATCTAAACTTGGGGATGCCCCGGTAGGCATCCCACGTTTCTTCATCAACAATTATCGGTTAGTATCGGTTGAGCCTAAGTTTTTGCTTCTTCACATGAGTTGTGCTATTCTTGGAATGTCATTTTATTTTGTTTTGCTTGCTGTTTTAATAAAATACTTAGATCTGAAAGTTTTTAAATAAGAGAGAGTCCTCAAATAGCTACCCATTTACTTAACTACTCGCATGATCTTCACTTATATCTTTTTGGAGTAGTTTGTCATTTACTCTTGTGCTTCACTTATATCCTATGAGTAAATTATTGAATGAATTGAATTTCATGAATTTGAAATTATATGTTCATATCATGCCTAGTGGTAGCTTCATATTGGGTTTAGGATGTGAAATCTTTTGAAGCTTGACAATCACAATATTGGTCATACAAGCAATTCATGAATGATTAATATAAGGAAGAGAACTTTCACATACAAATATATTATCTTGGACATCTTCTATGATTGTGAATACCCATTAATTATTTTCAAACTTGAGCAAATTAGTTGAAGTTGGACAAGGAAGACAACATAATGAGTTATGGTTGTGTATATTTGCATAGAAGTTATATTGTTATGGATCCTCCAACATGTGGTGTTTGCCTAGAATCTTTTGCTAGCCAAAAATTCATACTAAGTAGAGATACTACTTGTGCATCCAAAAACCCTTAAACCAAGTTTCTTGCCATGAGTGTCCACCATACCTACCTATGGATTGAATAAGATCCATCAAGTAAGTTGTCATCGGTGCATAAAGCAATACAAATTGCTCCTAAATATGTTTGATCTTTTATTGTAAGGGAAAATTGAGCATTGTACGAACTTGTGATGGCAAAGTAATAAAAGCGACGGACTGCATAATAAAGGTTGCTATCATAAGGGGCAATATAACGTGACGTTCCTTTGCATTAAGAGCTTGGGCATCCAAATAAAAAGCGCATGACAACCTCTGCTTCCCTCTACGAAGGGCCTATCTTTTACTTTTCAGTATTTATTTTATGCAAAGAGTTAATAGTATGAAATCTCATTTCAACCTCAACTATTCTCTAGTTGGCAAGCATCATGTGGTGGGGAAAGATCTAGGCATATATGACCAGTCAAATATATTTGATCATGATTTATTATTGTTGACAATTATCTCTATGATAAATGAGTTGGGAGGCGAAATATTAAGCCCCTATCTTTCTCTGTGTTCGATGGATGCCATTTGTTCTAAGAATATGCTTTGAGTACTAGCAATCATAGAAGACTATATGATGATTGAGTATGTGGAGCTCTTACTTAGATTTTGTTGAATAACTTGAATTGCAATTGTTTGGTGACTGAGAACATAGGTTGTTGAGTTTCAAGAGAATTCATTGTTTGAACCTTAACATGTGAATTGGTTGCTACTTTAACATGAGAAGTTTTACGAGAAAGAATTGCTGTTATGATGCTAGGAAAAGTGATTGAAATTATCATTGATTAAACTTATGCACTTTGCTAGCATTCACACTTCATAAATTATTTCTTTTATAATTTACCTACTCGAGGACGAGTAGGAATTAAGCTTGGGGATGCTGATACGTCTCCAATGTATCTATAATTTATGAAGTATTCATGCTGTTATACTATCATTCTTGGATATTTTACAATCATTTTATAACAACTTTATATCATTTTTTGGGACTAACCAATTGACATAGTGCCAGTGCCAGTTGCAGTTTTTTGCTTGTTTTTTACATCGCAGAAAATCAATATCAAACAGAGTCCAAACGCAGCGAAAATTTTTGGAGATTTTTTTGGACCAGAAGACCTAGGATGGGCTAAAAAGTACCAGAGGGGAAGCCCGAGTGTTGGGAAACGTAGCATGCAATTTCAAAAAATTTCCTACGCTCACGCAAGATCTATCTAGGAGATGCATAGCAACGAGAGGGGGAGAGTGTGTCCACGTACCCTCATAGATCGAAAGCGAAAGCGTTTGACAACGCGGTTGATGTAGTCAAACTTCTTCTCGTTCTGACCGATCAAGCACCGAACGTACGGCACCTCCGAGTTAGGCACATGTTCAGCTCGATGACGTCCCTCGAACTCTTGATCCAGCAAAGTGTCGAGGGAGAGTTCTATCAGCACGACAGCGTGGTGACGGTGATGGTGAAGTGATCCGCGCAGGGCTTCGCCTAAGCACTACGTGAATATGACCGGAGGCGTAAACTATGGAAGGGGGCGCCGCACACGGCTAGGAATCAATGTTGTGTGTTCTAGTGGTGCCCCCCTCACATATATATAGGTGGGAGAGGGAGAGGGGCAGAAAGGGGCGCCCCAAGTAGGAGTAATCCTACTTGGGCGCCTCCCACAAGTCAGCCTCCCCCCTTCCATAAGTGTCGGAGGGGGAAGGAAAGAGAGGGGGGGGGGGGGGGAGAAGGAAAGGGGGAGGCTGAATCCTCCCCTTTCCTTCTCCCTTCCCCTCCTTTCTTCTCCTCCTATTTCGGCCTATATGGGGGCGCACCAGCCCACCAGGGGCTGGTCTGTCCCTCTCTTGGCCCATAAGGCCCATATCTTTGACGGGGGTGCCTGGAACCCCTTTTCGGTGACCCGATATGTACCCGGTACCCCCGGAACGCTTCCGGTGTCCGAATACTATCGTCCTATACATGAATCTTTACCTCTCGACCATTTCGAGACTCCTCATCATGTCTGTGATCTCATCCAGGACTCCGAACAAAATTCGGTCACCAAATCACACAACTCATATAATACAAAATCATCATCGAACGTTAAGCGTGCGGACCCTACGGGTTCGAGAACTATGTAGACATGACCGAGACACCTCTCCGGTCAATAACCAATAGTGGAACCTGGATGCTCATATTGGTTCCCACATATTCTATGAAGATCTTTATCGGTCGTACCGTAATGACAACATACGTTATTCCCTTTGTCATCGGTATGTTACTTGCCCGAGATTCGATCATCGGTATCTTCATACCTAGTTCAATCTTGTTACCGACAAGTCTCTGTACTCATTCCGTAATGCATCATCCTGCAACTAACTCATTAGTCACATTGCTTGCAAGGCTTCTTATGATGTGTATTACCGAGAGGGCCCAGAGATACCTCTCCGATACTCGGAGTGACAAATCCTAATCTCGATCTATGCCAACCCAACAAACACCTTTGGAGATACCTGTAGAGCATCTTTATGATCACCCAGTTACGTTGTGACGTTTGATAGCACACAAGGTATTCCTCCGGTATCCGGGAGTTGCATAATCTCATAGTCAAAGGAATATGTATATGTCATGAAGAAAGCTATAGCAATAAAACTGAACGATCAAAATGCTAAGCTAACGGATGGGTCATGTCCATCACATCATTCTCCTAATGACGTGATCTCGTTCATCAAATGACAACACATGTCTATGGTTAGGAAACTTAACCATCTTTGATTAACGAGCTAGTCTAGTAGAGGCTTACTAGAGACTCGGTGTTTTGTCTATGTATCCACACATGTATCAAGTTTCCGGTTAATACAATTCTAGAATGAATAATAAACATTTATCATGATATAAGGAAATATAAATAACAACTTTATTATTGCCTCTAGGGCATATTTCCTTCACCGAGGTGGGCACAACCCACCTGGGCGCGCCCAGGAGCCCAGGCGCGCCCAGGGGGTTGTGCCCCCCTCGGTGACCTCCCGCACCGCCTCTTCGCCCTATAAATTGCCAAATATTCCACAAACCCTTGGGGTAACCCTAGATCAGAAGTTCCCCCATCGCAAGCCTCTGTAGCCACGAAAAACCAATCTAGACCCTGTTTCGGCACCCTGCCGGAGGGGGAAATCATCACTGGCAGCCATCTTCATCATCCCGGCGGCCACCATGATAAGGAGGGAGTAGTCCACCCTCGGGGCTGAGGGTTTGTACCAGTAGCTTTGTGTTTAATCTCTCTCTCTCTCTCTCTGTCTCTCTCTCGTGTTCTTGAGATGTCTCAATCTTGATGTATCGCGGGCTTTGTTAATATAGTTGGATCATATGGTGTTTCCCCTCTCTATCTTGTTGTGAATTGAGTTTTCCCTTTGAGATTTCATTTTATCAGATTGAATACTTTTATGGATTTGAGAGCACTTGATGTATGTCTTGCTATGAATACATGTGGTGACAATGTGGTATCATATGGATTCACTTGATATGTGTTTTGGCACTCAACCCGCGGATTCTCGAGGTGACATTGGGGTAATCTATGCATAGGGGTTGATGCACGTTCTCGTCTTTGTTTCTCCGGTAGAAATCCTGGGGTACTCTTTGAGGTTCTTTGTGTTGGATTGAGTATTATGAATCTGAAATTGTTTGATGCATATCATATAATCAACTCACGGATACTCGCAGTGACATTGGAGTATCCAGGTGACATTAGAGTTGGTTCATGTGTATCATATGGTGTTATTTTAGTACGAACTCTTGGTTAGATCGATCGGAAAGAATAGCTTGGTGTTATTTTAGTATGAACTCTAGGATAGATTGATCGGAAAGAATAGCTTTGAGGTGGTTTCGTACCCTACAAACAATTTCTTCTTATGTTCTCCGCTAGATAGGAACTTTGCAGTGATTCTTCATCACACATTGAGGGAAGGTTATATGATCCAATTATATTAGCATTGTTGAGAGATTGCACTAGCGAAAGTACGGACCCTAGGCCTCATTTTCAAGAATTGCAATACCGTTAGTGCTCCGTTTTATCAATTGCTACCTTGCTGTTTTTATTGTTCCTATTACAAAAATCAATATCTACTATCATTACTACACTTTTATCACCATCTCTTTGCCGAACTACTGCACCTATATAAATTACCATTGTATTTGGTGTGTTGGGGACACAAGAGACTTTTTGTTATTTGGTTGCAGGGTTGTTTGAGAGAGATCATCTTCATCCTACGCCTCCCACGGATTGATAAACCTTAGGTCATCCACTTGAGGGAAAATTGCTACTGTCCTACAAAACTCTGCGCTTGGAGGCCCAACACGAGTCTACAAGAATAAAGTTGCGTAGTAGACATCAAGCTCTTTTCTAGCGCCGTTGCCGGGGAGGTGAGTGCTTGAAGGTATATCTTTAGATCTTGCAACTGAATCTTTTAGTTTCTTGTTTTATCACTAGTTTGGTTTATAAAAGAAAACTACAAAAAAATGGAATTGAGGTTGCATCATATTGTTCATCTTTATAATGTCTTTCGTGAAAATGATGGAAAGGAAAATTGTGCTCAATTGACTTCTTGCCTCTTAACGGCCCATAGTCTTCATGTATAAATTTTATCCCAACCTGATTATCGGCCTGTCAAAGGCTTGTGATATAGTTGGGCCTAATTATGGCCCGCTTTGCATCCTGCCTGCTTACAACCCATAATGTTATTGGGCCAACCAAGGACCGAAATATATTTTGTCCTGTTAACGGCCCGTCATGTAATTGTGCCAATCATGGGCCGATGTATATTTTGGCCTGCTGTCGGCCCGTGAATTGTTCGGCACAATTCATGCCCAATCTACTTTTCAGCCTGTTAATGGCCCAACTAAGGTGTGACGCCCTGGCTTAATCATGCACTAACCATACACGCAAATGCACACGATCAAGCCTAAGGACTCACTTGAAGATATCACAACACAACTCTAAAACATAAATAAAGTCATACAAGCTTTATATTATAAGCCAGGGGCCTCGAGGGCTCGAATACATAAGATCGCATACAAGCGTCAGTGGAAGTATCAGATATCTGAGTACAGATATAAAATAGAAACAGATAAGCCTTTAGAAAGGTAGGGCAAAACAAAAGCTACGATCGAAAGGCGCAGGCCTCCTGCCTGGGACCCTCCGATCCTACTCCTGGTCGTCGGCAAGCTCGTAGTAGTAACCATCCTCGGGGTAGTAGTAGCGATCGTCGACGGGGGCAGCTATCTCAGGGGCTCCGTCATCTGGTTGCATCAAACGGATATGGGGAGAAAAAGAAAGCAAAGCAACCGTGAGTACTCATCCGAAGTACTCAGCAAGCAAGGATCTACACTACATATGCAACATTATCAAAGAGAGGCTGTATATGTGGACTGGGCTGCAGAAATGCCAGAATAGAGAGAAGGCCTAGTCCTATCGAAGACTAGCATCTTCAGCGGTCTTGCAACATTAGAAGAGTGTAGATTAGTACAGTATAAAGTAGTAGCAGTATTAAGTATCAACCTCAGCCAGAGATCCTTCCTCGACTCCCTGCGAGAAAGCAATCCCAGAGCCATACTATCCATTTCTCATCACAAGTTTCCAGTTCTAGTTGTATCGATCGGGATACAACTCCGAGCGTCCGTTACCGAGGATCCGGCTATGCATAGATTAGTTCTTCCCTGCAGGGGTGCACCAACTTACCCACCACGCTCGCTTAACATCGGCCGGACACACTTTTCTGGGTCATGCCCGGCCTCGGCTAAACGACACACCGCAGCCCTACCTAAAGCTCAGCAGAGAGGTCCCCGTCGGTCTACATCCTAAGCGCTCAGGGGTCTTGGGCCATCGCCCTGTGCACTCCGGGTCGTTGTGTGCAGGGTGGATACCAGCACCGCCTCGGATGGCCGGCACGATCCGACCATGCCACAATGATGAACTGGACGTCTGACAGAGCTTTCGGCTGATGCCACGATGCAGAGTACCCATATTTATTCCCGCGTGATGGTTAGTGCTATCGGGCCAGAGGCCCACTCAGATCACATATCCAAATCGTTAGTGTATCGGTGGTGTGGTAACGAGCAGAGACTCACGATCCATGTGACCCCGTCACCCCGTCTCGAGGACTTGCGGCAAGGATTTAGAATGCCCGGCCACGCCTCGTTTTTAACTCACGGGCACCCTCCAGGTCAACCCGTCTCCACATCACTCGCCACTTAGGCTCGCGGGGGTACCCCTCAGGGCCGACCCGACTTTATCATGGTTCATGGTTAAAGTCATAGTAACTGTGTGTCCAAACACCAGGGGGAAAACCTGAGGAATCACCCTCGATGGGTCCCACATGATGTAGTCGTCAAGGTGAACTTAGGAGGAATCACCCTCGAGGTTCACACTTGAGGTGTTGCACGACGGCGTCGTTATCGGAAGTGGTGAAGGAGGAATCACCCTTGATGACCACGACCGAATAGCTACTCTACAGAGTTAACATCAGGAGTGCTAAACGAGGTATCACCCTCGGCACTTGATAGTAACGCTGCAGTGCCGTACAACTAAGGGGGTGATATGCGGTGCCAGGGCCTGGTTGTTGAGTCTTCTGATGATCCAGCGGGGCAATCGGGACAAGTGGGGTCACTGGGGTCTCTAACCAGCCTATACTAAGCAGTTTAGGATAAGCAGGTAAGTATCAAAAGCAGGTTACAAAAATCAGGTCATGCATTAGAATAGGTAAAGCAGTAGCAGCAGCAATTCTAATGCAAGCACAAGAGAGAAGAGAATAGGCGATATAGGCATGCTCAAGGGGGGGGGGGTGCTTGCCTGGTTGCTCGGCGGCGAAGGCAGAGTCGTCAGGGGCGTAGTCGACCTTCGGAGCTGCGTCGGTCTCGGGGACTACGTCGGTACCGGGATCTACCGAGAGAGAAGAGGGGGAGGAAACAGATAAATACTCAGCAAACAATGCAACATAGAGCATGCTAAGCTTAAGGTGCAGTGCAGGGTTGCCTAAAGATATGTCTAAGTCATTTTAGTTATTTTAGGATTTAAGTTAGATTTATTAACCGGTATATATGCACTATTCATCTACCGGAAACAGGCTAAAAGTGGCGGGTTCACCTCTGTAGAGGGTCCCGACACGGAGACAGATGGCACGGTTGGATTCGTCTCGTCATTCTGAGCAACTTTCATGTATAAAGTTTTTTGATCCGAGCTACGGTTTATTTTCTACGAATTTCTAAAGATTTTAGCATTTCTGAAATTATTTCAATTTAACAGAATTATTGAAAAAGATTTATGACGTTAGCATGATGCATTGATGATGTCAACAGTCAACAGGACGCTGACCAGGTCAAACCTAACCTGTGGGTCCAATGGGACCCACATGTCAGCCTCTGTTAGTATTAAATGGAGTTAGTTTTAAGCTAATTAACTAATTAGACCAGTGGGCCCAGTTAGTCAGTGACTTAATTAGCTAATTAATTAACTAATAGTTTAATTAACCTTTTAATTAAAATTTCTATTTATTTTTAAAATCATTTAAACAGCAGGGCCCCACATGTCAGCGACACGGGCAACCCAGTCAACGGGTTGACCCGGTCAATGGGGCCAGCCAGGCCCATCGGTCAGTGGCACGGGGGCGGTCAGGTCAGCACCACGTCGGCGACGGCGCCAGAGATAACGCCGGCGACCATTTCTGCGGCGGAGGGCCTCGGGTGGCCAGCGGAAAACGCCCACAGGCCACCAAATCGATCGCGGACGGGTGCGTTCGACTGCACGTGAAGTGCCGCATCCAGCCGGGGTGATTGCGAGGCCGGAGGTGGACGGTGGTGACGGCGGTGAGCGGCGAGGCGGACGCCGGAGTTCGGGAGCGGACGAAATCGACGCTATGGGGCACGGCAAGGCGCGCCAGGGGTGGCGTTGGGCTCGCGCGGAAGCGCTGAGCACGTGTACAGGCTCAGACGGCCACGACGTCGAGTACCTCGATGGCGGCGAGCTACGCGGCGGAGCCGCGTTCGGACGGCGACGACAGAGGTGGCTACGATCGTGGAGAGGAGCAGGGGAGTGAGGGAAGAGGGAGAGGAGCTCACAACGCTCCTGTAGATGTGCAAAGCGGGCTCGGGGAGGCTCGGGGTGGCCGAAATTGATGGCGAGGATGACGGCGCCCGAGGAAGAAGAAGAAGTCGCCGAGCTCGGAGCAGTGGCTCCCGGCTCCAACTGGTGGCGTCGAAAGACGCAGCGGACGACGGCGATCCTCTACGACGTGGCGGAGAGGCGTGCGGTGGCTGATGGCCGCGAGATCGACGCGGGGACGGCGGCGACTGCGCTCGGGATGAGCTAGATCGAGAGAGAGGAGGGGAACAGGGAGGAGTGGGGGCTAGGGTTCGCTGGGAGAGAGGGAGGCGACCAGGGGAGGTCTTAACGGAGCCGGAGAGCCGTCGGATGCACGACAGCGCGACGGGCGTCGCCGTGTCAGCGAGCGCGCGTGACAGCGCACCAAGGAGGATGATGACCTCCTGGTGGGGCTACTGTTGCCGTGGCCCAGTGGCCAGGTAAGCCTCTGCCCTTTCTTTATTTTCTGCCCTTTTCCATTTAATCAAAACAGAAGCGGAAAAAGATTATTTGAGCCACCTATTGACTTAGGAAAAAATGTGGGACCTGGCCCATTAAATGCAGGGCATTTCTATGCGCTGCCACCAAAAAGTTTTGGGCAAATTTGGAATCCATTTGGATTTTTCAAAAATGAAATGGCATTTAAAGTGCTGTTTTTGCACTGTTTTAAATGCACTAACCCAAATATAAGTTGATGGTGATGTTGTTTTCCTTAACAACATTTGTTTTGGAAAATTTGCTAGATGATGAACATTTTTCCAGCAACTTTGGTGCAACTTGAAATTTCACTTTGAATTTGAATAGAATTCAGAGAAGGAATTTGAAATGAGATATTATCCCAACATGATTATCATTGCAATTCACAGTAGCTTAGCATCATCATGATGGATTACTGTAGCACCATTACATAGGGGTGTTACATAAGGCCCATGGTTTACTCGGCATGTTAAAGTCCCGAAACTACCAGTGGGCCAGTTTATGTTTAGGCCTGCTAATGGCCCGAGATGATCGTGGGCCCATGTTTAGGCCCATATATAGGGAGTTGCGGGCCGACCCATTTGAGTACCGTAAATTTTTATATATATACCAACATTTTGGCCCGGCCTCCGTTGAAGCTTACGGCCTTTTCAGAGAGCGACGACAGCATACAGTAAATAAATTACAGCATCATGACTAAGAATAAATCTAGACTATACAATAAATAAATTACAACATATTACATCCACTGGTCATCAAAATTCGTCACTAGTGATAATAAAGCGCAATCAGACAACAAATTACATACACTAGGCATCAAAGGTCGCCACCGGTGCAAATAAACACGCCGACACAAGAATATACAGAACCGACAACACTTCAACATAGTTCAAGAAAGGTTAGCCCTGCCCGGAAGTTGCAGCGCAAGCAACTGAGCAAGCTAATGAGACTGCACTTGTTTGACGCTTATATCCTCCAACTCTAGCTACAGAGCATCAATGGACGTCCTGTACTTATGGTTTATCTTCCATAGAGACTGGAGTTCTAGTAGGAGTTGAGATGAAGCATGTCTTTCTGCTGGAAGTTGAGACTGAAGAAGTTGAACAGATTCAGGTGGCGACTTCATCGAGCTTGTGTCACTGCTATTAGCGAGTAACTTCAACACTACATCAAGACATGACTTTGGGGTTGTACCGCTATCCCCAAGATGTGTTGCCTTCTTTCCTGCAATATATGTTAGAGGGACAAGCAATGGGTTCGTCTCACTATCAATGTGGCAGTTCTTCCTGGCGTCAGAGATATCACTCTGAAAGAGAAAAAAGTAGACAAATAACAGATTTTGCATGTATAAACATCAGTGTTGTCAATTCATCCCATTTCTTAATGGCAAATAAAGAGACACAATTTAAAATAACATTAACATAATATGACATTGTTCATAGTTAAGACATGGCAGGAAATGGCATTGTGCAGGAGTGGCTGACTTCACCACATCACTGGATTACAGATCAAGAACACAAGCATACGTGCAGTGCTAAAGAACGTATAAGCATCAATGGTCAGTGTACTATTAATTTATCCCATTTCAGATTGGTAAATAAAGAGACACGATTTAAATAACATTAACATAATATGGCATTGTTCATAGTTAACACACAACAGGATATGACATTGTGTTGGAGTTGGTAGTTTTACCACACCACTGGATTACAGATCAAGAACACAAGCATACATGCAGTGCTAAAGAAGATCACTTGTTCTGTTTAGTTTAATTTACATGGTATGAATAAGGAACTTGGTTGTACAACTAAAAATTGAAACTGAGAAGGACAAATTTATGTTTATGAACTTCTTCGTAATAAACTTTCAACATGCTATTTGATGCAAATGACAAAAATAAACAGCAGTTACAGTCATGGCTATCCAAATATACACAAAAGGTTTGAAGGCTCGAGAAGGACAAGCTTACGTCAGTAGTGAAGACCGGCTCTATAAAGCCCTTGTCCATGTTGATGGGGGGGGGGGGCAATTCAAGAAGTTTACCCCAGAGTCTTGTTCATAAGCATTGCCTTTATTCTACATTTTTTAAGAGTAAAAATAGATGTGATAATATAGGAACTAATGGAGACTATTTAAGCTAAGATGGAGAGTGATGCAACATAATCAACTAGCTTAAATGTAAGTACAACATATATGCAAAAGGTACTGACATGAGCAATGCAGAGCTAAACTTCTTCAGTAGCATTGGTTTTATTCAATATTTTGGTAAGAGTAAATATAGATCTGATGTATAGAAAATGGAGGACAAGGGAAAATAAGCTGCATAGTGATGGTACATGAACAACTAACTGTCAATATAAGTACAATGATAAAGGACAACAGGTACTTACAAGAGCAATGCAGAGCTAAACTTCTTCATAAGCATTGGGTTTATTCTACATTAGTGTAAACATTAATATAGATCTGATAATTTGGAGCGAACAGTGGATAAGCAAGCTATCATGCACATTGATGTCACATAATCAACCAGGTATGAATGTAAGTACAATGATACAGGACAATAGGTACTAACAAGAGCAAAGAAGTGAGCAACATAGTTGTGATATCTTGTCATCCATTTCAAAGAGTTATTCTTCTTCGAGCAGTTTTCCTACAAAAGCGATCGGTAAGGCACATGCATATATGTAGGAGTTCAAATTGTCATGTGATATCATAGACAATACCTCATCCTGGGGACGAGACCAGTGCATAACAAGGTTTTTCCGTTCAATGTGTTGTAAATTTAGCACAGGAGACTTCACCAAAATATTGTTTATAGACTTCCCATCAAAGTGTGTTTTCCTCAGGTAACACCAATACTATTGCAACGCGTCCTTGAAAAGCGCAAGCAAGCTTTGCTTGTCATGACTATCTAGATTGACCCTCGCCTACTTAGAAGAATGTAATGTAAATCATTGATGTGTTCAATCAATAGAAAACAAGACAATAATCACTATTAATAATAGCACTTACACGCAAGTGGGACAGGAAGACGTGAAAATGATGTTTGACTTCACTATAATCTTCCCATGATGGGAAGATACGCATGTGGTTACTAACAACATCGAAAGCATTGTCTTTTAAATAGGGAATAATTGGAATGGGGGTTCCAATCCGCAGGAATTGGGGCTCTCTACAGTTGGAATAGGTCTTTGGCCTGTGGATTTGGTGTACTTTTTGCTGGAGTGGCATTTTTGTGTGGTACGGCTGGTGCTATGGCAACTGAAATCGCATACCTTTTGCTAGAGGGCAGGTCCTGTGTGGTGGGCCTAATGGTATGGCCAGTGGAGTATGGGAACAGTCTGCTGGAGTTGGGCCTAGGTTTTGTGGCGCTGGTTCTATCACCAATATAGGTAGGGTGCTATCCGATTTCTCTGGTACCACCACCTTTTTCAAAGACTTTGTTTGTACTCCTTCAGGTTCTGCAATCACCCTCTTCCTTTTGGATGTTTAATACACAAGAAAAACATTTGAATGGAAAACATGGTATGATGTCAGATGGAATAGGTATTAATAATGGATGGGCATGGCATCTCTTCACATATATGATGAGTAAACTAAGCAGATGGTGGTGCAACGAAGTAGAAGAAATGCAAGACACCTTATGCAAGATACGTGCAACCTATTAAACCTTGCCAAATTAGAACAAACACCTTGTTGGGTGAACAGGGTAAGCTATCTGCCTTTGACTCGTCGAGCTAGGAATAGTCATTAGGATCATATTCTGAACACGAATCTCAGGTGGGGTGGGTGTGGGTTTCATTACATCCAGAATGGAACTCAGTCCCTTGATGCCAAGTTTGTTAGCCATTGCACTGTTCTGCAATATTCTTCTAATGCACGCATTGTCATATTCATTGTGATTATGTTCATTATCTGAGATGCATGAAAACATACATAGTAGTGAGATTATCTTTGTAATGCATAGGATATTCTAATATAATAGGGCCTCCCTATAAAGCCTTGTGTGTTATCATTGGAATTATGATGAGAGCCCATGTGTGCTGTAATTTGGTGCGTTGAAAAGGATCGAGATGGACCTAGAGGGGGGGGGGGTGAATAGGTACAATTGCAAATTTTAATTCTTAATTAGCAATTTTAGGCACTAATGCGGAATATGAAAGTGAACCTAACAATTGCAAGTATGATACTAAGAGCTAAGCAAGGTAAACAAGTACCACAGGTATATGAGTAAGCAAGCACAATATGATACAAGTAAAGACTAAGTGACAAGTAACCACAAGTAGGGAGTTAGGGTTAGGAATAACCGCAACTCCGATAGACAAGGATGTATGCCGATGTTCACTTCCTTGGAGGGAAGCTACGTCACCGTTTAGAGAGGTGGGTGTTACCACGAAGGCACACCAATGCCACGAAGGCTCACCCTATTCTCTCTTTGAGATATCACCACGAAGGCGATTCTCAACCACTAGTGGTAGAACTTGGGGTGGTCTCCAAACCCTAACAAACTTTCCGGGGGTAATCACAATGGTTTGATTCCTCACCGAAGATCTCCTACCACCTAGGAGTCTCCAACCTCCAAGAGTAACAAGATCAAGGGAACCGCTCAAAACTAGCTCAAATCACGAATTCCTTTGGTTGAGAGGAGGAGAGAGGGACGATCTATCTTTTGATTGGAACAACACTCAAGAATCCTCACAAATACTCTTGGGATCTAGGAATTGGTGAAAGCAAGAGAGAGTGAGGGAGTAAGGTGTTCTTGGAATCTTTGCACTGTGTTGGACAACCCCCACATGAGGTGGGAGAAGGATATTTATAGTCATAGTACAAAAGTGGCCGTTGGAGGTCACTTATGCTGCACAGACACCGGATGTCCGACAGGTACCGGACGTCCGGACAGAAAAGTTGGACCGGACGTCTGACAGGCGTCGGTCGTCTGGCACTCAGAGAAAATAGTGGTCTAGTGCAGCAGTAGGGAGGAAAGACGCACAGGGAGCGGACGTCCGAGAGCGTCGGTCGTCCGGTGCACGGTCGTCCGGAGAGGACGGACTTCCGTTAATTTCGGCTCTGTGAAGTGGCACCGGATGACTGGTCGCCACCGGACGTCCGGAAGCCGGTCATCCGGAAGGACCAGAAACCCGATAATTTCTGTTCTGTGGCATGCCACCGGACATCCGGAGAGCATCGGACATCTGGAGAGCACCGGACATCCGGAGAACTGGGAAGCACCGGACGTCCAGAAACCTTCGGTCGTCCGGACAAAAACAGAGGCCAAATAGCACATCTAAGATAAGAACACCTTTTAAGAGATTTTTCCTAGATTTTGAGCAAGTCTTTTGCGAGAACTAGTGACCCCCTCTTAATAGTGCAGGATCCCTATACTCAAAGAAAAGGAAAACTGAGAAAGATCTAAAGCTTTGTGTCTTGTTTCACCTTCCTTTGAGTATCTTGAAAATGTCAGTTATGATCCACATTAAAATCTTTTGGGAACAACACCTGAGATGCACTTGATAGAAAAGATTAGTTCCCTATATGTATGTTGTCAACAACTATCAAAATACGATTAAGGGCATGATTGCACTTTCAATCTCCCCCTTTTGGTAGTTGATGACAACATACATATAGCTCTCAAAATAAATAGACTTGTGAAGCTTATGAGAGATTTGTAACATAGCTCCCCCTTATTGTATGCATAGTGAAACAGAATATGGTCATGAGCTCATAATTACTTGATAAAGAGCACATACAACATTTCATAGCACAAAATGGAATCATACAGAAAATACATGATAGAGCTCATCTTATCATACATAGATAGCATAATTTTTAGAACACATATAACACAACGTAGTGGTTCAACTAAAGCATAATGGGTTCAACTAAAGCATAATGGTTCAACGAGCTCAACATAATGGTTCTTCATCATACATAAATAGTAGAGGGGTAAACAAGTCTATGATAATATCTCCTCCCCCTTGGCATCAAGTACCCAAAAAGGGAAAGGCACCGAGATAGCAACCACACAATCAGAGATCATCACTGTCTCCTGCTTCGTCAAAGAAATCAGCCCATTCAGGGCCAGAAGGGAAACCAAAGTCGGAAGGAGAAGCCTCAGGAAGACGCTCATCCTCACTCACATCTGTAGCTCTGGAGGCTCTCAGACGAGCCTTCAAAGCATTCTTAGATGAGACCATGCGACCACATCGTGGTTTCGTGAACAATGGAAGGAGAAGGCCTTCATCATGGCAGAATGGGCCTTCCCGAGAAAGCGAGCAATGTGACCGAAGGACCCCGAGCTAGGGGGAGCAGGTCGAGACTGAGCAGCAGACCGTCGAGCAGATGTGGATTTCTTGGTAGCCCAATCATCCGCCATATGAGGTGGAATGACCCACCGCGGATGGACATGAGTCCGAGCAATGGGAAAAGGAGCAATACTCTCAATGAAAGCCTGAAGAAAAGGAGCATGAGGAAATGCCTGCTTGTACTGAAGACTAGCAAGACGAATCTCATGCCACAGGAAGTGAGGAACATTGATCTTTCCGTTGGGATGCTCAAAGAGATGACACATGAGATCAATACAATACCCGTTACAGGACCCTTTTGTCACCCATCTTGGGATAGATGGTGCGAATGACACACTGATAGATAATGAAAAAGGGAGATTGACAAATAGATACTTGATTGAGATCTTTGCCCTTTTCCACTTCATCAAGCTCACTAAGAGGTTTGAGAAGATAGCCACAGGCCTCAATGTTTTTGGGTGCATGATTTGGGTCAGACTTATGGATTTTGAACCCAGTGTCAGGAATCCCAAGAGCGGCAACAAACTGAGCATAAGAGGTGGTGAGCTTGGTGTCAGAAGTCATCCAGGTGACAGTCTTGTTAGGACCAAAGAAACACGTGGCATAAAACTTATGAATAGCTGCATGATTGTAATCATGGTGAAAAGCAAACGGAGCAGCAAGGCTAGAAGACTCAATGAGTTCAATGGCTCCTGGATATTTCACGGGGTGAGAACGGATATGCTCTAAGTCAACATAGTGATGAACAGACAGCCCCTTAGGAACAATGACAGTTGTGAAAATGTCTGCCTGAACATGTGTACGAAAACGAGAATGCATGGAGTCATGCTCAACGGAGAACTGGTCGACATCACGATGAAACTTAAGGTAGGCAGGTTTTGAAACTAAAGTGAAATCTTTGATTTCGCGACCTAGAGATGGAGGAGGCTCAAAAGAAATGCGAAGAGCATCACCGGGAGGCTGATTCGGAGGTGGAGGAGGCATGTAGGAGGGCTTCCGTGTTCCAGGCTTTGGAACATTTGCCCAAACAGCAACATAATCTGCCCGAACAGCAACATAACAACAACATAGCCGACGAGCCCCCGATATTTTTGTGAGCGGTGTGCTTGAATTTCGGCATTGTTTGGTCAGCCACACCTACAGAGTCATCCACGAGTGAAAAGGGGATCACCACAATGTGTAGGAATGAACGACGGGAGGAGGCCAAATAGGATGGACAGAGGAGGTACCGGGCCGGATCGAAGAGAGAGAGAGAGAACCAGATCGACTGATGTCCCTTCCTGCGGCGCAGAACTCCGACGACAGCGCGGCCCCCTGGCGGCGGTGCGATGAGGCCACACGCAGATGGCGCGGCGGCAGACAGGGAAATAGGATGAGGAGGGGAAAAGATAGGGTAACCCCCCGTTCAGATCCCATCCCCTCATTTTATATGGGTCGCAGAGGTTACCGGATGACCGATAGATGTCGGACGTCCGGGAGCTGATGGGTGCACCTGGCTAATCAGGCGTCGGACGACCGAAAAACCTAGGATGTCCGAGACCTGGGATGACTACTGAGGGACCACGAGGAATGCTGCATAGCGATAGGACATCCAAGCGATGCCGGACGACCGGTATGCTGCGAGTCACCGGACGTCTGACATATGTCGGAAATCCGGTGTCAAATGATAGGATGTTGAAAGAACCTCAGACACCAGGGATATATATATATGTATAATGAATGTAGACAAACATATAGAGATGAAATCACATGATTTATAGCTAGACACGCTAATAGTGTTTTGACTATGAGATGTGGCATATAAAGCACAGAGAACATGATCATATGAAAAAGAAATGATGACCCGAGAGAAACTAAGTAAGCTGCTCTAAATATTGGGCAGTGGCCTAGGCCACCATGTTTGAGTAATTGTGGTATGTGTGACGACCCCGGCTTAATCGTGCACTAATCATACACGCAAATGCACATGATCAAGCCTAAGGACTCACTTGAAGATGTCACAACACAACTCTAAAACATAAATAAGGTCATACAAGCTTTATATTACAAGCCAAGGCCTCAAGGGCTCGAATACATAGCTCGATGGCATACAAGCGTCAGCGGAAGCATCAGATATCTGAGTACAGATATAAAAGAGAAACAGAGATAAGCCTTAAGAAGGCGGGGCAAAATAAAACACTACGATCGAAAGGCGTAGGCCTCCTGCCTAGGACCCTCCGAACCTACTCCTGGTCGTCGCTCGGCTCCTCGTAGTAGTACTCACCGGGAGGGTAGTAGTAGTAGTAGCCGTCGGCGGGGGCAGCTGGCTCCGGGGCTCCGTCATCTGGTTGCGACAAATGGATAAGGGGAGAAAAAGAAAGCAAAGCAACATGAGTACTCATCCGAAGTACTCAGCAAGCAAGGATCTACACTACATATGCAACATTTTCAAAGGAGGGCTGTATTTGTGGACTGAGCTGCAGAAATGCCAGAATAGAGGGAAAGCCTAGTCCTATCGAAGACTAGCATCTTCAGCATCTTCATCAGTCTTGCAGCATTAGAAGAGTGCGGAATAACATAATGTAAAGTAACAGTAGTGTCATCAACCTTGCCCAGAGATCCTTCCTCGACTCCCTGCGAGAAAGCAATCCCAGAGCCATACTATTCAGTTATCATCTCAAGTCACCAGTTCTAGTTGTACCGATCGGGATACAACTCCGAGTGTCCGTTACCGTAGGATAGGCTATCAATAGATTAGTTCTTCCCTGCAGGGGTGCACCAACTTACCCACCACGCTCGATTAACTCCGGCCAGACACACTTTCCTGGGTCATGCCCGGCCTCGGCCAAACGATAAGCCGCAACCCGACCGAATAATTAACAGAGAGGTCAGCACGCCGGACTAAACCTAGGCACCCAGGGGTCTTGGGCCATCGCCCCGGGCGCTCCTGCACGTTGCGAACGCGGCCGGTGAGCAGACCTAGCCCCCCTTATACAAGTGCAGGGCATTACCAGTCCAACCCAGCGCGCGCCACTCAATCGCTGACGTCTATTATGCTCCGGCTGAAGTATACGACGCAGAACGCCCATACTATGCCCACGTGATGGTTAGTTCTATCAGGCCAGAGGCCCCTCGGATCAAATATCCAAACCGTTAGTATGTTGGTAGTGCGGTAACGAGCAGAGACTCATGAAAGATGTGACCCCGTCGCCCTGTCTTGAGGACTTGCGGCAAGGGCTAAGAATGCCCGACCACGCCTCGTATTCATCTCTCGGGCACCTTCCAGGTCAACCCGTCTCCACATCTCTCGCAATTAAGCTCGCGCGGGTACCCCTCAGGGCCGACCCGTCTTTAGTAACATGGTTCAATGTAAAGTCATAGTAACCATAGTAACCGGGTGTCTAACACCAAGGGGAACCCTGAGGAATCACCCTCAATGGAATTCCACCTGATGTTATCGTCATGGTGAACGAAGGAGGAATCACCCTCGAGGTCCACTCCTGAGGAGTTGCACGACGGTGTCGTTATCGGGGGTGGTGTAGGAGGAATCACTCTCACTGACCACGACCAATTAACTAACCTACAAGGTTATCATCAGAAGTGCTGACGAGGTATCACCCTCGGCACTCGATAGTAACCCAGTAGTGTCGAGCAACGAAGGAGAAAGTGATGTGCGGTGCCGGGGCCTGATCTTCGATCCCGTTGATCGGGTCTTCTGTTAATCCAGCGAGGCAGTCGGGATTAGTGGGGTCTCTGATGGGTCTCTACCCAACCTATACTAAACAGTTTAGGATAAGCAGGTAGGTAACAATAGCAGGTTACAATAAACAGGCTATGCAGCAGAAATAGGATAACAGCAGCAGCAGTAACTTCTAATGCAAGCATAAGAGAGAAGAGAATAGGCGATATCGATATGCTCAAAAGGGGGGGTGCTTGCCTGGAAGCTCTGCGGCAAGGGTCTGATCGTCAGGGGCGTAGTCGACCTCCGGAGCTGCGTCTGCCTCTGGGACTACGTCGGTGTCAGGGTCTAACGAGAGAGAAGAGGGAGAGGAAACAAATAAATACATAGCAATAATGCAACACAGAGCATGCTATGCCTAGGATGCAGTGCAGGGTTGCCTAAAGTATGTCTAAGTCATTTTAGTTATTTTAGGATTTAAGTTGGAAATATTATCCGGTGTATATGCACTATTCATCTACCAGAAACAGAAGGAAAGTTGTGGGTTCACCTACGTAGAGGGTTCCGACATGGAAACAGACAACATGATTAGATTCGTCTCGTCGTTCTGATCAACTTTCATGTACAAAGTTTTTCGATCCGAGCTACGGTTTATTTTCTGCGAATTTTTCAAAGATTAAAGTATTTTCTAGATTTATTTATTTAACAAAATTATTGAAAATGATTAATGACATCAGCATGAGGTCTCTGCTGCGTCAGCAGTCAACTGTGGCCTGCTGACCAGTCAAACCTGACAGTATGGTGCTGCAAGGATAAGAACCTTGAGCCCATCGCCACAACTCCATCATTTAAAGTACCATGATCACATAGTGATGACATAGTGACTTTGAGAGTGTTTGGTTTATTTGTGCATCATATAGGGTGAGAGAACTCATGAGTTGAATGTCTCCCCCTAAATACATGCCTACATCAAGACAAGACATAAAGTAAATGCATGCATGGGTACAAGATTTCACATAATGTTATCAAGCTCCAAGATACCAAGTTCACGCCTAAGTTGACAAAATCTTGCTTCGTCCAATGGTTTGGTGAAAATATCGGCAAGTTGCATATCTGTGCCTACATGAGCAATATCAATGTCACCCTTTTGCACATGATCTCTCAAGAAGTGATACCTAATACCAATGTGCTTGGTGCGAGGATGATCAATGGGATTCGCAACAATATTGATGGCACTTTCATTATCGCATAGAAGAGGCACATGTCGATAGGTGATACCATAATCCTTCAAAGTTTGCCTCATCCATAGCAATTGAGTTGCACAGCTTGCAGTTGCAATGTATTCTGCTTCTGCGGTGGAGAGAGAGACACAATTCTATTTCTTTGAGGACCAACTTACCAAGGATCATCCAAGAAATTGACATGCACCTGAGGTAGACTTCCTTCCCACTTTGTCACCGGGCCCAATCCACATCCGTGTACCCAATGAGATCAAACTTTGCATCCTTGGGGTACCATAGACCCAACTTTGGGGTGTGAACAAGGTATCTAAGAATATGCTTAACCGCCTTATGATGACTTTCCTAGGGGAAGCCTGAAATCTTGCACATATGCCTACACTTAACATGATGTCTGGTCTAGATGCACAAAGATAAAGCAATGAACCAATCATAGAGCGGTAAATAGATGGGTCAAAAGGGATACCATTGGTGTCTTCAGTGAGTACAAGTTTCGTTGGCATGGGTGTCTTACATGGGCTTGCATTTGTCATGTCAAACTTCTGTAGAATGTCCTTGAGATATTTTGTTTGAGACAAGAAAATTCCTTCTTGAAATTGTTGAATTTGAAATCCGAGAAAGAACTTCAAGTTCGCATTAAGTGACATCTCAAAGGTTTTGGTCACGGAGGCCGCAAACTTCTTGCACAAATGAATGTTAGGAGAACAAAAAATGATGTCATCTACATAGATTTGGCATAAGATCAAATCACCCTTTTCCCTCTTAGTAAAAATAGTGAGATCGATCACCCCTCTCACAAAACCATCATCGAGTAGAAACTTCTTAAGATGATCATACCAAGCATGAGGTGCTTGTTTGAGGCCATACAAAGCCTTGTGAAGTTTATACACATAGTCTTTGTGATCGGGATCAACGAACCCAGGTGGTTGTGATACATATACTTCTTGTAGAGGACCGTTAAGAAAAGCACTCTTCACATCCATTTGATGTAACATAAAACCATTGAAAGCAGCATAAGCAAGTAAGATGCGAATAGACTCAAGTCGGGCAACGGGAGCAAAGGTCTCATCAAAATCCAAACCTTCAACTTGTGAGTACCCTTATGCCACTAACCTTGCCTTGTTGCAGATAATTACGCCATTCTCATCTTGCTTGTTCTTGAAAATCCATTTTGTTCCAATGACATTGTGTTCCTTAGTTGGTCTCTTGACTAATGACCACACTTTGTTGCGTTCAAAATTGTTCAACTCTTCTTGCATAGCAACGAGCCAATCATTGTCCACCAATGCATCTTGTACCTTGAGTGGCTCAACACTAGAGACAAACGAAAAGTGAGACAAAAGTTTGTCAATTGTTTATGAGTGACTCTACCTTCCGATATGCCGTTAAGAATTTGATCAAGATCAACACGACCGGCCACTCGTGGCATGATGGAGGTCAGGGTTTCACGAGGTTCAACTTCATTTCCATCATCCACATCCTCAACATATGGATCATTAATGTGTGGTGGAAGATCTTCTTCTTCATGTTGCATTTGTTGAGGTTCATCATCAATGATTGCACTTTCTTGTCCTTGCTCTTGGTGATGATCTTGTTCTTGAATATGATCATGATGAGGGACTTGTTCTCCTTCTTGATCTTGAACAACGGGCATCGTTTGAGCAATAGGATCTTGTGGAGGTATGGGTGTTGACGTGGCTTGAGGATGAGAGAAACTTCCATCTTCTTCATCATCGTCATGAGGTTCTTGTTCCATTGGAAGAAGCGCACCAACATCCATGGTCAAGATATCTTGAGAGGGATCTTCTTCACCTACATCACTTAGATCAACTTGCTCCCCATGGGAGCCATTAAATTCATCAAACACCATGTCACAAGTTTCTACAACACATCCATTGGATTTGTTGTAGACTCTATAGGCGTGAGAATTTGATCCATAACCAACAAATATGCCCTCAATTGTTTTGGATTGAAATTTTCCTAACCGTTCTCTCTTGTTGAGAATGAAACACTTGCACCCAAATACACGAAAGTACTTGACATTTGGCTTGTTCCCGGTTAGGAGTTCATATGGAGCCTTCTCCAATATCGTGCGGAGGAAGAGCCGGTTTGATGCATGGCATGCGGTGTTGATAGCCTCGGCCCAAAAACTATGTGGTGACTTGTATTCATCCAACATGGACCTTGCCATTTCCACAAGTGTACGATTCTTCCTCTCGGCTACACCATTTTGTTGAGGAGTGTAGGGTGCGGAATATTGATGCTCAATCCCTTCATCACTAAGAAATTCTTCCAAGGTGTAGTTCTTGAACTCGGAGCCATTATCACTTCTTATTGCCAAGATTTCTTTGTCAAACTTGCGTTGGGCTTGCTTGGAAATATCAATGAAGGTGATCTTCGTCTCGTCCTTGGACTTGAGGAAAAACACCCATGTGTATCTTGAGTAATCATCAACAATTACAAGTCCATACTTTTCCCACCAAGACTATCCCATGAAGGAGGCCCAAAAAGATCCACATGAAGGAGCTCCAAAGGCCTTGAGGTAGATACAATATTCTTGGGTGGGTGCTTTGATTGATGTTGCTTCCCGGCTATGCATGCACTACACACACGATCTTCCTCAAAAGAGACATTGGTTAGTCCAAGGATGTGATTGCCCTTTAAGAGATCTTGAGGATTTCTCATGCCGACATAGGCTAGCCGGCGATGCCAAAGCCACCCCTTGTCGGCCTTGGCCATTAGACAAGTTGCATGGAATGTGCTCTCTTTCGAGAAATCAACCGTGTAAAGGTTGCCATCCAACTCTCCAACAAAGGCCACTTCGAGAGTATCTCTCTTAAAGACTTTCACATCCGTTAGTCCAAATAGTGTATCATAACCAACGGAAGCCAATTGGCGAACGGAAAGCAAATGGTATTTAAGGGATTGGACAAGCATGACATTTGCAAGAGACATGTCATTTGTGATAGCCACCTTGCCCAACCCGAGTACCTGTCCTTTTGATAAGACGTCTTCTTCTTGCTTGTGCTTGGATCAAACCTGAGCCCCTCCTTGGCAAACACCTCATTGTGTTGGCTCAATACCTCATTAAGGTTCTTTTGTCCTTGAGCACATGTCATGAGTCCTCTCTCGAGTTGTGCCTTTAGAAAGCGGTTTTCCTCAAGAATAGATGCTAGGTCACTAGAGTTAGTAGTACAAGCATCAACATTGATAATAGGTGAAGAGTAAACCTTGGCTAGAGTTTCAATATAAGTAAGCTTGAGCGTCTCAAAGCTCTTTGTAAGAAGGGTGAGCTCCTCTTCCTTAGTCTTGAGGGACACAAATAGAAGCTCACAATCCTTAGAGAGAGAAGCATGAGATTCCACAAGCTTACTTTTATCATTCATCAACTCCTTGCAAGAGTTCTTGGCCTTTTTCAAGGAGGCAAGTTTTTTAGCATGAACATCAATGTTTGCACCAATTTTTAAGCATAGTTCATCATTTCATACTTCCTCATATTGGACTTTCCGTTCAAGGATTTCATACTTTTCCTTTTCCTCGGTGACGAGGGTTTCGAGTTCCTTAATGGTGATGGTATGCTTACTCACCATCTCCATAAGCATACGAAACATAGTGAGCTTCTTTCCTTTAAGGGAGCACATGAACTTATTTAGTTTAGCAAGCATAGGATCATCTATATCATCATCATCATCATAATTTTCCTCCGCATCAAGATACTCATCACAAGGAGTAGAAGGAGTGAAAAGAGGAGGATTTGACCGTGGGGTTACCTTGACCTTGTCAGGAGAGTTTTGGTCCTCTCCATCTTCTACCACGGCCTTTGCCATTAAGCACTTGTGAGCGTTGCCCTTGTAGTCTTTCATATAGTTGTAGGTGACAACATCACCACTCTTGTTGACTAGCCTCAAGGTGTTTTGAGAATCTTGAGCTACTCCGGCAACACCACCAATATCATCCGGATCGGATTCTTCATGAGCAACCATTGCTTTCCCATCTCTCTTCTTGAGCTTGGAGTTCAAAGGATTTGGCAACTTCTTCTTGGGAAAGGTCTTGGGAAACCTTGGTTTATCTTCTCTCTTCTCATAAGGGCAATCGTTGGAGAAGTGGTTGGTTTCTTCATAGTTGTAGCATTTTCTCACTTTCTTCTTCTGGAATCTTCCCTTGAATTTTCCTGCGCTAAACTTCTTGACAAAGAGGGCAATGTCTTCATATGAAGGGCTCTCATCGGAGTCAATCTCATCACCATCTTCATCATCATCATCATCATCATCATCATCTTCTTCTTCACTTTGCTCTTCCTCACATACATGCTTGGCCTTCAAAGCAAGATTGATCTTTGATGTTGAGGTACCATGCATGGCAAGATGTTTTGTAGCATTTGCCTTTGACTCTTCGAATAGTTGGAAAGTGGATATGATGTCATCCGGAGTCATTTCCTTGAATCCATGATGTTGTCTTATGTCCCACACCATTTGATGATGGTATGGAGCAAGAGCATGAAGTAATTTGTCCATGAGAAACCGCTTAGTCAAGTTGAATCCATCTTGTGTCTTGTCACAATCACATGACTCAATGTCGACAGTGAGAGTCATGAGACGCTCAAGGAGCTGCTTGGGGGATTCACCTTTCTCCATACAAAAGTTTTGCAATTGACCCTTGGCAATTTCATACTGAGCAAGCCGGAGAGTGGTGGTACCGGTCTTGGTCCTTACAATGCTGTCCCATAGTTCCTTGGCACTTGTGATGTGTATGTAAGGTCTCCTTTGCTTATCATTCATTCCTTTTCTTATGCACATGATTGCGGTGTCGTTGAGATGCTTGTCATAGGTTTCTCTTGGAGTGAGATTCTTTGGGTCGACAGGGTTGTAGCCATGCTCCAGAATGTCCAACATTTCATCATTGGCGTACCTAAGATGGTCCTGCATACCAACTCTCCACAAAGCAAAATCGGAACTGTCATCAAGCAAAGGAGGCTTTCCTCCAGGATTATACTTAGGTTTCTCAACTTGAGGTCTAGCATAAAGCCATGGAACACTAGATTGATCATTGCTAGGAGGTTGTTGACCAAGTGAAAGAGTAGGCACAGTTGGCCTCGAGGCCGCACCACCCGAAAGTGGCGCGAGCATCGTGGTTAATGTGGCTAACCTCATTTGGACCAAGGCCTCAAGGGAAGCATCATGCTCCTCCTTTTGCTTAGCAAGGGCCTATTCCAGATCCTCAGAAGTGAAAGACTTGACTTTCGAAGAAGCAGTGTCCTTCTCCTTCGGATCTGCAACAAGGGGAGTCCCATCGGGGTTCATCTCTCTCTAGGGCAGTTAAGCCACAAGAATAGAGCACGAGGCTCTGATACCAATTGAAAAGGATCGAGATGGACCTAGAGGGGGGAGGGTGAATAGGTACAATTACAAATTTTAATTCTTACTTAGCAATTTTAGGCACTAATGCGGAATATGAAAGTGAACCTAACAATTGCAAGTATGATACTAAGAGCTAAGAAGGTAAACAAGTACCACAGGTATATGAGTAAGCAAGCACAATATGATACAAGTAAAGACTAAGAGACAAGTAACCACAAGTAGGGAGTTAGGGTTAGGAATAACCGCAACTCCGAGAGACGAGGATGTATGCCGATGTTCACTTCCTTGGAGGGAAGCTACGTCACCGTTTAGAGAGGTGGGTGTTACCACGAAGGCACACCAACGCCACGAAGGCTCACCCTATTCTCTCTTTGAGATATCACCACGAAGGCGATTCTCAACTACTAGTGGTAGACCTTGGGGTGGTCTCCAAACCCTCACAAACTTTCCGGGGGTAATCACAATGGTTTGATTCCTCACAGAAGAACTCCTACCGCCTAGGAGTCTCCAACCTCCAAGAGTAACAAGATCAAGGGAACCGCTCAAAACTTGCTCAAATCACAAATTCCTTTGGTTGAGAGGAGGAGAGAGGGACGATCTATCTTTTGATTGGAACAACACTCAAGAATCCTCACAAATACTCTTGGGATCTAGGAATTGGTGAAAGCAAGAGAGAGTGAGGGAGAAAGGTGTTCTTGGAATCTTTGCACTGTGTTGGACAACCCCCACACGAGGTGGGAGAAGGATATTTATAGTCATAGTACAAAAGTGGCCGTTGGAGGTCACTTATGCTGCACAAACGCCGGATATCCGACAGGTACCGGACGTCTGGACAAAAAAGTTGGACCGGACGTCCGACAGGTGTCGGTCGTCCGGCACTTAGAGAAAATAGTGGTCTAGTGCAGCAGTAGAGAGGAAAGATGCACAGGGAGCGGACACCCGAGAGCGTTGGTCGTCCGGTGCACAGTCGTCCGGAGAGGACGGACTTCCGTTAATTTCAGCTTTGTGAAGTGGCACCAGATGACCGGTCGCCACCAGACGTCCAGAAGCTGGTCATCTGGAAGGACCAGAAATCCAAGAATTTCTGTTCTGTGGCATGCCACCGGACATCCGGAGAGCACGGGACATCCGGAGAACTGGGAAGCATCGGATGTCCGGAGACCTTCGGTCGTCCGGACAAAAATAGAGGCCAAATAGCATAGCTAAGATAGGAACACCTTCTAAGAGATTTTTCCTAGATTTTGAGCAAGTCTTTTGCGAGAACCAGTGACCCCCTCTTAATAGTGTGGGATCCCTATACTCAAAGAAAAGGAAAACTGAGAAAGATCTAAAGCTTTGTGTCTTGTTTCACCTTCCTTTGAGTATCTTGAAAATGTCAGTTATGATCCACATTAAAATCTTTTGGGAACAACACCTGATATGCACTTGACAGAAAAGATTAGTTCCCTATATGTATGTTGTCAACAACTATCAAACTATGATTAAGGGCATGATTGCACTTTCAGCGTACATTAATATAATCTGGCACTACTACTAAAAAATAGGCTCCCTATTGGGAGGTCCAGAAGTAATGATAGTTGGCAGATGATAGGTTCAAAATATACTGTAAACAAAGTTTATTGCCAAACCATGATGATGAGAGTGCACATAGAAATAGTATTCCCTCATGTCTCTATGTGGCGCACATGCATTTCAAAACTCACATAGTAACATTAGTTGACCAATTAAATGTAAGCTTTGGAAATATGAGTGGATGTAGTTTAGTTGAAGGATGGAGTTCTGCTAGTACGACATAAAGCATCTTGGCAGAATGTAGTGTAGATAAAAGGGGAAAACCATAAGCATCATAAATAAATCGGGAAAGTGGAACTGGCTGGAAAATATGGGGTTGTATTGCTGCTACTAATCGAAAGCCTATCGACCCCCTACAGGCCAGCTCTATTCATCTGAAGGCGCACTACTGTTACTATTAGTCTAGTCTCTAAAAGGCCACACAGCTCCCAACATTTCCTGGATATTATGGCAGACCAACTCGAAGTGCTGAAAGTATCTAGCAGGAGCGACCCAATAGACCTGTCGACTACAGATGTCCCTGCTCCCCCTCTTGACAAGGAACATCCTATACTTATTAAAGAAGAACAAAAGTGGAACATGTTAAAGAACAGAAGAGGAAGCATATTGTGGAGATTCCGCTTCTTTTTATACAATATTCGTTGCCCACCCATGATGAATCAGACCACACAAAGAAATGCAATTCCCTGCTGTCTCTCTATATGTGGCCACATGCATTTGGAAACTCAAGTGGGAGTATTAGCTGACCAATTAAATGTGTGTCTGTTAACTAATATCAGTATCATATCACATTCGTATTTGAACAACTCAGCTTTGGAAATATGAGTGGTGTGTTGTTTAGGTGAAGGGTGGACTACTGCTAATACGACACAAAGCACCTACACGGATCATAGTGTAGATATAATGGGAAAACCCTAAGCATCATGAGTAAAGTCGGGAAAGTGGAACTAGCTGGAAAATATGGGCTTGCATTGCCGGTACGGCCAGAAAGGCTTCAGATCTCCTATAGGGGCAGCTCTCTTCAACTGAAGGTGCACTACTATTACTATTAGTCTAGATTCTCAAAGGCAACATAGCTCCCAGCATTTCCTGGATATTATGGTAGACCAACTCGAAGAGTTGAAAGAATCCATCAGAAGCGACCCAATAGACCTGTCGACTGCAAATGTCCTTGCTCCTCTTCCCGACAAGGAACATACTATACTACTACCTCCGTCCTAGTTTATTGGCCCCCTTTGTAATTT
Organism: Thinopyrum elongatum; assembly: GCA_011799875.1. Classification (NCBI taxonomy): domain Eukaryota; kingdom Viridiplantae; phylum Streptophyta; class Magnoliopsida; order Poales; family Poaceae; genus Thinopyrum; species Thinopyrum elongatum. The sequence continues at coordinate 439,457,198 of CM022299.1, forward strand.
GTGCCAAATTTTGACCAACGATTTAACTAACAAAATGTTAATGCATCTCAACAAAAATTACATCGTTTTATTCATATTTGAACATAGTTTTCAAAGATATAATTTTTGGTGACATGCAAGAACATTTTGTTAGTTAAATCTATGGTCAAAATTTGGCACAAAATACAATGGGGACCAATAAACCAGGACGAAGGTAGTACTATACTTATTAAAGAAGAACAGAAGAGGAACATGTTAAAGAAGAGCAAGCAAATTTTGGATAATACAGTGTTCATTGCCCACCCATGATGATCCAGAGCGCATAAAGAAATGCAATTCCCTGTCGTCTCTCTATATGTGGCGCACATGCTTTTCAAAACTAAAGTAGGAACATTAGCTGACTAATTAAACATTCTCTGTTTTAGTAATATCAGCATCATATCAGATTCGTATTTGAACAACTAAGCTTTGGAATCATGAGTGGCATGTTGTGTCACTTGATGGGTTGAGGAGGAGTTCTAGCACGAGACGAAGGACCTAGGATGATGGTAGTGAATATAAAAGGGGAAAACCATAAGCATTGTGAGTATAGTGTTGAGAGTGCCATGGCGGATCCGAAGGTGCAAACTAGACAAAGGCTACTTCGTAAACAATGTGTGCTTTCAACTAACAAGTAAGATTCTAAGTGATGGACAAGAAATCACAGTAATGCAGTGGTGATCTATTTTGTGGCTGAGAAAAATAAATTGAGCAGATATGAAAGAGTACCGTGTAGGCATCTGGTGTGACATTGAGGGTGTTGCAGTTGTGATGGCTATCGGTGGTGTGGAAGCTGACCTGGGAGGGCAGATAGTAGCGGCGGAGGATATGTCCCGGGGCGGTGGACGAGACTGTCGTAGGAGCGGCTGATACGTCTCCAACGTATCTATAATTTATGAAGTATTCAGGCCATGTTTACGACAATTTTATATGGTTTTGGTAGATTTTATTAGAACTAAACCGGACTGACGTTGTTTTCAGCAGAACTACCGTGGTGTCATTTTTTGTGCAGAAATAAAAGTTCTCGAAATGGGCTGAAAATTTACGGTGAATTTTTATGGACCAAAAGAGACCCCCGAAGCACCGGAGCTGGGCCAGGAAGTAAACAAGGAGGCCACAAGCCTGGGGGCGTGCCCACCCCCTAGGGCGCGCCCCCGAGCTTGTGGGCCCCTTAGGCACCTCCTTGATGCAAGGCCAACGCCAAAAATGTTGGGAAACGTAGTAGAAAACAAAAAAATTTGTACCTACGATCACCAAGATCAATATGAAAATGCATATCGGGTTGGGATCAACGATCGTTACCGACTCCAGAGTGCAGTGGAAGAAGAAGAGTTGGTGTAGATCGTGCTTGAAGTCCCTCAAACATTGATCACGATCCCGCGAACCGTCTACGAATGATCCCTCGAACTGAAGACCGAAAGCACGGCCTCTCTACTTGGTTGCAAGCGTATGGTCTTCACGATCCGGCAGAGCTTCGCCGTCCAGAGCTAATCATCACCGGAGAATTAGAGGGAGGAGATTAGAACCACACTGGGCTTCTAATTATGAGGATTATAGGTGGCTATGGCTAGCTCTAATTAGTCTAGGACCAACTAGAACTTGAACTAGATCAACTAGAAGAGGCACCCAAAAACTTGTGTTTCAACATGTGCAAAACCTCTAGTATATATAGGTTTAGGGGGAAGGAGAGGGCAGCCACCAAGGGGGAAAGTTCCCCCTTGGTGCGCCGTCCTAGAGAGGGGGAGTAGGGTTCCCCCTCCTAGTTGGATTCGCCCCCCCACTAGGAAAGGAGGGGCGCCTCCCTACTTGGGCCTTTATAGCCCAAGTCTTCCTTCTCCTCTTGGCCTATTAAGGCCCGTTGATATTTAATTAATATACAAAATACTTAAAACATTTTCAGAGTATTATATATATAATTTAACATCTCCGGAAACATTTTCCACCTATATATATTTAATCGGTAATACCTGGTATTACCCGATAATCACCGAAACCCTTCCGGTGACCCCGAAACACTTCCGGAACCTTTCGAAACTATTTTGGATATTAATGAAACTATTTCACAAATATATTCTCATCACTACCATTCCACTAACACTCATCAGATCATGATTACTTTAAGCTTGTGACCCCATAGGTTTGGTAAAACATAGACATGAACGAAACCCCTTCATTCGATGATCGATAGCGAAACCGTGGACATCCATATCGATCCCTATGATTACACGAATGATATTCGAGTGAACCTTTGGTTATCATGTGATGTTCCCTTTGCTTCACAATACTTTACAAAACCCTGTGTGCATCGGTATCCTCCTGAGTCATCACCATGCTCACTATGCCGTTGCTCCCATTACCGATTTTGTTTTTCTTTCTCGTTGACGTGTTTTGACATCCCCGTGATGAAGTTACCTATGTTTGGCCAGACGATGATGGATGCCATCACACCGAGAGGGCTCTAAGAATATCTCTCCATCGCTGGAGGAGAAAATCCCACTCTTGAGCTGTTCGTTCACTTGTCAAACTTTTCGGTGAGCCTGAAAGTTGTCATTATGATCACCTTGTTACAGATGACGTTTGAGCAACCCCAAAGTCCACCGTATGGTAGGAAGTGACCGAGACACTCTCATGGTCTGAGGAACTAAAGAACACATGCTAACACTTCGTGTTATAACAGATGATTTCAGACGATATAATCACAAAGTATAACATACAAGATTGGGTCAATTCAATATGATCGTTCTTTTAACGTCATACCCTCAATGTTGTTTTAGGATCATCGTTGCACCTAACGACATCCTAAGATATGGAAAACGTGATCACCAACAACACTTGAGCCAGTCCTAGAGGCTGGACGGGGAACCTATTGTTTGACCGTTTATTATTTCACACGTGCATATGGGTTTTCCACTGAATCGCATATTCCAGGATCATAGCAGTTATAGCATGAAATATAAATTCTCAATTATGAATAATGGAAATATAATAATACAATATTATTGCCTCTAGGGCATATTTCCAACAGTCTCCCACTTGCACTAGAGTCAATAATCTAGTTTACATAGTCTCTTTAACACCTACGGCTATCCGGTGTTGCTCATGTTTTGCTCGTGGTAAAGCCTTCGTCATTGGATCAGACACATTCAAATCCGTGTGAACCTTGAGAACTTTCACAAAACCCTTCTCGACATGCTGTCGAATAGTGTGATATTTGCGCTTGATATGTCTGGTCTTCATGTGGGATCTTGGTTCCTTTGCTTGAGCAACGGCGCCACTATTATCACAATAGAGTTCCATTGGGTTCATTGCACTGGATACCACACCAACTTCTTCAAGAAACTTCTTGATCCAGACCGCCTCCTTTGAAGCTTCCAAAGCTGCAATGTATTCTGCTTTCGTTGTAGAGTCTGTAACAGTGTTTTGTTTGAAACTTTTCCAAACTACTGCACCACCATTGAGGGTGAATACATAACTCGATTGAGATTTATAATCATCTATATCAGTCATGAAGCTTGCATCGGTGTAACCATTTACAACGAGTTCTTCATCTCCTCCATAGACAAGAAGCATGTCTTTTATCCTCCTCAGGTACTTAAGAATATTTTTAACTGCTGCCCAGTGAGCCACTCCCGGATCACTTTGGTATCTGCTACTAACACTTAGTGCATAAGAAACATCTGATCTAGAACATATCATAGCATATATGATGGATCCAATTGCCGAGGCATATGGAACTCCACTCATCTGCACTCGCTCATCAACTGTCTTTGGACATTGATTCTTGGTAAGTGTTATGCCATGTGACATTGGGAGAAAACCTTTCTTTGCATTCTCCATTTTAAACCTCTTTAAAATCTTGTCAATATATGTGCTTTAGCTTAGTGCAATTAGACGTTTTGATCTATCTCTAAAGATCTTTATGCCTAGTATATATGCAGCTTTGCCTAAATCCTTCATTGAAAACACACTTTTCAAATAGTCTTTTATTGTGCTAAGATACTTTGTATCATTTCCAATCAACAATATGTCATCCACATATAATAAGATCAAGAATTCTATGGAGCTCCCACTAAACTTCTTGTATACACCAGCTTCTTCATCATTTTTAATGAAGCCAAACTCTTTTACTACTTCATCAAAACGCTGATTCCAGCTCCTCGATGCTTGCTTCAAACCATAGATAGATTTTTGAAGCTTGCATACCTTTCCGACATCCTTTGAATTTACAAAACCTTCTGGTTGTATCATGTATACATCCTCTTTCAGAAACCCATTTAGGAAAGCAGTTTTGACGTCCATTTGCCATATCTCATAATCGAAATATGCAACTATTGCCACCATAATCCGTACAGACTTTAGCATTGCTACTGGAGAGAAAGTTTCGTCATAATCAACTCCCCCAATTTGCAAAAACCCTTTCGCAACTAGCCTTGCTTTATAGATGGTAGGATTACCATCAACATCTATTTTCCTTTTGAAGATCCATTTGCACTGTATGGGTTTTACACCCTCTGGAAGATCAACCAAGTTCCAAACTTTATTTTCATACATGGACTCCATTTTGGATTGCATAGCCTTATGCCATTCCTTTGAGCTGGGCGCTGCCATCGCTTCTTTGTAGTGCGCATGTTTATCTTCTTCTAAGATGAATATTTCATTGTGAAACCATTCAGGAGGTTCGATAACTCTGCCTGACCTACGCGGTTCAGTTATAGTTTTAACCGGTGTTTCTACATCAGGTGTAGTAACTTCTGGTTCAGTTGTGTGGATAACTTTTGGAACAGATTCCATTTCGTTAGTCCTCTCAACTTCTGAAGATTTAGTAATCTCATCAAGCTGTACTGTCCTCCCACTTACTTCTTTGTTGAGAAACTCTTTCTCAAGAAAGTGTCCATTCTTAGCAACAAACACTTTGTCCTCGGACTTCAGATAGAAGGAATATCCTATTATTTCTTTAGGATAACCTACAAAGTAACATTTATCTGCTTTGGGATCGAGCTTATTTGGCTATAAACGTTTTACATAAGTCTCACAACCCCAAATTTTGAGATGTGATAAGTTAGGCTTCTTCCCATTCCATAAATCATATGGTGTCGTCTCAACAGATTTACATGGTGCTCTGTTTAGTGTATATGTTGCTGTTTCTAGTGCATATCCCCAGAATGATAAAGGCAGATCAGTAAGAGACATCATTGACCTTACCATGTCTAACAAATTTCGGTTACGTCTTTTCGATACTCCATTCCTTTGTGGAGTTCTGGGAGGAGTAAGTTGTGAAACTATTCCACAATCACTTAGATGTTTGCCAAACTCATGACTTAGATATTCTCCTCCATGATCTGATCGTAGAAATTTTATCTTTTTGCCATGATGATTCTCAACTTCGTTCGGAAATTCTTTGAACTTTTCAAATGTTTCAGATTTGTGTTTCATTAAGTAAATATAACCATATCTACTTAAATCATCAGTGAAGGTTACGAAGTATAAGTATCCACCACGCGCCGGAATACTCATTGGACCACATACATCACTATGTATTATGTCCAACAATTCTTGCGCCCGTTCAGGATGACCTGTGAATGGTGTTTTTTTCATTTTACCCATCAGACAGGCTTCACATGTATCAAATGATTCAAAATCAAAAGATGTTAATACTCCATCTTTATGAAGTTTTTGCATGCGTTTCTTTCCGATATGATCAAGACGGCAGTGCCACATATAAGCGGGATTGTCAGTCTTTTTGAGACATTTAGCACTAATGTTAAAGACACTCTTTTCACATTCAAGATCCATTATGAATAAACCACCAACAATAGGTGCAAATCCATAAAACATATTCTTATAAAATATCGAACAACCATTGTTTTCTGATTTATAAGAATAACCGTCAGTTATTAAACATGATCCAGAGATAATGTTTTTACATAACTTTGGAACAAAATAACAATTATTTAGTTCTAAAATAAATCCTGAAGGTAAACTTAAACAAATGACACCGACGGCTTGAGCGGTAATCCCGTTACCATTCCCGACCCGCATCACGACTTCATTTCTACTAAGCTTGCGAACATTCCGTAGTCCCTGCATCGTGTTGCAGATATGAGCAACAAATCCGGTATCAAATACCCATGACTTGGAATTTTCAGCAAGTAGAATATGAATAACATTAACTTGTATAACTTTTATACCTTTACTAGAAGAGGAGTTCTTCTTATCTACAATATACTTCAAGCAATTTCTTTTCCAGTGTCCTTTCTCTTTGCAGAAAAAAACATATAGTCTCACAAGATGCTCCACCCTTGTTCCTTTTGGTGTTGCATTTCCTTTTGAAACTGTTTGTTTTGTTTATCAACAACATTTGTTGATTCTGCATTCCAACCTCATGATTTTTGAGCATAACTTCATAAAGCAATGAGAATAATAAATCATTCTCAGGTGTTTTAGGTAATACAATCCCCATTGCAGATATGCTATCATAATAGTCTGCAAATCTGTCACCTTGCTCTTCTATCTTGCACTCATCCATTGCTTTAGTCATCTTATGAACTTCAGCTGAATCTTTGTGAAATAGAACTTCCAGTGCCTCGGCAATCATGATGGGACTGAGCTTTTGATAGCGTTTCTGTAACACTTCATCCATACAAGATAGCATGATACTTTTGACAACACTGAAATCATTCTTGCGAGATAAGTATACATTGATGATGTCCTGACATGCTTCAAGCATTGGGGCCTCACCAAGTTGTTGATCCAGCACATATTCTTTATTATCACTTTTAAGAACTTTTCTCAAAGTGTGGATCCAATCCTCATAGTTCTCACCAGTTGCAGTCAATTTTTCTTTCTCAAATAGTGGTGCTAAAAACAAACTATTGCAAGCCATTGATCTACAACAATAAACACGAGATTCACTTAGACATAATTCATAATTAATTTAGCACTAGTTTTAAACAAGTTTAATTTAAAGTGCACTCCCACTCAAATTAATATGTCTCCTAATTAATAGTGAGTGATTCAAGATCCAAGTCTAGTTCTCAACCATTGATGTGTACATCACTGATGACGAGAATTTTGACCGGTGGGCAGGCTTTTGCCGATCATATCTCCATATGACTCTTGTTCATCTTTCGATGCTTTGTGCTCTGAGCTTAGAACTATTTTTCCAGAACTTCAAGACAAGCGAGTGCAATCTGCATGTATGGTCTGACCATCTCCGCCTTACACCTCACAATCCGTTTGTACTCATGTGGACATGACGCACTCCGGACCGTCAAGTGTTATAGACGGTTGCTACACTAGGAAGAGCAACTTTTAACTTGATATTTATCGTGAGAGATCACCCTAATAATTGACTAATGCGCAATCAAAGGGTGCAAACAACAAAGGGATAAACATCTTAGGCAATTCATAATAGCATGACATGGTATAGCCCTGGGCACCGGGAATCCTTCATGATCGTCTTCAATCTCTAGTTGAAGCGATGTGACAGCCAATATTTCGTTACCTAGGCAATTGTTTCAAAAATATTGCCATGATGACGATTTCAGAAAATGTTGTCGTGGCGATCGTTTCAGAAAACGTTGCCGTGACACCAAAATATGAAATTTTGTCGTGACACGAAATTGTAGCTCCTCGTCCCGTGCCTGGTACACCTTCTCCTTGTCGGGGTCCTCCGTGTACTTTTTTCACCATCACCTGTAATCTATCTCTACGATGTTTACATTAAGGTGGTAATCCCGTGGTTCCGGCCATCATGCCGTGACGCGTAGGCCACTTAACATTACAACATATAACCATCTCATACATAAACTCATTATCATGATGAAGGCTATACCACATCATATGCAAACCCTGCAAAACCAAGTTAGACATCCTCTAATCAGTTTTAGCAAAAATTTAGTTACGAGGTTAACCAATTTTAGCAATAAAGAATAGCTACCTACGCAAGCACAACAAGGCGATGTTCTGGATGCTAGATTAAGTTTCGGGGTGTGTGAAAGAGAGACTTAATAAAAGTCTCGTCCCCCACACTAAACTTCGTCAATACGCGTGACCCCCTAGAAGATTATCCATCTTCGGCACCCACTTGTGTACGCGACGGTTCACTATTCCCGACTATGATGTAGCCCAAGGAACTGTTAACAGATCGTCGACAGCCAGAGCCGATTGATTGTCAGAACCTTGTAGCAAAACTACATCATTCTGTCGATGAACTGAACCGAAGCAACACTCGTGGGAAGCATAGCAAGAACATCAACCCTCACATATCAGATGTGATCTAGATCACAACCTGCATCTACTCATAAACCAGCTCATGATGCCACTGTTGGGAAACGAAGTAGAAAACAAATATTTTCGTACCTACGATCACCAAGATCAATATGAAGATGCATACCGGGTTGGGATCAACGATCGTTACCGATTTCGGAGTTCAGCAAAAGAAGAGGAGTCGGTGTAGATCATGCTTTAAGTCCGTCGAACATTGATGACGATCCCGCGAACCGTCCTTAAACTGAAGACCGAAAGCATGACCTCTCTACTTGGTTGCAAGCGTACGATCTTCACGATCCGGCATCGCTTCACCGTCCAGAGCTAATCGTCACTGGAGAATTAGAGGGAGGATATTAGAACCACACTGGGCTTCTAATTATGAGGATTAGAGGTGGCTAGGGCTAGCTCTAATTAGTCTAGGACCAACTCGAACTAGAACTAGATCAACTAGAAGAGGCACCCAAAAACTTGTGTTTCAATTGGTGCAAAACCTCTAGTATATATAGGTTTAGGGGGAAGGAGAGGGTAGCCACCAAGGGGGAAAGTTCCCCCTTGGTGTGCCAGCCTAGAGAGGGGGAGTAGGACTCCCCCTCCTAGTTGGATTCGCCCCCCACTAGGAAAGGGGGGCGCCTTTCGGTGATCCCGGAAGACTTCCGGAACCTTTCAAAACTATTTTGGATATTAATGAAACTATTTCACGAATATATTCTCATCACTACTGTTCCACTAACACTCATTAGATCGTGATTACCTTAAGCTTGTGACCCCGTAGGTTCGGTAAAACATAGACATGAATAAAACCCCTTCGTTCAATGACCGATAGCGGAACCGTGGACATCCATATCGATCCCTATGATTACACGAATGATATTCGAGTGAACCTTTGGTTATCATGTGAGGTTCCCTTTGCTTTGCGATACTTTACAAAACCCGGTGTGCATTGGTATCCTCCTGAGTCATCACCATGCTCACTATACCGTTGCTCCCGTTACCGGTTTTCTTCTTCTTTCTCATTGACTTGTTCCGACGTCCCCGTGATGAAGTTACCTATGTATGGCCAGACAATGATGGATGCCGTCATACCAAGAGGGCCCTAAAAATATCTCTCCATCGTTGGAGGAGCAAATCCCACTCTTGGGCTGTTCGTTCACTTGTCAAACTTTCCGGTGAGCCTGAAAGTTGTTGTTATGATCGCCTTGTTACAGATGACGTTTGAGCAACCCCAAAGACCACTGTCTTCTAGGAAGTGACCGAGACACTCTCATGGTCTGAGGAACTAAAGAAGACATGCTAACACTCCATGTTATAACATATGGTTTCAGACGATATAATCACAAAGTATAACATACAAGATTGGGTCGATTCAATATGATCGTTCTTCTAACGTCATACCCTCAATGTTGTTTTAGGATCATCGTTGCACCTAACGATATCCTAAGATCCAGAAAACATGATCACCAACAACACTTGAGCCAGTCCTAGAGGCTGGACCGGGAACCTATTTTTTGACCGTTATTATTTCAGATGTGCATACGAGTTTTCCACTGAATCGCATATTCGAGGATCATAGCAGTTATAGCATGAAATATAAACTCTCCATTATGAATAATGGAAATATAATAATAACATATTATTGCCTCTAGGGCATATTTCCAACAAAAAATTCCTATAAATACCCAAACCCCCGAAAAGAACCCTACATCGGAAGTTCCGCCGCCGCAAGCCTCTGTAGCCATGAAAAACCAATCGGGAGCCCGTTTCGGCACCTTGCCGGAGGGGGAAACCATCACCAGAGGCCATCTTCATCATCCCGGCGGCCATCATGACGAGGACGGAGTAGTTCACCCTCGGGGCTGAGGGTATGTACCAGTAGCTATGTATTTTATCTCTCTCTCTCCCTCTCTCGTGTTCTTGATTTGGCATGATCTTGATGTACCACGAGCTTTGTTACTATAGTTGGATCATATGGTGTTTCTCCCTCTCTACCTTCTTGTGATGAATTGAGTCTTGCTCTTTGAGTTTTCGTTATGTTGGGTTGAATATTGGATTTGAGAACAATTGATGTATGTCTTGCATATGGATATCTGTGGTGACAATGGGGTATTATATTGATTCACTTGATGTATGTTTTGGCACTCAACTCGCGGATTCCTGAGGTGACATTGGGGTAATCTATGCATAGGAGTTGATGCACATTTTCATCCTACGTTCTCCGATAGAAACTTTGGAGTGATTCTTTGTTGCACGTTGAGGGATTGTTATATGATCCAATTATGTTATCATTGTTGAGAGACTTTGCACTAGTGAAATATGAACCCTAGGCCTTGTTTTAAAGAATTGCAATACCGTTTTTGCTCACTTTTGTTACTAGTTACCTTGCTGTTTTTATATTTTCAGATTACAAAAACCTATATCTACTATCCATACTACACTTGTATCACCATCTCTTCGCCGAACTAGTGCACCTATACAATTTACCATTGTATTGGGTGTGTTGGGGACACAAGAGACTCTTTGTTATTTGGTTGCAGGGTTGTTTGAGAGAGACCATCTTCATCCTACACCTCCCATGGATTGATAAACCTTAGGTCATCCACTTGAGGGAAAATTGCTACTGTCCTACAAAACTCTGCGCTTGAAGGCCCAACACGAGTCTACAAGAAGAAAGGTTGCATAGTAGACATCAAGCTATTTTCTGGTGCCGTTGCCGGGGAGGTGAGTGCTTGAAGGTATATCTTTAGATGCTGCAATTGAATCTTTTACTTTCTTGTTTTATCACTAGTTTGGTTTATAAAAGAAAACTACAAAAAAATGGAATTGAGGTTGCCTCATATTATTCATCTTTATAATGTCTTTCATGAAAATGATGGAAAGGAAAATTGTGCTCAATTGATAGAAGAACATAAATAAAATGTTTGGCATAAAATCTTTGAATGATGAGCATGATTGCAATGTTGTTGGTATGAATTCTTTGAATATCCATGATGCTAATGATATGCAAAGCCATAAGCTTGGGGATGCTATGTTTGATGAAGATGATATTTTTTGTCCCCCAAGTTTTGATGAGCAAATTTATTATGATGATAGCATGCCTCCTATTTATGATGATTATGTTGATGAAAGTGGGTTTGGAAGAGTGTCAACTCTAGTTAATGATCCCACTATTTTGGAGGGTGTTGAATATTTTCAAAATATTGATAAAAGTGGATTTGGAGAGGTCATGACTTTATTTAGTGATGAATCCACTATTTTGGAAGAGGTTCCAATTGATTATGAGAACAAAGTTGCTATCTATGATGATTATTGTGATGACGTGTATGCTATAAAGAATGATGATAACCATGAAACTTGTCATCATGATTTTAATTTTCAATTGGATTATGCCTCACATGATAGTTATTTTTGTTGAGTTTGCTCCCACTACTATTCATGAGAATAAATTTGCTTATGTGGAGAGTAATAAATTTTCTATGCTTGTGGATCATGAAAAGAATGCTTTATGTGATAGTTATATTGTTGAATTCCTTCATGATGCTACTGAAAATTACTATGAGAGAGGAACATATGCTTGTAGGTATTGCAATAATATGAAGTTTCCTCTCTATGTGTTGAAAGTTTTGAAGTCATGCTTGTTTTGCCTTCCTATGCTAGTTGATTCTTGTTCCCATAAGTTATTTGCTCACAAAATCCCTATGCATAGGAAGTGGGTTAGACTTAAATGTGCTAGTCATATGCTTCATAATGCTCCCATTATGTTTCAATTCTTATCTTTTATGTGAGCATCATTGAAATCATCATGCCTAGCTAAAAAAGCATTAAAGAAAAGCGCTTGTTGGGAGACAACCCAATATTTACCCCTACTGTTTTTTGTGTGTTCACATGATTAAGATACTTTACTAATCATGTTTTATAGCTTTTGTTTCAATAAAGTGCCAAGTAAAGCCTTTGGGATAGTGTGGTTGATAGTTGATTTGATTCTGTGCAAAAAACAGAAACTTTTGCACCTAGTAACAGAATTGTTAATTATTTTCTTCAGATGATTTATATACAAATTTTCTACGTTTTCCTAATTTTTTGGAATTTTTGGAGTAAGAGAAGTGTAGCCAATATTCTGATCTTTACAGACTGTTCTGTTTTTGATAGATTCTGTTTTTGATGCATAGTTTGCTTGTTTTCTAGTTTCTATGGCTTATATTGCTCAATATAAATTGTAGAAATGATATGGTACAGTAGGCATCATGTCATAAATTTTTTGAATCTTGTCTTGACATTACCAAAGTGAATGATTTGTTTTATCATACTAACCCATCTCACGAAGTTCCGTTAAGTTTTCTGTGATTGAAGTTTTCAAGTTTTGGGTGAGATATCGATATGAGAAGAATGAAGAGTGGGAAGAACCTAAGCTTGGGGATTCCAAAGGTACCCCAAGGTAATATTGAAGGAAGACCCAAGCAAATAAGCTTGGGGATGCCCCGGAAGGCATCCCCTCTTTCGTCTCCAATATTATCGGTAACCTCACTTGGAGCTATATTTTTATTCGTCACATGATATGAGTTTTGCTTGGACCATCATTTTATTTTAAGGATTTTCTTGCTTTTATTTAGAGTAATGTTTTTCATCTTTTATTTCAATAAAAATGTCAAGTATATCCTTTACCATGCTTATTTTGCAAGTCTATACGTTGCTGTTTGAAAAACAGAAAGTTTGTTGTTATGTTTTGAATATTTGTGAATAGTCAGAACTTGATAAAATCTTGAAATTTTTACACGTTGAGCTATAATTTTTTTTCTACAGTATGGTAATTTTTCAGAAGTTTTGGAGTTAGGGAAGTATGACTATTATTGCACTCTTTACAGTCTGTCTTGTTTAGACAGATTGCTGTTATGTTTGCATTGTTTGCATATGTTTGCTTGTTTAATGATTCTATTTGAGGATAGGAGTATTATATATGCAGAGGCATTTAGTATGTAATGTTAAATAATAATTTTAGTGATTTGCTACAATATAAAATGATAAGGTTATTGCATTGATTTATACTAACTTATCTCACGAGTTCTTGTTGAGTTTTGTGTGGATGAAGTTTTTAAGATTTAGGGAAACCGTGGTATAAAAGGAATGAAGGAGACACAAAAGCTCAAGCTTGGGGATTCCCGAGGCAGCCCAAGATAATATTCCAAGAAGTCTCAAGCATCTAAGCTTGGGGATGTCCCGGTATGCATCCCACCTTTCTTCATCAACAATTATCGGTTAGCCTCGGTTGAGCCTAAGTTTTTGCTTCTTCACATGATATGTGCTATCCTTGGAATGTCATTTTATTTTGTTTTGCTTGCTATTTTAATAAAATACTTAAGATCTAAAATTTTATTTATGAGAGAGAGTCTTCACATAGGTACTTAATTATTTGACTACTCATTGATCTTCACTTATATCTTTTTGGAGTAGTTTGTCATTTACTCTCGTGCTTCACTTATATCCTATGAGTAAGTGGTTGAATGAATTGAATATCATAAATCTGAAATTATATATGTTCCATATGCTTATCCCATGGGGAGTAATGACTTCACATATAAGAAGTATATGTGGTAAAATTTATTTGAAAGTTAGCAAACACATAATTGTTCACTTGAACAATTCATGAAAGAATATTAAAGGAAGAGAGATTTCACATATAAATATACTATCTTGGACATCTTCTATGATTTTGAGCCCCATTAATTATTTTCAAACTCGAGCAAATTAGTTGAAGTTTGACAAGGAAGACAACGTAATGAGTTATGTTTGGGTATATTTGTATAGAAGTTATATTGTTATGGATCCTCCAACATGTGGTGCTTGCTTAGGATATTTTGCTAGCCTTCACCTGTACTAAGCAGGAATACTGCTTGTGCATCCACTTCCTTAAACCCAAAGTTATTCCTTATGAGTCCACCATACCTACCTATATGCGGTATTTACCTGCTGTTCCAAGTAAATTTGCATGTGCCAAACTCTAAATCTTCAAATAATAATCTGTTTTGTATGCCCAAATCGCTCATGAAGCAACAAGGGGCGGTCAGTATCTTCCATGCTAGGTGGGTTATTCTCACGATGAGTGTTTATTCGCTTGTCATTCACGATAAAGTGGCTAGTAATTGGGATGCCCAGTCCTATGATCAAAATAAAAATAAAAATATAATAACAAAACAAAAATCCCCGGGATCGTTGTTGGTATGGAGGGCACCCAAGGATTCGGCTAGCCATGGCTTGTGTTTGTTGGTGGATGGGGAGTAAAACTTTACCTTTTTGTTTGGGAACCGCCTATAATATGTCTAGCATGAAAGATATTGGGAACTCTCGGTCGTTACATTGACAATGAAAGCATACCTCTCAAAATTATATTCATCTCTATTTTAAAAGCTTCGAGCTCTAGCACCTCTGCAAATCCCTGCTTCCCTCTACGAAGGGCCTATCTTTTACTTTTATGCAAAGAGTCAGTAGTATTCCTTCTCATCTCAACCGCAATTATTCTCTAGTTGGCAAGTACCATGTGGTGGGTAAAGATCCAAGAATATATGCCATTCAAATATATTTGATCATGAATTATTATTGTTGACAATTATCTATATGATAAATAAGTTGGGAGGCGAAACATTAAGCCCCTATCTTTATCTGTGTTCGATGGATGCTATTTGTTCTAAAAATATGCTTTGAGTGTCAGCAATCATGGAAGACTATATGATAGTTGAGTATGTGGAATTTGCTGAATCAAAGCTCTTACATAGACCCTTCCGGAAAATAAGATGAATTGCAATTGTTTGATGACTAAGAACATAGTTTTTTAGTTTACAAGAAAGTTTATGGTCTATGCTTTAACATGTAAATAGCTTGTTACTTGATCATGAGAAGTTTTATGAGATGAGCTACTGTTTATGATATATAATAATGCTAGAAAAAGTGATTGGAATTATCATTGATCAAACTTGTGCACTTACTAGCATTCACACTTCATAAATTATTTCTTTTATCATTTACCTACTCGAGGACGACCAGGAATTAAGCTTGGGGATGCTGATATGTCTCCAACGTATCTATAATTTATGAAGTATTCATGCCATGTTTACAACAATTTTATATGGTTTTGGTATGATTTTATTGGAACTAACCCGGGCTGACGTTGTTTTCAGCAGAACTACCGTGGTGTCGTTTTTTGTGCAGAAATAAAGTTCTTGGAATGGGCTGAAAATTTACGGTGATTTTTATGGACCAAAAGAGACCCCGAAGCACCGGAACTGGAACATGACGTGTTCGAGGAGGCCACAAGCCTGAGGGGCGCCCCCCCGAGCTTGTGGGCCCCTCAGGCACCTCCTTGACGTGAGACCGATGCCAAAAATTCCTATAAATACCCAAACCCCCGAAAAGAACCCTAGATCGGAAGTTCCGCCACCGCAAGCCTCTATAGCCACGAAAAACCAATCGAGGGCCCGTTCTGGCACCCTGCCGGAGGGGAAACCATCACCGGTGGCCATCTTGATCATCCCGTCGGCCACCATGACGAGGAGGGAGTAGTTCACCCTCGGGGATGAGGGTATGTACGAGTAGCTATGTGTTTTATCTCTCTCTCTCTCTCTCTCTCTCTCTCTCTCTCTCTCTCTTGTGTTCTTGATTTGGCACGATCTTGAGGTACTGTGAGCTTTGTTACTATAGTTGGATCATATGGTGTTTCTCCCTCTCTACCTTCTTGTGATGAATTGAGTCTTTCTCTTTGAGGTTTCGTTATGTTGGATTGAATATTGGATTTGAGAACACTTGATATATGTCTTGCATATGGATACCCGTGGTGATAATGGGGTATTATATTGATTCACTTGATGTTTGTTTTGGCACTCAACTTGCAGATTCCCGAGGTGACATTGGGGTAATCTATGCATAGGGGTTGATGCATGTTTTCGTCCTACGTTCTCCGATAGAAACTTTGGAGTGATTCTTTGTTGCACGTTGAGGGATTGTTATATGATCCAATTATGTTATCATTGTTGAGAGACTTTGCACTAGTGAAAGTATGAGCCCTAGGCCTTTATTTCAAGCATTGCAATACCGTTTTTGCTCACTTTTGTTACTAGTTACCTTGCTGTTTTTATATTTTCAGATTACAAAAACCTATATCTACTATCCATATGACACTTGTATAACCATCTCTTCGCTGAACTAGTGCACCTATACAATTTACCATTGTATTGGATGTGTTGGGGACACAAGAGACTCTTTGTTATTTGGTTGTAGGGTTGTTTGAGAGAGACCGTCTTCATCCTACGCATCCCACGGATTGATAAACCTTAGGTCATCCACTTGAGGGAAAATTGCTACTGTCCTACAAAACTCTGCGCTTGGAGGCCCAACACGAGTCTACAAGAAGAAAGGTTGCATAGTAGACATCAGCGGCGCCGGCAAGGTGGAGGACGACACTCATGAAGCAAGAGGACGCGATGCAACAATCCTAGTCCGGTGCCGTGGATGAGCACTACTACAGGATGCTGCTAACACGAGTCTACAATCAGATACCCTTCGACGAAAATGTGTGCGATGCATAAATTGCAAATGGTGTCCTAATAAAATTGTCCCCAATAATACGAACTGTTTGCGAGGTGGAGTCATCAAACATGATTCAGATTAGAGTTGCGTGTGCGATACATGGCATACAGTTGATCCATACGAACTGTTTGCGATGAGCCAGAACAACAGAAATGGTCAGCCATATCAAGGTGTGTGCGATAAATGGCATACAGTTCACTCGGGTGAATTGTTTGCGATTAGGGAACACACCAAAAACAGTCAGCCAAATCAAGGTGTGTGTGATAGACGGCATACAGTTCACTCGGATGAACTGTATGCGATGAGCCAAAACAACAGAAATGGTCAGCCAGATCAAGGTGTGTGCGATAGACGGCATACAGTTCACATAGATGAACTGTTTGTGATGAGCCAAAAGAACACAAACGATTCGTATAAACAAGATGTGTGTGATAAGCGGTAAACAGGCCACTCGGATGAACTGTTTGCGATGAGAAAAAATTAACACAAACGGTTACTACAGTTACTTCGTGTGCGATTATGTGTGTAGAAAAAACTTTGAAAATGTAAATGAGATGCTTGTGATGCTTAGGAGTATCGCACACGATGCATGGTGCGAGTACTCATGTGCGATGATTAGTAAGTTACACATACGTTTCCTTATGTTAACACGTGTGTGATAACACGTGACATCGCATACGGTTGTGTGCTCCACTTAGTCTTCCCGCGCTCCATTGAAGGCTTCCTGCGCAAGGACCAACCACAAGGGTGAATTGTAAAATCCCCAATCCCCTAGCCCTGCTAGCTATAAATAACCATAGTAATGGCCGCCGGCGGCGACTCACTACTGATCCACTTGCTAGCTAGTTACCCACACATACCGGCATACCCCCATCGGCCGACGATGGGATGGAGTTGCGCGACACGAATGGGCGCCGGAGATCATAGTTTAGGTTAATTAATTTTACCTCCAGAGCCGGATGAGCACCGATTTCATTACATTTCAGTCATGCTTCAACTAAAAGTGGTGCTCGCCCGGCTCTGGAGGTATAATTAATTAACCTAATCTATGATCTCCGGCGCCCGTTCCTCGTGTCCGGCTGAGATCAAATAACCGAACCTTCTTCTCAAGATCCACCTTGTAGCTCTCTAGCTCCGCTTCAGGAGCCCCAAGAAGTGAAGCTGTCCGGCTCCACGTCGCCGCCAAGAAGCTAATCGGCCATCGATGTTCAACCCACCAAGCTTGGCTACAACCAGAGGGGTGGAGCGGTGGCCTTCCTCGGACCATCGTGTCGCACGTAACTGCGTCATGGCGACGCGCACGGCGCAACTGCGTGCATATGGGCCCCCCAATGTGATCGTGCGCTGGCCCCAACCGCTGGCAGAGTGCGCGTGGAGGGACACAAGAGTAGAGCGCGTGGAGGGACGCGACCCGAGCGCCCCTCGGCGCCTAAACGGTGAGCAAAGCATGCAGAGGGATGCAACCCGAGTGTGCCTTGGCGCCTAAACGGCGAGCAGAGCATGCGGAGGGACGCGAGCAGAGCGCGCCGAGGCCACCTCAACGGCGAGCAAACACATGCATTATTATTGCATATAGCAGTTGAACATAGCAGGGAATAGCCGTCCAGAAGCCGGGGGATGCATATACCAGCTCGTACCTACCAACACAGATGCCCAGTGCAGAAATTAATGGAGTTATACATGTGTCCTGCAATCCACGCGAATGCTTCCCGCCTCCTCCCTCATCGGTTTCCCGCCACCGGCTAGTGGCTAGCTCTATATGACCCAGGCGGCAACGCACCATAGTGACACCATGCATAGATCTAGTCCACACCCATCTACCATTAGTTATTCCAAGCATGGCAGGCAACCAAAGCTTCGATGTCGACCCCTTCATGAATTACATCTTCGGCGAGGAGAACGAGCCGAAGCAGGTCGGAGAGCAAGAGCTTCATCGGCCGGTGCAGGCGCCATGGCCCATCGGCAGCGATATCGCCGTGCCGTTCCTTGGGTGCACAATGGGCATATTGTAGAGGAAGTGTCATGAGCAGTTTGCCATCCACCACGTAAAACATCCAGAGCTACTAGGCGGCATGATCAATGACCCACCCGAAGAGCCGCCGTCACCGGTGCTTGTCGAAAGCCTGATGCCCCGCCAGGAATGGGCAGAGGTCCTCTGCGATTTAGTTATGAGATACCATGTCTGCCGCTTCATCATTGCCGGTGGCGGCCGTGTCAACCTCGATCCCGATGATGTGGTGGCCAGGCTCGAGCGCATCCTTGGCAGAGTTAACGTCCCCGACGAAGTAGAACATCGCCAACATGATATCTTGAGGATGCTGGTGATGGACGGGATTTGCTGCCAGTGGAGAGACATGGAGATATAGCGGTTCCGCGGGCTTGTTATGCACATGATTGCATGCTATCAAGCTCTACTGGAAGAGGCCTAGCAGCCCCAAGAGCCTCCCACCGCTAGCAGCTCCGCAGGTGAAGACTGGTACTGTGGCCACGGGTCCGGGCACTCGGAATGACGTCCGCAAGGGTGCTATGCTGATCATGGAGTCCAAGAAGACCATCGTTGGAAAGTCACCAGCGCAACCTTTTAGCCTATATTTTATTATAATTGTATGGAAATGTCGCATATCGGCATTTTAAGTCACTAATCATATGTAGGTTGTGTGTGTTTTGGGCGTTGCCACATGTGGCATTTTAAATTATCCTGAATATGTAAGACAATTATTAACCGTTGTCATTGTAAATTTGGCTTAACGGCGAGAAGAGCGCGCGCTGGGACGCCAGAGCGGAGCGCGGTGCGGCCACCTCAACGACGAGCAAAGCGCACTGCGACCACCACAACAGCGAGCAACCACACCTGCATATAGCAATTCTGGTCAACCTTCTGGCAACTGTGGGAGGCACGACGGCCCATCCATGGGACACGATGATGATATCTGGACCGTGTATGATAGTGGGCAGACACGTACACATATGAGAATGCGAGCCCACGCACGCCATCCGGGAACCATTTTGGGCTTCGAACCCAAAACCATCAATAAATTTTGAGCTTGTTTCCCGTCACACTCCGGATTACCACGCAATAAGTAATTGCAAATATATTCACACCGATCAAACCTAAACATGTTCCCACTTAGCACTGGGCTATAAAAACTACCCACTCAAAAATTACTGCACATTTCTCTCCTCATCACCAAAAAATAGGTCTTTCCTGTTAAGTCGTTCCTTGCGTCTGCCGTGGCCGGTAGCAGGAGTTCTCAGTCGAGATATAACCAGGAAGCAAATACCAAGGCCGCGGAAGCACTAGAGAGGTCCCGCCGCAACATGGCAGCCACATCAAAGATGTCCTACCGCGTCGCGGAGCCCTCGAACGAGCTCTCGCGGGCAGGCGAGGGCTCTCACTAGCGCACTCGCCGCGTCAGCGAACGCGATGAGTTGGCGGTGCTGAAGTCCTTGGCCAGCGACGACAACATTCTCGCTGGCCTAATCAAGCAGCAGGAGCTGGTCGATGGCTTGGTGAAGCTGCTTGAGATTAGCGATGCCTCGGTTGAGAAGGCGACCGGCCTCGTCGTGCGACTCATGGGTGACAATGCGAAGATCCACAAGGAGCTCGCCGAGAAGGAGGAGGAGACCGCCGGCTAGAAGAAGCTGCATGAGAAGAGCAGTGCCTCGAGGATGACGCTGAAAACCGTCGTGGAGGAACTTATGGATGACTTGAAGAAGCTCCGCATCGAGCGCGAGCTGCAGGTGGAGAAAACCCTGGCTGCTGTCAAGCAAAGTCATGAGGATGTGAAGGAGGAGCTGTAGGAACTCCTCACCCAGTGATCCATCTAGGAGTAGAGACAGCAGCGACCTAGATCGTTGTCTGTGATTTCCTTCTTCTCTTGCCCATGTGTCTTTCGGGTGTTGCCGCATGTGGCATTTTAAGTTATCCAGAATATGTAAGACAATTATTATCCACACCATTGTAAATTTGTCGTTGTATTATTGGTTGCCATTGTAATTTTGTCATCGTATTATCCGTTGCCGCATGTGGCATTTTAAATTATCCAGAGTACGAGTCGAAAATAGGCTAAATTCACGTTCTCAGCGAGGCACGGACAAAGCAATGCTAACATTGAGCGGGGCCATGGGATCACAAGCAAACACCCTGTGTCCAGGTGCTTTAACAACATGTTAAACAGCGGCTCAGCCGCCATTAATGGAGAAGTTGTGAGCGAGGCACACGGCAGGTGGATGGAGGTCAAAGAGATCGCTTCCCGGTAAGCATGCGCGGTAGACTGCTCACACGTGTCTCATCGAGCCTTCATGGCGGACATCTCGCACGCGTCCCGTTGAGCCTGCGTGATGGACTGGTCGCACACATCCCATCGAGCCTGCGCAGCGGACTTCTCGTGCTCGTCCCGTCTAATCAAACAGCTGCACCAAATGGTAAAATTTTGGCACAAAATACAAAGAGGACCAATAAACCAGGACCGAGGTAGTACTCTCCAACAAAAAGAGGGACGCGAGGCCGCACATAAATGGTTACTGGAGTGCCCACGGTTCAAAAAATACAACCGCTTGCGGTAGTAACGTGTCAGCTATTTGTTCCAAAATGCCTACGTTGGCCATTAATGTGTGCGCCTTGTCTCAAATTGGATAATTTTTTACCACGGCATATATGTGCCATGTCATGAAACCATGCCAAGTTTCATGAATTTTGGGTGAGTTTTGTATTTACTGGGATCTAAAACCAAGATTCTCAAAGTTTGAGGCCGAGCCAGGACGCCGAGATGTTTGTAATTCATTCCCATTCCTTGTGTGGGACCTAAACATGCACCCAATGATACATGTATGATTTCAACCCATTTTGGTGCACTGGAGCATGTGCTTATAGTTCAATATTGAATTATGGACATTAAATGCCTAGAAAACTCAATTAATGTATAAAAAGGCTAAACAAACCCTTAATAATTTCATATTTCAGCACGAATCTCCTCTTGGTCTATGTTGCCTACAGAAAAAATACAAGGCGGGAGGAGGCAACGATTGTTGTTTCGCCCACAAGGGGGACACGTTCCCTATCAGAACCACGAGACTTCTTGCGAGAAGCTCTTGTCTACAAGAGGCTTATACCAAAACTTGCCCCAAATTGGACAATTTTTTACCACGGCATATATGTGCCACATCATGACATCATGGCAAGTTTCATGAATTTCGGGTGAGTTTTGGATTTACGGGGAATTAAAAAACAAGATTCTCAATGTTTGAGGCCGAGCCAGGACACCAAGACGGTTGTAATTCATTCCCATTCCTTGCATGGGACCTAAACATGCACCCAAGGACATATGTATGAATTTTCTAGCCATTTTGGTGCACTGGAGCACGTGCTTGTAGTTCAGATTTGAATTATGGACATTAAATGCCTAGAAAACTCAATTAATGTATAAAAAGGCCAAACGAACCCTGAATACTTTCATATTTCAGCATGAATCTCCTATTGGTATATGTTTCCTGTAGAAAAAAAATAAGGCAAGAAGAGGCAGCGATTGTCGTTTCGCCCGCAAGGGGGACATGTTCCCTATCCGAACCACGAGGCTTCTTGCGAGAAGCTCCAGTTTGTAAGAGGCTTGTACCAAAACTTGCCCCAAATTGGACATTTTTTTTACCATGACATATATGTGCCATGTCATGACACCATGCCAAGTTTCATCAATTTCGGGCGAGTTTTGGATTTACGGGGATTTAAAAACCAAGATTCTCAATGTTTGAGGCCGAGCCAGGACATCGAGATGGTTGTAATTCATTCCCATTCTTTGCGTGGGACCTAAACATGCACCTAAGGACACATGTATGATTTTCTAGCCATTTTGGTGCACTTGAGCATGTGCTTGTAGTTCAAATTTGAATTATGGACATTAAATGCCTAGAAAACTCAATTAATGTATAAAAAGGCCAAGCGTACCCTAAATAATTTCATATTTCAGCACGAACCTCCTGTTGGTCTGTGTAGCCTATAGAAAAAAAATACAAGGCGAGAAGAGGCAGCGATTGTCATTTCGCCCACAAGGGGGACACGTTCCGTATCGGAACCACGAGGCTTCTTGAGAGAAGCTCTGGTTTGTAAGAGGCTTGTAACAAAGCTTGCCCCAAATTGGAGAATTTCTTTACCACGGCATATATGTGCCATGTCATGACACCATGCCAAGTTTGTGAGTTTTGGATTTACGAGGATTTAAAAACTGAGATTCTCAATGTTTGAGGCCGAGCTAGGACGCCGAGATGTTTGTAATTCATCCCCATTTCTTGCATGGGACCTAACATGCACCCAAGGACACATATATGTTTTTTCAACCAATTTTGGTGCACTGGAGCATGTATTTGTAGTTCAATTTTGAATTATGCATATTAAATTAATGCCTAGAAAACTCAATTATAATGTATAAAAAAGGCCAAAAGAACCCTGAATATTTAAAGCAGTTATGCTCAACCGTCTGGCACCCTTGGGTAATCACTGTGCACACGCGTCGTGCTAGCTCACGCTTTCTTCTTTCCTAAGTTTTCCGTATTAATGGTGTTATATATCCAAACACGCCACCATTTCCCGTCACTCCCCCAATCGGTTTCCCACCACTCCTCCCATCAGTTTCCCACCACTCCTCCCATCGGTTTGCCGCTGCCAGTGTCAGTGGGGAATAGAAGGCTAGGAGGCGACAAGCTGGCCATACCATAGTATACCATTCCAAGCATGCCAATCCGGCGAAGCGCCGCCGTTGTTATCAACCTCCTCGATGAGGACAACAAGCCGGAGCAGGCCGGAGAGCCAGAACGGCCGTGCGCCATTGAGAGTGAGTGGTATCATCGTGCCACAGTGCTTGAGCGGGCCAATGTCTACACATGTGTTTGTCACCCCCCATGGAGCCGAGCAGAGAAAGAGTGGCAAAGCGCTGCCATGCAAGAGCAGGAGAATGCCATCGCGCATCAGGTGCGGTGCGCCGCACTATCTGAGCGGAGCCGTGTCAGCATCCTGTTGACTCAAGCACTCGAGAGGCCGTTTTGAGGGCAGGTAAGCATCCCGATTCCCCGCCAGGAATGGCCAGCCACTGTTAGCGCCATAATTGTGCCAGACGGCATATGCACTACCAGAAACTGTCGCCACAATGCCAACGGGCTGGTCGATTTGCTCTTCGACCTCCTCGGCCCCCAGGTGCCGCCAACGGCGAAGCAGAGCAAAATGCTCGTTGCGGCTTGGAATCAACCGTCGCCCATGAAATATCCTGGGTGGAGATCGATATTGCGGTACAACAATTCTGTGAGCGTATCAGACGCATGGACGAAGATCTATAGCAGTTCATGCTTAGCCAAGAGTTCCCGTAGGTTTAGGGCCTGTTTGTATCTGTTTTCGCCTGGTTTTCCGCAATTAACTGGGCAACTATCTTGTTCTTAATTATTGAAAAGGCAAAGCTATTGATTCTTCTGGCTAGTTTTATGTAAAAAAATAATGTAAGTTTTAATGGAAGTGGTCCGGTATGTAAAGATTGCACATAGTTTCTAAAAGCAAAATGTGTGTGATAGGAGGGAGTAGGTCCCACACGGTGACCAGTGGGAAATGCCTTAAAGGTGAGGAGGCAACTCTTATCAGCAAGGGGCAGCTTCCCGTCCACTACCCGAGTCAAATAGAACGCACAAGTTAAGCGCGCTGAGGCAGGAGCAGTCTAAGAATGGGTGACCCGGTGGGAAGTTGCTATATCTCAAGCTTCATTTAAGCGCCATGATATGGTCATTATAGACATTTAGCATCTAAATGTGTCTATAGTGACCTATCATGTCGATTATATAAACAATGAGATCCTTGTTTTGGAAATTTGTAGAATGATGTCCTTTTTGTTATTTCTTGTTTTGTAAAATCGAAGAATGCTCGAGATCTGTGGGCCCACACAATCTATCCCTTTGACCCAACGTATTAGAAGGGTTTGACCATGACGAGTTCCTCTTGCTCTGTGTGGCATGTCAGACCAAATTAAGTTTGAGCATATGCATGAGACCAAATTAAGCTTCATTTAAGCGCCATGATATGGTCGTTACAGACATTTAACATCTAAATGTGTCTGCAGTGACCTGTCATGTCGATTATATAAACCTTGAGATCCTTGTTTTGGAAATTTGTAGAATGATGTTCTTTTTGTTATTTATTGTTTTGGAAAATCGGAGAATGATCGAGATCTGTGGGCCCACACAATCTGTCCCTTTGACCCAACGTACGAGAAGGGTTTGACCATGACGGGTTCTTCTTGCTCTGTATGGCATGTCAGACCAAATTAAGTTTGAGCACATGCGTTGGATAGCCCCCCCACTGCCTCGAAGTTGGGGAACCGGCATCGTACGCCTTGAACCTTGCTTACTGGGGGTACGATCTTTGGTTTGTAATGTAGCTGCTGCCCCATCGAAGTTGTGCATTGGGGATTTGAACACATCGCACACCACCCATACATATTTTTGGGCCGCATGCAGGGTACGTATAGGGGTATTCTGATCGACCCCGTCTCCCTTGTGCGGTTTTCAATGACACGCCTATCTGTGGGCTCCTGGGGTCTATACATATCATCCCTTTGACCAATAACAAGGGGGTTTGGCCATGAATGAATTCCTCTTGGTTCGTGTTAGGGCGGGCCATGGGGCCAAGTCCGAGCAAAGTTCGAGCTCATGCATTCTCAGGATTCCCTCCCACGTGTTTGAATTGGTGGGTTGGACCGATGTCGTCCTTAATTACCTAGCTTTCATGGGGGTTGTCCGTATTGGGAGGTAGGCGCCACATCAAAATTGTACATTATTTTGTATTTAAAACACATCACTCCTTCCAACGCACATCATTTTGGGCCGCATGCAGGTGGTGCTGGTTTTGCGGACGTATGCGCAACGGACACGGGTGCACTGGCTAAACCGAGTGCGATGCTCATGCCCAGTAAAATTGCCACGACTTCGCAAGCGCGAGCAAGGGTGAAGGAGGTAATGTGTACAGGATATTTAGGATGAATTCCATGTCTGCGTCTGAAAATTAGGATGAACTGTGTGTGATAAACCAGCTAGCTAGAATTTTTTTTAAAAGCTACCCGCCTTGAGCGATGCAAAAATCTGTGGTGCCGTGACTTTTCCTTATTATCATACACAATTATTCTTATTGGACCGTGTGCGGTCTTGGTTGCTTCCGCCCCGCTTCAATTCTTTACCCAAATTTTAGTAGCCATGGTATTTCAACCGTCGTCCCCACTCCTCCACCAGCGACCTTATAGTAAAGTCCCAGTACCCGAGGCATTTGAACCATCGCCCTCTCTCGTCCACCACCATCTTCACCCACCATTACTAAAATTTTCAATAACCGCGGCATATCCTAAAACACCACCCACCCCTCCACAGTCCACACCCCACCCCTACCCCCTGCTCAAACCCTAGCTCACCGCCGCCGCCGCCGCCAACCCCTGCCGGTCTGCTTGTGCCTTCTAGCTTAGATAATAAAGTTCAGGTTACCCAGAGATTCCCATACCCTTGCCGTCCTGAGTTTTTAGATGAGGCCTGTGGTGTCCCTCCTCCCAGATCCACATCCCATGCTCCGGATAGTCGCAGCCTAAGCCCAACCACATATCCCGGGGAGCCCAACGAGCGCACGGCCAAAAAGAGGTTTATCATGGCCTCTCTGGTGAACGATGGCGAGGTGGCCGCCGTTCATGCGACCTGTCGATCCCGAAGGAACACCTCGCCGCGGAAGCTAGAGAGGACGTTGACTATCACTACTTCAGGATGCTGCTAACACGACGCTACAATCAGAGACTCGTTGACGAAACTATGTGTGATGCATTAATCGCAAACGATGATGTAATAAAACCATCAAAAATGATACAAAACATTTGCGATGGCGGAGACATCAAACATGGTTTAGATTATAGTTGCGTGTGCGATGCGTGGCATACGGTTAATCCATAAGAACTATTTGCGATGAGGCAACACAACAGAAATGGTCAGCCAGATCAAGGTGTGTGCGATATACGGCATACAGTTCACTCGGATAAACTGTTTGCGATTAGGGAACGCAACATAAACGGTCAGCCAGATCAAGATGTGTGCGATATACGGCATACGGTTCACTCGGATGAACTGTTTTTGATTAGGCAACACAACAGAAATGGTTCAGCCAGATCAAGGTGTGTGCAATGGAGGGCATACAGTTCATTCTGATAAACTGTTTGTGTTGAGCCAAGAGAACATAAACGTTTCGTGTAAACAAGATGTGTGTGATACGCGGTAAACATCCAATTACATAGGTGGCTAGTACACATCTGACATTTCCACACACCAAAGTAAACTATTACATGCATAATTAACTAGGATAAACAATCATCTGATCATCATCTACTTCTTCTTGTGACGCTTGCCGCCACTACTCTACTAGGATAAACGGAACAATATTCTTTACTATGAATAGTGTCCTTTGTTGGGCACACAAGTATACAGATCATAGCCTTGGGTGAGCAATGTGCCTGCACACGCCGTGCTAGCTCGATGTTCCTTCTATGCTAAGTTTCCATTAATTGATGGCATTTTATGAACACGCCACCGTTTCCCGCCATTTCCTCACCGGTTTCCCGCCGCCACCAGCAATATTGCGCATAAACCTAGGCGGCGCGCGACGCACCGAGGCAACAAGCGCAGCCTGTAGCACACCCACCTTTTCCAAGCATCACTGGTACAGCGAGGTGCTATACAAATGGTTTTTAACCCCTTTCCGCGACAGCATTTGGAACCGTCGCCAAGTGAGTGTGGGCAATAGGGGGGTCCTTCCCACACGACCCAGAAACCGTCGGGGTTATGGAGCCATGATCCAGAGTCCTTGCAAAATGTAATCGTGTGCGATGCAGCACACACTAAATTCTTTCGCACGTGTGGGATCGGTGATTAAACGTTTCTAATGATGCAGTGAAACCAAACGGTGTGTCGTAATGAACCATTTGGGAAACAGTATGTAAGGCACACGGGCCAACATATGAACTGTGTGCGATATGTGCCCCATCGCACACGAGTTTTCTGCGGAACCCGTCTGCCATGCAAGACTCCATCGCACACGTTTCCCAACAATTACCGTGTGCGATAATGTTCTATCACAAACGGTTCAGGAGCCCCTTAGAACACATACAAGTGCTGCAGACCGTTTGTGATTTGTTGTGTATCACCGACGGTTGCGGCAGGAGTGACATGTGCTTTTCGTTTGGGATCCCACACATTTCCTAAAAAATTTACGACTGGGATTGTATTTTACATTGGGCACGGTTTACTCTGAGCTCTCATGGGCAATAATGTGATATCACAAATGGTTCCGGAGACCCTACACACACGTAGTAGCGCTGCAAATTGTTTGCGATCTGCTGTGTATCACCGACGGTTCCGCTACGATTGACGTATGCTTTCTGATGTGGATCGCACACACTCATTTAGTTGAACCGTGTGCGGAGCAATTGCCAGGTTAAAACAAAAATATCCCATTTTGAATCGGCATGCAAAAAGCAAATCCGCCACAATATTCAATTGAACAAATAGTGTCCACAGGAAGAACATTCATCAGATTTCACAACAATTGCAATTGAACATATGGTAGCTAAATTCCAATGATTTGTCGACACATATATGCATTACATAATTAATCATAGTGTATGAAATATGAAGACCTCATCAGATGGAAAACAATGGATCCATGCGTATATGTTTAGTGGCTAACTCTTACTCAATGTTTCAGGAGAACGCATGCTGAAATCTTCATTATCACCAGTGGGATTGATGTAGTGATTCAGGAAGAAGTCACTGATAAATCTCCGAACCATTAGCAATTCACCAGTAGGGAGCGGTTCAGGGGTCCTCGGTTCTAAGATGAGCTGCGATAGTTTTAAGATCAGAATGTGCCATATGAGTGGAGTAGAAGATATTAATTAAGATAGACTTACTGGTACTAATTCACGAGGATCTTCACAACTATCAGAAGATTTGCAGATGGAGATCATGTGTCTGCAAACATAGTATCCACAAAGGTTGGTCCCTGCTTGTTGCTGAGGACACTGAATTTTTTTGTACAGAATTAGTCATGTATTTGTCCTGTTAGGAACAACCTAACCGGTGTTAGATGTATTTTTTTTCTTTGGATAGAAATAGAAAGAGGTTTATTTAGAAGCTTGAACATTTGACTAGCGTAAGAAAAGGTATTTGTAGACTATTGGATAAATTTTCCGAAAATAACGAATTTCGGTGTGTTACCGGAGAAATGATCTCGTGCTACAGAGGTAGTTCCCTCTTGAACAGGTTCCCTAGTTTAGTTTTCCACAATGCGAGCCACTGCAAATGAAGATGAATTTTAACAACATCAATTATTGAACTAGATATGAATGCAAATTAATTTCAACATCATAGAATTCAATACCTATCCATGAATTGCTGAAGATGCGTCAGATCCTGAGCGTTTGTTGACTCTCTGAGAGAATCCATGTAGTAAACTGTGTTCTTGTTTGGAACAATGAATACCAATATCCAGTGATTCCTACATATTAAGAAAGCCATGAACTTACGAATTATGTTGAAATCTGAAAGACAATCAGTGTATGCATGGTTGTTTACTTGACTTACCGTTCATGATATGGCCAGAGAAATGATTCTGCATGGGACGTGTTTTCGAAGATACAGACGACCGAGTTAATGGACCAGTCCCGTAGGTCCTTACCATCTAATGTTGTGCCATTTGCTAATGCAGGATCTATGAAATACACACACACAACTCTTTTTCTTCTCTGCGCGTTCAATCCCCTGAGAGGAATAAAATGCAGTTAGCTGTTTATCATTTACAGGCTTGTATGGAGAAGTTGATCAGAGTTTGTTAAGTACTTACAAAATCAGGCATCTAACAAGAGTGGCATCGAGCTCGTTGAAGTTGAAGAAGAGATGTAAGTCCTCGAAACTCACATTGATGGAACCAGCATCGTGTCGGAAATGATCTCTGTTGTAGTGGACTAGCAGACCATGATGACCTGCTGACATTTGATCCATGCAATATTCATGTAACTCGCGGCAACTAGAGTTGCACTCATCAAAGTATTTGCCAACAAGAAATGGCTGGCCATGGACGTAGTTGCGTGCTTCAAGTACGTCTGCTTTATTTTTAGCAAGCTGCAAAGCTATTTCTTCATCATCCATGCCGTCAGAAATAATATTACTCCCCGATTCGAACAACCTGCTGTTAATTTGGTTCTGGGCGATGAGTGCTTTAAGTAAGAGGCAACCGTTCTCTTTCCTCTTCGCTCTCCCGGTGTGCTTCCTCGCGGGTGCAGCCTTTTTGGTGGCTTCCTTCTTGGTACTTGAAGCATTTCTGGTAGAACGTCTGGTTGGCTGAAAGGTAGACTGCCGAGCAGACGGTGAAGCTTGGATGGACTGCTTAGCAGGCGGTTTAGCTATGCCGGACCACTGAGCTGGCGGTGCTGCTGTGACGGACTGCTGGGCTGTAGGAGCAGAGGCATCGGACTGCTGACCATGCGTTGAGGCTATGTCGGGTTTCTGCGCAGGTGGTGCCAACTTGTCGGTGTGCTGAGGAGGCCGTGCGAATGCGTTGGTTTGCTGAGCAGGAAGTGCTGACGCATTGGTATGCTGATCACGCGGCTGCGGACCGACAGACTGATGAACAGTTGGTTCTGGACCTACAGACTGCTTAGCAAGTGGTTCCGAAGCATCAGACTGCTTAGCAGTCCATTCCACTAGGTTGGTCTGCTGAGCATGTGCTGCAGCTGGGTCTCCCCCCACTGCTTCAGCGGCCGGCATCTGAACCGGTGGTGCGTCTTCAGCAGTTGTAGGCCTTGCCACTGGCTGCTCTGGGGCTGACGATGGCATGGCCTGTACGGCACAAAGTCAGACCGGCTGATCACAGGTTGATGCATTAGCCGTCGGATTACGAGTATTAGGTTCTTTGGGGGAAGCACGCGAGAGCTGCTGTGGCAAGGAGAGCGCCACCGGTTGAGGGGCGACATTGGTTGCTCTTGGCGGGGCTTCAAGTATCTCATCGATGAACTCTATTTCCTTTCGTGGCCACTGGATGTGATGTAACAGTGTTTCTCCCAAGGTCCTTTGCTCATCAAAGTCTCCTAGGACATTCTTTAGGGCAAATTCATTGCATCCAGGCTTTACTTCAGTCACGTAGCACTTCACACAGCCCGGCTTCAATGGAACATTATCCAACAAGAGGCCCTCTTCCAAGAAGGGTGGGCAAACCCAGGCTGTTGCACATTTTAATGTACCTTCATAATGTGTAAGCACGCCCTTCAGTCTGTCTTTCATTCCAGATAGATCAGATATAGCATCATCATGAGTAGCTGCAGTCTCAGTGTCGCTGGGGTCAGCTGATGCACAGCTACTCTTGTGCGGTGTTGTCGTGCAATAAACATCATCCTCCATGCCCGCCTCCCCTCCCATCTGCTGGCTATCTGTCAGTGTTAGAGTCTTCTGCATCATCATTGACTCCTCAATATCCCTTCGAACAGCCGGATACATGTCCTTCCTCAACCTTTCATACAATTCATTCTGCTTCATTTCATTCCTCGCTTTTTTCATGCTGAGCCTCTCTTCTTTGCTGAGTGTGAAAGCCCTCTTGTGTGGGACATTAACACCTATACCCCTTGCACGGCCAGGGGGATCTCTTGTTTCCAGAGCATCGGACAGAATGTCACATGGCCATGAGTTCCTGTAGAACCTTCCAGGGATCTTGGAAGCCTTTAACATCACGTTATACAGTTCTTCATCACGTGGGTTTTCAAAGTAATAAGTTCCGTCATCACGCCTCCTTGCACGTGCCCGCAAGTAGTCTCTAGCGCGTTCGCCCCTGATTTCACTAAAGGCCGGTTTCCCACCCGCCGCTACTGCTTCTTTGTCCTCTTGATCCCATATCGGTTTCATGCCGTAGTATCCTGCCACACCCATACGGTGGGGGTGTGTGTTCCTCTTCTGAAGTTCCGATTGCTTGGCACTCTTCTCAGCAAACTCTATAGTTGCCCTGACCCTTTTGAATTCTGCCCAGTCTGCCTTTGTAATTTGGGGGTATGAGGGTATTGGGTCCTTGCCTTCACTCAAGTACTTCTTTTACAGCATGTGCTTCCAGTTTCTCCAAGCATCCCTAGCCTTCTTCAGTGCAGCGTGTTCCACCTGCATTCTCCACTGCTCTGGAACGTTGAAGTGATCCATGATCTCCCGGACTATCCTTTGCCGTGTTTTTGTGTCAGCCTTCCAAAACCCCGGCAGATTAATGTTGAGCCTTGCCCTGCCAACAAATCCACACACACTCCTGAACCTCGTGCGTGCTTTATCTGGTTTAGTTGGAGCCCAAGACTTTAAATCGATCTCGGTTACTTCATATACACCTTTAGGCTGGTGTGTGGGCTTCCTTGGAGCGTTCCTCTGTGTCCTGACCGGAAGGGTAATTGCTGCAGCTCTATCCCGTTCAAGATTACTTGATCCCTCACCATCTGGTGAAGACCTAGGATTGTCGGAATCAGATGAAGATACATCACCTGAAGCATGAGTGCTGTCGCTGCTACTCAGCATCTACAGAGAACACATGCAAAACTCAGGAAAGGAGGATAAGCATAAAACTAACAACTTGGTATCAAGCTGTCTAAACATGTCATGCAATAATTTAGAAAATGTATGGCTTATTTGTTAAGTTTGTGTGACTCGGGCGCCCGCGATCTGTAAATCGGCAGTAACTTATTGGAACAAATACAGCTTATATGTACTAGTTAGGAAGGTAGATAATGAACATATATACGCTCTCCATTATTTTATAGCCAATTTGGGAACATACGAAACGAAATAGGAAGAGGGATTGCGAGGAAATATGCCTCACCGTGATGGAGAGCAGTAACTAACAGGTTTCTTAATGCAAACCCGGCCGGACTACAGGAGAGGCGAGGGTTACAGGATCGATATGCTCGAGGGTGGCTGGCGAGCAAACGAAGACGGCGAGGCGCGGGCAGCCGCGTGTTGGGAACGACAGTGGAGGTAGGCTTGACGCCAAAGAGCGGGCACACGGCCGGGGTGAGCACGCCGGCGCAGGAGAGGGTTCTGCTGTGGATCTGGGGGATGGGGGAGCTGGTGATGGAGATTGGGTGGACTAGCTGAGTGAAACGCGGGCGGGCGGTGGGGGGGGGGTGTTGGCGGCCTAGGTGAAAAGGGTGAAAAATATCCCCGGTCGCCGCGCGGAAAGGCCTTTGCAAATGGTTGCCTCTAAGCGCTCGTGTGCACAAAGAGAATAATTTCCTTTGAAATGAAGACGTACTAATTTTGAAATGAAGACGTGAGTTCATCGTTTCGCCTCTAAATTTTTCCCACGTTAAGCAATCACCATTATACCACGGGTTTGATTTGCTGGCGCATTTCAGGTCTCGTGTGCTATATTTAAGACATTTTTTGGCATTTACCGTGCATTTTGGCTTATAAATCAAATCCTAGCCGGACTGCATTTGCTGTCGAAAGGGATGAGGATTGCCGTTCGATCTGGGAGCATCCAACGGTGCAGAGGTACGATCCGTGGGGTTTGGGTTCTGGCCAATCAAAACGATCGACTCGGATCACGCGCGCAGCAAGGGGGGCATCGACCACAGTTTGGTAGGCACACGGCTTTCGTGAGTGAACTGTGTGCTATTTGAAAACATATACATGAACTAACATCATATTTTTGTTTCAATGAAAACAAGAGTTAATCGTTTCGCCTCCAAATTGTTTTACATGGTAAGAAATCACCATTGTACCCTATGGTTCGATTTTCTCATGCATTTGAGGTATCGTTTGCTATAGCCGCAACTACACGTGGGTGCTAGCTAGCAAGATCATTTGTGTGTCGCTTTGGGAGTTTTCATTCATTGTTCGGGAAACGGGAAAAAAATTCAAACAGTTCGTCCGCAGGGTGCGGCCAGAGGCGTAAGCCTTGTTGGTATCCTAATTATAGGAAATGCATAGAGTCCGAAAATAACGAAAATCGGTGTGTCACCGTGGCGTGCTCTCAGGATCCCATGGAAAACTTTTGGTAAAGATGGCACAAGTTTTGATGCTCACACCTTCCAAATCGGAGCATCTCACAAGAAGGATCATAGTTTCCAAAAGGAGACGCGGCACTTCGGACTCCAATCGTCAGTGACTACATCGTTCCGCCTCGAATTTTTTTCATGGTAAACAATCACGTATATACCCTAGGTTTGATTTTCTGGCCCATTTCAGGTCTCGTCTGCTATATTTAAGTCATTTTTTTGCACTTACCTTGCATTTAGTGCATATAAATTCAAAACCGTTTTACAACTACATCTGGGTGTTAGTTAGCAAAGAAGGTGTACAAATCATTTGTGTGTCGCTTTGCGAGTTTTCATCCATTGTCCGAGAAATGGGGAGAAGTTTCAAACATTTTGGCCGTGAGGTGCGGCCACCGGCGTAGGCCTAGTTGGTATTTTAATTACAGGGAATTCAGATGGAGTCCAGACATCATCAAAATCGGTGTGTGCCTGTGGCGTGCTCTCACGACCCCGGGGAATTTTTTTCGTAAAGTTTGGCACAAGTTTTGATGATCGCTCCTTCCAAGCCGGAGCATCTCACATGAAGGACCATGGTTTCCAAAAGGGGACGTGTCAATTCAAACTCCAGTGGCCGGTGACTTCATCGTTTGGCCTCATAAAAATTTCCACGGTACGCAATCACCATTATACCACGGGTTTGATTTTCTAACGCATTTGAGGTATCGTTTGCTATATTTAAGACATTTTTTGAATTTAACGTGCAATTTGTGGATATAAATAAAATCACAACCGGAACTGCATGTGCTGTCGAAAGGGATGAGAATCACCGTTCGATCATGGAGAATCCAACGATGCAGACGTACGATCCGTGGGGTTTGGGTTCTGGCCAATCAGAATGCACGACTCAGATCATGTGCGTGGCAGGGGGATCGGCCACAGTTTAGTGGGCACACAACTTTCATGAGTGAACCATGTGCTATTTGAAAACATTTACATTAACTAACAACATATTTTCATTTGAATGAAAATGTGAGTTCATCGTTTCGCCTCCAATTTTTTTCCACGGTAAGAAATCATGATTGTACCCTATGGTTCGATTTTCTGGTGCATTTTACCAGGCGGCAGGCCTGGCTAGCAATCTCAAACTTTGAATATGCAAAAAAAAAAGATCTCATTTGCTATATTTGAGTCATTTTTTGCGCGCGCACACACACACACACACACACACACACATATATATATATAGTCGCAACTACACGTGGGTGTTAGCAAGATCATTTGTGTGTCACTTTGCGAGTTTTCATTCATTGTCCGAGAAACGGGAAAAAACTTCAAACAGTTCGGCCGCAGGGTGCGGCCAGAGGCGTAGGCCTTGTTGGTATTTTAATTTCAGGAAATGCATATAGAGTCCGGAAAATAGCGAAAATCGTAGTGTCACTGTGGCGTGCTCTCACGATCGCATGGAAATTTTTTGGTAAAGTTTGGCACAAGTTTTGGTGCTCGCACCTTCCATACCGGAGCATCTCACAAGAAGGATCATAGTTTCCAAGAGGAGAAGCGGCACTTCGGACTCCAAATCGTCAGTTACTACATCGTTCCGCCTCGAAAAAAATC
Organism: Thinopyrum elongatum; assembly: GCA_011799875.1. Classification (NCBI taxonomy): domain Eukaryota; kingdom Viridiplantae; phylum Streptophyta; class Magnoliopsida; order Poales; family Poaceae; genus Thinopyrum; species Thinopyrum elongatum. The sequence goes on from CM022299.1 coordinate 439,492,720, forward strand.
ATGGTAAACAATCACGGATATACCCTTGGTTTGATTTTCTTCCCCATTTCAGGTCTCGTCTGCTATGTTTAAGTCATTTTTTGCACTTACGTTGCATTTAGTGCATATAAAGTCAAAAACCCTACTACAACTACATGTGGGTGTTTTAGTTAGGCTATACTTAGGCTACTCATAGTGGAGAGTATCATATACTAGTATCATTCATATATATGATACTAGTGTATGATACTACCTTTAATTATAGTGCATAGTATAATAGAGTAGTATCATAGATGATCATATTTATTGCCATGCATGACACAAATTAGCATCCCATTTAACATGATACGGTATCTACCTATATGTTACTCTAACCCTCTCTATCTTCTTTAATTCTTTGCCACATCAGCATACTTGCTATTTCTGAGTGCATGATACCGGCTATGATACCACCACTATGGCCAGCCTTATAGTGGGGAGTATCATATACTAGTATCATGCATATGATACTAGTGTATGATACTACGTACCTTCATAGTGCATAGTATCATAGAGTAGTATCATAGATGACCGTATTTATGGCCATGCATGAGACAAAGTAGTATAGCATTTATTATGTTACGGTATCTACCTATGTTACTCTAACCCACTATCCCTTCTTTAATTCCTTGCCACATCATCATATTTGCTATTCCCGAGTGCATGATACCGGCTATGATACCCCCACTATGGCCACCCTTAGCAAAGAAGGTGTACAAATCATTTGTGCGTCGCTTTGCGAGTTTTCATCCGTTTGTCCAAGAAGCAGGGAGAAGTTTCAAACATTTCGGCCGCGAGGTGTGGCCCCTGGCGTAGGCCTAGTTGGTATTTTAATTACAAGAAATTCAGATGGAGTCCGGACATCATCAAAATCGATGTGTGCCCATGGCGTGCTCTCACGACCCCGTGGAAAAAATTTGGTAAAGTTTGGCACAAGTTTTGATGACCGCTCCTTCCAAACCGGAGCATCTCACATGAAGGATCATGGTTTCCAAAAGGAGACGTGTCAATTCAAACTCCAGTGGCCGGTGACTTCATCGTTTGGCCTCATAAAAATTTCCATGGTACGCAATCACCATTATACCACGGGTTTGATTTTCTAGCGCATTTCAGGTATCGTTAGCTATATTTAAGACATTTTTTGAGTTTAACGTGCATTTTGTGCATAAAATAAAATTACAACCGGAACTGCATTTGCTGTCGAAAGGGATGAGGATCGCCGTTCGATCTGGGACCATCCAATGGTGCAGACATACGATCCGTGGGGTTTGGGTTCTGGCCAATCAGAAAGCATGACTCAGATCACGCGCGGGGTTTGGTCGGCACACTTCTTTCATGAACGAACCGTGTGCTATTCGCAAACCAGATTGCATATTTTTGTTCCCACATACTGTAGTGAGATCAATTGAGTGTGCTACCTCTATGATATAATAATAATAATAATAATAATAATAATAATAATAATAATAATAATAATAATAATAATAATAATAAACAGTTCATATTCATTGCCTGAGCTGACAGCATATCAAGGTCAACATATTAATGGTTCTTAAATCAACAGAAAACCGGGCATAACTCACAAATTCAGTACACGCGACCGTTCTAAATTGAACGAATTAAGTTGCAGGGTAGGCATAAAGACTAGTCTTACGGCTTAATTCCCATGTACATGGGGGAACTGGGATCATTACGTTGACCAGTAGCTGAAAGTAAATGTCGATGTCATTTCCAGGTTGCTTCGGGCCTCGGATAATCATTGACATCATAATGTATTTTTTCTTCATACACAACCAAGGAGCTAGGTTATATATGCACAGAAGCATCGGCCATGTGCTGTGATTGGTGCTCATATCACCAAAAGGATTCATCCCGTTAGTACACTCCCCGAGCCTTATACTTCTAGGATCCTTGGCAAAGTCTTCAAACTTGTTGTCGATTAATTCCCACTGAGCCCCATCTTTCGGGTGCCTCATATACTTATCCGCAGTTCGCTCATCATGATGCCATCACAACCTCTTTGCCTCTCTAGGGTTTTGCAAACAAACGCCTCAACCTTGGAATTAAAGGCAAGTACCAAACAACCTTGAATGGGATTCCTGTCTTGATCTCGTTGTCCAATTTGTACTTGTCCTTTGCTCTCCTGCGCTTGTATCGTGCATGCTTGCATGTGGGACATGCATGCAAATCTTTGTACTCACCACGGTACAATATACAATCATTCACACAAGCGTGTATCTTCTGTACTTCAAGTTCCAATGGGCAAACAATTTTCTTCGCTTCATTCGTGCTTCTGGGGAGCACATTATCTTCCGGAAGAATTTCTTTGAAAAGACCTAACATCTCTGTGAAGCCCTTGTTTGATAGACCGTTTGCTGCTTTAAATCTGAGAAGCGCCAGGGTGGCACTCAACTTGGAATATTTCTTTTTGCAACCTGGATACAATTCTTTCTTGGAGTCCGCATCAATGGTTGGCAGATCCTTATACCCAATCATATACTTTTTTGGGCCCTTGAAATCTGCAATCATAGCAGCAAAATCTGGCATATCAAGATCGTCATCATCTGCGTCGATGTCTTGGTTTTCCAGTGGGCGTTTCGGCTTTCCGGTGTTCCAATGGTAGCTTGACGCCTCTGCCCCGATGTTAGATTCAACATCCATTCGACACTGATCAGGGTTTGGCATCTCGCAGCCCTGGGTATATTCATCCATGACCTGCTCTTCACCGTGTCTGGTCCAATGTGTATATCCATCCATCAATCCCCGAGAGACTAAGTGCCACTGGATATCTGCAACTTTCACGTGACTCTGTATTGGCACAATCAGTACATGGACATAGGATGTAATCCGCATCACCAATTCTCCTCTTTGTACTTTCAGCCAAATTCATGAACTCTGTCATGCCATTGATAAAATCTGCAGTTCTCCGATTCTTCATCCATTGAGATCGTTCCATCTGCACCACACAAATGGTAAAACATTAATACACGGATTAACTGCTGCCCAAAGATGCGTGCATAAATCACATGGTTTTATTTTCATAATTACTGAGGGTGCTCCATATTGTTATCCAGACGTGCAATGACAAAAATTAATGGCCAGTCAATTTACACGCAGAGTACTAGTACAACACTACCCTTAGGAATTGAATACCTTAATTAAGCCACTCATGAAAAGAATACCTTAATTAATTAGCCGCGCGGTGACCTCCACCCAGCAGACAGAGAAGCGTGATGAGGCGGCACGCCGAGACAGCAGGGTAGAGGAGCAAAGCTTAGTGCAGCCGCCGCCTGAAGTTCGACCTCCACTATCCCGCCATCGACCACGATGGATGTGCTCGAATCATGCCGCTGCCGACCTCGATGGTTGAGCTTCTCCTATCTCCTGCCGTAGACCGAGGATTGACCTCCTACGACGCCGCCACCGCCCACCGACCGAGGATTAACCTCTTCTCCGGTAGCCACTGCCTAGGCCGCTGCCACCATCTCTATATGCAGAGCGACTGTTTTATTTTATGACGGATATCCGCAGAGCGGCTGTTTACACGGTATCACTGTAACACAATTATATGTACAGGGTAGTACATCACATACGTTATGTAACGGGAACCGTGTCTCACCTATGTTGTCCTCTCACATGGTTTGGTGCGGAAATCGTGTGTAGTTGTAATACCTAACACAAACGACATGTATAAACAATGTGCCGTATACAACATATAGTCCCATAAGTAGTTCCCGACCGTTAGCTTATCCCCACAATTTCCCAATTTCGCCCAAATCCCTAGACAACCTCCAAATTCCCTCGCGTGGCGCTGACATTGGGAGAATGTGGACGAGTGGTGCTGATGGTTTCGGTGCGGCTGCTCCTGCTCGTATCGCCGCCACGACGGCGGTCGCCGCCGAGCACTTGCCTAAGGTCATCAGAAGGCAGGTGTACTACGGATCCAAATCGTCCAGTCAGGTTCCAACCTATCCCGATCTTTTTTAGCATGTCCAAAGTAGCTCCTTGCTGAATCTGTCCTGAATGACCCCCCCCACCAGGAAAGCGATCTGCCACCGGATCCGGAGCATTACTCCAGACTCCCGCAACATGAGTTCGACTCCGAGTTTTGCTTCTCCGAGAAGTACCAAAAGCTAAGTTGTGTGCACGGGCACACTCCCGCTCGACGTGTATGCATGGAGGGATTTGACATTGGCAGGCGATTTCTCAGTTGCCCCTTAGAGGTTAGTGCAAAGTTCATCATTTTACTTGAGTTAATGCCACCGCTCATCCTGAATACTATTTAACATTGGCAGGGATATGAGGCTTGTGCCTTTGTTAACTGACTGGATGAAGAATGGCATGGCAGGGCTCAGAGTGTTATCACCAAGCTCGCAGAAGATAACGTAAAGCTGAAGAAGAAACTGGCTGATCTGGAATGTACAATCAGTACGATGAAGCAAGAAAGAATTAATCACAGGCAACAGATGAAAGCAAGAGACAAGAAGGAACTAGCATGTGTAGTTGTGGTTGTCGCATTAGCCTTGTTCTATGCGCTGTTTGCAATGATGATTAGGGGTTTGGTTTGACAGTATTGCTAAAGCACATCTAGATGTGCTCTAAGTAATGCACATCTAGGTCCTATGCCATTGATGTTACGCGAAGATTAGTGCAGATATTTTCCTTTGTCTTTTTTTCTTTTCCTTTGTAGTTTGATTATTACTAGCTTCATCAATAAGAAGAGCTCAATGTATTGCTTGCCAACTGTCCTACTCCGTTCGTACCGGTACCGGTGCATGATCCCAAAACTCGTTCCTTGTTTTTGTCCTGAAAAAAGAAATCAGCCAATAGGAGTCCTGCGCAACCCCGGGAATTTGGAGCGACTGGGTACAAATAATTGTGATTATATCAGCGGTTAGATAATACGTCAACCCCCGCTTCGATTGGCATTTCCTCTTCTCTGCATACCCCGCTTAAGTGTCCACCATCTTCATCGTCCCCGGCAGGCCGCACTACACACTTGCACACACTCTGCAATCTCGCTTTCTCGCGGTTTTTATACGACCGCAGCCATGTCGAGCGACGGCGAGGACGACAGTTCGTCCAGCAGTCTGGCACCCGATGATAAGTCAACATCGGAATCATCCCGCTCGTCTTCCGTGAGTCCGGCGTCGAGCCCAGACCTCGATTATATCCGGATCATGGAAGGGACACTGCCTCCAGAGTTGTCAGACGACAACCAGACGGACGAGGAGCCGTCGGAGGATGAAGAAGAGGACGGCGATGATGATGAGGAGGAATGGTCGAACGAGGAGGAGGAGGACGACGACAGCAACGACGATGACGACGGCGGCGGCGATGAAAAGCCAATGGTCAGCGGCAAGAAGCATCCTCGCCAAGACGATGTCGCAGGGCCATCCAACAACAGCAACAACAACAAGAAGGAAGGACTAAATTAAGCAGACTGTATATATCTCTGTTTCCGTTTGCTCATATTAATTTGTTATCTCTGTTTATCCTGTCAATCTCATCGCAGACGGTTAGTAATACGTATTTGACAGAGATCTTCTACATTATCGCCCACATGTTGGTTTGTTGAACTGTGTGCCCTGACGAGCACACAATTCACAAAAAAAGACCGTATGGGCTGTCTATAATGATCGCACACAATTCTGATTACCGACCTGTTTGCCGGGAATCACACACATCTTGTTACGCCAAATCATTTGTGTTCACCTCGATCATCGCAAACGGTTCATCGGAGCGAACTGTATGTCGTATATCGCACACACCTTGATCTGGCTGCCCGTTTCTGTTATTCTATCTCATCGTAAATAGTTCGTATGGATCAACCGTATGCCCTACATCGCACACGCAACTAAAATCTAAACCGTGTTTGATGTATCATTCATCGCAAACGTTTTGCATTTTTTTTGATGATTTTTTTACATCACCGTCTGCAATTAATGCATCACACACAGTTTCGTCAAAGGGTCTTTGATCGTAGTGTCGCGTTAGCAGCATCCTGCAGTAGTGCATGCCAACCCACCAAAGCACCACCTCTGCCATCAACCTCCTCGACAAGGAAAACGAGAAGGTGCCATGGCCCGTCAGGCCGAGGTGCTCCCCGGCAATGCGATGGACGACGCCGTGATGTGCGTCATCGCCAGTATTGAGCAGACCCTTGGCGCATGGCGCTTCAGCGCCGCGGATCAAGATAGGCATGTCAGCGCCAAGAGGCTGCAGCTCACCGCACAACATGATCGATGGTGCGCCGCAGAGCAAGCTAGGCGTGTTCGCACCGATAGGCTGCGGCTCAGCGCACAGCGAGACCATTGGAGCACTGCAGAGCGAGAGGTGCGGTGCGCCACACAGCAAGAGCGGATCCATTGGCGCTTGCCTGCTGTCGACATGGCGTCACAACTCGGTACACGTCCCGTTAGTATCCCCATTCCTCGCCAGGAGTGGGCAGAGGCTGTCTGCGCCGTACTTGCACGAGAGGCTGGCCGCACCGTACTTGCACCAGACGCCCGCTGCGCCGTTCGCATGGGTTGCGCCATTCGCCTTGTCCACGGTCCGCTCGATGCCAATGCGCTGGTCGCTAGGCTCGACCGCCTCCTTAGCCTAGGTGTCCACCTGGGCGCAGTAGAGGAACATGGTCGTCGCACCCTCGAGCTGGTGACCTCCGATGAAATAGCCAACTTGGAGCTCAAGATCGCACTCCAGATCTACCACGAGCGTGTAGACCGCTTGGACGAACGCCTGCACGAGTTCAGGCAGAGCCAAGATCTACCGTCGGCAAAGGGCTGCTGGTCATGGACACGTTTTATTTTGTTGAATCATTTCGACGTGGATCGCTATGTATTCACAACAATCATAATATTGCTCTGTTTATGGCTCTGTTTCAATGTGTGTACTCTGTTTTCCGTTCTTATATGTTCTATTTCAATGTGTGTGTATATGCTTTCCATTCTATATATGTGGAAGATAACAGCTAGATACAAATTAGTATACGAAAACAGATAGAAAAATTGAATTCATAATATATATTAATTGTTCATTAGTTCATCACAGAATATAAATAATATTATCACTTATACGTGATGATACTTAACTACCATGTACAATGCATAAAATTGAAAACGAACAATACTAAAACTAATAATCCCTCCTGGGGGCAGTATTCCGGTAGCCCCTCGCGAGCAGCTCCCTGGTGTGCGGCGTCTTCCCAGCGCGGAGGCAGTACTCCGCCTCCTCCGCCTCGCAGCGCTTGACGTACCGATCTGCCTCTTTTTGGCGGACAAGTGTGAATGATCTTGCCATCTTGTTGGGCGCCCACCGGAGCTCCTCGTTGGTGGCACGCTGGAGCTTATCGGCCCACCTCCACGCAGCGATGAGGCGCCTAGCACCTTTGACCTTCCTCACGAAGTACCCGTCTTCGTACACCTGCACCTTACGACGACGCGCCCGCCCCCAAAGCTCCACCGCCTCCTTTTTCCAGGCGGCCTCACGGGGTTTACAGGCCGCCTGGTACCTGGCTTCCTCCTCCACCATCTCCTTCTTGAATGCCAGTTGCCTGGTTTTCTCAGTCGACGGCAGCGATTTCCACAGAGAAAGATTGTACTGGCCCCAAAACCACTCCAAAGTTGGGGGGTCTGACGCAACCTCGTCCGGCGGCCCGTAGGGGTCCTCCTCGTCGCTGCTCTTCGACTGAATGACCTCGGGGGGCGGCGCCTCCTCGTCGGCGCATGGGCAGATCGGCGGTGCCATGGCAGATATTTGTGTGTGAGAGAGAGGGCGAGCGAGGGGAGGATGTAGATGAGAATGCAGGCGGGATGACGTGAGCAAGGTAGTATTTATTGGCGGCCGAAATCTAGATCGACAGGAACAATACACACGTCGGTCGCTGGAATTTACGCATACTGTAGTTTGAATTGCACATGATTCCTGCAGCAAAAGCCGTGTGTGAACTTAATAGCTGACGGTTTCCAATACAGAACCGCGTCTGATTAATAACCCACACCACTCACCTTCCAAACCTCGAGGCGTGAAATAGAGTGCCAATCGTGTGGGGCCCGGTTGTCTTGCGAGATATTTACATTTTCTTTCCTCATATAAGGGATGAATGCTTATTTTGTCTAACCATGGCACTCCATGCATGTGTCCAAGCTGTGACACCAATATGTTTGAAAATTCCTTCCAATTTACTGCACATGGAATTAACTCGCACACAACAAGTACACAAATATGTTTTTTCAAACCGTTATGGTTAGTTGTTGCATGTACATGTAGTTCAAATTTAAATTACGGTCATTAAGTGGCTAGAAAATCACTTAAATGTCTTAAAAATGTCAAATGACCCCTGAAATTTTCCAAATTTTGACATGACAGTTTTATTAGTGCACGTTAACTGTAGAATTTTTTTAAGGCCATAAGAGGAAGCTATCGTCGGTTCGTCATCAAACATGCATTGTTCCCTCCCGGAACCACGAGCCTTCTAGTGAGTTACTCCGGTTTGTGAGGGGTGTGTGTCCAAACTTTCGTCAAACAGGCCAATTTTTTTATCACAGCATCTTGGTGGCATGCCATTACATCAGGCATGGTTTCATGTATTTCTGATCATTTTTGAATTTAAATGCCATGGCATGCACTCCATGCTTCGTGTCCAAGCCGTGACACCAATATGTTTGAAAATTCCTTTCTATTTACTGCACATGGAATTAACTCGGACACAAGTACACAAATATAATTTTTCAAACCATTATGGTTAGATGTTGCATGTACATGTAGTTCAAATTTGAATTACGATCATTAAATGGCTAGAAAATCACTTAAATGTCTTAAAAAGGTCAAATGACCCCTGGAATTTTCCAAATTTAGACATGACAGTTGTATTAGTGAATGTTAACTGTAGAAAAATTTGGAAGGCCATAAGAGGAAGCTATCGCCGGTTCGTCATCAAACATGCATTGTGCCCTCTCAGAACCACGACCCTTCTAGTGAGTTGTTCCGGTTTGTGAGGCGTGTGTGTCCAAACTTTCGTCAACCAGGCCAATTTTTTACCACACCATCTTGGTGCCATGCCATTACGTCAAGCAAGGTTTCATGTGTTTCTGATCATTTTTGATTTTTTTGGAATTTAAATGCCATGGCATGCACTCGATGCTTTGTGTCCAAGCCGTGGCACCAATATGTTTGAGAATCTTCCAATTTACTGCACATGGAATTAACTCGCACACAAGTACACAAATATGATTTTTCAAAACCGTTATGGTTAGCTGTTACATGTACATGTAGTTCAAATTTGAATTACGGTCATTAGATGGCTAGAAAATCACTTAAATGTCTTAAAAAGGTCAAATGACCCCTGAAATTTTCCAAATTTTGACATGACAGTTGTATTAGTGCATGTTAACTGTAGAAAAATATGCAAGGGATGAACTATAATATGCAAGGGATGACGAAAATGATTCCCGAGCTCTTCGCAATGCTTAAGGCCGTGGAGGTAGAAATCAAGAAGGAGCAGCAAGTATTGATGGTTAACAAGACCACTAGTTTCAAGAAAAGGGCAACGGAAAGAAAGGGACCTTCAAGAAGAATGGCAAGCAAGTTGCCGCTCCCATGAAGAAACCCAAAGCTGGACCAAAGCCTGAAACTGAGTGGTTCTACTTTAAAGGGAATGGTCACTGGAAGCGGAACTGCCCCAAATACTTGGCGTATAAGAAGGATGGCAAAGTGAACAAAGGTATATTTGATATATATGTTATTGATGTGTACCGTACTAATGCTCGTAGTAGCGCCTGGGTATTTGATACTGGTTCGGTTGCTCATATTTGTAACTCAAAACAGGAGTTGCGGAATAAACGAAGATTGGCTAAGGACGAGGTGACGATGCGAGTCGGGAATGGTTCCAAGGTCGATGTAATCGCCGTCGGCATGCTACCTCTACATCTACCTTCAGGATTAGTTTTAGACCTCAATAATTGTTATTTGGTGCCAGCGTTGAGCATGAACATTATATCTGGATCTTGTTTAATGTGAGACCGTTATTCATTTAAATCAGAGAATAACGGTTGTTCTATTTATATGAGTAATATCTTTTATGGTCATGCACCTTTGATGAATGGTCTATTCTTGTTGAATCTCGATCATAGTGATACACATATTCATAATATTGATGCCAAAAGATGCAAAGTTGATAATGATAGTGCAACATACTTGTGGCACTGCCATTTAGGTTATATTGGTGTAAAGCACATGAGGAAACTCCATACGGATGGACTTTTGGAATCACTTGATTATGAATCATTTGATACTTGCGAACCATGCCTCATGGGCAAGATGACTAAAACTCCGTTCTCCGGAACAATGGAGCGAGCTAATGACTTATTGGAAATAATACATACCGATGCATGCGGTCCGATGAGTGTTCAGGCACGCGGCATGTATCGTTATTTTCTAACCTTTACAGATGATTTGAGTAGGTATGGGTATATCTACTTAATGAAACACAAATCTGAAACATTTGAAAAGTTCAAAGAATTTCAGAGTGAAGTAGAGAATCATCGTAACAAGAAAATAATTTTTTTACATTCTGATCATGGAGGTGAATATTTGAGTTATGAGTTTGGCCTTCATTTAAAACAATGTGGAATTTTTTCACAACTCACGCCACCTGGAACACCACAGCGTAATGGTGTGTCGGAACGTCGTAATCGTACTTTATTAGATATGGTGCGTTCTATGATGTCTCTTACCGATTTACCACTATCAATTTGGGGTTATGCATTAGAGACAGCCGCATTCATGTTAAATAGGGCACCGTCTAAATCCGTTGAGATGACACTGTATGAACTATGGTTTGCCAAGAAACCTAAGCTGTCGTTTCTTAAAGTTTGGGGATATGACACTTATGTCAAAAGGCTTCAGCCTGATAAGCTCGAACCCAAATCGGAGAAGTGCGTCTTCATAGGATACCCTAAGGAAACTATTGGGTACACCTTCTACACAGATCCGAACGCAAGATCTTTGTTGCCAAGAATGGGTCCTTTCTAGAGAAGGAGTTTCTCTCGAAAGAAGTGAGTGGGAGGAAAGTAGAACTTGATGAGGTAATTGTACCTTCTCTCGAATTGGAAAGTTGCACATCAGAGAAAACCGTTCCCGTGATGCCTACACCATCTAGAGAGGAAGATAATGATGATGATCATGAAACTTCGGATACAGTTACTACTGGACCTCCTAGGTCGACCAGAACACGTTCCACACCAGAGTGGTACGGTAATCCTGTCCTGGAAGTCATGTTATTAGACCATGGCGAACCTATGAACTATGAAGAAGCTATGATAAGCCCAGATTCTGATAAATGGCTTGAGGCCATGAAATCTGAGATAGGATCCATGTCTGAGAACAAACTGGTGGACTTGCCCGATGATCGACAAGCCATTGAGAATAAATGGGTCTTCAAGAACAAGACGGACGCTGATGGTAATGTAACTATCTACAAAGCTCGACTTGTCGTAAAAGGTTTTCGACAAGTTCAAGGGGTTGACTACGATGAGACTTTCTCATCCGTAGCGATGCTTAAGTCTGTCCGAATCATGTTAGCAATTGCCGCATTTTATAATTATGAAATCTGGCAAATGGAAGTCAAAACTGCATTCCTTAATGAATTTCTTAAAGAAGAGTTGTATATGATGCAGCCAGAAGGTTTTGTCGATCCTAAAGGTGCTAAAAAGTGTGCAAGCCCCAGCGATCCATCTATGGATTGGTGCAAGCATCTCGGAGTTGGAATATACACTTTTATGAGGTGATCAAAGCATATGGTTTTATACAGACTTACGGTGAAGCCTGTATTTACAAGAAAGTGAGTGGGAGCTCTGTAGCATTTCTGATATTATATGAAGATGACATATTGTTAATTGGAAATGATATAGAATTTTTGGATAGCATAAAAGGATACTTGAATAAGATTTTTTCAATGGAAGACCTCGGTGAAGCTACTTACATATTGGGCATCAAGATCTATAGGGATAGATCAAGACGCTTAATAGGACTTTCACAAAGCACATACCTTGGCAAAGTATTGAAGAAGTTCAAAATGGATCAGTCTAAGAAAGGGTTCTTGCCTGTGTTGCAAGGTGTGAAGTTGAGTAAGACTCAAAACCCGATCGCGGCAGAAGATAGAGAGAGAATGAAAGTCATTCCCTATGCCTCAGCCACAGGTTCTATAAAGTATGACATGTTGTGTGCCAGACCTATTGTGTGCCTTGCCATGAGTTTGGCAAGGGGGTACGATAGTGATCCAGGAGTAGATCACTGGACAACGGTCAAAATTATTCTTAGTTACCTAAGAGGACTAAGGAAATGTTTCTCAGATATGGAGGTGATATAGAGTTCGTCGTAAAGGGTTATGTCGATGCAAGAATTGACACCAATCCATATGACTCTGAGTCTCAATCTAGATACATATTGAACATGGGAGCAATTAGCTAGAGAAGCTCCATGCAGAGCATTGTAGACATAGAAATTTGCAAAATACATACAGATCTAAATATGGCAGACCCGTTAACTAAACCTCTCTCACAAGTATAACATGATCAGCACCAAGACTCATGGGTGTTAGATTCATTACTATGTAATCTAGATTATTGACTCTAGTGCAAGTGGGAGACTGATGGAAATATGCCCTAGAGGCAATAATAAAGTTGTTATTATTATATTTCCTTATTCATGATAAAGGTTTATTATTCATGCTAGAATTGTATTGTCCGAAAACTTAAATACATGTGTGGATACATAAATAAAATACCGTGTCCCTAGTGAGCCTCTACTAGACTAGCTCGTTGATCAAAAGATGGTTAAGGTTTCCTAACCATAGACATGAGTTGTCATTTGATAACGGGATCACATCATTAGGCGAATGATGTGATGGACAAGACCCATCCGTTAGCTTAGCATATGATCGTTCAGTTTATTGCTACTGCTTTCTTAATGTCAAATACATGTTCCTTCGACCATGAGATCATGCAACTCCCGGATACCGGAGGAATTCCTTGTGTTCTATCAAACATCACAACGTAACTGGGTGATCATAAAGATGCTCTACAGGTATCTCCGAAGGTGTCTGTTGAGTTGGCATGAATCGAGATTGGGATTTGTCACTCCGAGTATCGGAGAGGTATCTCTGGGCCCTCTCGGTAATGCACATCACAAGTACCAGTGTATGTTGCCATGCCGAAGGCTTCATGTCTGTGGGATCGTGTATTACTATATCTCGGGAAAGCTGGCTACGACATCAAGCTCGTCAACAGCAACGGCTTCACGCGTGCCATGTCACAAGTTAAGTGGTCCATCCCCAACCCCTCTGGTTCAACCGCCGTCGATCTCCTCCACCACGTGGTCAAGGATTTGTAATCCTTATACATCATTGATCCCATTTTGTCATTTTTTGAAGGGATAATTAGATTTATGCCCCTAGTTGTGTCCCACTCGTCTGTTTTACCCCTAGTTCCCAAAAGTCACCGGTTCTGTCCAAGTCACTTTGCTCCTCTTATGCTTTTGCCCTTTGACCGTTTGACCGTCAGTTTGAAAACTTCATAACTAATTCATACTAAATCAGAAAAATACAAATAAGATACCAAAATGTTCAGAAAAACATCACCTATATGTCAGTGTCATTTGCATTCATGAAAAAAGTGTTGGAAAGTGCACATCCGAGTTTTAGCTCTTTTGATACCACCATGAATAGTAAAATCTAAAAAAATTCAAAAAAATTCAAAAAAATATGGTGGCAAAGAATGACAAATGTTCTAAGTGCTTGCCAAGTTTCATCAGGGAACGACATTCGTGGAAGTCGTGGCAAAAAAATAATCTATTTTGGAGTGCTGATTGTTTTTTTTTGCCGCGGCACCCACGAATGTTATTCCTTGATGAAACTTGGCAGACACTTAAAACATTTGTCATTCTTTGCCACCAAATTTTTTTTGAATTTTTTGAACTTTTTTAAATTTTACTATTCATGGTGGTAGCATTAGAGCAAAAACTCGGATGGGCACTTTCCAACACTTTTTTCATGAATGCAAATGACACTCACATATAGGTGATATTTTTCCGAACATTTTGGTATCTTATTTGCATTTATCTGATTTAATATAAATTAGTTATGAAGTTTTCAAACTGACGGTCAAACGGTCAAAGGGCAAAAGCATAAGAGGAGCAAAGTGACTTGGACAGAACCGGTGACTTTTGCGAACTAGCGGTAAAACAGACGAGTGGGACACAACTAGGGGCATAAATCTAATTATCCCTTTTTTGAAGGACACGTTCTACGGTGGCAGCTTGGGATCCTCAGTTGCCAAGTCAGATCTCATCGACCAGGACCACGACCATGAGAAGGGTACCCACTATGGCTCTTCCAAGGTGAAACAGCCCATCTGCAACATCAAGGAGCGCACCATGGATCTGTGCTCTTCCAAGTGGAAGGATCCCGTCCATGACAAGTGAGGCAATATCCTTTCTGCAAATCTTACTTTTTCTAGCTAGCCAACCCATACCCTTTGTTGTTGTAGCTTTTGCCATGCGGTGTTTTAACGGTGCCGTGTTCAATTATTTCAGTTATACAAAAATGCAATGTTCAATAGGGCTATGTGATGTTTAAGTATGAATTGTCCACTTCAGTTTTATGAATGGCTATATTTGGTTGTTTATAGTGAGTAGATGCCTTGTTTATCTGTATTTGGTTGTTAGGTTGGTTGTAGTGAGCATTTGTCCAGTTTTCAAGCAGATGCCTTGTTTATCTATATTTGCTTGTTAGGTTGGTTGATGTGAGCATTTGTCCAGTTTTCAAGCAGATGCCTTGTTTGTCTGTATTTGCTTGTTAGGTTGGTTGAAGTGAGCATTTGTTCCGTTTTCAAGCAGATGCCTTGTTTATCTGTATTTGCTTGTTAGGTTGGTTGAAGTGAGCATTTGTCCAGTTTTCAAGCAGATGCCTTATTTATCTGCATTTGCTTGTTAGGTTGGTTGTAGTGAGCATTTGTCCAGTTTTCAAGAAGATGCCTTGTTTATTTGTATTTGCTTGTTAGGTTGGTTTGTAGTGAGCCTTTGTCTAGTTTTCAATGGTTATATTTGGTTGTTATTGTGATCATATAGGCCTTGTTTATTTCAGTTATTCACAATGTGATGTTCATTGTGTGCAAATCGGAACTGTGCAGTTCGATTTCATCAATACCAGTTTGAACGGCTATATTTGGTTCATGTTATGCCTGGTGAAGTTAACACATGCCCTTTATTTAAGATTTACACATTTATCCAGTGTAATGTTTAAGCATGAGCTACGTTCTAGTCATTTTCAACAATACCAGTCTGAATTACAATATTTGGTGCCTGTTAAGCCTATTGTAGTTAACATTCCCTTCCAGTTATTATCTACTTTAACAGTTATTATCTACTTTTTAGCTTCTAATATTGACCTGTTACTTGTAGGTACATATGTCCTCGGCAAAGATCCACGCATCAACCCTTTTTGCATTGGGTGATGGAAATATGCCCTAGAGGCAATAATAAAGTTGTTATTATTATTATATTTCCTTATTCATGATAAAGGTTTATTATTCATGCTAGAATTGTATTGACCAAAAACTTAAATACATGTGTGGATACATAAACAAAATACCGTGTCCCTAGTGAGCCTCTACTAGACTAGCTCGTTGATCAAAAGATGGTTAAGGTTTCCTAACCATAGACATGAGTTGTCATTTTATAACGGGATAATATCATTAGGAGAATGATGTGATAGACAAGACCCATCCGTTAGCTTAGTATATGATCGTTTAGTTTATTGCTACTGCTTTCTTAATGTCAAATACATGTTCCTTCGACCATGAGATCATTCAACTCCCGGATATCGGAGGAATGCCTTGTGTGCTATCAAAGGTCACAACATAACCGGGTGATCATAAAGATGCTCTACAGGTATCTCCGAAGGTGTCTGTTGAGTTGGCATGAATCGAGATTGGGATTGGTCACTCCGAGTATCGGAGAGCTATCTTCGGGCCCTCTCGGTAATGCACATCACAAGAAGCTAGCAAGCAAAGTGACTAAGGAGTTAGTTACGAGATGATGTATTACGGAACGAGTAAAGAGACTTGCCGGTAACGAGATTGAACTAGGTATGAAGATACGGACGATCGAATCTCGGGCAAGTAACATACCGACAGACAAAGGGAATTACGTAATTTGTCATAAAGGTTCGACCAATAAAGATCTTCGTAGAATATGTAGGAACCAATATGGGCATCTAGGTTCCGCTATTGGTTATTGACCGGAGAGGCATCTCGGTCATGTCTACACCATTCTCGAGCCCGTAGGGTCCGCACGCTTAATATTTGTTGACGATATAGTATCATATGAGATATGTGATTTGGTGACCTAATGTTATTCGGAGTCCTGGATGAGATCACGGATATGACGAGAAGCTCCGGAATGGTCCAGGGGTAAAGATTGATATATAGGACGATGCTATTTGGTCACCGGAAAGGTTTCGGATTGTATCGGGTAGTCATTGGATCACCGGAAGGGGCTCCGGGAAGCCCCGGGAGGTTATTGGGCCTTATGGGCCAAGAGAGGGGAACACACCAGCCCACAAGGGGCTGGCGTGCCCCTCCTCTTGGCCGCCGGCCCTATGGATGGTAAGGGGGAGGGCTAGCCCCTCTTTCCTTCTCTCCACCTAAGAGGAAGGAAAGGGGGGGCGCCACCCCCTCCTGCCTTCCCCCCGCAAGCAAACAAGGAAGGGGGGCGCCAAAGGATAGGCGCCCAAGGGGGCCGGCCAGCCACCTTGGGGCGCACCCTGGCTGCCTCGCCTCCCCCCACCTATATATATGAGAGGGAGGGGGCACCACACAACCCACGACAATCTCTTAGCCGTGTGCGGCGCCCCTCTCCACAGTTTAGTCCTCCGTCTAGTTTTCCGCAGTGCACGGCGGAGCCCTACGGGAACGAGTTCACCACCACCGTCACCACACCGTCGTGCTATCGGAACTCATCTACTACTTCGTCCGTCTTGCTGGATCAAGAAGGTGAGGACATCCTCGAGCTGAACGTGTGCTGAGAGCGGAGGTGCCGTACGTTCGGTACTTGATCGGTTGGATCGCGAAGGTGTTCGACTACATCAACCGCGTTGATAAATGCTTCCGCTAAACGATCTGTGAGGGTACGTAGACACACTCTCCCCTCTCGTAGCTATGCATCTCCATGGATAGATCTTGCATGCGCGTAGAATTTTTTTGTTTTCCATGCAACATTCCCCAACATTGGGGCAATGAGATATTCATGAACCAGCATCAAGTGAGGAAACTAATAAGGATTATTATCACAAAGATACGGACGATGACAATTAAATTATTTGTTTACGCTCTATCCAACACAACAGTGAGCTGTAGGATGGTAACTAACTCTGTAGCCTTCTCTTTTTACTGCCCATAATGAGTTGTTAGACAACAATGTCTAAATCTTTTTCGTTTGCAGTGGTTCTCAAAGCAGTTTACTCAAGATTACCTCACAAAGTACATGATTGGTGGACATGCAATGAAGGATAAAGTATTTCATCGAGACTATAGTGAGCATCGAGAAGTCCTAATGAAGGCAATGAAGGATGGGCGGGCGGCTATCACAGGGGGTTGGCCTAGAGTCGTGCACGCATTAGGCATGGAGGAGGGCACAATATGGGCATTCCTCTTCACCTTCTCCAGCAACCAGAATGTCTTTTGCCTATCTCTTTACGGTCTTTAGTACAACTATGGTTCATCATTCTTTACTTGGTGCTTCTGTAGTTCTTCAGTATATGTACCTGTGCATCGAATTATGCATTCGTCCTTGAACCTATATTTGTAATAAACATGGTTCGATATGAAATAAGTGATTGCCGACTTTCAAATTCAAATTTTGTAAATTTTAAATACAAATGTAGGGATTAAATTAGGGATAAATTATGCTCTGCAGGCCATTACACTGCACATGGTTTGCGAAAGCAAAATGTCTGTGATAAACGTCAAGATCAGACACGTTTCTCACATCACTACGTGATACGTCTCCCACTTATCTATAATTTTTGATTGTTCCATGCTATTATAGAATCAATCTTGGATGTTTATTATGCAATTATATATCATTTTTGGGACTAACCTATTAACCTAGTGACCAATGCCAGTTGCTATTTTTTTGCTTGTTTTTGGCTTTTCAGGAAATCAATATCAAACAGAGTCCAAACAGTGATTTTTTTGGATTAGAAGATTCAAGAGAAGACCTAACGAGCCACGAGGGAGTGACAAGCTCGGGAGGCGCACCCCAGGGGGGCGCCCTCCAGGCTTGCGGGCCCCTCGTGGCACCTATATTGACCTAATTCCACCTCTATGAATTCTCTAGTATTCACCATACATCAGAGAGCCACCCGAAATACTTTTTCACCGCCGCAATTTTCTGTTCTTGCGAGATCCCATCTGGAGGCCTTCTCCGTCACTCTACTGGAGGAGGAATAGATAATGGAGGGGCTCTGCATCAACCTTGCTGCCCTTCAGATGATGTGTGAGTAGTTTACCACAGACCTACAGGTCCATAGCTAGTAGCTAGATGGCTTCTTCTCTCTCTTTGATCTTCAATACAATGTTCTCCTTGATGTTCTTGGAGTTCTATTCGATGTAATACTTTTTGTGGTGTGTTTGTTGGGATCCGATGAATTGTGGGTTTATGATCAGATTATCAAAGAATATTATTTGAGTATTTTCTTAATTCTTATATGCATGATTATTATAGCTTTGTATTTCTCTCCGACCTATCCGTTTGGTTTGACCAACTACATTGATTCATCTTACAATATGAGAGGTACTTTGTGATGGGTTCGATCTTGCGTTGCTCAATCCCAGTGACAAAAAGGGACACGACACGTACTTGTATCGTTGCCATTAAGGATAAAAAGATGGGGTTTATTCATATTAATTGAGTTTACTTTGTATACATCATGTCATCTTGCTTATGGTGTTACTCGGTTCTTTATGAACTTAATACTCTAGATGCATGCTGGATAGCAGTCGATGTGTGGAGTAATAGTAGTAGATGCAGGCTGGAGTCGGTCTACTTGTCTCGGATGTGATGCCTATATACATGATCATTGCCTTGGATAACTTCATGATTATTCGCTTTTCTATCAATTGCCCAACAGTAATTTGTTTACCCACCGTATGCTATGTTCAAGAAAGAAGCCTCTAGTGAAAACTATGGCCCCCGGGTCTTATCTTTATCATATATTAAAATCCAAAAATATCTTGCTGCATCTTATTTATGTTATTTTATTTTGTGTTTTTGTTTATCTATCTATCACTACAAGATTTGATCCTTGCAATTAACCACCAAGGGATTAACAACCCCTTGTTTGCGTTGGGTGCGAGTATTTGTTATTTTGTGTGTAGGTGCTGTTCACGAGACGTTGCATGGTTCTCCTACTGGATTTATAACCTTAGTTCTTAACTTAGGGAAATACATATCTCTACTTTATTGCATCATCCTCTCCTCTTCGAGGAAATCCCAACGTAGCTCACAAGTAGCAGGAAGAATTTCTGGCGCCGTTGCCGGGGAGACATCACCAACATCTATCAAGTACCATCGCACAAACGTTCATCTCCTTGCATTTACATTATTTACCATTTGCCTCTCATTTTCATCTCCCCCACTTCTAAAATGTTTCCACAAAAACACAAAAATATTTTTCGTTTGCCTTTTTCATGTTAGCTTGTTTGATTGCTTGAAGTTTTTATCATGGCTGATTTTGGAATTGAAAAAAGTGAGGATGGTAAAACTCCTAAGGTTGAAATTCCCACCAATTTAGATGTTAAATTTTTTTGTGACGGGACATGGGAATATCATAGGAAAAAGCATTATCCAAGAATTCTTTAATTGCACGGGAACTTTGGCTTGTGGTGATGCTCCTATTCTTAAAAGAACCAAAAACTATGCCGGAGCTATTTCCGCACTTGTTCTTAAACTTGAGAGAAGATTTATTCGCACCCATCCTACTTTGCAAAGATTGTTTTATGCGTTGCCGGTTATAAAAAATCCTAGGGCTAAGAAGATAGCTACCCTTGTCCTCATGAATAAATTTGGTTATATAGTGTGAGAAGCTAGAGAGATCTTTTATTTTTACAATATGAATCGTGAAAAACCGATGATAGATGAGGCCTTATACAATGAAGATTACTTGTTAAGATATTTGTTTCACGATGATCAAACTTTTGATGAGAATACCAAAAG
This sequence comes from Thinopyrum elongatum, assembly GCA_011799875.1. Taxonomy (NCBI): domain Eukaryota; kingdom Viridiplantae; phylum Streptophyta; class Magnoliopsida; order Poales; family Poaceae; genus Thinopyrum; species Thinopyrum elongatum. The sequence goes on from CM022299.1 coordinate 439,513,012, forward strand.
GAAGTTCCTCCCTTAAATATAATCCAACAAGTTTTCAATGGTATTAATAAACAATATTCTTGGATTGTAACGGAGAATCAAGAGGGATTGAGGATGGTCAGCTTAGTAATGCTAAAATTTCTATGGATGATGTGTTCCATATTGTTCTTGAAAAGCCTCCCGATAAAAACATATCTTTAGATGAGAATAAGAAAGATGACAACACTTGAAACTATGCATTACACCTAGCTAGGGGCGTAAAACAATAGCACTTGTTGGGAGGCAACCCAATAATTATCTTAATTTTGTTGTTTCTTTTTCTATTTTCTGTGTGCACACAATCATGCTATTGTTATGGTTTTCTTTTGTGTTTAAATTAGTGTTTCTACCCAGTAAAGCCTTTGGGATGATTTGGATGATACTTGATTTGATTCTGTGAAAAAATAAACTTTTGCGCCCAGTACTGGAATTCTCTAAATTCACTGGAATGTGGAAAAAATCTGAATTATTTACACATGATTTATATGCAAATTTCCCACATTTTCCTAAATTTTCAGAATTTTTGGAGTTAGAGAAGTATAGTCATTATTCAGATTACGACAGACTGTTCTATTTTTGATAGATTTAGTTTTCGTTGTATTGTTTGCTTGTTTGATGAATCTATGGATTGTATCGGGGGGGGGGGGGTAAGCCATGGTGAAGTTAGAATACAATAGGTATTATGCAATAATAAAATATGAATGGGTTTACAACAGTACCTAAAGTTTGTGATTTGGTTGTTATACTAATGGATCTCACAAAGGTTTTTGTTGAGTTTTGTGTGCTGAAGTTTTCAAGTTTTGAGTGAGATCATGATGGATGAAGGAATAAGGAGTGGCAAGAGCCTAAGCTTGGGGATGTCCGAGACACCCCAAGGTAATATTCAAGGACTCCCAAGCATCTAAGCTTGGGGATGCCCCGGTAGGCATCCCCTCTTTCTTCTACCAACTATCGGTAATATTACTTGGAGGTATATTTTTAGTCATCACATGATATGAGTTTTGCTTGGAGCGTCGTGTATTATATGAGTCTTTGCTTTGTTTGCTTTTTAGTTTGCCACAATCATCATTTTTGGACACACCTTTTTGAGAGGGACACACATTTATCATGATTTATTAGAATACTCTACGTGCTTCACTTATATCTTTTGAGGTAGGCAGTTGCTCTAGTACTTCACTTATATCTTTTTGAGCACGACGGTGGTTATATTTTAAAGAAATAGTAGCACTGTCATGCTTCACTTATATTATTTTGAGAGTTGATAATAGTAATGGAAATATCCACAAGTTGTCAATTTGATCCTAATATGATGGATATTCAAGAGGGATATAATGAAAACTTTCATGTAGATCACTGAATATGATAAGTTTGATTCCTTGCAATAGTTTTGCCATATAAAGATGATGATATGTGGGTTGTACTAGTGAGTAATTGTGGTTTAGTAAGAATATTGGTGTTAAGGTTTGTGAATCCCTAAGCATGCAGGTAAAGTCAATAGTTATGCAATGAAGTTATATCCTACTTATGGTTCATTATTCAGTGTTAGTTATTCTCAATGCATGTTTATGACCGTTTTTGTTTTCTGGTTGGTTGCTTTTCGATCTATTTGTTAGCCTTCACTTGTACTAAGCTGAAATACTGCTTGTGCATCCAATTCCTTGAACGTAAAGTTGTTCCATATGAGTCCACCATACCTACCTATATGCGGTATTTACATGCCGTTCCAAGTAAATTTACATGTGCCAACTCTAATCATTCAAATAATTATCCATTTTGTGTGTCTGTACCGCTCATGGAGCGATAGGGGTGGTTAATATCTTTCAGGCTAGATGGGTTATTCTAACGATGAGTGTTTATTCACTTGTCATTGCACGAGAAAGTGGCAGGTAATAGTGATGCCCAGCCCCATAATGAATCAAAAAATAAATAAACTCCCCCTTGGAAAGTAGAAAGTAGAAAGTTTGGAAGGCACCCATGGATAGGCCTTCATCCGACACGGGTACTACAGATGAATCATGTGGGATATATTCAAGCTTTGTATACAATTTTATAGGGACAACTGTATGCACTCTTACATCGAATCACATATGGTCGAGGAAAAAGTAAATGTGTGTGATTGTCTCCTTATCATACACGTTCTATAATCGTGAATTGTTTGTGATGGGGCGGGCATCGAAACATTGCACCACAGAATACCGAATGCGATGGTAATGCGAGCACAAACGAGTAGCAAGGATGGAGTGCTTTGGATATTCGACATATCACAAATAGTTGTGTGAAGACTCACATTTGGGATAGATGCCGGCATCGCATACGCTTAGTTCTGTAAAATGTATGCATTACTACTCCCTATCCCCGATGGTTTCTGGGTCGTGCGGGAAGGACCCCCCCTATCGTACACATAGGCAAGACAACGGTGGATGGGGTGGCGGACGGAGGAGGCTGGGGTGGAAAGGGTGTTTTGGCGCCCACGGAGTATGAATGGGGAAATTGAGGGAGAGAGGTAGGGAGAACCATGTCTTTGGGACACGCATGTCTCAAATGCAGGGAAAGTTACAAACTTAGCCCCCATTTAAAATTTCAGACATCAAAGCGATATTGGTCGGTTGGAGATAGGACAGTAATCTCGCAGGCCCCGAATATTTGCCGAGAGCGATTTCGGCTGAGGAGAGTTTGTTTTGGCGCCCACTGTTGGCGCCCACCGTGTATGAATCGGGATGAGAGGCGATTTCGGCTGAGGAGACTGTGTTTTAGCACCCACCATATATTAATCAGGGTGAGAGGCAGTTCTGTCACGTTCAAGTTAAAGTACAAACCTACCACTATCAAGACCTATAGAAATCGAGCCCACGGGCTTTGCGTGTCAGTGATAGGCATTAATTTCCATCTCCCAAAATTTGGTTTTGGGCGGTTACGGCTGAGGAGGGACTGGGTGTTTCACCGCTTCGTTCAAATTTTAGGAGAATAAGCTTTCGCGTTTACCGTGCCAACTCAAGTCGAATCCATTTTGTATTATTTTTTCCGAACATGATCCATTTTGAATTCGAAAATGGATCTATATGCATCATTTTTTGTATATACTTTTAAAATCACAACAAAGAATTCTGCCCCTTTATATATAAGGGATTTCTATTTCTGTGGTCCTCCTTTCTTCGTTGTGCTCAGTTTTACCCATAGCACCTAACTTTCCTCACTTTTGCCCTCCACCTCTCGGCCCATTCTCACAAGAGCCCAAACAGAGCCTTGCCATCGGGTCAATGCAGTTGACCATTAGCTGCTGATACGTCTCCAACGTATCTATAATTTTTGATTGTTCGATGCCGTTATATTATCATTCTTGGATGTTTTACAATCATTTTATAGCAACTTTATATCATTTTTTGGGACTAACCTATTGACATAGTGCCCAGTGCCAGTTGCTGTTTTTTTGCTTGTTTTTTACTTCGCAGAAAATCAATACCAAACGGAGTCCAAACGCAGCGAAACTTTTTGGAGATTTTTTCTGGACCAGAAGACACCTGTTGGGCCAAAGAAGTACCAGAGGGGGGCTCCGAGGCCTAGGCGCGCCCAGGTGGGTTGTGCCCACATCGGTGGCCTCCTGCACTGCCTCTTTGCTCTATAAATACCCCAATATTCCAGAAGCCCTAGGGGAGTCGACAAAAAATCAATTCCAGCCACCGCAAGTTCCAGAACCACCAGATGCAATCTAGACATCATCACGGAGGGGTTCATCATCCTCATTGGTGCCTCTCCGATGATGCGTGAGTAGTTCATTGTAGACCGACGGGTCCGTAGTTATTAGCTAGATGGCTTCCTCTCTCTCTTTTGATTCTCAATACAATGGTCTCTTGGAGATCGATTTGATGTAACTCTTTTTGCGGTGTGTTTGTTGGGATCCGATGAACTTTGAGTTTATGATCAGATCTATGTTTTTATCCATGAAAGTTATTTCAGTTGCTTTGATCTTTTATATGCATGATTACTTATAGCCTCGTATTTCTTCTTCGAATCTTTGGTTTAGTTAGGCCAACAAGATGAATTTTTCTTGCCATGGGAAGAGGTGCTTTGTGATGGGTTCGATCTTACGGTGCTTGATCCCAGTGACAGAAGGGGAACCGACATGTATGTATCGTTGCTATTAAGGATAACAAGATGGGGTCTATTTCTCCATAAATAGATCTTGTCTGCATCATATCATCGTTCTTATTGCATTACTCCGTTTCTCTATGAACTTAAGACACTAGATGCATGCTGGATAGCGGTCGATGTGTGGAGTAATAGTAGTAGATGCAGGCAGGAGTCGGTCTACTAATCTTGGACGTGATGCCTATGTAATGATCATTGCTTGGATATCGTCATAATTATTTGAAGTTCTATCAATTGCCCAACAGTAATTTGTTTAACCACCGTATGCTATTTTTCTCGAGAGAAGCCACTAGTGAAATCTACGGCCCCTGGGTCTCTTCTTTATTATATTTGCCTTCTAGATCTATTTTTATTTGCTTTTATTTTTAGATCTATTAATCCAAAAATCCAAAAATACCTTGCTGCAATTTATTATAATTTATTTTATCTCGCGTTCCCGCGAGATCTATTTATCCAATCTACTACAATTTTACCTATCTTTTTACCCGTGAGGGATTGACAACCCCTCTCTTACGCTGGGTTGCAAGTATTTGTTCTTTGTGTGCAGGAGCTGTTTACGTGGTTTTGCATGGTTCTCCTATTGGTTCGATAACCTTGTTCTCATCACTGAGGGAAATACCTACCGTAGCTGTGCTGCATCATCCCTTCCTCTTTGGGGAAATACCGACGTAGTTCAAGCCGCATCAAAAGGAATTTCTGGCGCCGTTGCCGGGGAGACATCATCAACATCTACCAGGTTCCTAATCACAAATCTCATCTCCTTGCAATTTACATTATTTGCCATTTGCCTCTCGTTTTCCTCTCCCCCACTTCACAAAAATTTACCGTTTTATTTGCCCTCTTTTTCGTTCGTCGTTTTTCTCGTCAGATCTGTCTTTTTGCTTGTGATCTTGTTGCTATGGCCAGCATGACTACCCCTCCTTTGTCACCGGATTTTGAAGTTTTATACTTCAAACAGAGACAAGGAGAAAATTTGAAAGATGCTTGGTATAGGCTGATGGAATCCTATCGCATTTGCAATCTAAAAGGGGATGCAAAATTTTACTTCGGAATTTTTATATAGGTTTAATCTTGCATCATAGACAACTTTTGGATTTTGCCGCTAAAGGAAATTTTATTGAGGTTGATGCTAATACCGTTTATGAGATCCTAGAAGGGGTTTTGGGAATTCCGCCTACCGAAAAGGGGACTTATTTTACTCAAGAAGGAACTCAAATTTTGGATAAGTTGAGTGATTTGCATAAACATTTGGTTGAGTTACAAAAATACAATGAACCTCTGAAACATATCAGTGGGAACCTCAATCGAATGAATACCTTGATTACTCTTTGCAATAAGCGTTTGGATATTTTGGATCTCAAGATGGTCTCTTTTCCTGAAAATCTTGGGAAGCGTAATGAGCCTCCCGGGTTTGAAAAGGCCCTTACAAAAGTTGCAAAAACCAAAGATGACAATACTTGAATCTTTGCATTATGCCTAGCTAGGGGCGTAAAACGATAGCGCTTGTTGGGAGGCAACCCAATGAATAAAATTTATTTTTATCTTTTTCTTTCTGTTCTTGAGTGTTTGCACAATTGTGCTACTGTTATGATTGTGTTTTTTGTGTTTTAATTAGTGTTAGTGCCCAGTAAAGCCTTTGTGATAGCTTTGGTGATAGTTGATTTGATTTTGTTGGAAAACAGAAACTTTTTCGTCCAGAAAAATAATTGTTTAGATTTACAGAAGTGATGACAAATTCTGAATTTTTTACACAAGATTGATATACAAATGCCTCTGTTGTCCTAGTTTTTCAGAATTTTTGCATTTACAGAAGTATGAGAACAATTCGCATCTTTACAGACTATTCTATTTTTGACAGATTCTGTTTTCTTTGCATTGTGTGCTTCTTTTGATGAATCTTTGGTTTGTATTGGAGGGTATAAGCCATGGTAAAGTTAGTATACAGTAGATATAATGCAATAACATAATTTGAATGGGTTTTCTACAGTACTTAAAGTAAAGATTGGTTTTCTTATACTAACGGATCTCACGAAGGTTTTGTTGAGTTTTGTGTGATTGAAGTTTTCAAGTTTTGGGTGAGATTACGATGGATGAAGGAATAAGGAGTAAGAAGAGCCTAAGCTTGGGGATGCCCATGGCACCCAAAGCCATTATCCAAAGAGAAGCAAGCAACTAAGCTTGGGGATGCCCCGAGTGGCATCCCCTCTTTCTTCTAACGACCATCGGTACTTTACTTGGAGCTATATTTTTATTCGTCACATATCTTGAGTTTTGCTTGGAGCGTCTTGTATGATATGAGTCTTTGCTTGTTTTGCTTTTTGTTTTGTGTCATGAATCCTTGCTAGACACACCTATTTGAGAGAGCCAAAATTATGCTATGACTTGTTAGAATTGCTCTCTATGCTTCACTTAAATCTTTTTTGAGCTATGGAATTGCTCTAGTGCTTCACTTATATCTTTTTGAGCACGGTGTGCTTTAGTATTTTTGAAGAAATGCTCTCATGTTTCACTTAGATTTATTTGAGAGTTAGTAAAATTTTTAAGAAATTCTCTCTTGCTTCACTTAAATTATTTTAAGAGAAGAAAAATTTTATGCTCATGTTCTTCACTTAGATTTGTTTGAGCTATCAAAAGCAACATATGAAATTAGTCCCAAAGTGATAGCTATTCAAGAGGGATATAATAAAAACTTTCATGAAAATCATTGGACAAAATAAACTTGATTCCTTGTAATAGTCTTGCGATATGATGATATAATATGTGAGACATGTTGATGAGTAATTATGCTTTAGTAAGAATATTGGTGTTAAGGTTTGTGATTCCCTATGCAAGCACGAAAGTCAATAGTTATGCAATGAAATTACATCCTACTTGTGGTGCATTATTCGGTGTTAGTTATGTTTAATGCTCGCTTATGAGATTTTTCATTTCTTGGTTGGATGCTTCTCAATCTTTTGCTAGCCTTCATTTGCACCAAGTATGATCACTACTTGTGCATCCAAAATCCTTTAAACCAGGTTTGCCACATGAGTCCACTATACCTACCTATATGCGGTATTCTTTTGCCGTTCTAAGCAAATTTGTATGTGCCATCTCTAATTTTCAAAATAAATTTCTCTTTTGTGTGCTCGTACCACTCATGAAACGGTAGGGGGTGGCTGATATATTTCCATGCTAGATGTGTTATTCTCAGGATGAGTGTTTATTCACTTGTCATTGCACGAGAGTACGGCAAGGGTATTAGGGATGCCCAGTCCTGAAATAAAAAATGAATTTACTTTATGTTGTCGAATAATAAATTCCTTGGAAAGTGTTGGTATGGAAGGCACCCGTGGATACGGCTAGCCATGGAAAGTGAAAGTATGGTTGAAAAAGGAATAAACTTTATTTTCTGTTTGGGAACCACCTATGATATATCTAGCATGGAAAGTATTGGGAACTACTCGATCGTTTTCATTGACAGGAAAAGCATGCCACCCAAAATGTTTTTATCTCTATCTTTTTCGCTTTGAGCTGTGGCACCTCTACAACTCCCTACTTCCCTCCGCGAAGGGCCTTTCTATTTACTTTATGCAATTTTTATTTTTTATTTGAGTCTCCATTCTCTCTTATAAAGCACCAACTAAGGGGCACTATGATCGTACTTGAGCATTGGGTGTAGCTAATATGCGAGTGTGTTTCATGAATGGATCAATGCTTGAGCATAATGGGCTAGGGATAACTTGCTTTAGTGTTGATATTTTGAAAGACATGGTTGTTTGTTGAAATGCTTGAGTATTGAGATCTTCATGTCAAAACTAGACTATTGCTTTGAATCATATAAAAGTCCAAATGTCCATGCTACAAAGAAAAGAATATGTGATGAACATGTTAGGCAGCATTCCACATAAAAAATTCTGTTTTTATCATTTACCTACTCGAGGACGAGCAAGAATTAAGCTTGCGGATGCTGATACATCTCCAACGTATCTATAATTTTTTATTGTTCCATGCTGTTATATTATCATTCTTGGATGTTTTACAATCATTTTATAGCAACTTTATATCATTTTTTGGGACTAACCTATTGACATAGTGCCCAGTGCCAGTTGCTGTTTTTTTGCTTGTTTTTTACTTTGCAGAAAATCAATACCAAACGGAGTCCAAACGCAGCGAAACTTTTTGGAGATTTTTTCTGGACCAGAAGACACCTGTTGGGCCAAAGAAGTACTAGAGGGGGGCTCCGAGGCGAGCACAACCCACCAGGGCGCGCCTGGGGGCCCAGGCGCGCCCAGGTGGGTTGTGCCAAACTCGTTGGCCTCCCGCACCGCCTCTTTGCTCTATAAATACCCCAATATTTCAGAAACCCTAGGGGAGTTGACGAAAATCAATTCTAGCCGCCGCAAGTTCCAGAACCACCAGATCCAATCTAGACACCATCACGGAGGGGTTCATCATCCTCATTGGTGCCTCTCCGATGATGCGTGAGTAGTTCATTGTATACCTACGGGTCCGTAGTTAGTAGCTAGATGGCTTCCTCTCTCTCTTTTGATTCTCAATACAATGGTCTCTTGGAGATCTATTTGATGTAACTCTTTTTGCGGTGTGTTTGTTGGGATCCGATGAACTTTGAGTTTATGATCAGATCTATGTTTTTATCCATGAAAGTTATTTGAGTTTCTTTGATCTCTTATATGCATGATTACTTATAGCCTCGTATTTCTTCTTCAAATCTTTGGTTTAGTTAGGCCAACTAGATCGATTTTTCTTGCCATGGGAAGAGGTGCTTTGTGATGGGTTCGATCTTACGGTGCTTGATCCCAGTGACAGAAGGGGAACCGACATGTATGTATCGTTGCTATAAAGGATAACAAGATGGGGTCTATTTCTCCATAAATAGATCTTGTCTACATCATGCCATCATTCTTATTGCATTACTCCGTTTCTCCATGAACTTAATACACTAGATGCATGCTGGATAGCGGTCGATGTGTGGAGTAATAGTAGTAGATGCAGGTAGGAGTCGGTCTACTAATCTTGGACGTGATGCCTATGTAATGATCATTGCCTGGATATCGTCATGATTATTTGAAGTTCTATCAATTTCCCAACAGTAATTTGTTTAACCACCGTATGCTATTTTTCTCGAGAGAAGCCACTAGTGAAATCTATGGCCCCCGGGTCTCTTCTTTATTATATTTGCCTTCAAGATCTATTTTTATTTGCTTTTATTTTTAGATCTATTAATCCAAAAATACAAAAATACCTTGCTGCAATTTATTATTATTTATTTTATCTCGCTTTCCCGCGAGATCTATTTATCCAATCTACTACAATTTACCTATCTTTTTATCCTTGAGGGATTGACAACCCTTCTCTTACGTCGGGTTGCAAGTATTTGTTCTTTGTGTGCAGGAGCTGTTTACGTGGTGTTGCGTGGTACTCCTACTGGTTCGATAACCTTGGTCTCATCACTGAGGGAAATACCTACCGTAGCTGTGCTGCATCATCCCTTCCTCTTTGGGAAATACCGACGTAGTTCAAGCCGCATCAAAAGGAATTTCTGGCGCCGTTGAATGGGTGATCTAATTCTTGTTCGTTGAGCTGATCCAGTTCCAAACAACATTGGCATTTATTTAGGATTGGATTTGTGATAGTAGTCCATTATAGTGTGAAAAAAGTAAACCCTAGAAATTAGGATCCATTCATAACATCCCATTTTAGATTCTGTGGTAATTTGGATCCTTATAATTTCTTTCATTTTTACAAATTTGATTTGTAAAATTCATCTTTGATTGATTGCTAGCTCTACCTGGATGGAAGAGGGCGACGGAAGAGTTTTGCGCTAGAGACGAGCAGTTGCTGGCCAAGTGCAACAAAATATGCTCCTAGTTTCTGAGCGTGAAGCAGCTCGAGTTGTACTCACTGGGCCTGGCCTTGGAAGTGACAGGATTGAACTGAAGCGGATGGTTCCTGAAGTCAAGGGGGCACTCACAATGGAAATTCTCCTCTAGGTAATGATAGAGGCGATGGAGTCACCGGATCCTCGACAACAAGCTCGCTGGTACAAGTACTGCTCCCGCCTCTCGTCTTTGAATCCAGAGCCAGAAGGGCTAGTGAATTTTTGTATTATCGACATTATCGATGAGGAAACACAAGATGAGGATTCAGACAATGAGGAGGATGAGGAATACAATGCTGACGAGAAGCAGGAGGAGGATTCTGACGAGGAGCAGGAGTAGTAGGAGGATTCTGACAAGGAGCAGGAGGAGGATGAATAAGACGACAACTATTAGGGGGCTATGGTGATTATCGCTCATCCTTCACCGACGGACATGAATCTGACGATTGCAGTGGACGACGAGGATGATGAGATGGATGACCAGGAGCTGTTCGATGCTGATGCTGGGGAGGATCAATTGCTGCTCAGCTTGGAGGTCAAGCCGGGTTGCAAGGTTGTCCCAATTATGGTGGAGCAGTATGAGCTCTCGGCTCAGTTTGAGCAGAATTCTTAATGCTCCCACTGGCATGTGGCTCATGATGTTAAGTGCCTCCAACCCCCTTCTAGCATGTGCTAATGATCCGACATGTGGATGGCCATCGTTAACTGAAAACAATTATGTTACTTGAATGTACTTAGTCAATTGGTGTATGCTACGTTTTGGATTCTATACGTTCAGAGGGTTTTTCATGTGTGCATCATGCAAAACTTACCTAAAATAGCAACAACATGGAAAACTTACCTAAAATAGCAACATGCAATACGAAAAATTGCAACATGCAAAACTTACTCCATTCACAAGGATTTCATTTTTGAGGTTTTTTCATTTTTTTGTTTTTTTTTCAAACTTGTGGTATTGCAAGTCTATTATTTTTCCCAGTAACTAGTTCACACAAAATGGCTCCATGCACAAGGATTTCATTTTTTGAGGCTTCTTTCATTTTCTTTGATTTTTTTTCAAAATGTGGTCAAACTTGCAAGGTTGACCAATCCTACAAGATGGTTGGGAATTTCAACTTTGGTTGTACTTGTACCTACTGCCCACACCACCAATTCAAAAGGTAAACATGATTTTTGCCAATTTTCAAGACCAAGATACACGACACTTGTAGTTCAAATTTGAGTAAGTTCTTATAAATCTCTAGAAATCAATAAATGGATGAAATATAGTAATAAAATTAGATAATTCATGAAACTTGGGCAGTGTGCATCCAATGTTGTCTACTTTGGATGAAAAATGGCAAGACCCAATTTTATAACTTATTTGAGGCACCCCCCCCCTTTCCTTTCTCTCCTGAGGAGGGAAAGGCAGGAGGGCCACCCCTCCCCTTTCCTTCCCCTAGGGCCGGCCAGCCAAGGGAAGGGGTGCACTAGCTCCCTTGTGGGCTGGTCTGTCCCCCCCTTTGGCCCATAAGGCCCATACACTTGCCGGGGGTGCCCGGAACCCCTTCCGGTGACCCGATGAGTACCCGGTGCACTCTGAAACTATTCCGGTGTCCGAATACCATCGTCCTATATATCAATCTTTACCTCTCGACCATTTTGAGACTCCTCGTCATGTCCGTGATCTCATCCGGGACTCCGAACAACATTCGGTCACCAAATCATATAACTCATATAACACTATATCGTCAACGAACGTTAAGCGTGCGGACCCTATGGGTTCGAGATCTATGTAGACATGACCGAGACACCTCTCCGGTCAATAACCAATAGCGGAACCTGGATGCCAATATTAGCTCCTACATATTCTATGAAGGTCTTTTACCGATCGAACCGTTATGACAACATACATAATTCCCTTTGTCCATCGGTATGTTACTTGCCCGAGATTCGATCGTCGGTATCTTCATACCTAGTTCAATCTTGTTACCGGCAAGTCTCTTTACTCATTCCGTAATACATCACCTCATAACTAACTCCTTAGTCATTTGCTTGCAAGCTTATGATGTGTTTTACCGAGAGGGCCCAGAGATACCTCTCCGATACTCGAAGTGACAAATCCTAATCTCGATCTATGCCAACTCAACAAACACCTTCGGAGATACCTGTAGAGCATCTTTATGATCACCCAGTTACGTTGTGACATTTGATAGCACACAAGGTATTCCTTCGGTATCCGGGAGTTGAATAATCTCATAGTCGAAGGAATATGTATTTGACATGAAGAAAGCAATAGCAATAAACTGAACGATCAATATGCTAAGCTAACGGATGGGTCTTGTCCATCACATCATTCTCCTAATGATGTGATCCCGTTATCAAATGACAACACATGTCTATGGTTTGGAAACCTTAACCATCTTTGATCAACAAGCTAGTCTAGTAGAGGCTTACTAGGGACACGGTATTTGTTTATGTATTCACACATGTATTTAAGTTTCCGGTCTATACAATTCTAGCATGAATAATAAACCTTTATCATGAATAAGGAAATACAAAATAACAACTTTATTATTGCCTCTAGGGCCTATTTCCTTCAGTCTTTACCCCAGGGCGCTGGTGGTGCCCTACACCGGTGGCAGCTCCAACTCTGGCGCGGTCTTTGCCTCGGTGGGCTCGGGCTCCAACTCTAACTACTCTGAGCTCGAGCCCATGCCGTCCGAGCTGTCTCGTTACCGCATGGAGCTCGAGGAGGAGGACTTAGAGGAGGAGGTGGCCTTCGAGGCAATGCAGGAGCACCTCGACATCCATGGCATGGAAGATGAGGCGGAGGAAGATGTATCGGCTCCTGCGTACGATGTTGTCGTGCTCACTGCCCAGGTTGAGGTGGCCCTGCGCGCGGCGCAGCGGCAGCTTAACCAGGCAATGCTAGCCGCGTCTCTATCCACGGCGCAGGCAAAGGCTGTCAGGCACTGGGTGGCTGAAGAAGAGGCCGCAACTTGAGAGCAGAGGAGGGTGGCAACTCTGCGTGCAGCGGCCGTCGACGAGGTCGAAGGTGAGGTACCGGACGTTGTTGTCCTATCCTCCTCCAACGATGAAGACCACAATGACAATGACGATGACACCATTGTCCTTTCGGATGATGAAGACAAGTAGTGCCCATCAGTTGTTACTGTCGGCGCCGACCGACCATCTTATGTCACCCCTATTTTTTTATCTTATGTCGCCCCTATTTTTTGTCTTATGTCACCCATGTTAAAATAACGTATTAGTGTAATTTCACTATGTCTCTTCTCTTTTATAAGCGTTGAACAAATCTAAGAACGTGGTTGTTAAGCTTATCTAAATCTCTGAACCTCCGACTCTGTTGTTTTTTACACCACCGTGTTCTAGCTTTCCAGCATCACTGATTCGTGGGCCCTTCTGTAATGTACAAAATTTTAGGTAATATAGACGAGGGTCTGCCCAAAAGCACACAGACACACACAAGTGAGATGGCTCACACGATGCATATTCAACAGTTGCTCTCATGTTCGACCCCCACAAGCGGCTTTATATTCCACCCTTCGTTTTGCAAATAAATCAGACACTAGCATGCGGGTCCTAGGGTGTCCCACGCGTCTTTATATTCCACTATTTTCCCCTAATAAACTAGACACTGATAGGTGGGTCATGGGTGTCCCACGCGTTAGTACATGCGCCAGGTAACGGTCAACCGCATTGACTCGACGAAAATGCTCCCTTTTGGACATTTTTGAGTGTGGGTGGAGTGGTGGAGAGGAAAAGTGAGGGACGTTAGTTGGGTGGGGCAAAACTGAGGAGTACTCAGCAACCGAGGGCACAAAAATAGAAATCCCACTAAATATGATTTACAAATGCCATGATCTCAAATTCATAAGGTTGAGTTCAAATATTTGAAACCACTTTATGTTCAACTCAAATGTATTGATCACTAATATCAAGAAATTAAATAAGATACATGTGCCCAAATTCAAATCAATATGCATGTTTGATAGATCAATTTTGGTTCGAGTATGAATTACATGTATCATCATCTCTCATTCAAATATTTGATTCCCTTTTATATTGACATCTTTTATACACGCAACTAAATATTTGAATCTCCTTTCATGCCCATCTCTCTCTAGGTCTCATTCATGTGCTCCTTCATATAGCTATCACTCTTTTCTCCATCTCACCCGCACACTCACTACATGTTTGTCTTTTTTCACAAACACAGTCTCTCACCGTCTCTCTCTCTCTCTTGGTGTCAGACTCTCTATATCTCTATAGATCACTCGGCTTTCATTATCTCTCACATTTCTATCGTGCTCTGTTATCTCTCTAGCCACCTAGCATTCTTTTTTCCCGCCACACACACTCTCTCACTCGGCTTTCACTTTCTGTCTCTCTCTAGGGATCTCTCACGTACCCTATATATTTCTACATATGACTCCTACCACTAAAATTTCTCTCCCTCGCACATACACTGTCTATCGAGGTCTCCTTTGCCTCTCCATTTCCGTTCCAAAACTGAAAGTATTCCTTTGTTTACCGATCAGACAAACTCTCTCTCTCTCACACACACACACAACTCTCGCTTTTGCCCCCTTCCCTCCTGACTCCCGTCTCTCTCTCTCTCTCACACACACAAACACATGACTCTCGCTTTCGCAGCCCCCGACTCATGCATGTCTCTCTCACACATACACACACTGATCGACCAGCCTCTAGCTAGGCTTATCCATCTATCACACACTCTCGCTTCCCCACTCTCGTATATGTCTCTCTCGTGCTCCTTGTATCTATGTAGATATATCATCCCTTTTTGAAACACGCCCTCTCTATGTAGTCTCTCCCTCGCTCCCTATTTCTTTGTGGTAAGAACTCTCTTTCTCTCTAGGACACATACACACGAAGTCGGCAATCTTTCTCCTGCGCTCTCTCTAGGTATTTATTGCGTAATATTTGTAGGTCCATTCATTTCATGCACCCTGTCTTACTAGGTCTCCCTTGCACACAATGTAGCTCACTCCCTGACTATTCATGCATACTCCATGTGACTTCTCCCATTCTCTCTCTGTCGCACACACACGCTCCATCGATCACCGAGCCCTCTTCCCTACCTCTCTCACACACGCATACTCCGATGTCTTTCTCTGGTCCTTGATCTTTTGTCTACCTCTTTTTCTCTTGATCGTGCACACACACACTACCGTCTCTCTTTATGTCGATACCTCTTGCACACACACTCTTCGTCTCTTTGTCACACATGCTATCTCTCTCTCTCTTTCAGGCAAACGATCTATCTTGAGGTCGATCTCTCGTATGCACGCTCTCCCACTCTCTCTCTCTAGGTTACTCTCTTTCTCTATGTCATCTCTCACGCACAGAAACCATTTGTCTGTAGGATGATCCCCTGTAGGAAAAAATCTGGTGCTCCAAGGCCTCCCATGCTCCCATAATATGAGAGCCTCGGGCCGTTGGATCATGGATAGCAATTTTTACGGCCTCACGATCCAACGGGCCCCATAGGAATGCTGGAGTATTTTCTTTTGACGTGTATTATTATTATTTGGACATCGCACAAACGCTGGAGTAGATATACGATGAGAAGTGGCACACACACACACAGTCGGTCTCTCGCTGTGTCGCACACATGAGAGTTATGTAACGCACCGTAAACAAATAAACCCATAGGTGCATGATTTCTGGATGCACGGTACTGGGTACGTGGTGGAGCGTACTTTTGTACGACGAGTCAGCTCGCGTTATAATTTGATCCGCAGGTGTTGATCGTCGGGGACCACATGTGAAGGACCTGGAGGCGGTGGCTCGCTACTGATCGAGTTGCCACGTTTAAAAAATACATTTTTTAGCGGGGTAAGAGTTCCGTTTTTAAATGCCGTGTTATAAAATTTATTAAAACGATTGGTATGGAGCAAAAAATTAAAATTGTCACTATACACACAGGCTGGAATTTCAACGCTTGCAGCTAGCTGATGTCTACTACACAACTTTATTCTAGTAGACTCGTGTTGGGCCTCCAAGCACAGAGTTTTGTAGGACAGTAGCAATTTCCCTCAAGTGGATGACCTAAGGTTTATCAATCCGTGGGAGGTGTAGGATGAAGATGGTCTCTCTCAAACAACCCTGCAACCAAATACAAGAAATCTCTTGTGTCCCCAACACACCCAATACAATGGCAAATTATATAGGTGCACTAGTTCGACGAAGAGATGTTGATACAAGTGTAGTACGGATAGTAGACATAGGTTTTTGTAATCTGAAAATAAAAATACAACAAGGTAGCAAGTGATAAAAGTGAGCACAAACGGTATTGCAATGCTTAGAAACAAGGTCTAGGGCTCATACTTTCACTAGTGCAATCTCTCAATAGTGCTAACATAATTGAATCATATAACAATCCCTCAACATGCGACAAAGAGTCACTTCAAAGTTCTTATCTAGCAGAGAACATAAGATGAAATTGTTTATAGAGTACAAAACCACCTCAAAGTTATCTTTTCCGATCAATCTATTGAGGCATTCCTATAAGTGTCATGAACAGCCCTAGAGTTCGTACTAAAATAATGTCATATGATACGCATCAACCAACTCTAATGTCACCTAGATACTCCAATGTCACCACAAGTATCCGTGAGTCAATTATACGATAAGCATCAAACAACTTCATATTCATAATATTCAATCCAACACAAAGAACTTCAAAGAGTGCCCCAAGATTTCTACCGGAGAAAGTAGGATGAAAACGTGCATCAACCCATATGCATAGATTACTCCAATGTCACCTCGGGAATCTGCGAGTTAAGTGCCAAAATATACATCAAGTGAATCAATATAATACCCCATTGTCACCACGGGTATTCATATGCAAGACATACATCAAGTGTTCTCAAATCCATAAAAGTATTCAATCGATAATAGTGAAACCTCAAAGGTAAAAACTCAATTCATCACAACAAAATAGAGAGGGAGAAACACCATGTGGTCTAACTATATTAACAAAGCTCGTGGTACTTCAAGATCGTGCCAAATCAAGAACACGAGATAGAGAGAGAGAGAGAGTGAGATCAAACACATAGCTACTAGTACATACCCTTAGCCCCAAGGGTGAACTACTCCCTTCTTGTCATGGAGACCGCCAGGATGATGAAGATGGCCTCCGGTGATGACTTCCCCCTCTAGTAGGGTGTCGGGAAAGGGCTATAGATGAGATCGTGGAGCTACAAAGTCTTGCGGCGGCGGAGTCGAAGTTCTAGGGTTATTCCTGGTGGTTTCTCTATTTATAGGATTTTTTGGCGTCGGTCTCACACCAAGATGGGCTAAAGTGGGCCCACAAGCCACCACGGCACCACCACCCCACTAGACGCGCCCTGGTGGCTTGTGGGGCCCTCATGGCTCTTCTGGCCTTCCCACGAAGCTTCGGGGGTCTCTTTTGTTCCGAAAAAATTGTCAAAAAGTTTCAGCCCATTCCGAGACCTTTTATTTCTGCACAAAAAACAACACCATAGTAGTTCTGCTGAAAATAGCGCCAGTCCCGGTTAGTTCCATTCAAATCATACCAAAACCATATAGAATTATTGTAAACATGGCATGAATACTTTATAAATTATAGATACGTTGGAGACGTATCACTAGCCAGGGTTACTCCCTTCACAAACTCTCACCCTCTCCTAGTCTAAACAAGACGGGTGGTAGCCATTGTCTCTCTCCTCACGCATGGTGAAAGATCTGACCGGATCCTGTCCACCATGGAAGGGCGGTGATGCAGCGTTGATGCGGTCACTATTGGTGAGGGAGGAGACACACCGCTGGCGCGTCCCGATCTGCGGACCATGCCGTCCTCTCTCATCCGGTGCTAGAGCGGACGCGACCTCTCACTGGCGCAGGCATTGAATAGACGCGTCGGCCGAGAGAGCGCCACTCGCTGCATGCCAAGCTGAACATGCCTCCTCACCGCATTCAACCGGCTTCAGACTGCCCCGCCTACCCCCATTGAACCTGCGCATGTGCCAAGAAACCTATTCCACCCACACGTCCGTCCGCGAGCCGGCCGACATTCAACACAACGCCGGTTGGCTCCCTGCGTCCGCTCGCTATTTAAACGAGGCCGAATGCCTGGCAAGAACCACACCACACCTCCATTTCCCATCTCCTACTTGCATCATTTTCTCCACACTCTCCACAGTATCCGGTGAGTAGGAAGATGAGTTCTCCGACATAAAAGTCGGCTAGGTGCCCCGACGAGCCCGCCAGATATGAGCCAGGTAACTCGCTGCCTCCACCTCTCTCCCCGCCCCAGGCCATCAGTACCATGGGCGAGGCTGCACACAGGCAAGCGGAGGAGCAAGCCGCTGCTCCAAGCTGGGCCCTAGTGCAGCAACTCGATGCTCCTAGCCTGCTCGCAGAGGAGTGGCTAGTTGCTCCACACTGGCACGCGGGGGAGCACGACATCGAGTGCATCGTTGCTGTCCGCGCCATCCACCACAAACATTGGTGGAACCGCGGTTTGCCGGTGGAGGTGACCAGCACGTCCACAGTCGCCTCCGACACCAAGGAAAAGTAAACCATCGGAGCCGCCATCGTTTGGGTCCCATGAAGGCCACCGCCACCGCGTCACCGGCATATACACCCGGTGTGTTGCTCGGTTTCGTGCACAACACCATGGACCCCCGTCGTGACTTCATGGAAGCGGAGGAGCCACTCTTCCCCTCCATCATCACCTTTAGTCGAGGCGCAGCCGGACATAGCGAAGTTATGACGGAGGCCAAAGGCATAGAGAGCCGCTGCGGCCGACATTAGACTATACCTACCTCCAGAGCCGGACGAGCTTTATGTTTAGTTAAAAAAGTCTGAAATGTAATTAATTTCACATGGTCTAGTTTTGTTGTGCTCGCAGTTATATGTTTCATGCTCTCGGTAACCAACTCTGCCTCGCTAATTTATTGCCTCTGTGGAGGTACTCTACATGGTATTGGTGAACCCAATATTGCCATGCCCCTATATTGCCATTGTTTTATTGTTGTGAATCCAATGCCACTTCTAAAATGATGCAATGTCAAAGAGGGAGTAATATGTTGGTGTCAATCTAGTGTCGTCGATAAATCCAATGGCGCTTGTAAAATGATGCAATGCCATCGATAACCCTTTTACATATTTTTGCAAAAATGGATGTCAATATCCATCTCAGGCAACATAAGTAGATACCTCAATTTTAGTGGAACTCCACAAAATTATACGGGAGTCCCTCCTCCGCCATTGGTAGAAAATGTAGCTTTTTCATCAATGCTCTCAGAAGGAATTTGTATTTGGGCTGTGAGCTAAATGTTGTTTCGGACAAGCGTTGATGTTAGTAGTAAGAACTAGATGTTTTTCTTTATTTCTAATTCTCCTCACATCTTTTTAGCTTTGAAGTGAATCATTGAGACGCATAAACTATTTCAACTATGGCTATTAGTTGGTTGTGGACATTATCTATGAATGTGAAGATATCTGTGAACATGAGTTTGATGTGAAAGTTGAACTTGGAATGTTGGGCATGCGTGTGAACTATACCATGTACAATCACTACAAACTTTTCTCTATTTTGCGATGTTTCACTTGTGTCATGTATAACCCTTTTTCATTGCGGAAAATACACTGGCGACGTTTTCCAGCTGTCACCCCTGATGGGGAATGAAGCATGAAAATCAAAAAAATTCCTACAAACACCCAAGATCTATCTAGGAGAAGCATAGCAGCAAGAGGGGAGAGTGTGTCTACATACCCTCGTAGACCGAAAGCGGAAGAGTATATAACGCGGTTGATGTAGTTGTACACTTCACGATCCGATCACGATCCAACCGTCTAGTGCCGAACGGACGGCACCTCCGAGTTTAGCACATGTGCAGCTCGATGACGTCTCCTCCTCCTTGATCCAGCAAGAGAAGGCGGAGAAGTATATGGGATCACAACCAGCACATCGGCGTGGTGGTCATGGATGTGGTGGAGCTAGTTCAGCTGGGCTTCACCAAGTGCTACTAGAACGAGGATGGAGGAACTACGGAGTAACGGGAGAGAGAGGGGCGCCAAGGGCTTGGTGTGTCCTCTTGGGGCACCCCTCCCCTCTATATATAGGTGGAGGGGCGTGGGGAATAGCCCCTCCAACCCCTAGGGCGCAGCCAAGGGGGAGAGGACTTGGACTCCAAGTCCAATCCTATTCCTACTAGGACTCCCCTTTTTTTCCTAGGGCGCCTCCCCTCAGCCCATACCAGCCCTTGGGTCATGGTGGACCCACTTGTTGACTTCCAGACCTCTCTGGAATTCTCCGGTACCTTCTAGAAGCTTCACGGTACAATACCGAAAAAACTGCACCTTTTTCCGGAACCCAAAATATGACTTCCCATATATAAATCTTTACCTCTCGACCAGTACGAGACTCCTCGTGACGTCCGATATCTCATCCAGGACTCCAAACAATATTTGGTTACCAATCATCAAATATCCCAATACTACTCTAGCGTCAACGAACGTTAAGCGTGCGACCCTGCGGGTTCGGGAATCATGTAGTCATGACCGAGACACCTCTCCGGTCAATAACCAATAACGGGACCTGGATGCCCATATTGATTCCTACATATTCCATGAAGATCTTCTATCGGTTGAACCATGATGTCAAGGATTGGGTTAATCCCGTATGCAATTCCCTTTGTCTGGCAATATGTTACTTGCCTGAGATTCGATCGTCGGTATCTCCATACCTAGTTCAATCTCGTTACCGGCAAGTCTCTTTACTTGTTTCGTAATACAAGATCCCCTGACTAACTCATTAGTCACATTGCTTGCAAGCTCTTTAAGATGTTGTATTACCGAGAGGGCCCAGAGATATCTCTCTGTCATACGGAGTGACAAATCCCAGTCTTGATCCATGCCAACCCAACAGATACCTTCGAAGATACCTGTAGAGCACCTATATGATCACCCAATTATGAAGTGACGTTTGGATACACACTAAGTGTTCCTGTGGTGTCAGGAAGTTACACGATCTCATGGTTTAAGGAACATATGCTTGACATGAAGAAAGCTATAGCAAATAAACTAAATGATCCGATGTTAAGCTTACGGTTGGGTCTTGTCCATCACATCGTTCTCCTAATGATGTGATCCCATTATCAAATGACAACTCGTGTCTATGGTTAGGAAACCTTAACCATCTTTGATCAACGAGCTAGTCTAGTAGAGGCTCACTAGGGACACTATGTTGTCTATGTATTCACACATGTATTTAAGTTTCCAGTCAATACAATTCTAGCATGAATAATAAACATTTATCATGAACAAGGAAATATGATAATAACCAATTTATTATTGCCAGTAGGGCATATTTCCAATAGTCCCCCACTTGCACTAGAGTCAATAATCTAGTTTACATAGTTATGAATCTAACAACCATGGAGTCTTGGTGTTGATCATGTTTTACCCGCAGAAGAGGTTTAGTCAACGGGTCTGCCACATTCATATCCGTATGTACTTTGCAAAGTTCTATGTCTCCATCCTTAACATAATTACAAAGGGAGTTGAAGCGGCGCTTGATGTGCTGGGTTCTCTTGTGAAACCCAGGCTCCTTGGCAATGGCAATAGCTCCAGTGTTGTCACAAAAGATAGTCATTGGACCCGATGCACTAGGTATTACACCCAGATCGGATATGAAATCCTTCATCCATACTCCTTCTTGCACTGCTTCCGAAGCAGCTATATACTCCACTTCACATGTAGATCCTGCCACGATGCTTTGCTTGGAACTACACCAACTGACCGCTCCATCATTTAATATAAATATGTATCCGGTTTGAGACTTAGAGTCATCCGGATCTGTGTCGAAACTAGCATTGACGTAACCCTTTACGACGAGCTCTTCGTCACCTCCATAAATCTGAAACAAGTCCTTAGTCCTTTTCAGGTACTTTAGGATATTCTTGACTGCTGTCTAGTGATCTACTCCTGGATCACTTTGGTACCTCCCTGCGAGACTTATGGCAAGGCACACATCAGGTCTGGTACACAGCTTGGCATACATTATAGAACCTATGGCTGAGGCATAGGTAATGACTTTCATCCTTTCTCTTTTTCTGCCGTGGTCGGGCTTTGAGTCTTACTCAACTTCACACCTTGCAATACAGGCAAGAACCCTTTTTTTGACTGGTCCATTTCGAACTTCTTCAAAACTTTGTCGAGGTATGTACTTTGTGAAAGTCCTATTAGGAGTCTTGATCTATCTCTATAGATTTTGATGCCCAATATGTAAGCAGCTTCATCGAGGTCTTTCATTGAAAAACTCTTATTCAAATATCCTTTTATGCTTTCCAGAAATTATATATCATTTCCAATCAACAATATGTCATCCACATATAATATCAGAAATGCTACAGAGTTCCCACTCACTTTCTTGTAAATACAAGCTTCTCCGTAAGTTTGTATAAAACCAAAAGCTTTGATCACTTCATCAAAGCGAATATCCCAACTCCGAGATGCTTGCACCAGTCCATAGATGGATCACTGGAGCTTGCATACTTTGTTAGCATCCTTAGGATCGACCAAACCTTCTAGTTGCATCATATACAACTCTTTCTTAAGAAACCCGTTAAGGAATGCCGTTTTGATGTCCATTTGCCAGATCTCATAATCATAAAATGCGATAATAGCGAACATAATTCTAACAGACTTAAGCATCGCTACGTGTGAGAAAGTCTCATCGTAGTCAACCCCTTGAACTTGTCAGAAACCTTTTGCGACAAATCGAGCTTTATAGACGGTGACATTACCATCAGCGTCTGTCTTCTTCTTAACGCTACTAGGGAAAACCTTATACACAGAAGCTTATCAGTAGCGCAGGATAAAATGAGGCGCTACTGCTATGTGTAACACCCCCATGTATCAACTACAGTGATCACCTCTTAATCATGCCAAGTCATCATCCTTTGCAATGCTTGATCATAGTGGTTAAGCAGTTCAACTCAAAATTCCCCCTTTGAAATCAATTCAAATTCTAAGTGCAATTTGAAGTTGCTCAAAAGTTGCTGGAAAAATGTTCATCATCTAGCAAAAATTCCAAAACAATTGTTGTTAAGGAAAACAACATCACCCTTATGCTAAAATGAGCAGTAGCATTTAAACAATGCTATTTCAGTAATTTAAAATTGCAAATTCATTTTTGCAAAATACAAATGAATTCCACTGTTCTCTAAAATATTTGAGACAATGCCTAAAATCACCAGGGATTTAATGGGACATCTTCCCTATTTTTCCTAAGTGAGATGGTAGCTCAAATAATCCTTTTCTCTCTCTGATTCATTATCTAAAAAGAAAAACAGAAAAGAAGAAATAGAGAAGGCCTAAGCACTACTGTGGGGCTGGGCCTCTAGTTCTACAGTGCCCAGCGGCCCAGCCCAGCTGCGGTCGTCGTCCTCATCGCGCGCTGTCGCGCGCTCCCGCCGACACGGCGACAGCTGCCTCGCTGTCGCGCATCCCGCGGTCCCCGACGCCGTTAAAGCCTGCCCCGAGCCCCTCTCGTCCTCCCCCGCAACCCTAGCCCCCTCACTCGCCCGCACGCGCCTCGCCTCTCCCTTTTTCCCCCACCTCGCACGAGAGCTCGCCGCCGCCCTCCGCCTGATCTCGCGGCCACCGTGCCCTGATCGCCACCCCTCCGTGTTGTACGTCGTCGCCGCCCTCGACTACATCTCCTCTGCCTCTCCTCGAGCTCTTCTTCAACCTTCAGACACGCCGAAGTTCGCCGTCGATTCGCCCCACCCCTGCGCTCCCGTGCACTCGACGGGTCTCCTTGTGCCCCCTAGGCTAGCTACGCATCATCTCCGCTCTTCTAGCTAGCAGTGGCGCCCTCTAGCTCCGATCCTCGTCGCGGGCATGCCCGCCGCCGCTGCATACCTCACCGCCGTGGCCTCTGTCGCCGCAGCTTGCGTCTGAGCTCGCTACCGAGCTCCTAAAGCTCCCAGTAGCCGAACACGCGCACGCACACAGCTTCCCGACGCCTCTAGCTATGCTTTCGCCCGGACCCGTACTCCGGCGGCTGCCGCGGGCTCAACGCTGGCGAGCACCATTCACCCCAGACCCTGCAACCGCCCTAGATAGACGCGCGATGTCAGTGGCTTCCGAACGCACCCACACACACACCTCGCTATGCCCCACAACGCCGGATCCGTGCACGGCCGAACTTCGGCCGCCGCATGTGAGCTCGCGGCCGATGTTTCCGACCACCGTAGCCTTCGCCACCACCATAGATTGCCTCGTCGTCGTCTGCTCGTTCGAATGAGCCTGGCTGTGCTCGAAATGGCGCCCTATGCGCGAAACCCGCCGCTGTCCCGACGCGCGCCGCCGCGCTCGACCTCGTCGGCATGATTCCGGTGGCCGGCGCCGACGTGGCTGATCGGGGCCCGCCTATGTGCCACTGCCCGTGGGCCATGCGGGTCCACCAGTCAGGGTTGACTGGGTCAACCCTGCTGACTGGGCAGCGTGGGCCACTGACATATGGACCCCACCATAGTATAATCATTTTCATAAATAAATAAATGTTAATTAATATGTTAATCAAATTAATAAGTTAATTAGTCACTGACCAACGGGCCCCGTTTGCGAATTAAATCAGTTGGTTAATTAAAACCCAGTTTAATTAGTCCGGTCACTGACCAGTGGGACCCACTGGACCCACTGGTCAGGTTTGATCCCGGTCAGCTGTACTGTTGACCGCTGACATCAGGATTGCATCATGGTGATGTCACCAGATACTATTCTGGATAATTTGGAATGAATTAAATAAAATAATTCTAGAAAATGTTTAAAACTTTGAAAAATCATAGAAAATAAAACGTAGCTCGGATGGAAAAACTTTGTACATGAAAGTTGATCAGAAAAATGAGACAAATCCGGATACGCAAAGCACATGCCTGTCAGGTGCCTCTAACTACCTGAACATGGAACCTTCCCCTCTAGTTCAGTATACCGAGATCGAGCTAAATGCCGGGAAAATATCCCAGATATTTTCCCGCTTCGTCTGCAACGTGTAGCACTGCGTTAGGTCACCCCTAACACCGCTTATTGCCACGTCATGCTTTGTGATTGCTTTTATTGCTGTGTATTTATCTGTTTCTTGCCCCTCTTCTCTCTCGGTAGATCTCGGTACCGACGTAGTCCCCGAGACCGACGCAGCTCCGGAGATCGACGACCCCACTGACGACTCTGCCTTTGCCGCCGAGCAACCAGGCAAGCACCTCCCTTTTGAAAATGCCGATATCGCCTATTCTTTCTCTCTTATGCTTGCATTAGAATTTGCTACTGCTTTGAGTTATCCTACTCTGATGGATAGCCTGTTTATTGTAACCTGCTATTGATACCTTACCTGCTTATCCTAAACTGCTTAGTATAGGCTGGATAGAGACCCACAAGAGACCCCACTTTGTCCCAGTTGCCCCCGCTGGATTATCGGAAGACTCGACAACCAGGCACCGCACATCACACCCCCTTTATCTGTACGACACTGCAGCGTTACTATCGAGTGCCGAGGTGTAACACCCCCTTGTAATAAGCTCTGTGACACTGTTAAAACTGCCAAGTCATGATCATTTGCAGTGCCAAGTCATATGGGTTAATGATCCAATTCAAACTCACATCTAAAAATCAACTCAAGTGCAAAGGTGAATTATAAAGTTGATCAAACACTGTTGGGAAAATGTTCATTAAATGGCAAATAATCGAGGAACATTTGTAAAATCACCATCAATAAAGTTGGAGTTAGATAAGTGACTCTAACTTGATGAAACAGCACCTAAACAGAATATTCAAATCCTTTTAAAATCATTTCAAACACAAATGAACTCCAAATCTGCCCAAACCACTTTTTGGTGAGAGATAATATTGCATTGCAATATTTGGGCCAACTCCTACATTTTACAAAAGAGCACAAGTGGTCTAATCATTTTGAAACAGAAAAAGAATAAAAGAAAAGGAAGAAGAGAAATAAAAAAATTAGAACGCTACTGTTGGCTGGGCCTAAGTGCACAGTGTGCAGCCCAGTCCAACAGCGGCCCACCTCACCTCCCTCCTCGTGCGTGCCGGCGCGCCCCTGGCCGCGCGCTCCCGCGCCAGCCAGGCGGCGACACGCCGACGGCCACCGACGGCGCAGCCACCCGAGGGGATAAGGACGCGCCCGTGCGTCTCCCCTGGTCCTCCCCGTCACTTCTCCCCCTCTCCCTCGCTCGCTCCGCTCCTCCCCTCGTTCAGATCCGAGCGCAGCCGAGCGGGTCCGCCGCTACTCGCCGTCGTTTTCGCAGCCACCGGCCTCGTCTCGCCTCACCACCGTGTTCCTCGTCTCTGCCGTGGTCGCCCGCATCGTCCGTTGCTCTCTGGTGGAGCTGGGGAGCTCCACAGGCGTCAATCTTCTCCGCCCCTTTCGCTTCGGGCGCCGACGCCTCACCGCCGATTCCGTCGACCCCTGCTACTACAAAGCTGTCGAGGGCTTTTCTTGGCCACTCGGTGAGCACCCGCACTCCTCTCTTTCCCCTAGGTAACCGCGTAGCTCCCCTGGTTAGCTGTTGCGCTGTCGCCGCCATGACCGAGCTCTGCTCGCCGCCGTTGAGCTCCAGGCTCACCCACCAGTGCACCTCGAGTTCGTTCGAGCGCGTCACCGTGTTCAGTAGGTCGCTAGGAGTACATAGCACAGGCGCGCGCGCTTCCTAGAGCTCCGCAGCCTCGAATCCGTCGACGCCCGAGCTTCGGCCGCCGCTTCGAGCTTGTTTCCGGCGAGCTCCGACCACCTTAGCCCGCGGGACTGGCGCCGTTGGACGCGGTTCGTTCTCAGCTCTCGAACGCGCCCAAACACGCTGCGACTAGTGCCCTGTAACTCGATTCCGAGCAACTCCGGCGCTCGGCAGCCGCAGATTTGGTCGCCGGAGCTTATTCCGGCGACGACGCCGGTGAGGCTGACCTGGCACTGACGTGTGGGGCCGCCTGAGCCACTGACGGGTGGGCCCAACTGACTCGTTGACCGAGTCAACGCGCTGACGTGGCAGCACAGTGCCACTGACATGTGGGCCCCGGCGACTAATTAGACTAATTAAACAAAGTTAATTATATTAGCCTAATGTCTCACTGACAGGTGGGGTCCGTCCCCCTAATTAACCCTGGAATTAAAATTAACCCACTGTTAAAATAACAGAGGCTGACATGTGGGTCCCACTGGACCCACATGTCATATTTGACCAGTCAGCGCCACTGTTGCATGCTGACGTCATCCTCACGCAATGCTGACATCATCAGGCACTATTCTGGATAATGTTGAGTTTATTAAACAAATAAATTCCAGAAATTCAAATAAACTTTAAAAATTAATAACTTTTAAGCCGTAGCTCAGATCGAAAAAGTTAAAACATGAAACTTGCTCAGAACGACGAGACGAGTCTGATCGTGCCATCTATTTCTTCATTGGAACCACCTACGTAGAAGAACTCGTAAATCCGGACCCGAATCCGGTAGATGAATAGTGCACACACCCTGGTTATTAATCCCAAGTTAATTCTAAAAATAACTAAAATGACTTAGATGCATAGTTAGGCAACCCTGCACTGCATCATAGCATCACACGCACCGTATTGCATTTGTTTGCATTTTGTTTACCTGTTTCTTCCCCCTCTTCTCTCTCGGTAGACCCCGACGTTGACGTAGCTCCCGAGGCAGACGCAGCTCAGGAGTACGACTACGTCCCCGACGATACCACTGAAGACCTTGCCCTTGCCCCCGAGCAAACAGGCAAGCACCCCCATTTTGAGCATGCCTATATCGCCTACTCTCTTCTCTCTTATGCTTGCATTAGAACTGCTACTGCTACTGTTTTCCTATATCTGCTGCATAGCCTGATTATTGTACCCTGCCTTGTTACCTTTCTGATTATCCTAGACTGCTTAGTATAGGCTGGGTAGAGACACGACAGAGACCCCCACTTGATCCCGACTGCCCTGCTGGATATCAGAAGACCCGACCATCGGGATTGAAGACTAGACCCTGGCACCGCACATCACTTCCCCTTAGTTGCCGACACTGCTGGGTTACCGTCGAGTGCCGAGGGTGATACCTCGTCAGCACTTCTGATGTTAACCTTGTAGGTTAGTTACTCGGTCGTGGTAAGCGAGGGTGATTCCTCCTACACCACCCCCGATAACGACATCGTCGCGCAACTCCTCAAGTGTGGACCTCGAGGGTGATTCCTCTTTCGTTCACCTTGATGATAACATCGAGCGGGAATTCCATCGAGGGTGATTCCTCAGGGTTCCCTTCGGTGTCAGACACACAGGTACTGTTGTTGAGTTGGATTGCACTAAACCATGATACTAAAGACGGGTCGGCCCTGAGGGGTACCCGCGCGAGCTTAATGCAAAGTGATGTGGAGTCGGGTTGACCTGGATGGTGCCCGCGAGATAACACGAGGCGTGGCCGGGCATTCTTAGCCCTTGCCGCAAGTCCTCGAGATGGGGCGACGGGGTCACATCGATCGTGAGTCTCTGCTTGTTTCCGCGCGCTCCTAATCCACTACAGTTTGGATATTTGATCCGAGGGGCCGCTGGCCCGATAGCACTAACCATCACGTGGGCATAGTATGGGCGTTCTGCGTCGTATACTTCAGCCGAAGCTTAATAGACGTCAGCAACTGAGCGGCACACGCTGGGTTGGACTGGGAACGCAACCGCGCTTGTATTAAGGGGTTGCTAGGTCTGCTCACCGGTGATGTACGCAACATGCAGGAGCGTCCGGGGCGATGGCCCAAGACCCCTGGGGGCATAGGTTAGTCCGGCGTGCTGACCTCTCTGTTAAGTATTTGGTCGGGTTGCGGCGTGTTGCTTAGCCGAGGCCGGGCATGACCCAGTAAAGTGTGTCCGGCCGGAGTTAAGCGAGCGTGGTGGGTAACTTGGTGCACCCCTGCAGGGAAGAAACTTCTATCGATAGCCTGTCCTACGGTAACGGACACTCGGAGTTGTATCCCGATCGGTACAACTAGAACTTGATATGAGAACTGGATAGTACGGCTCTGGGATTGCTTTCTCGCAGGGAGTCGAGAAAGGATCTCAGGTCGAGGTTGATGATATTGCTACTACTGCTTTACATTATGTTCATCTGCTCTCTCCTGATGCTGCAAGACTGTCGAAGATTGTTGAAGATGCTAGTCTTCGATAGGACTAGGCTTCCCCCTCTATTCTGGCATTTCTGCAGCCCAGTCCACATATACAGCCCCCTTGAAAATGATGCATATGTAGTGTAGATCCTTGCTTGCTGAGTACTTCGGATGAGTACTCACGTTTGCTTTATTTTCTTTTTCTCCCGTATTCCATTTGATGCCACCAGACGACGGAGCCCCTGAGTCAGACGCCCCAGCCGACGACCAGTACTACTACACGCCTGGCGAGTACTACTACTACGAGGAGACGACTGACGACCAGGAGTAGGATCGGAGGGTCCAGGGCAGGAGGCCTACGCCTTTCGATCGTAGTATTTTATTTTACCCCGCCTCTATGAAGGCTTATCTCTCTCTCTGTATTATATCTGTACTCAGATATCTGATGCTTCCGCTGACGCTTGTATGCCATCGAGCTAGGTATTCGAGCCCTCAAGGCCCTGGCTTGTAATATAAAGCTTGTATGACTTTATTTATGTTTTAGAGTTGTGTTATGATATCTTCAAGTGAGTCCTTAGGCTTGATCGTGCGCATTTGCGTGTATGATTAGTGCACGATTAAGCCGGGGTCGTCACAGGTTGGTATCAGAGCCGACTGCCTCTAGGAGTCCCCCTTCCCAATTCCTTGGCCGAAGTTGAGTCTAGTGGTCAAAAAACTGTTTTACTAACTTGGCTGTGTGACTTACGGGCCCACGTCGCCAACTGGGTGGTATTAGGATCTTTTATTCCTCGTCTTTACTCTAGGATTCTAATCTCTCATCTATTCGGGTTTAATAAAATTTACTAACATCGACATTTAGGTTCTCGTTAATTCTATCCACCCGGAGAGCTGGATTCAGTGCGATTTCCCTGTCGTTGATCTGATTAGTCTGATAATCATTTTCCTTTCCATTGTTTTGTTTAACCTTTCCTTCTGGGATCGGTTATACTTCTCATTGTCTTATGACAACCCTGAACTTCTCTGTTTCAGATGGATCGACTGTTTCCACCGCGGCCTACGACCCAGCTTGTGCGTCGCACTTGGGCTCGTGATGCCCCTGGATTTCCAGCTGTTCTGATCGCCCTCCTGAGTAGACTGGGTTACCGCTGGTATCCCGAGTACATGGTCTATGAGGTTTACCGCGAGTTCAACCAGGAACAGTACTATGCTGAAGTTCGGATTTATGATCAGCAGAACAACTCAGACACCGAGCTACACCTCTTTCACGGAATAGGCGTGACGATTGAGATGGCAGTACATGATGCCGCCTACTCTGCTGTCGCACGTCTCCGAGGAGAGCACAATGCTAACTTGGATGATACTGTGTTTCGGTACATTCCGTATGCACCTGTTGGAGATGCTACTAGATTTTACACAGCTATCTGTGCCCCGTACGAGTCTCGACGCTACAACCCGCAGGTTCTGATTCAGTGCACTCAGGCTCTGGATCGCACTGTTCGGGCTCTTGCCGTCGAGTTGTTCGCCACTCGAGCACGCTACTACGAGGCAATGACACAGTTGCTACCAGCTGTTCGTGCAGGGATACATCTGGAGGATATTCTTTACCCACGTAGGACCGAGATGCCGCCAGGTATTGATTGGCCTGCAGTGGGAGGTCACACGCCTGCACATGGACCTCTTCTTACAGTTCGAGACCGGGTTCTGCATCAGAGTGCACATGGAGCACAGGATTCTGCCGCGACGAACATTCGTCGCCCGCACTTGCAGTTACCCCGTTTCAGTGGTTTTCTCCGACGCTGATGTAGCCTTTGCTATGTCACGTTGTGTACTTCCTTACCGCGTGCCTGCGTGCCGCCTAGTGTGTCTCTACTTTTTCAATTTGCGCCGTTATGCTGCCCGATTTTAACCGACTGTGTATGGATCTGTATGTCTTAATGACTACTTTAAGCATCTATTGCACTCTTTCAATAATGTCGAGTTACCTCATGTTTATTGTTAAACACTTGCATAAGCTATCGCTGAAATACCCCTGTTGGAATAGCAGGATGGCTGACAACAACCCGCCACCGCCGCCACCACCTGATTACATGGCAGCGATGATGCAACAGTTTGAACTCAACCGCCAGTTTATGACGGGGATTATGCAGCAATTCCCTCGTCCTGATGCTAATCCGCAACCACCTTCCATCACCTTGCCAGAGTTCATGAGGCTCAGTCCATCATTTTTCTGCAACACAGTCAACCCACTGGATGCAGATGACTGGCTGCGTGACATCTCTCATGAGATGGAGTCTGCTGGTGTCGCCGAAGTTAACTATGTCACTTTTGCGACTTATCTTCTGAAGGGTCCCGCAGCTCAATGGTGGGCCACTCACCGAAAGACTCTGCCGCCTGGTACTGTCGTCACTTGGGCAGAGTTTAAAATTGCTTTCCGAGCCCGCTACATTCCTGTAGCTGTCATAGCTAGGAAGAAGGCTGAGTTCCGTAGCCTTGTCCAAGGAAACAAGACTGTGGAAGTCTATCAGCGCGAGTTTCTAGACTTATCTCGCTACGCTGAAGAGGACATTCCTACTGATGAACGAAGGCAAGAGAAGTTCCGTGAAGGACTGCATCATGATATACAGTTAGCCCTTCTTGTTCAAGACTATCCTGATTTCGCCACCTTGGTGAATAAGGCTATCATGGTTGAAACTGGACTTAAGAAGCATAAGGAAGCGTCCAGACGCACCCATGAGTCGGGCTCCTCTTCGGGCTCCTCTTCCCAGAAGCGACGCATCTGGTTTCCCCAAGGCATGTTCCGTTCAGCAGCCCCTGCAAACAGGCCCTCTTATGCTGCACCACACCTGCCACCTCCACCACTGAGACAGCCTCTGCCAGCTCCAGCACCTCGAGCTCCAGCACCTCGTCCTGACAGCGGACTATGCTTCAAGTGTGGCAAACCAGGTCACCGTGCTAGAGAATGTACTCAGAATCAGAATCAACTGGCTCTTCCATCAGCTGGCTGTGGTATTCCTCAACAGCGCAACTATAATGCCAGACCTCCTTATGGCCGTGGGCAGAGTTACCACGTCAACATGTCTGAAGCTCCAGATCAACCAGATACTGTGATGGGTACACTTCTCGTTAATTCAGTACCAGCATCTGTTTTATTTGATTCAGGAGCATCGCATTCATTCATGTCAGAGCATTTTGCACTATTGCATGACATTAAATGTGAAACACTACACCACCCTTTAGTAGTGAACACTCCCGCGGGTCGGTGTCAAGCCACCATATTCAGCCCCGAAGTCAATATTATGATTGAAGAGAGAAATTTTCAAGCTTTCCCCATTATTCTGAAATCTTCCAAGATTGATCTTATCTTGGGAATGGATTCGTTGAAAGCTCATTACGCCTCAATCAATTGTGCCACTAAAGTCGTACATCTCCTGCACCCATCGAATGAGATAGTGAATTATCAAGCTTATCTCACCCAGAACGCTGAGGCTCAAATTTATGCCTTAAATGCGTTGAATGCTTCTCCACTTGATGGGATTGAGAATATCCCAGTTGTCTGTGACTTCCCGGATGTTTTTCCGGAAGAACTTCCAGGAATACCCCCTGCTAGGGCTGTCGAGTTCGTCATCGACTTGAAGCCTGGCACCACTCCTATTGCGAAGCGTCCATACAAGATG
Source organism: Thinopyrum elongatum (assembly GCA_011799875.1). NCBI lineage: Eukaryota > Viridiplantae > Streptophyta > Magnoliopsida > Poales > Poaceae > Thinopyrum > Thinopyrum elongatum. The sequence continues at coordinate 439,545,887 of CM022299.1, forward strand.
CCTCCGCACCATCTTATTGAACTCAAGGAAGAAATTGATAAATCCTTAAGGAAGGGTTTCATTCGCCCTAATTCCTCTGCTTGGGGAGCACCGTCTCTTTTCGTCAAGAAGAAAGATGGAACGAATAGGTTGGTCCAAGATTATCGTCCAATCAACCAGGCAACCATTCAGAATAAATATCCACTTCCCCGGATCAACGATTTATATGACCAACTCGCAGGATCTTCGGTGTTTTCTAAACTCGACTTGAGATTGGGTTATCACCAGATCCGTGTCCGCGAAGAGGATATTCCGAAGACTGCATTCGTTACTCGTTATGGCACTTACGAGTACACAGTCATGTCATTTGGTTTAACAAACGCTCCAGCTACATTCTCCCGCCTAATGAATTACATCTTCATGGATTACCTCGACAAATTCGTCGTGGTATATCTGGATGATATTCTGGTTTATTCGAAGAACAAAGAAGAACATGCTGAGCATCTTCGCCTAGTTCTGGAGAGACTTCGAGAGCACCAATTATATGCCAAGTACTCTAAGTGCGAATTCTGGCTTTCTGAGGTAACCTACCTTGGACATGTCATCTCCAAGGATGGTATCGCAGTTAACCCGGAGCGAGTTCAGGCTATTCTTGACTGGACCCCTCCGAAGAATGTTAAGCAAGTCAGAAGTTTCCTCGGGCTTGCAAGTTATTGTCGCCGTTTCATCGAGAATTTCTCCAAGATTGCCAAGCCCCTGACCAATCTGCTCCACAAAGGCGTTAAGTTTGAGTGGACAGACAAATGTCAGGAAAGCTTCCAGACCCTCAAGGACAAGCTGACTTCTGCTCCAGTCCTTGCTCCTCCAGACTCTCGAAAAGATTTTGTGATCTTCTGCGACGCCTCTCGCCAAGGACTAGGTTGCCTCCTAATGCAAGAGCGAAGAGTAATTGCTTATGCTTCACGACAACTGTGTCCACATGAAAAGAATTACCCAGTGCACGACCTCGAACTTGCTGCTGTCATTTATGCTTTGAAGCAGTGGCGTCATTACCTCCTTGGTAATCGGTGTGAGATTTACACCGATCATCAGAGCTTGAGGTACTTATTCACTCAACCGGAACTTAATCTTCGTCAGCAGCGTTGGTTGGAAACAATCACCGATTATGACTGTGGAATTTCATACACTCCCGGCAAAGCTAATGTGATGGCTGATGCCTTGAGCCGCAAGTCATATTGTAGTAACCTCATGGTTAAACAAGCTCAACCCCAGCTGTATGAAGAATTGCGCAAGCTGAATCTCTGCATCATTCCGTAAGGTTCTCTTAATAACCTTGTGATACAGCCAGAACTTGAGAAAGCTGTCAAGATTGCGCAAGCCAAAGATGCTGAAATTGGTCTAATGAAGAAAGAGCTTCACCTTCAAAAAGTACAGGGATTTCTCGATTGCTGAAGATGGAACCTTGTACTTCCGAGACCGCATTGTAGTACCTCGCTTCGAGCTAATGACTGACAAAGTCATGAAGGAGGCCCATGATACACCGCTATCTATCCATCCGGGCAGTACCAAGATGTATCGAGATCTTCGTCAAAGATACTGGTGGTCTAGGATGAAGCAAGATATTGCTCGTTATGTTTCCGAGTGTGACGTTTGTCATCGCGTGAAAGCAGAACATCAGAAACCTGCTGGAATTCGGCAACCACTACCTATTCCTCTGTGGAAGTGGGATAAAGTGCAAATGGACTTCATTACTAGTCTTCCCAAGTCTCAGAAGGGTCACGATGCTATTCTTGTCGTCGTTGACCAACTTTCCAAGGTTGCACACTTTCTACCTGTTAAGGAGACTATTAATGCTAGTCAGCTAGCAGAGCTATATATCTCCACAATTGTTTCACTTCATGGTATTCCCAAAGAAATCAGTTCAGACCGTGGCAGCATTTTCACTGGCCATTTCTGGGAAAGTTTCCAGAAAGCAATGGGAACTCATATTACCTGGAGTTCAGCTTATCATCCCCAATCCCAAGGTCAAGTTGAGCGCGTTAATCAAGTGCTTGAAGACATGCTTCGAGCCTGTGTTATATCCTTCGGTAAGAAATGGGAGGAATCTCTCCCGTATGCCGAGTTCTCTTATAACAACAGCTATCAAGCCAGCTTGAAAATGGCCCCCTTTGAGGTTCTTTATGGTCGTTAATGTCGAACCCCTCTGAATTGGTCAGAAACTAGGGAACGACCTCTTGTTGGACCGGACATTATTCAGCATGCCGAAGAACAAGTCAGAATTGTCCGCGAGAATCTCAAAGCAGCTCAAGACCGTCAGAAGAGTAATTATGATCATAAGCGATGGGGTGTGATCTATCAACCTGGTGATCAAGCTTATCTTCGTGTCACTCTGATGAAGGGCATACGTCGTTTCGGAATCAAGGGCAAGCTAGCTCCTCGCTATATTGGTCCTTTCCGCATCGTGGCTAGACGTGGACAGGTGGCATATCAATTGGAGTTGCCACCGCAATTCTCCCATATTCATGATGTCTTCCACGTGTCGCAACTCCGAAAGTGCTTCAAGGAATCCCCGCACCGTGCAGTGGATCATGAGATGCTCGAGCTACAAGATGATCTTTCCTATAAGGAGCATCCGATCCGCATCCTCGACGAAGCTGAACGTCGAACTCGTCAGAAGACGACCAAGTTCCTAACAGTGCAGTGGTCGAATCACACTGAAGATGAAGCCACTTGGGAACGCGAGGATCATCTTCGGGAAGAATATCCCGGACTCTTTCCTTCTACCTCCTAAATTCTCGGGACGAGAATTTCTTTTAGAGGAGGAGAATAACACCCCCTTGTAATAAGCTCTGTGACACTCTGTTAAAACTGCCAAGTCATGATCATTTGCAGTGCCAAGTCATATGGGTTAATGATCCAATTCAAACTCACATCTAAAAATCAACTCAAGTGCAAAGGTGAATTATAAAGTTGATCAAACACTGTTGGGAAAATGTTCATTAAATGGCAAATAATCCAGGAACATTTATAAAATCATAATCAATAAAGTTGGAGTTAGATAAGTGACTCTAACTTGATGAAATAGCACCTAAACAGAATATTCAAATCCTTTTAAAATCATTTCAAACACAAATGAACTCCAAATCTGCCCAAACCACTTTTTGGTGAGAGATAATATTGCATTGCAATATTTGGGCCAACTCCTACATTTTACAAAAGAGCACAAGTGGTCTAATCATTTTGAAGCAGAAAAAGAATAAAAGAAAAGGAAGAAGAGAAAAAAAAACGCTACTGTTGGCTGGGCCTAAGTGCACAGTGTGCAGCCTAGTCCAACAGCGACCCACCTCACCTCCCTCCTCGTGCGTGTCGGCGCGCGCCCGCGCCAGCTGGGCGGCGACACGCCGATGGCCACCGACGCCACAGCCACCCGAGGGGATAAGGACACGCCCGTGCGTCTCCCCTGGTCCTCCCCGTCACTTCTCCCCCTCTCCCTCGCTCGCTCCGCTCCTCCCCTCGTTCAGATCCGAGCGCAGCCGAGCGGGTCCGCCGCTACTCGCCGTCGTTTTCGCAGCCACCGGCCTCGTCTCGCCTCACCACCGTGTTCCTCGTCTCCGCCGTGGTCGACCGCGTCGTCCGTTGCTCTCTGGTGGAGCTGGGGAGCTCCACAGGCGTCGATCTTCTCTGCCCCTTTCGCTTCGGGCGCCGACGCCTCGCCGCTGATTCCGTCGACCCCTGCTGCTACAAAGCTGTCGAGGGCTTTTCTTGGCCACTCGGTGAGCACCCGCACTCCTCTCATTCCCCTAGGTAACCGCGTAGCTCCCCTGGTTAGCTGCTGCGCTGTCGCCGTCGTGACCGAGCTCTGCTCGCCGCCGTTGAGCTCCAGGCTCACCCACCAGTGCACCTCGAGTTCGTTCGAGCGCGTCACCGTGTTCAGTAGGTCGCTAGGAGTACATAGCACAGGCGCGCGCGCTTCCTAGAGCTCCGCAGCCTCGAATCCGTCGACGCCCGAGCTCCGGCCGCCGCTTCGAGCTTGTTTCCGGCGAGCTCCGACCACCTTAGCCCGCGGGACTGGCGCCGTTGGACGCGGTTCGTTCTCAGCTCTCGAACGCGCCCAAACACGCTGCGACTGGTGCCCTGTAGCTCGATTCCGAGCAACTCCGGCGCTCGGCCGCCGCAGATTTTGTCGCCGGAGCTTATTCCGGCGACGACGCCGGTGAGGCTGACCTGGCACTGACGTGTGGGGCCGCCTGAGCCACTGACGGGTGGGCCCAACTGACTCGTTGACCGAGTCAACGCGCTGACGTGGCAGCACAGTGCCACTGACATGTGGGCCCCGGCGACTAATTAGACTAATTAAACAGTTAATTAAACAAAGTTAATTATATTAGCCTAATGTCTCACTGACAGGTGGGGTCCGTCCCCCTAATTAACCCTGGAATTAAAATTAACCCACTGTTAAAATAACAGAGGCTGACATGTGGGTCCCACTGGACCCACATGTCATATTTGACCAGTCAGCGCCACTGTTGCATGCTGACGTCATCCTCACGCAATGCTGACATCATCAGGCACTATTCTGGATAATGTTGAGTTTATTAAATAAATAAATTCCAGAAATTCAAATAAACTTTAAAAATTAATAACTTTTAAGCCGTAGTTCAGATCGAAAAAGTTAAAACATGAAACTTGCTCAGAACGACGAGCCGAGTCTGATCGTGCCATCTGTTTCTTCATCGGAACCCCCTACATAGAAGAACTCGTAACTCCGGACCCGAATCCGGTAGATGAATAGTGCACACACCCTGGTTATTAATCCCAGGTTAATTCTAAAAATAACTAAAATGACTTAGATGCATAGTTAGGCAACCCTGCACTGCATCATAGCATCACACGCACCGTATTGCATTTGTTTGCATTATGTTTACCTGTTTCTTCCCCCTCTTCTCTCTCGGTAGACCCCGACGTTGATGTAGCTCCCGAGGCAGACGCAGCTCAGGAGTACGACTACGTCCCCGATGATACCACTGAAGACCTTGCCCTTGCCCCCGAGCAAACAGGCAAGCACCCCCATTTTGAGCACGCCCATATCGCCTACTCTCTTCTCTCTTTTGCTTGCATTAGAACTGCTACTGCTACTGTTTTCCTATATCTACTGCATAGCCTGATTATTGTACCCTGCCTTGTTACCTTTCTGATTATCCTAGACTGCTTAGTATAGGCTGGGTAGAGACACGACAGAGACCCCCACTTGATCCCGACTGCCCTGCTGGATATCAGAAGACCCGACCATCGGGATTGAAGACTAGACCCTGGCACCGCACATCACTTCCCCTTAGTTGCCGACACTGTTGGGTTACCGTCGAGTGCCGAGGGTGATACCTCGTCAGTACTTCTGATGTTAACCTTGTAGGTTAGTTACTCGGTCGTGGTAAGCGAGGGTGATTCCTCCTACACCACCCCCGATAACGACATCGTCGCGCAACTCCTCAAGTGTGGACCTCGAGGGTGATTCCTCTTTCGTTCACCTTGATGATAACATCGAGCGGGAATTCCATCGAGGGTGATTCCTCAGGGTTCCCTTCGGTGTCCGACACACAGGTATTGTTGTTGAGTTGGATTGCACTAAACCATGATACTAAAGACGGGTCGGCCCTGAGGGGTACCCGCGCAAGCTTAATGCAAAGTGATGTGGAGTTGGGTTGACCTGGATGGTGCCCGCGAGATAACACGAGGTGTGGCCGGGCATTCTTAGCCCTTGCCGCAAGTCCTCGAGACGGGGTGACGGGGTCACATCGATCGTGAGTCTCTGCTCGTTTCCGCGCGCTCCTAATCCACTATGGTTTGGATATTTGATCCGAGGGGCCTCTGGCCCGATAGCACTAACCATCACGTGGGCATAGTATGGGCGTTCTGCGTCGTATACTTCAGCCAAAGCTTAATAGACGTCAGCAACTGAGCGGCACACGCTGGGTTGGACTGGGAACGCAACCGCGCTTGTATTAAGGGGTTGCTAGGTCTGCTCACCGGCGATGTACGCAACGTGCAGGAGCGTCCGGGGCGATGGCCCAAGACCCCTGGGGGCATAGGTTAGTCCGGCGTGCTGACCTCTCTGTTAAGTATTTGGTCGGGTTGCGGCGTGTTGCTTAGCCGAGGCCGGGCATGACCCAGTAAAGTGTGTCCTGCCGGAGTTAAGCGAGCATGGTGGGTAACTTGGTGCACCCCTGCAGGGAAGAAACTTCTATCGATAGCCTGTCCTACGGTAACGGACACTCGGAGTTGTATCCCGATCGGTACAACTAGAACTTGATATGAGAACTGGATAGTACGGCTCTGGGATTGCTTTCTCGCAGGGAGTTGAGAAAGGATCTCAGGTCGAGGTTGATGATATTACTACTACTGCTTTACATTATGTTCATCTGCTCTCTCCTGATGCTGCAAGACTGTCGAAGATTGTTGAAGATGCTAGTCTTCGATAGGACTAGGCTTCCCCCTCTATTCTGGCATTTCTGCGGCCCAGTCCACATATACAGCCCCCTTTGAAAATGATGCATATGTAGTGTAGATCCTTGCTTGCTGAGTACTTCGGATGAGTACTCACGTTTGCTTTATTTTCTTTTTCTCCCGTATTCCATTTGATGCCACCAGATGATGGAGCCCCTGAGTCAGACGCCCCAGCCGACGACCAGTACTACTACCCGCCTGGCGAGTACTACTACTACGAGGAGCCGACTGACGACCAGGAGTAGGATCGGAGGGTCCAGGGCAGGAGGCCTACGCCTTTCGATATTTTATTTTACCCCGCCTCTGTGAAGGCTTATCTCTCTCTCTGTATTATATCTGTACTCAGATATCTGATGCTTCCGCTGACGCTTGTATGCCATCGAGCTATGTATTCGAGCCCTCAAGGCCCTGGCTTGTAATATAAAGCTTGTATGACTTTATTTATGTTTTAGAGTTGTGTTGTGATATCTTCAAGTGAGTCCTTAGGCTTGATCGTGCGCATTTGCGTGTATGATTAGTGCACGATTAAGCCGGGGTCGTCACACGAGGGTGGTACCTCGTAAGCACTTCTAATGTTAACTATGTGGAGTTGTTACTCGGTCGTGGTCATCGAGGGTGATTCCTCCTTCACCACTTCCGGTAACGACGCTGTCGTGCAACACCTCAAGTGTGAACCCATCGAGGGTGATTCCTCCGAGTTCAACTTGACGGATACATCGAGTAGGAATCCAATGAGGGTGATACTTGGACTTTACAACTGTTACTTGGAAAGGCGGGTCGACCCTGAGGGGTACCCGCGCAAGCCTACTTGGCGAGTGATGTGGAGTCGGGTTGACCTGGAGGGTACCCGAGGGATAAATACGAGGCATGGCCGGGCATTCTTATCCCTTGCCACAAGTCCTCGAGACGGGGTGACGGGGTCACATCGATCGTGAGTCTCTGCTCGTTACCGCACTACCAAAACACTAACGATTTGGATATTTGATCCGAGTGGGCCTCTGGCTCGATAGCACTAACCATCACGCGGGAAAGCTATGGGCACTCTGCATCGTATGCATCAGCCGAAAGCTCTGTCAGACGTCCAGTTCAGCATGGCAGCCGGGTCAGATCGTGCCGATGGCGCTGGTATCCACCCTGCACACAACGACCCAGAGTGCACAGGGCGATGGCCCAAGACCCCTGAGCGCTTAGGACATAGACCAATGGGGACCTCTCTACTGAGCTCTAGATAGGGTTGCCGTGTGTCGTTTGGTCGAGGCCGGGCATGACCCAGAAAAGTGTGTCCAGCAGGAGTTAAGCGAGCATGGTGGGTAAGTTGGTGCACCCCTACAGGGAAGAACTAATCTATGCATAGCCGGATCCTCGGTAACGAACGCTCGGAGTTGTATCCCAATCGATACAACTGGAACTGGATACTTGTGATGAGAAATGGATAGTATGGCTCTGGGATTGCTTTCTCGCAGGGAGTCGAGGAAGGATCTCTGGGCGAGGTTGATAACACTACTACTACTACTATCTAAGGTGCTGATCTACGCTCTTCTAATGCTGCAAGACCGCTGAAGATGCTAGTCTTCGATAGGACTAGGCCTTCTCTCTATTCTGGCATTGCTGCAGCCCAGTCCACATATACAGCCTTCCTTTGATAATGTTGCATATGTAGTGTAGATCCTTGCTTGCTGAGTACTTCGGATGAGTATTCATGGTTGCTTTGCTTCCTTTTTTCCCCATATCCGTTTGATGCGACCAGATGACGGAGCCCAGGAGACGAAAGCCCCCATCGATGAACACTACTACTACCCCGAGGGTGGTTACTACTTCGAGTTGGCTGACGACCAGGAGTAGATTCGGAGGGTCCCAGGCAGGAGACCTGCGCCTTTTCGATCATAGTGTTTTCTTTTGCCTCACTTTTTAAAGGCCTGTCTGTCTTTCTTTTATATCTGTACTCAGATATCTGATGCTTCCGCTGACGCTTGTAAGCGAGCTTATGTATTCGAGCCCTCGAGGCCCTTAGATTGTAATATAGAGCTTGTATTATTTTAATTTGTGTCTAGAGTTGTGTTGTGATATCTTCAAGTGAGTCCTTAGGCTTGATCATGTGTATTTGCGTGTATGGTTAGTTCACGATTGAGCCGGGGGCGTCACACTATGCTACTAGCAGTAGCGCATCTACAGGGAAAAGTGCTACTACTATAATTCCCACACTGTTGCTGCCAGGCTAGGCATAGTAGTAGCGAGCTTGGGGAAACGCGCTACCGCTAAGTCCATTGTAGTAGCGCCTTTTCAGGCTAGAGTGCTACTGCTAAGGAAAAGAAAATAAAATGAAAAAGAAATATAAAAGTAAGTGAAAATGAAAGAAATAGAAAAAGGAGGAAGGAAAAAAGAAAATGTAAAGAAAAAGAAAAATAAAGAAGAAAGGAATAGCAGGTGGGCCCTGGTTAGCAGCAGCGCTGGACACCTGAACCGCGCTACTGTTATGGCTTTTAGCAGTAGCGCTTTCCCCTAACATGCGCTGCTGCTAAACCATCCTATCTTCTCCACAGCACCCCTCACTCTCCCCTCTCCACTCCACTCTCACTCTTCCCCGCACCTGCCCCGTCATCTGCCGCCACCGACGTTCGCCCGCCGCCGGGCGGACTCCTGCTCCTCCTCCGCCGAGGTAGCTCCTCCATCCCTCGTCCTTCCACCTCCCTCCCCTCCTCGTCCCTCTCCCGATCCCTCCCTCCCTCCTTCCACCTCCCTCTCCCTCCTTCCTCCCGCCTACTCCCTCCCACCTCCCTCCCTGCCTCGTCCGTCCTCCTCCTCCCTCCGTCCTCCTCCTCCCTGCGTCATCTGTCCTCCTCCTCCCTTCCTCCCTCACTCACCCCTCACTTCGTTCCTGCTCCCCCCACCTCCCTCTGTTTTTGAAATTTTAATAATAGAAATTTTTAGGTATTAAATTTAGTAATAGAAGTTTGTAGTAAGAAAATTTAGGGTAGAACTAGGGTACGTAATAGAAATTTTACTAAGTGTTCAATAGAGTAGAACTATGGTATTTAGTTATGTCAACATCACATTGCCAAATTTAGAGAGAGAGACCTATATTGTCCGAATGAAATTTTTAGTAAGTGTTGAATAGAGTAGAACTAGAGTAGAACTAGGGTATTTAGTAAGTGTATGATGGTCCTATTTAGTTATGCTTCTTGTCCAAATGAAATGTTAGGATTATATATATATATATAAGATATATTGAAATATTTTTGTTAATATTTTCAACCATTGAAATGCAATGAGCATCAAGTTTGAATGCTCATGTGTGAATGCTCATGTGGCGCAGGGTACATAGATCACCGACGAGCCGGTCGACAACGCCCAGAAGATCACCGATGACGCCCGCACCCTCGAAAGCCATCATCTATAGTGAGTAAACATGTATATCTAGTGTTGTGTACTAGCTAGTGTTGCTCAAATATGATGTAGATATAAACATGTATATCTAGTGTTGCTCAAATAGGATATGTGCTTGCCCAAGTGGCCTATGTTTGCAGGGAACACCTCCGAGTGGCCTATGCTTTGCCGAAGTGTTGATTAATTTCCGTTCTGGCAAATTTCAGGCGCTAAATATGTCCTTTTTTTAGCAAAGGTCATGCTGGATTTTTCCGTGAATTTTAGCTTGGCTTGTGCTAGAATGTAGGAAATATCGAGTGCGTTGGATTTTCCGGAAAGAGCATTAAATGACATTTTGGGTTGACTTTAAGTCTGTTGGGGCTCCATATATGACAGTCAAAAAACAGTGAGGGAGTGTCCACCATATATGAGAGAAAAAGAATGCCGACTGTTGTCGTGGGGGTCGTTCTTCCTCTTCTTTCTCGTAATAGACCTTTTGGTAATGCACGGGAAGGAAGAGAAGAATGACCATCACCGACAGTCGCAAATGTCAGGGAGGAAGAATCCCGACTGTTGTCGTGGGGGTCGCTTCTCCTTCGTTCCCGTGTGCTAGACATTTTGGTGTAATGCACTCGGGGGCGAAAGGAGGAGCGACCATCACCGACGGTCGAATATATACACCACGTGAGCTGAGAGTTTTCAAGAATTGACTCGACAGACCGATAGTCAACCCGTGATGAATAATAATGATCTAATTTAGTTTTTGTAGTACATATATTGAATTTTAGATGTTTAATCTTTGAATTGTGAACATAGAAAATGTCTGACCACGGCGATAGGATCCTGGAGTGCGACTACTGTGGCGACGACCGTGGTCTGTGCGACAGGCCTCACCTGGTAGACGGTCGGCGCTTCAGTATTAAGCTCGACGAGACCTTCGATGTTGAAATGGTACGCAACGATGACAAGTCTTTTTTCGTAATTAAGCATGACTTTTGCTTCTTCAACGTGTAATTTTCGTCATTTATAATTCGACTAGTGCATCCCCTGTCATGCAATATGTTATGTCTTGGAGAAGCTGGATTTCGAAGATCACGAGAATATGGAGACAAAGAGAGTTAACCTCAGGACCCATCATGGTTATGCTTTTCCCGTAAAGCTATACAATGCGGTGACCTACTCTCATTTCGGTTGCTCGAATTAGGAAGCACTATGCAAGGCATATGGTTTTCAGGAGGGTATGCATGTCACCTTCGATCTTGGTGATCCTGAAGATGACACTGACAAAGATAATATCGACGAAGATAGTATCAACGAAGATAATATCGACATTTGGGCCGATGTTGATACGCCTCCACTTCTACCTCTATGTGAGTTTCTCAAACATATTTATTAAGTAATGTATATTGTTTATTTCAAAATAGTTGACAGCTTATTTCCAATCTTCAAAAAATGTACGAAAGACAGTAGACAGAACCTACTACACTAATGGCTCTGAATTAACTTATGAGGAGAAAGACCATCTTATCTCATTTATTATTGATGTTGAGAATTACAATATCAATTATGAAACTGCTGCACATTATGGTCAATACATGCCACTACTGCACGTTTTGAACTACGGTAACATCCATGGAGATGGCATGGTAAGATTTTTTACTATTACGACATCCGTGCATCTTTTGCATACATTCTTTTAAAGCTAAACTGCATTGCTAACTACGACGTTATTATTATATTTTTCAACAGAAAATCCTGAAGGATTGTGTGCCTCATCTGATGTTTCCGAAAGGTCGCCTTGATGTTATTAGCTTACGGCCAAGTCCACCTAGGCTTCACCGCTGTTCATACAAGATTTCCCAAACCGATGAAGACATGACAATCAAAGAATGGAATAAATGTATGAAGAATCATAGGAGCTACTTGGAAGCAACAATGTGCGAAGCGCAAGAATTGGAGACAGGATAATTTCCATTCTTCATAATGGAGAGTCAGGGGCTATCTTATTTTATGCTATTTTACCTTAGAGAGGGTAGTATGTCCTAGCTAATACTCATGATCATGTGCTAAGAACAACTAAGTAGGGTTGGTTAGATGACTATGATGATGATGAGTATGACTGGTTATTATGATAACGAGTAGAAGTTGTTAGATGACTATGATGATGATGAGTATGACTTGTTATTATGATAATGGTGATGAGTTATTATTAATGATTATGTGCTTAGTTTTTATATCATTATGAGCATGATCAGTTATTATATATATTAGTGGGTGAAATAAACATGGATTAGATTCAAGTGGAGGCAACACATGGTGCAGATCGAAAGTACTACTAATCCAAACTTGATCATATTAATCCAAACTAAAGTGATCAAGTTTGGATTAGTAGTACTTTGGATATGCACCATGTTGCCTCCACTTGAATCTAATCCGTGTCTCTTTCACCCACTAAAATAATAACTCATCATGATCATAAAATCATATGATGAGACTACTATATAAAACCAGTACAAATACAGCGGCAATATGCAGTAGAAAAAAAATAGCAAACTTTACCAGTAGCGCGGGTAGCCCACAAGGCGCTACTGCTAGGGAGGTGTAGTAGTAGCGCTAGGTGGAACAAACACACTGCTGCTAGGAAGGTGTAGTAGCACACACCCGCGCAACTGCTGAACATTAGCTATAGCGCCGTATCAGAAGCGCCCCCCCCCCCCCCCCCCCCCCCCCGCGGCACTGCTACACCTCCAACCCGCGTTACTACTAGGCTTTTCCCTAGTAGTGTAAAGATCCATTTATTCTCAATGGCTTGCCGATCATCGGGCAAGTCCACCAAAGTCCATACTTTGTTCACATACATGGACCGTATCTCGGATTTCATGGCCTCAAGCCATTTGTTGGAATCCGGGCTCATCATAGCTTCTTCATAGTTCGTAGGTTCGCCAGTGTCTAACAACATGACTTCCAGGACTGGATTACCATACCACTCTAGTGCGGAACGTACCCTGGTCGACCTACGAAGTTCAGTAGTAACTTGATCCGGAGTTTCATGATCATCATCATTAGATTCCTTTCAGTTGGTGTAGGCATCACAGGAACTCTTTTCTGTGATGTGCTACTTTCCAATTTGAGAGAAGGTACGATTACCTCATCAAGTTCTACTTTCCTCCCACTCACTTCTTTCGAGAGAAACTCCTTCTCTAGAAAGGACCCGTTCTTGGCAACAAAGATCTTGCCCTCAGATCTGTGGTAGAAGGTATACCCAATGGTCTCATTAGGGTATCCTATGAAGACGCACTTCCCCGCTTTGGGTTCGGGCTTATCAGGCCGAGGCCTCTTGACATAAGCGTCGCATCCCCAAACTTTAAGAAACAACAGCTTAGGTTTCTGGCCAAACCCCAAGTCATATGGTGTCGTCTCAACGTATTTAGATGGTGCCCTATTTAAAGTGAATGTGGCTGTCTCTAATGCATAACCCCAAAATGAAAGTGGCAAATCGGTAAGAGACATCATACAATGCATCATATCCAATAGAGTACGATTATGATGTTCGGACACACCATTACGATGTGGTGTTCCAGGTGGCGTGAGTTGTGAAACAATTCCACATTGTCTTAAATGCATACCAAACTTGTAACTCAAATATTCACCTCCACGATCAGATCGTAGAAACTTTATTTTCTTGTTACGATGATTTTCCACTTCACTCTGAAATTCCTTGAACTTTTCAAATGTTTCAGACTTGTGTTTCATTAAGTAAATATACCCATATCTACTCAAATTATCTGTGAAGGTAAGAAAATAATGATATCCACCGCGTGCTTCAACACTCATCGGACCGCATAAATCAGTATGTATTATTTTCAATAAGTCACTAGCTCACTCCACTGTTCTGGAGAATGAAGTTTAAGTCATCTTGCCCATGAGGCATGCCTCGCATGTCTCAAATGATTCATAATCAAGAGATTCCAAAAGTCCATCAGCATGGAGTTTCTTCATGCGCTTTACACCAATATGACCTAAGCGGCAGTGCCACATATATGTGGTACCATCATTATTAACTTTGCATCTTTTGGCATCAATATTATAAATATGTGTATCACTACGATCAGATTCAACAAGAATAAACCATTCACAAGGGGTGAATGACCATAAAAGACATTACTCATATAAATAGAACAACCATTATTCTCTGACTTAAATGAATAACCGTCTCGCAATAAACAAGATCCAGATATAATGTTCATGCTCATCACAGGCACCAAATAATTTTCATTTAGGTTTAAAACTAATCACGATGGTAGATGTAGAGGTAGCATGCCGAGGGCGATCACATCAACCTTGGAACCATTTCCGACGTGCATCATCACCTCATCCTTAGCCAGTCTTCGTTTATTTCGCAATTCCTATTTTGAGTTAGAAATATGAGCTACTGAACCAGTATCAAATACCCAGGCGCTACTACGAGCACTAGTAAGGTACACATCAATAACATGTATATCAAATATACCTTTTTTGACGTTGCCAGCCTTCTTATCTGCCAAGTACTTGGGGCAGTTACGCTTCAATTGAACATTCCGCTTGCAGTAGAAGCACTCAGTCTCAGGTTTGGGTCCAGCCTTGGGTTTTTTCACGGGAGCGGCAACTGCTTTACCATTCTTCTTGAAGCTCCCTTTCTTTCCCTTGCCTTTGTTGAAACTAGTGGTCTTTTTAACCATCAACACTTGATGCTCCTTCTTGATTTCTACATCCGCGGCCTTAAGCATTGCGAAGAGCTCGGGAAGTGTTTTCTCTATCCCTTGCATATTATAGTTCAGCACAAAGCCCTTATAGCTTTGTGGCAGTAATTGGAGAATTCTGTCAATAACCGTGTCATCTGGAACATTAAATCCCAATTGAGTCAAGCGGTTGTTCAACCCAGACATTCTGAGTATATGCTCACTAACAGAAATGTTCTCCTCCATTTGACAGCTAAAGAACTTGTCAAAGATGTCATACCTCTTGACCCGAACATGAGCTTGAAATACCAATTTCAGCTCCTGGAACATCGCATATGCTCCGTGGTGCTCAAAACATCGTTGGAACCCCGGTTCTAAGCCGTAAAGCATGGCACACTGAACTATCGAGTAGTCATCAGAACGTGCCTGCCAGATGTTCACAACATCCACAGACGACACTGGAGGGGGTGTGTCACCTAGTGGTGCATCAAGGACATAAGCCTTTTGTGTAGCAATGAGGATAATCCTCAAGTGACGGACCTAGTCCGCATAGTTACTTCCATCATCTTTCAACTTAGCTTTCTCTAGGAACGCATTAAAATTCAGGGGAACTACAACGTGGGCCATTGATCTACAACACAAATTCTGCAAAGATAATTAAGACTAAGTTCATGATAATTTAGTTTAGTTAATCAAATTACTAATGAACTCCCACTTAAATCAACATCCCTCAAGTTGTCTAAGTGACACATGATCCAAATCAACTAACCCATGTCCGATCATCACGTGAGATGGGGTAGACATCAATGGTGAACATCTTCATGTTGATCATATCTACTATATGACTCATGTTCAACCTTTAGGTCTCCTGTGTTCCGAGGCCATGTCTGTACATGCTAGGCTTGTCAAGTTTAACCCAAGTATTATGCATGTGTAAAACTGGCTTACACTCGTTGTATGTGAGCGTAGAGTCTATCACACCCGATCATCATGTGGTGCTTTGAAACGACAAACTTTTGCAACGATGCATACTCAGGGAGAACACAATTTCTCGAAATTAAGTGAAGGGATCATCTTATAATGCTACCGTCGTTCTAAGCAAAATAAGATGCATAAAAAGGATATGCAATCAATATGTGACATGATATGTCCATTATCATCTCGTGCCTTTGATCTCCATCTCCAAAGCACTGGCATGATCTCCATCGTCACCGGCATGACACCACTATCTCCATCATCATGATCTCCATCATCAAGTCATCACGTGGTCGTCTCCGCCAACTATTGCTTCTACAACTATTGCTAACGCATAGTGATAAAGTAAAGCAATTACATGGCGATTAATAAATTAAATACAACCCTATGGCTCCTGCTGGTTGCCGTACTCATCAACATGCAAGTCGTGAACCTACTACAAAACATGATCATCTCATACATCAACATATATCACGTCACGTTTTGGCCATACCACATCACAACATGCCCTGCAAAAACAAGTTAGACGTCCTCTACTTTGTTGTTGCAAATTTTACGTGGCTGCTACGGGCAACTAGCAAGAACCATTCTTACCTATGCAAAGCCACAATGGTGATAATCAAGTTGTCTTTTACCTTCTATAAGGACCACCTTCATCATATTAGATTCACCTAAAGTAGGAGAGACAGACACCCGCTAGCCACCTTATGCAAAACAAGTTGCACGTTAGTCGGTGGAACCGGTCTCATGTGCGAGAACATGTAAGGTTGGTCCGAGCCACTTCATCCCACAATACCACTTAATCCAAATAAGACAAGAGAGGTAAGCAATTTTAGCATCAACGCCCACAACTTTTTGTGTTATACTCATGCATATACATCTACGCATAGACCTAGCTCTGATACCACTGATGGGGAATGAAGCATGAAAATCAAAAAATTTCCTATGAACACCCAAATCTATCTAGGAGAAGCATAGTAACAAGAGGAGAGAGTGTGTCTACATACCCTCATAGACCGAAAGCAGAAGTGTATATAACACGGTTGATGTAGTTCTACGCTTCGCGATCCGATCACGATCCAACCGATCTAGTGCCGAACGGACGGCACCTCCGAGTTTAGCACATGTGCGGATCAATGACGTCTCCTCCCCTTGATCCAGCAAGAGAAGATGGAGAAGTGGATGGGATCACAACCAGCACAATGGTGTGGTGGTGGAGCTAGTTCAGCAGGGCTTCGCCAAGTGCTACTAGAACGAGGACGGAGGAACTACGGACTAACATGAGAGAGAGGGGCACCAAGGGCTTGGTGTGTCCTCTTGGGGCGCCCCCTCTCCAATATATACAGGTGCAGGGGCGTGGGGAACAGCCCCTCCAACCCCTAGGGTGCAGCCAAGGGGGAGAGGACTTGGACTCCAAGTCCAATCCTATTCCTACTAGGACTCCCCCTTTTTTTTCTTCCCTAGCCACATGGGCTTTTGAGGACTTAGTGCGCCTAGCCCAATAAGGCCAGGGTGACTCACCTCATCCCATGCCATCCCTTGGGTCATGGTGGACCCACTTTTGGACTTCCGGACCCCTCCGGAATCCTCTAAAACCTTCTAGATGCTTCACGGTACAATACCGAAAAAACTGCAACTTTTTCCGGAACCCGAAATATGACTTCCCATATATAAATCTTTACCTCTCTATCATTATAAGACTCCTCGTGAAGTCTGGGATCTCATCCAAGACACCGAACAACATTCGGTTTCCAACCATCAAATATCCCAATACTACTCTAGCGTCAACGAACGTTAAGCGTGCGACCCTGCGGGTTCGGGAATCATGTAGTCATGACCGAGACACCTCTCCGGTCAATAACCAATAGCGGGACCTGGATGCCCATATTGATTCCTACATATTCCATGAAGATCTTTTATCGCTTGAACTATGATGTCAAGGATTCGGTTAATCCCATATGCATTTCCCTTTCCGGCGACATGTTACTTGCCCGAGATTCGATCGTCGGTATCTCCATACCTAGTTCAATCTCATTACCGTCAAGTCTCTTTACTCGTTCCATAATACAAGATCCCGTAACTAACTCATTAGTCACATTGCTTGCAAGCTCTTTAAGATGTTGTATTACCGAGAGGGCCCAGAGATATCTCTCCGTCATACGGAGTGACAAATCCCAGTCTTGATCCATGCCAACCCAACAGATACCTTCGGAGATACTTATAGAGCACCTTTATGATCACCCAATTATGAAGTGACGTTTGGATACACACTAATTATTCTTGTGGTGTCAAGGAGTTACACAATCACATGGTTTAAGGAACAGATACTTGACATGAAGAAAGCTATAGCAAATAAAATAAACAATCTGATGCTAAGCTTACGGTTGGGTCTTGTCCATCACATCATTCTCCTAATGATGTGATCCCGTTATCAAATGACAACTCATGTCTATGGTTAGGAAACCTTAACTATCTTTGATCAACGAGCTAGTCTAGTAGAGGCTCACTAGGGACACTGTGTTGTCTATGTATTCACACATGTATTTAAGTTTCCGGTCAATACAATTCTAGCATGAATAATAAACATTTATCATGAATAAGGAAATATGATAGTAAACAATTTATTATGGCATCTAGGGCATATTTCCAACAACCCCCACTTTCACCGAAGCGTTGTCAGAAATGAAATCTCGATGGTACCACTTCCTCCGTCACACAAGATCGTATCTTAGGTGACGGACCAAAAAACATCGAGGAAACTATCTTCTGCGACGGCCAAAAAATGTCACTAGAACTGTCATCGTATATACTAACAACCGGCCCAACATGTTTGACTAGTCAATGAATTTGACATATGGGCCAATAATATGCCGACGTGGCACCTTACAGTTGGCCTGTCTGAGGTTTTATCACTGATGGTGCCCATCAGTGATAATCAGGTTTGACTGGTTAAAGATCCTGACATGTGGGCCCATGGGATACTGACGTGGCTGCTTACATGTGGGTCCAGAAGCTGGTGACCACACACATTTTTGTCACTATTACCGTCACAATTTACTCATTGTTGCAACTGCCAACCAAATTTAAATATAAATTTGCATTTTAAAATTTGTAAAATATCAAATATGAGAATGAAATGACTTTCGTTAGAACTGAAAATAGAAATGATTAACACAATTCTGATAATGATCAGCTAACTGAGGAAGTATGACACACGACATAAGAGGAAACTGATAGTTTACCACACCTTACAAAATATAATACGGGACGACCATAAGTTTTCGGACGAAGAAGACCACCATTAGGGTTGCGACATGGTGTTTTCAAAGCCCCCCAAAGTGTGCTGTGGCATGCTGTTATCAAAGCCCCCCAGAATAGGCCATGACATGCTTTTGTCAGGGCCTCCCTGCATCCTTAAGAGAAAACCTAAAGTTCCTTCCAGTTTTGATTGCTTTTGTTCCATAGAAGTAGTTTTCTCCTCATGGGCTACAATTTCATCTAGCTGCTTTGCTTTCATATCTTTGATTTCCTGTTGTTGCACTGTCATTCTTGCATTCAGCTCTTCTTGATACCTATCAAATGCTGATCTCGTAGCTACCTCCTGAGTTGCAAGCCTCTCTTCAAGCTCTCTAATGCCTTCATGAGAGGTTGACCTCTGCCTGGAGGCAGCTGGCTCTCCCATGCTTGCAAGGAACGTGATATGCTTGGGAACACCCTTGAGAACATGTCCAACAATATGCACATCTATTTTTGGCTCTTCACCTACTGCTGGAGCTGCGTGCCGCTTGTCCTTCATTTCCTTCTACAATATGGTTGAAACATTGTTGGTACGGTCTTACAAAAATATTATTTTGGGTGGCACATTACATGTGAAATCAAGGAATTGCAGAATGCTTATGATTGCTATTGCTACAGTCTCACTTATAACCCCGTCCTTCTTTTTCGTGTGGGTTGCTTCAAAAGATTTAACAGGTGTAGGTTTCTGTTTTTGGTCATTACACTAGTACATCAAACATGATATGATGAATGTTATTGCCGCATGCAATTTACTTATGAAAAATATGATAATTTGCATGTACAAAGCTGGGGTGCTAACCCAACTATGATAAGCTGCAATGTAACTTCTAGAGCCAGTTTTATGGTGGGACATCACAACACTTCGGTTTGCTTTATTCTTGGCACCTATCCCCTATGGATTGAAGCATAAATTTAGTTTTGACCACATGGTATAGTAAAAGTTGAATCTGTCAGAGTAAGCACAAATTACCTGGTAGTGCTCATCCTTCCACTATTTTACTAGATCTATTGTGGCGCCCCCGACTCAATCGTACACTAATCATACACGCAAACGTGTACAATCAAGCACAGGGACTCACGGGAAGATATCACAACACAACTCTAACACAATTTAAATGGAGATCCACAATATTACAGACCAGGGATCCGAAGATCCGAATACATAAGTCAGTCATACAAATATTATCTGAGTACAGACATAGTTAGACAAGTTTTGCCTTAAGAAGGCTAGCACAAACAGTGACACTAGATTGAAAGGCGTTGGCCTCCTGCCTGGGAGCCTCCGATCCTACTCCTGGTCGGCTGGCTTGATCCAGTAGTAAGTGCCCTCTGGACCCTCCTGGTAGTAAGCTCCGGTGGTGGCATCTGGCTCCTGGACTCCATCGTCTGATGTATCATCAAGGTGGGGTATGGGGAAAAGAGAAAGTAAAGCAACCGTGAGTACTCATCCGAAGTACTCAGCAAGCAAGGATCTATACTACATATGCAACAATATCAATGGAGAAAGGCTGTATAAGTGGACTGGGCTGCAGAAATGCCATAATAGAGAGAAGGCCTAGTCCTATCGAAGACTAGCATCTTCAAACATCTTCTCGAGGCCATCATCTTGCAGCAGTAGAAGAGAGTAGAATAGCATTTTATTTAGCAAACATGTTGAAGTACAGCTTAAAGATCCTTCCTCGACTCCCAAGCGAGAAAGCGATCCCGAAGCTTCAATTAAGTAACAAGTATCCAGTTCAAGTAGTAGATCAGGATACACAAACTGAGCGTCCTTTACCGTAGGACCGGCTATCGATAGATGATTCATCCCTGTAGGGGTGCACTACTGTTACCCAACACGCTCGATCAACTCTGACCGGACACACTTGCTGGGTAATGCCCGTCCTCGGAAGATCAACACGAAGCAGCGCTCTACCTAGGCTCGGCAGAGAGGTCAGCACGCCGGACTAACCTATGCACCCAGAGGTCTTGGGCCATCGCCCTGGGCACCCTGCGCGTTGCGAGACTGGCCGGGGTGCAGGCGCGACACTGAGATCGTCAGTGAAGTATCCAGCCCAATCCCGACAATCAGCCCGCACGGTGAATCGTGACGTCAGACGAGCTTTCGGGAGAAACGTACATCGCAGAGGGTCCCATAACCATTATCCCGCGTGGTGGTAGTGCGTATAGGGCATGTCGACCCACTCAGATCACACACCCAAATCCAATAGGCTTAATTAGTATCACGCGAAGACAATCAGAGTCTCTGATGCTTCGCCACAATATCACACTCGAGTGCCCTTCCGGCACACCCGAAAATCATAGATCCCCAGCGGGTACCCACCAGGGTGGACCCGCCTGTAACAAGGGTCAAAGTAACCGTGTGGTCATAACATCAAGGGGGAAACCCGAGGAATCACCCTCGGCGGATTCCACTCGATGAAATCACCAGGGTGAACGTATGAGGCATCACCCTCGAGGTTCACACTGAGGGGTTGCACGACAGAGTCGTATCGGAAGTGGAGAAGGAGGAATCACCCTCGATGACCATGACCGAACAGCTACACTGCAGAGTATTCATCAGGAGTGCGTTACGAGGTATCACCCTCGGCACTCGATAGTAACTAAGCAGAGTCGTACAACTAAGGGGGTGTGAAGTGAGGTGTCGGTCTCTGGTCGACGATCACGTTGATCGAGTCGTCGATGATCAAGTAGGGGCAACAAGGATAAGGTGGTGGGGTCACGGATGGTTCACTACCAACCTATACTAAACAGTTTATCATAGGCAGGTAAGGTAGCAATGAACAGGTTACAACAGCCGGCTATGCATCAGAATAGGAGCATACATTAACAGTAGCAAAATCTAATGCAAGCAGGAGAATAGAATGGGCGATATCTGGATGCTCAAGGGGGGGGGGCTTGCCTGGTTGCTCTGGCAAGAGAGAGAGATCGCCAACGGGCTGCTCATCGGTAGTGCAGTCGTACCCAGGTGCAGCGTCGTCGGTCTCAGCGTCTATCGAAAGAGAAGGGGGAGAGAAACAATAAATTCACGGCAATAATGCAAACAATATGTATGACATGCCTAAATGATATGCTGGGGTGTTCTACTGCCTAACTAGATGATTTAGTTAATTTAGGAATTTATTTAATTAAAGTTGGGCACTATTTATTTATCGAATTCGGTTTAAAAGTTTAATTTTCTTATAGTTAGAGGCATCTGATGGGAATACGGAGGGCGTATTCGGGTTCGTATCGAAATTCTGAGCAAGTTTCATATATAAATTATATTCATCGGAGTTACGGTTTATTTAATATGATTTTCTAAAGTTTAAAACATTTTCTGAATTTAATTATTAATTTAAATTCGAATTATCCAGAATAGTGAATGATGACATCAGCATGAGGTCAGGGTGACGTCAGCAGGTCAACTCTGGCTGACCAGAGTCAAACCTGACAAGTGGGGCCCACATGTCATACACTGAGATATTAACAGAGGGGTTAAATTAACTGATTGGATTAATTAGAGGGTGGGCCCCAGCAGTCAGTGACTGATTAGTGTTTAAACTAATTAACTAACTAATTAACAGATTTTCTATTTATTTTAAATTCGTTTAAATGACCGGGCCCCACATGTCAGTGAGACAGGGCGGCCATGTCAGCGTTGACCCCGGTCAACGAGGTCAAAGAGGCCCGCAGGGCCCCACAGTCAGTGGCACGGGGGTGGGACCCACCGGTGCCACGTCGGACCGGCCGCCGGAGAGCGCTCCGGCGAGCCCGAGCGCGGCGTCGAGCTCCGGCGAGCTCGGGATTTGGCTAGGGTGCATCGTTTCAGGCGATTCTTCTTGCGTTCGAAAGCTGAGCCCGAGCCGCGTCGATCTGTGCTAATGACCGGAGCTGGGGTGGCTAGAAATGAGCGGCACGACCACAACGGCGGCGACGGCGTTCGGGTGAGCTACGGGAACCGCGCCACGTCGTGTTAACGGACGAAGCGAAGCGCTGGGAAGGCTCTACGCAATGCGGTGAGCAAGTTGGGCAGCAGCGCGCGACCATTTGGTCGCCGGAACAACGCCGACGATGAGAAATGGCGGAGGCAGGGGCTCGGCCATGGCGGCGAGCGGGCTAGGGGCAAATGCGGCCGCGGAAAGAAGTAACGGAAGGATGGAGGAGCTCACCGAGCGGCCAAGAAAGGCCCATGTGAGCTTAGGAGCAGCAGAGGTCGACGGAGACGACGGCGGGCGTCGGCGACCGAGAAGGAGAGGCGAGGTCGATCCCGAGCATGCGGTCGTTCCCGAGCGTGATGACGAGGCGCAATCGAAGCAGACGATCGAGGCGGAGTTGTAGGACGCGTCGGCGGAGCGAACGGGAGACGGTGGTCGCGCAGTTCAACCGTGGCCGTCCATGGCGGCTCCGGGTGAGGAAGAGGAAGGCGAGGGGAGGGGAGTTGTGGCGCTAGGGTTCGCCAGGGGGGTGCGGGGTTGCTCTTAACCCAGCGCGCGCGGGGGCGCGTTGTCGAGCGGCGAGCGAGGGGGCCCTGGGCGCGCGCGCTCGGTGTTCGACAGCGGGGCGGCGGTGAGTAGTGAGAGGTGGGAGGAGGCGCGGGGTGGGCTGGGCCGCGGCTGTAGCGAGCAGGCCAAGTGCACAGTAGCTCCTTTAGGCCTTTTTCCTTTTCTCTTTTTCTGTTTCTTTCTTTTCTGTTTTATTAATTATTTGGGCCCCAAATGGATGTTGTAAAAAGTGTGAGCTAGTCCTTAAATATCAGTGCACTATACCCTAACACCAAAAACTAGTTTGGGCAAAACATCATTTCATATTTGATCTAGATTAATTAAAAGGCTATTAAATATTATTTCCAGCCACTGTTAAAAGAGGAATGGGTCACCTAATTAATTTATTAAATGTTGGTTACAATTTTAGAATTGTCTCTGTATTATTTGTCATTTATTGAACATTTTAGTTTTTATGTTGCACAACTTTTATTTTCCACTTTCATTTAAATTTGAATCTTGTCTTAGTAGTTGAAATGCAATATGATGCTAATGATGATTATGCACTGTTAAACATGCTGACTTGTCATTATCAAAAGTGATTACTGTGGCTGATGACATGGGGTGTTACATCTATCTAGTCTTTATTCGTAATAGTTACTGGCTCCAACTGCAACACTTGCTCGTCAGTAATATTTTTGACCTTACTATAAAATTTCGCCTTGGGTCGGTGCCTGTGTGACTGCACACTTTTCTGAATGATACCATCAGTCACTGCTTTGGACAATTTATCCTTGTGTGCAAACTCAAACCTTTGCTGCAGTCATCATAAACACATGCATGTTACAGCATTTAGAGTGGGAAGATAAAAAGATGTGGTATGGCATAATTGCAAAAGGGGTTCATTTCATGGCTGACCTTCAGTGTGTCAAAAAATTCAGGAAGCATATGCTGGTTCCCCGGTACATTGTACTCCTTCCACTCTGTTTTTATGGGTGTATTACGTCTGACTTGATAGCCAACCTCTGAACTAAGTTTTGCTCCTTGCAGATGGTCAATAGGCCAGTTTGCTCCCTCCATGAAGTTAACCTTCATCTTACTTCCTATCCTTCCAATATAATTTTCTAAACCATGCGAACAAGTAGGTCCGTGCTCACCTCGCCTCTTCTTCTCCTTGGAACATTTTGTCCTTTCTACTGGATGTTGTTGTGTGTAGATGCTCGTATCCTTGTTTTCTGCCCCAAGATCAACTGCTTCATGATTTTCATCTGAATTGTCTATAGTGGAGTTGCTATCTCGAGAGGTCAGTTTATCTACTGGCGTGAGCTGCAAATCTTGTGTCATGTCCTCATCATCATGATGTTTAGGCATCTGGGAATCATATTGAAAATCCTCTATGGCTGCTCTAGATCTTGTACGTACAGGAGTTGGACAAACAGTAGCTTCAGTTTGCTTCTCTTGTGTTGCCTGAAAGACATGAGTGTACTTAAACACAAAAGTGATGCAACTACGAGATGCTGTAAAATTAAAATTTACTAGAAATATATATTTTGGTACCTCAACTGCTTGGGGCAACTCTGGGGCGTCATCAACTCCCTTTGGATTATTGTCACCTTCATCATCATCATTTTCCTGTTCTGAACCCTCTGCTTCATATTCAGGGTTGTTCGCTAACTCTTTCTCCTCCTACAAATCACATTTTTTCTGCATGCTTTCCCCTTTTTCCTATGTCTTTCCAGCAATGTTAGAAGCACCATACACAAATTTGTATGCAACTTTAGAGATATCCCCTATAACTGGGTTTGGATCCATTCCATTCTCCTTAAAAAAAATTGACATACGGATAGCATTCTGCTTTATGTTTTGTTGCCTTCTTTTCTCGTACTCAATTGGTGCGTTGGGTGTAGCAACTGCAGAACAAAGATGAAATAATGGGATCTATAAAAGAATCACAAAGATACAACCTGAATACGTAATCACTAGAATACAGAATACAGATGTGAAATGACATTCTTCGAAACCTAGAACTATGCAACATGAGTAACAACATGCGAACAAATCTAGAACACGCATACAAGAAACACCCGGATACGAACCCTATGGTTGAACTTGTGTGGGGTTATCCATGGACATCCTGAATACTAGCGGATAAATCAAACATGTTTACATATACATATGCCCGGAAGGATCTTCAGTAGATGGGGTAGTGAGGGAGGGGGAGATGATTGTTACCTGTCCGTTTATGATTAGTTCTTGGCTTCAGCGTGACAGGATCCTTGCGGACCTTGCCGCTACGAAGGTTGTCTGCCGTCATGTCGGTCGACGGCGATGGTTAGGGAAACCGACGCCGCTAGGAGGGTTCAATATCTGGAGGAGAAGTGCGGGAGGAGGGGGCGGAGGGAAATTATGAGTTAGGTTTACTAATGGCAAGAAACAAGGTATTTATTGACGGCGGGGAAAATTTAGCGCGGCCCCTTTTGGAAATGTAGGCAGGAAGGGAAAATAGTCAGGGAGCAAAAAACGAAGGGAACCAAAATATATCAGCGTACAAACTATTTTTTGTAACAGAGACATGACAGCTTTCAAAAAGAACATGACCACTTTCAGAAATAACGTGAACACTTTTAGAATAATGTGAACGCTTTCAGAAATATGATTCAGGCACTTGTACACGCGTAAGTTTAATGTTCTGATCTTCTTTGTGCATGCATGTGTGGGTTTGATGCGCCGTATTCTTTTCATGAAGAAGCCTCAACTTAGTTGGGTATAGTATGGTTGTACTCAGATTTGAATCCGGGCATGTTGATCGATGCATACATGCATATGTGCGTTTAATTTGCACAAGCCAACCCTTAATTTTTTTTGCACTGAGCAGTCACTTGCCTTGACCATGTTATGCGTATGACATGTTCTTTTGGTGAAGAAGCCTCAAGTGAATTGGGCATTCTTTGGTTGTACGTCGACTTGAATCCGGTCATGTTGATCGATGCATACATGTGTGCATTTAATTTGCACAAGCCAACCCTCAATTTTTTTGTACAGTGCATTCACTTCAAGAATGGTTGAGTGTAGACATGTTTTGTGTTTTGCGTACAACATGTTCTTTTGGTGAAGAAGCCTCTAGTGAATTGGGCATTGTGTGGTTGTACTTCGATTTGAATTCGGACATATTGATCGATGCAAACATGTGTGTGTTTAATTTGCACAAGCCAACCCTCAAATTTGTTTTGGAGTGAACAGTCAGTTGCCTTGACCATGTCACTTCAAGAATGGTTGAGTCTAGACATGACTTGTGTTCTGCGTATGACATGTTCTGTTGGTGAAGCAGCCTTAAGTGAATTGGGCATCCTTTGGTTGTACTTCGATTTGAATCCAGACATGTTGATCGATGCGTACATGCATGTCTGCGTTTAATTTGCACAAGCCAACCCTCAATTCTTTTTTGTACTGACTAGTTACTTGCATTAACCATGTCACTTCAAGAATAGTTCAGTCTAGACATGTCTTTTGTTCTGCTTGTTCGACATGTTATTTTGGTGAAGAAGCCTCTAGTGATGTCGGATTCAGGGCTCCGCAGACCCAAAGGAAGGTTCGAACTCTGGGGCATGTACGAAGAACTCAACCTATCAAGCCAACCAAACACGTTGCCCTACAGCCTAGCTCGATGAACAAGGAAGAAGAAGGACATGGCAGTTTACCCAGGTTCGGGCCACCTTGCGGTGTAATACCCTAGTCCTGCTTTGTGGTGGATTTGCCTCACGAGGGGCTGAGGATGAACTAGTACAAGGGAAGAACAACCTCACGAGGTCTGCTCTAGTGTGGGCGTGCTGGTGAGGTGTCTCTGGATCGGATCCCTCCTACGGTGGTGGCCAGTTTATACTTATAGTGGCCTTGGTCCTCTTCCCCAAAATGAAGGCGGGAAGGGATCCCACAGTGGCCAATTTTGAAGGGGGACAAGTAGTACATCTTATCCTAACGAAAGGTGGTCTTCGCCTGCAAAGCTCCTAGTCGTGACGCTACGGTGGGCTCGGCGAAGACATCCGTCGTGCCGTCCTGGCGGTCTTGGTCTCATTGCACGGGAATGTAAACCTTTGGCTGATTTCTCAGGACCCCACACCTGCGCTTGCCTCCTTAGCACCAAAGAGGAAACCTGCTCCTCTGCGCCCGCTGGTGCCCGCCTGGCATTGGTCGTCATGGCTTGCGTCACCTCCACCTCATGAGGTGGGTACCTGCATAGAAATCTCCGCTCCTCAGGAGCCAGCCTAGGGAGGCCGCTCCCTCCGGAGGTCTTGACGTCGCCCGCCTCGCGAGGCTTGGCCCCTCGCGAGGGTCTTGTCTTGAAGGTGATGTTGATGGGCCGTACCAGGCCGTTGATGGAGCCATGCCGTGGGCCATAGGCAGGCAAGTCTGGGTACCCTGGTTCCCAAAACACCGACAGTAGCCCCCGGGCCCAAGGCGTGGTCGGATTTGGCTTCGGGGCGAAGCCAAAGGGCAAGGGCGAAGCGCCGCGGGCCCCAAGCGCCTGCGGACTGAGCCGATGCGTCGCGCTTGATGGGACGTGGGCGTCTCCATTTCCCCATGCCGCCTCGGTAACTGCTCCAGGCTGACAAAAGGTTGGCGCTTGCCCCTGAACCTTCATTGCCTTCCCTTCGCCTTGCTCCAGATCCCCTTTCATCCTGCCGAGAGCGCCTCCAGATCTGGTCGAATCCTTCCTTCCTTCTGCATCTCTCCTTCTGAGGCCTTGCGGATGGCGTCCAGGAAGGTGAAGCCTGCCGCTCCTGCCGCAAGCTCTTCCTCCATGCCTGCGCTGGCCCTCGGCACGTCCTCCATCACCGAGAGGAAGCACCTCGCCGCCGCGCTACCGCTGACGGCGAGCAACGACAACGAGTGGAAGGAGACGGCGCTCCTGGCCGGCTCCACCGAGCGAAGGACCCTGGCAGGGACGTTCTACCCCTTCTTCCTTCATAGCATCTTTGCGGGGCTCACCCCGCCTTTCTCCAAGTTCTTCACCGCCGTCCTCGACTACTACCAGGTTCAGGCCCTGCATCTGCAGCCCAACTCCATCCTTCTCTTGTCCATCTTCGCCTTCTACTGCGATGCATTCGTAGGCGTGATGCCCTCCGTTGCGCTCCTCCGCTATTTCTTCTACCTCCGGATGCACGACCCAAACCAGCGTTCCGGTTGTGTCTCCTTTGCCGCGGTCCACAGCGGCAACTTGCTCATGAGGGCCGGGAAGAAGGTGGAGAACTTCCGACGCAAGTGGGTCTTCATGGACGACAGGGGCCTCCATGCGCGGCTGGAATTGCCGACCGAGCTGCCGGAGAAGCTTGACTGGTGGGGCCATGAGAAGCTCACCGAACGCCAGGTAGCGTCAGTCCTGGAGAAGATGATGGAGGACTTGGAGGCCGGGGTGCTGACGGGGGCCATGCTCGTTAAGGAGTTCCTAACACAGCGCCTAGCCCCGCTCCAGGCACACACACGCCCTATGTGGGAGTTCAAGGGCACGGAGGACGAGATCCGGCTATGCCCAGGGAGCCTGATGGGCGAGGAGCTGGACAAGGCCATACATACCTTGCTTGAGAAGGATCAGGGCAGCCTCCCGGCGGCCTACATCCCACTATACCGTCGTGCCGACGAGGCGGTGCAGGTCGTCGCCATGCCCGTCTTCAGCGAGCTGGGGCTCGTGCCGCCTGAGCTCCCCAACCGCCCGGTGCCGGTGTCTTTCGGCGACGACTCCGAGGGAGAGGGCGAGGATGACTCAGAGGCGACTGTGGATGATGTGACGAAGATTTCTCCCCTGTCCTAGGGCGAGCTTCTCCGTGGCTTCTCTGACGACGCCGCCGCCGAGCCCCGGGTCTTGGAGCCCCCGCGCTCCACCAGGGTTGTGACGAGGTCCGGAGCCTCTCCTCCGGCCGATCAGAGGCTAGGTCGGATGACTCCGAAGAAGGGCGGGGCGGCACCCCTTCTTCGGGGTGATGCCTCCGCCTTGCCGTCTGACGCCACCGTACCGAGGCCAGTCGTCATGCGCCCCGCCGATCCTCAGGGTGTGGCAAAGCCCGTGCTCAGGAAGATCGGGGGCGCCCTGGCCCCGGTTAGGAAAAGGGCGTACATCGCAGATGACGAGTAAGCATCTTACCTTGTTTTTGTTTACCACCCTTGATGTCATGCCCACAATACTCCCCTCCTGGCAACCAGGATGGAGACCGTGGTGAAGGATAGGAAGGAGGGAACCGGGACCCCCGAGGCACCAACGTATGCCACGGCCGTGGTGACCCTGGCACAGACAGAGGAGATCGCCTCACGCTCCCCCGTGACGGAGTGGGCCGCTCAAATCACGGGGGTGGGGCCTCAGGAGGAGGCTGCCTTCGTGGGCCAGCATGCTCCAGAGCCGCCCGTCCCCGTCGCTCCCGCGGGGGGTTCGAAGGCTCCAGAGCCCCCAACCCCCTCCACTGCTGTGGCGACGCCAGCCCACGTGTCGGTGCTGTCACCTCCCCAGGTCCATGTGCTGGCGGACGGCGGCCCCCTCGTCAGGCCCGGGGCTCTGGAGGAAGCCTAC
Source organism: Thinopyrum elongatum (assembly GCA_011799875.1). Classification (NCBI taxonomy): domain Eukaryota; kingdom Viridiplantae; phylum Streptophyta; class Magnoliopsida; order Poales; family Poaceae; genus Thinopyrum; species Thinopyrum elongatum. The sequence continues at coordinate 439,575,739 of CM022299.1, forward strand.
GCCGCGTTGGATCAGCTCCGGACCGATCTCCAGGACACCGACAGGTGCATGGCGATGGGACGCATGGGGCTGATCTCGGGGTGGCTCCAGGCCGACGCGTCTGTTACGACGGCCTGGAGCCGGGCCGAGGCTGCCGCCACGGAGAGCAGGAAGGAGGTTGGCGAGGCCACGGCGGCTCGTGACGCGGCGCTGGCCGACGCAGCATCCACCAAGGAGCGCTGCAATGAGGTGGAGGCGGGGCTGAAGACTCTCCGCGAGGGGCAGGCCGCCCGCAGCCAACAGCTCCAGAAGCAAGAGGAGGAGCTCAAGGCCCGCGAAGCGACACTCGCCGACCGCGACGCCAAGCTAGCCGAGGCAACTAAGGACCAAGCTGCGGAGTGGGACCGCCCGGGCAAGCTGAAGGAGGGGGTGGACAAAGCCCAGGCGTCCCATGCCCAGCTCGTTTCTGAGGCGACGGACCGGCTGGAGGCCAGGGAGAAGACCCTCGCCACCGCCGAGAAGGCGGCGGCCGAGGGACGCGAAGCCTTCGTTTCCCTCAAGCTGAGGTCGCGCATAGCGCTGCACTCCCTTTCCGAAGAAGGGTATGAGAAGCCGCTGGCGACTCCAGAGGAGGGCCCTGCTGGACTTCTACTCAAGCTCGCTGAGGCGCTCGAGGGCATCGCCGCTGGAGTGGACTCCATGGTGGAGGGGGAGTGCCGCACGCTTTTCATGGCGGCCACGACGCGCGTCTTCAGCCACCTCCACCTCCGGCAGCCAAGCTTCGACCTCAGCACCCTGATCGAACTGGTGGCCCCTGAGACTCGCAACACTACTGCCGAGGCCATGAAGAAGCAAGTGGAAGCCCTACTAAAGAAGTTCCTCTGCGTCCCCGACCCCGCGGCCACGACGACCGGAGCCGGTGGCGAAGATGGTGGTGGGGTCATCGACGACGGGCGACAACGGAAACCAAGGCGGGCGACAACGGAAACCAAGGCAACGGCGGCGCTTCCTCCTAGTTCGGCCCTGCAACATCCATCGTGCCTCGCGGAGGCGTGAGAACTTCTGCTTAAATTCATGGAACATTATGTCTTGTAATAACTGTTGGGACTCCGTAATTTCCTTTCCGTGCTCAATTTCGTTCTTGTTTGCCTTAGTGTTCTGCGTCGGCAGGGCCCGGCCCCGCGCATACCTCCGCCACCGTTGTAGCGTCTGGATCACCAGGACGAGGCCAAGGGGTGCGGGGCTACGTGACCAGTGAGGCCTCTGAGTCGCGATGCTCAGGGGTCCCCCTTGACGTACAAACGGCCCTCATGAAGGAAATGTGAGCAGCGTCTGAGTTAGTTCAGAGTCCCCTACCTTTCCTCGCCAGCTTTTGCCTGGGAGGGTCGTGAGAAAACCAGGTGCGAGAGACCTGGTGAGGTGGCGTGCACCAGGCGTGGCCTGGGTGCAGCCCCCGTGCCCAGCCCCCTCACGCGGGCCTTCCGTGGGGAAAGCTGTGCGGCAGGGCTGTACAGAGAGCCTGTAGGCCATCCTGAGGTTATTGCAGCCGCTAGGGTGCCCTCAACTGTTTATTCACCAGCGCGGAGCATGGTGCTTCCACTTTAGCGTGGGCATAGCCGCTCCTCGATAGTGTCGTCCGCCAGTGCGGAGCATGGGGCTTCCACTGGTGCATGGGCATAGTCGCTCCTCGACAGTGCCGTCCGCTAGCGCGGAGCATGGGGCATCCACTGGTGCGTGGGTGGGAGCTCCCTTGGGGGGGAGACTATGGGTCGTGTATAGCCCCGTCCGTACGCGTGGCTAGCACAGCAGGACTGGAGGAGGTGTATATGGGCACTCATGAGCCAGCGCGGGACTCACGAGGCCCTACCTCAAGGCGGGTTGCACCTGAATTTTAGCGCGGGGCGCTTGTAAGAGACCTGCGAGATGTGTGAGGTGACCTGCACCGAGTGAATCTCCCGAGGACATCGCATAAGAAGGCCAAACACCAACGACCCCAGGAGGTGACGTAAACGGGGCCGGCCCGCCAGACAGAGCTCAGCCGTTGGATCTCTCGACGCTGCAGGGATGGACCCGAGCACAAACGTCGTGCCCAGTCTTCTCATGCAATAATCCTAAGGAAAGACAACTGGCACACGGCTCCCACGGCTGCGAGGCACCGGGTTGCGCGCCCTGACTTATCCACACGCAATTAGCTCATGCGAGAACAACACACCAAGGACCACGGGAGGTGACGTGCACGGGAGCTGGCCCGCGAGACAGAGCTCGGCCACTTGGGTTTGGCGACGCTGCAGGGACGGACCCAAGCACAGACGCCGTGCCAGTCCTACATCATGAGGCGGTCGTGGGCGGGCTTGTGAGGGCGCACAACATTCATGGTGACGAAGCACCGGGCATACAGGTTGCAATATCTTAGGAAATTCATGAAGGACCAAACCAGTTCTGATACATGCGCAAAATGATACAGTCTGTAGGGACTGGCCCTAACAGCTCGAGGATGATGTAGCCCGAGGGGCGCCCTCAACTGAACAAACCAAAAAGTCACCTGGCACCGTCGTTGCAGAAGTGTTGGAGTAGCTGAAGATGCGCGTTGCAGAGGTCGTTCCTCATGAGTTAGCCGGCTCCTGAGTTGCGGGAGGCTCTGGAGGCCCGGGAAGCTCGCGAGGGTCCGGCACCGCCTCTATCAGGACCGCCTGGCGCCGGGCCTCGTGAGCTGCCAGGACGCCGTGCATGTAGCGCTGGTGCGAGGCAGCCATGTTCAGCAGGCCGAACGGCATGCGGACATAGCTGCCAGGGCAGCCCCCACTCCGGCCAACACGGGACGGCCAGAAGAGCTCCTGAGAAGCGGCCCTGTTGAGGCCTGGGATGTTGACGCAGACGCGCAGCTCGTCACCCACGTCAGGGGCGGTAGCTTCACTGAGTGGTGCGGGGCGGCGCTCGCCGCGCATGGCTCGGACCACCTGAAGCTCTTCGGTTTCCTTGGTGATGAACTCCTGAGTGCCTGGCGCCTGGCGCCTCGCGCCCTGCGCCCTGCTCGTGGAAGCGCGCGTTGAAGCATGCCTCCACATGGTGCCCGAACACCTCCCTCATGACACTGGTCAGGGTAGAGGCCCTCCAGAGGAGAGCCCCAAAGCCCATCCTGAGAGGGGCGCTGGGCGCGCCTCCCTATGCGAGAGGGAAGGGCACCCCAGCAGTGGGCGCGGGGCCTGAGGCACGATCGTCGAGCGCGCCAGCCTCCTGGCGGCCCTTGGGGAGGAGCTGCTTCTTCTTCTTGGGGATGGCCTCAGGAGGGCGAACTGCACCCTCGTCGTCAGAGTTCTCGACCGCCGTAGCCTGGTAGGCACTCTCGAGGGAGCACACCACTGCCTTCTCGTCGCAGGCGATCGTGATGACACCGCCGCTTCCTGGCATCTTGAGGACATTGTAGCCGTGGTGCGTCGCCGCCATGAACTTGGCAAGGGCCGGATACCTGAGGATGGCATTGTACGGGAGGCGAATGTGGGCGACATCGAAGTCTATGAGCTCGGTGTGGTAGTTGTCTCGCTGGCCAAAGGTGACAGGGAGGCGGATCTACCCTATGGGGATGGTGGAGCCATCGGTCACCCCTGAGAAAGGCTTGGTGGGGAAGAGCTTGTCGTACGGTACCTGGAGCGTCTCGAACATCTCGACGGAGAGAATGTTGAGCCCCGCGCCGCCATCGATGAGTGTCTTGGTGACGAGGACGTTGCTGATGGTTGGTGAGCAGAGCATCAGGAGCGCGCTAGCGGCAGCTAAGCACTTGAGCTGGTCTGTAGAGTCGAAGGTGACGGCGTACTTGGACCATCTGAGTGGACGCGAGGCCTCAAGCTTGGGAAGGGCCGCGTTCACCTCACGAGCGAACTGCTTGAAGATGCGGTGAGAAGCGGGGGCCTGAGCGCCACCCAGGATGCAGGCAATGGTCCGAGGCTCTTGGAAGCCCCCAGCCCCATCGTCTTGGCGGTGGTCATCGTTCCTCCTTGGCGGTGGTGGCAGCGGAGGAAGGCCGGCGTTGCCCTGAGGACGGTCCTCGCGAGGCTGGTCTCTCCAGGGGCCATCACGAGGCTGGCCCTGCCAGCGGTCCTCACGAGGCTGATCGCGCCAGTCCTGGCGGGGGTCGCGGTTGTCCCAGCGTCCACCACCGCGGCCTCCTTCGTGGCCATAGCCACGGTCGTTGCGCTTGGTACGGCGGCCGAAGCGCCCATCACGGATCGCCCTGAGCTCTTGGTAGTCGTTGGTGTTGTGGCTGTGGACGTTATGGAAGACGCAGAACGGGCGGCTGCCCTTGGAGGACTTGGGGTGGTCGCAGCCACGCTTCATCTCAGGTTCAGCTGTGAGCACAGCTGGGCCCTTGCGCTTCATGTCCTTAACCTTGGCTTTCTTGTCTTCAGGATCGACCTCCGAAAGCTCCAGGAGGGAGAGGCGACCTTCCTCTGCCCTCGCGCACTTGGCGGCCATGTTAAACATCTCCAGAGCCAAGCACAAATCCTCGTGCATGGCGAGCTCTTCCTTCATCTTGACATCCCGGACGCCCTCAGAGAATGCCGTAATGATGGCCTCATCCGACACGTTCGGGATCTTGAGGTGAACGTTGGTGAAGCGCTATATGTACTTGTGCAAGGTTTCGCCTGGCTGCTGCTTGATGCATTGCAGGTCGCCTGCCCCAGGAGCGCGGTCGCGAGTGCCCTGGAAGTTGGCGATGAAGCACTCGCGGAGCTCGTCCCAGGAGGAGATCGACCCCACCGGAAGGTTCAGGAGCTAGGAGCGCGCGCCGTCCTTGAGGGCCAAGGGGAACCAGTTTGCCATGACCTTCTCATTGCCGTTCGCCGCCTTGATGCTCAGCTCATAGAGCTGGAGGAACTCGGCGGGGTCAGGGCTGCCGTCGTAGTGCGGAGGCAGATCCGGCTTGAACTTGCCGGGCCAGACGACGCGGCGCAGCTCCAGGGTGAAAGCACGGCACCCTGCGGCATTCACAGGGGCCATCCGCGGGGGAGGAGCCTGATCTCGATGCCCATGCGCCGCCGCCTCTGGCGGTACATGGTCTTGACGTGGCAGTGCTGGAAGCGCACGCGCTTCCCCTTGGGGCCATTACACCACCTGGCACCTTTCTTCATCGCGCACCGGCGCTCTGCGCGGCGGGTCGCGCTGGGGAGCTTCACGTCTCGGCTCCAGGCCCAAGCCATGCAGAGGAGGGGGAGGAGGCGCACCATGAGCCACATCGCCCGCCAGGGACAGCGGAGGGCAAAGCGAACGAGACGGTGCAGGGGCCTCGCCAACGACACTGATGAGTTCAGCGATGAGGGCAAGCCAGCCGTCGTAGAGGTCGTTGACCGGACGATAGCGCAGAAGCTCGCGCGCCATGAGCAGCGCAGACTGTGCGTTCGCCGGCCCACGACAGCCATGAGAAGACGACGCCGTGGCTGGAGTGGGTGATGGAGTCACGGTGCGGCCGTCGTGCTGCACGGACGGTGGCAGCGACGAGTCCTGCTGCTCGTGGGCAGCGGGGTCGGTGGCGGCGTTAGGCACCAGGGAGGCAGAGTGGTGAGGGACGCCATTACCCGCGGGTGCCATCTGGGCGACACGAGCAACCCGGCGCTCGGCACGAACACGGCGAGCGTCTGCCATAGGGACAGCAGAACAGCGGCGAAGCGGACGGTGGTAGAGAAGCTTTGACACGCCCCTACCTGGCGCGCCAAATGTCGGATTCAGGGCTCCGCAGACCCAAAGGAAGGTTCGAACTCTGGGGCATATACAAAGAACTCAACTTATCCAGCCAACCAAACGCATTGCCCTACAGCCTAGCTTGATGAACAAGGAAGAAGAAGGACACGGCAGTTTACCCAGGTTCGGGCCACCTTGCGGTGTAATACCCTACTCCTTCTTTGTGGTGGATTTGCCTCACGAGGGGCTGAGGATGAACTAGTACAAGGGAAGAACAACCTCACGAGGTCTGCTCTAGTGTGGGCGTACTGGTGAGGTGTCTCTGGATCGGATTCCTTCTATGGTGGTGGCCAGTTTATACTTATAGTGGCCTTGGTCCTCTTCCCCAAAACGAAGGCGGGAAGGGATCCCACAGTGGCCAATTTTGAAGGGGGACAATTAGTACATCTTATCCTGACAAAAGGTGGTCTTCGCCTGCAAAGCCCCTGGTTGTGACGCTGCGGTGGGCTCGGCGATGACATCCGTCCTGCCGTCCTGGCGGTCTTGGTCTCATTGCACGGGAATGTAAACCTTTGGCTGATTCCTCGGGACCCCACGCCTGCGCTTGCCTCCTTAGCACCAAAGAGGAAACCTGCTCCTCTACGCCCGCTGGCGCCCGCCTGGCCTTGGTCGTCATGGCTTGCGTCACCTCCACCTCATGAGGTGGGTACCTACATAGAAATCTCCACTCCTCAGGAGCCTGCCTAGGGAGGCCGCTCCCTCCGGAGGTCTTGACGTCGCCCGCCTCACGAGGCTTGGCCCCTCGCGAGGGTCTTGTCTTGAAGGTATTGTTGATGGGCCATACTAGGCCGTCGATGGAGCCACGCTGTGGGCCGCAGGCAGGCAAGTCTGGGTACCCTGGTTCCCAGAACGCCGACAAGTGAATTGGGCATTGTGTGGTTGTACTTCGATTTGAATCCAGACATGTTGATTGATTCATACATGTGTGCGTTTAATTTGCACAAGCTAACCCTCAAATTTGTTTTGTAGTGAGCAGTCAGTTGCCTTGACCATGTCACTTCAAGAAATGGTTGAGTCTAGACATGTCTTGTGTTCTGCGTACGACATGTTCTGTTGGTGAAGAAGCCTTAAGTGAAATGGGCATCCTTTGGTTGTACTTCGATTTGAATCCGGACATGTTGATCGATGCATGTGTGCATTTAATTTACACAAGCCAACCCTCAATTCTTTTTTGTACTGACCAGTTACTTGCATTAACCATGTCACTTCAAGAATAATTCAGTCTAGACATGTCTTTTGTTATGCTTGTACGACATGTTCTTTTGGTGAAGAAGCCTCTAGTGAATTGGGCGTTGTTTTGTCATACTTTGAATTGAATCCGGACAAGTTGATCCATCCATAAATGTGACATTGTGCACGTCAATTGAAATAACGGTGTTCATATGTACATAACTACATATTATAATATAGATTTTATACATTACAAAATTTACACTACTCATAGAAAAACTTATCAAAAGTGAACTAGTGAAAAAAAATTATGGTCCTATGAATTCGAATCCAGGATCATTTGCGGATTGAAAAGTAATTTCAGGAAAAAGCTAATTCAGTACACTTTCCACCATGGGATGGAAGATGGATGGTCGAGCATTTGTCTGCCTACTCGCATTCCTCCATAGTCAAACTCGACTGTGTTCACACAATTCAATTTCCCACTACTCCACACAATGCCACCGCTCTTTAAAACAGCAGTTCTATCTCATTTACCATCGAATCCAAGAAAACCCTCAATTGCTTTATCCGGTGATGATGGTGCGCACGACCCTCCCCCTTCCCCCATATCTCTATGGCCAGCGGCAGGCCTCATAGGCCACCTCCGTCCCCCAACGCCGACCCCGCCAGAACCAACACCCCTCCTTCCTATGAGAAGGCACTAGCGGGTGCTGTGTCAGATCCGCCCCCACACTGACGACGCCTGCTCAGCCACTTGGCTCTCCATCACGGAAGAGAAAATCTATGCCCAGGGAGGTGGAAGACGCCGGAGGTGAACGTGCCGCATAGCAGCATCGCCTCATCGATTCAGTCGAGGTGCCTGCCGAGGAGGTCCTCCGTGGAGCAGAGGAGGCAGGCCGCGACTGCGACCGCCTCTTGGCTCGCTTCAACGAGCTCCGGGCGAGAGCCCGCCACCAAGTGGTCGACATGCAACGTGAGATCAACCGCGTCGCCCCCATATTAGAGGAGCTCCTCCGCATCGTGGCTGCTGCGGAGTTGGAGGCGGCTTACAATATCTCCAATGCGATGGCGCGCACGAAGGAAATCATCTGGGATGCCGAACGCGTGGCCGACAAGGCTATCTTGGAGGCGGGCATCAAGATGTCCGCGGCCACATCGTATTCGGAAGACATGGTCTGCTAGCTATTCACTGAAGGAGACGCCACTAATAAGGAGCACTACACTGATGAGGAGGACGACGACAGCGAGGAGGAGGATGAGGGCAGCCAGGATGAGGAGGGGGGCGGCGACGATGAGGATGGGGGCGGCGAGGACGAGGACAACAGCGACGACGAGGCATAATTTCTAGTAGTTCTATTAGGTTTCTAAGTATTATGCTTGATATTTACGTTCGTACTTTTGCTAATATTGTAATGACATTAGTTACTATGTAGTATATGTTTTATGTAGTTCTCCATGGAATCCACTAAATTTTTGCGCTACCATTCCTTCCATTTCTGGAAGTGACAACCACATCTTGCATGTCATTCAGGTGGTCACCACGACACTGGCATCCAGTTCACGTGGTGACCATGCCATTTTTGCATGCCATTCAGGTCACCACAGCATTGGCATCTAGTTCAGGCGGTGACCGCGCCATTTTTGCATGCTATTCAGGTGGTCACCATGATACGTCTCCAACATATCTATAATTTATCAAGTATTCATGCCATGTTTACAACAATTTTATATGGTTTTGGTATGATTTGGATGGAACTAACCCGGACTGACGTTGTTTTCTGCAGAACTACCGTGGTATTGTTTTTTGTGCAGAAATAAAAGTTCTCCAAATGCAATGAAACTTTTTGAAGATTTTTTTTGGAACAAAAGAGGCACTAGAAGCTTCGTGGGAGGGCCAGAAGAGCCACGAGGTGGGCACAACCCACCAGGGCGTGCCAGAGGGGCCTGGCCCACCCAGGTGGGTTATGCTCACCTCGAGGCCCATCTTCGTGTGAAACCAACGCCAAAAAATCCTATAAATACAGAAACCCCCAGAAATAACCCTAGATCAGAAGTTTCGCCGCCGCAAGCCTCTGTAGCCATGAAAAACCAATCTAGACCCTATTCCGGCACCCTGCCGGAGGGGGAAATCATCACTGGTGGCCATCTTCATCATCCCGGAGGCCACCACGATGAGGAGGGAGTAGTCCACTATCAGTGTCAAAACCGGCAGACCTCGGGGTAGGGGGTCCCGAGCTATGGATCTAGGATCGATGGGGAACAAGGGACAACAAACACAGTGTTTACCCAGGTTCAGGCCCTCTCGAAGAGGTAATACCCTACGTCCTGCTTGATTGTATTGTATGTATGATGTGGTTTACAGAGTAGATCTACCTCGAGATCCGTATGAGCTAAACCCTAAGGCGATGAGGTGATGAATGTAGCTCTAGCCCTAAGACTAAAAACCCTCGGTTCATATAGACACCGGTAGGGTTAGGGTTACCGAAGATAGATTACAATAAGGGTTTAAAGAGATCCTACGCCTTCTTGACTTGGAGGGCACACCACGGCTTCATATATCTCCTATCACTATACGGCTCCACCAGTCCGGCCCATGTACAATGGGCCGTCGCCCCGACGACCCCTTAGTCCATGACTCCCTCAGTAGCCCCTGAACTTGCCTCCAACGCCAAGGCTTGTATCCGGCATCTGCTCACCCGACCAGTATTTGGTTTGCGAGGCGAGTTCTTCAGTATGTTTTACCCATGTTCGGAACCAAGTGATGTCCGGGATCTGAAACGGCAGTTTTACTTAATACCAAAGGCAATAATGAACAAATACCGTTCAAGTGTAAATGGTGTCTTCATCTGACAACTTTTTCTCCTCCAACAAAGAGTCGGTTCCGGCCATAACACCGAGCAGCTACTATTTCTCCAAGCGCGGCTCGAGGCCGACGCCATGTCTGGCACGTCCCCTCGAGGTGGAGATCGTGTCCCGCTTTTTGGGGGATATGGTTAATGATTTCGATTCCCCTCCCCGCACATAACATCATGGGCATATCGGCAAGTGGAGAAGCCAACGGCGTGGAAAAAGGAATCCCAGGCCTGTCAACAGTCTATAAAGGGAGAGCTATCACAGTCATCAACCCACGCCTTCTTCCACCTCCCACTCACGTAGATCCTCAAAGCTCCAGCGCCCTTTCCTCCGCTTCCATAGCGAATCCCTCTTTGCCTCCTTCGACCATGGCTAGATCCGGAGCCAATGGGAAGTGGGAGGCCTCTAGCGTCACCGAGGGGGACATTTTGAAGCTGAAGGAGGCCGGCTATTTGTCGGCCAACATCGCCCATCGGGCCCCCGAAGAGGGCCAGATCATCCCCACGCCCAAGCCGGGTGAAAGGGTCGTGTTCCTCCCCCATTTCTCAGGGGGCTTGGATTTCCTCTGCACCCCTTCGTAAGGGGGTTGATGTTCTTTTACGGGCTAGATTTTCATGATCTAGCCCCCAATTCCCTCCTCCACATCTCGACCTTCATCATCTTCTGTGAAGCGCTCCTTCGAGTTCAGCCGCACTTCGGTTTATGGCTGAAGGTGTTCAACGTCAAGCCCAAGGTGATTGGCAGTAAGCATGCAGACTGTGGAGGGGCCATGATTAGTAAACTGACGTGGGTCTAGTGGCCGGACGGCCACTTTGTCGAAACCGTCCGGATGTGGCAAAAGGAGTGGTTTTACATCACCGAGCCGAGGGAGGCCGCATGGGGAGCGGCCCCCGCATTCAGGTCCGGACCCCCTACCAGATTGGCCTCATGGACCACCAAGAGCCTGGACTGGGGGTGTGTCGCTCACACGAAGGCGTTGCAGAAGTGTGTCGACAGCATAATAGAGACCGGCGCGAAGCTGGTCGACGTGGTCCAGATCATGCTCCACCGCCGGCTCCTCCCTAGCCAGGAGAGGGCCAAGCTTATGTGGGAGCATGAGCCCGAGCATCCGGCCACCGTGCGACACCTCTACGGCACGACTCCTGGCAAAATATGGGGCCAACCATTCCAGCCCCAGAAGGAGTGGCCAGTCGAGGGGAAGGACATCGGTCTCGACGCCATGAACCCCCCAAAGGAGGTGAGCGACACTCTTCTGCGAGGAGCGTCCGGATATTCATACCGCGTTTGGTTCGGCCTGACCTTGTTATGCAGATTTTGCAGGGCTAGCTTGCCAAGGCCAAGAAGATCAGCGGCCCAGCACCATAGCCGGAAGAGCCCCGACCAGAGTAGCTGGAAAAGCTGCTGGTCGTAGTGCCTTATAAGGCGCCCGTCAAGAAGGGCAAGAAAGAAGTACCGGAGGCCAGGGAGGGCCTCCGCCGCAGGGTTCGTCCAGGCAACCGGTCCGGAGATGCTGCGGCCTTATCCGTACAGGATGGGGACGAGGAGGAGAGCGCCTCCTCGCCCTCCAAAAAGAGGGTGGTGTCCGAGGACGTCGTGGAGGTCCAACCTTCTCCGGCCCCGAAGAGACGATGCCGGCCTAAGCTGGTCCTGTCCGACAGCTCAGACTCCGACAAGGAGTCCGAGGCATCCGAGGAGATACCGTAGAAGGGACCCAGGGTCAAGCCCCGCGCCAGCAGGTAAGGCGTTGGTACTTTTAGCTATCCTGTTTTTAGTAATTCGTTTTAGTTGAAGGCTAACCCTTCTGAATTGCAGCCCCCCACATGAACGCCCCACCGAGCAGACTTCGGAGGGGACATCTCCGCATGCCGAACTAGCGAACAGTGGGTCTATGGCGCACTCCGCGCCTCCCCCGATCCCCGAAGAGGTTGAGGAGGTGCGGTCCCGAAGGACTCCTCCTCCTCCGAACACAGAGGGAGAGGCCGATGCCGTAATGGCCGAGGTTAACACCTCGGTCACCGAAGATCAGGAGGGAGCATCCCTCCTGGCTGACGCGGGAAAGGAGTCCGGACCATCCGGACCCCATCCGTCGACCGCTCTCGAGCCCCCAAGGCCTTCGCTGGCCCAGGCTCCTCCTAGCGGGGAAGGGGCCGGGGAGCCAACGTCAGCGCCGAACACCTCTACACGGGCGGCGGCTGGCTAGCCAGACGTGCTGGAAGAGCTGGTGGACAACTCCGCCATCATTAACGGGCACGACACTCTTATGAGTGCGGTTATGTAGGGTGTTCGGTCCATCCAATCCGGAGTGAACAATGTTGTCCAAGGCCTTCTAACAGGCTTTGAGGTAATTCAAGTAATGCTATTTCCTCATAATGCGGTTGTAATTGATAGTTTGGTAGGCCGTATACATAACAGCCCCCGAGACTCTGCAAGGACTTCAAAGAAAACTGGAGAGGATCAAATTCGGTAGGCCGATTAATGATGTCGACATTTCTTTTGCTAATGCAGGCATCTTCCGTGGCTGCGGCTGCTAATGCCGCGGCACTAGAGGAGATGGATCGGAAGCTCAAGCTTTCCGATAAAGGGCTTGACCTTGTCAACAAATGGCTTGACGACGCACAAGGTAAGCCCTGTGAGAAGATGTGTACTTTGCTTGACGCCAAATATTAACGATCCAGACTGTATGCTAATCCTTTATCTTGATGATCCTGCAGTTGCTGCCGCCGAGGTCGAGGGCTTGAAGGAGGCCCTGAAAAAAGCTGAGGCCGAGGCGGCCGCGAAGAAAACGGCCGCTGAGAAGGCAGTGGCCGAGCTTGAGAAGGCCAAGCTTGCGGCCGAGCAGCATGAGGCTCGGGTGACAGAAGTCTAGGTGGAGCTCCAGGATGCCACCAAGAAGCTAGAGGCCCTTGAGAAGGAGCAGGAGGAGCGATCCTTCTGGCTATCCAAGGCGGAGAAGGAGCTCCAGGAGGCAAGGACCGAATCGCGAGGTGTCCGGGAGGAGCTCCGCCAAGTCGGGCAAATTGCAAATGGTAAGAAATACTTACTCTAGAGTGTGTTCGGAGGCAACAGGTTTACCCTGCTGACGCGGGTCTGGCACTCCGCAGGCGTCTTCGCCGAACTTCCGAAGAATGTGGCGGCCGCGGCGAAGCACTACGCCACTTTTGAAGAGGACTCCATGCAGCGTCTCTTCTGGTCATAGTTTCCGGACTCCGAGCGCCCTCCCCTTCTAAGCGATCAAGTAAAGCAGCTGATGGAGATGCATCAGATGTCAGAGCTCGCCATGAAGGACCTTTGTGTTAGTCTGTGGCCGGTCGAGCCCATTCCGGACACCTACTTCGGCCTTCTGCAGAAGCTGTGGGAGGCGCCACTCCAGATTGACACCGTAAAGCGGTCAGCGTGCCTTGAGGGGGCGAGGCTTGCATTTGCGAAGACCATGGTGCATTGGTCGAAGATTAATCCAATGGAGATGGCCACTGGTCCTCCGCCCAAGGGAAAGGAGCATCGCTGCCCTGAGCAATATTTTGCACAGGTAATGACCGGCGCGCGGGTGATAGAGGGCCAGTGTTCAAAAGATGTAATGCTTGAGTGATTGTATTAATTTTGTATCAAGTGGAACTCATGCTTTATAATGCATCTGCCTGACTTGTTTTATATTGTCATGATTTAATTTTGACTCCTGTGGGGCCGTATGTTTAGTCTGAAAGCCCCCAAGTGAATATCACGAGGGGTGTTTTGTCTTCGCACTATTACCCTTAGCCAACGTCTTGGTGCCCGGAGGCGGTAGTGCGTGAGCGAAACCAGGCGATCGGACTATTCAGTTTTACTGCTTTCACTTAGCCTTAGGAGCTTGATGGTGGGGACTAAGGACTAGCCCCCGGTGTATTGTGATGTACTTGGGGCTGAACGCTTACCCTTTCCGATCACGTGGTTTGTGTTAAGACGAACCCTTCGTGTGACACGGTGAAATCGCCAACGATTTTTGGAGTCGAACCTCATCGTCAGATCGCTGATCAGTTCGCGCTTACTATGACGGTCAGATTTTGGCTTTTTCCTCCTGAGGTACTTGACCGGGCAAACCAGAAGTACAATCCCAGGGGTTCTCCCTTTTCCCTCTTAGCCGAACATGCGGAACATAAGAGATAAGCATAGGAGCCGGGCAACCCAACTATTGACCCAAGACATAGTTTGGAACAGATGCATATAATGCAATATCCGAGACGGCGAACACCTAGCGGAAAGCGGTGCCAGACTTGAAGATATTGAGCTGATACATAAATCGAACTCTTGACTAGTTAATATATTTTCATGCCGGGCTGTTCGAAGTGCGAGGGGAGAATCGGAAAGGGAATAGATAAATCGCAGGATGCGGATATCCGAACACTATAAAGGGTATTTTTATTATTTCTCGTAAGCTCGGGACATCTATCACTACAATTCAAACTGCGAAGGCAGTACTTGTGAAAGAAAAAGAAAGTTTACAGAGTCAAGGTTGACGTAGGGCCTTGATGCATGAGTTGAAGCCTTCACTGTGCCCTGCTGCACGTCTGTGCCTTTGCTTCTGATAGGTGGGGGTTGGGACCTTCGATGAGACCTTGATGGGCGAGGACCCTGCCGATGAAGCTTTATGCTTGGGGGTATCCGGAATTGGTCCCTGGGTCGTTCGAAGACGAAATTCCGAAGTTCGGTTTAACCGAACGTGCACTTCGGATTTATTAATGTATGCCTCACGGCTGCACATGGTATTTTGAGTGCGAAGTTGTGCTGATGAGGCACGTGGAGCATGAAGCATGTGGGCGTGCCGTGGGGCGAGTATCCCTACTTGCGGCGAATGCATGCAGGTTCCCATGACGGGGAACGGGTTCGAACCCGTTTACTATTGTCGCCGGGCTTTACGATGGGTCGGCATCTGGGCCTATATGGGCCGGTGTGGTCTTCGGCCGCTAGGGCCGTAGTGTGCTCTTCGGTTCGAAGTGAGCGTTCTGTGTTGCCGTTGATAGTTATGACGCCCGAGGGACCATGCATCTTCAACTTGAGGTACGCATAATGCGGAATGGCAATGAATTTGGCGAACGCTGTTCGGCCGAGGAGGGCGTGATAGCCACTTTGAAAAGGTGCAATATCGAAGATCAAGTCCTCGCTTCGAAAGTAATCCAGAGATCCGAACACTACTTCAAGAGACACGGTGCCCGTGCAGCGGGCCTCCACTCCCAGAATGACCCCCTTAAAGGTGGTGTTACTCGGTTTAATCCTTGATGGATCGATCCCCATTTTCCTCACTGTATCTTCATATATCAGATTGAGGCTGCTACCTCCGTCCATTAGGACTCTAGTGAGGTGGAATCCATCGATGATGGGGTCTAGCACTAGGGCTGCGGACCCTCCATGGCGTATGCTGGTGGGATGGTCCCTGCGATCGAACGTGATCGGGCAAGCTGACCATGGATTGAACTTCGGCGCTACTGGCTCGACGGAGTATATGTCTCGTAGTGCTTGCTTCCTCTCCTTCTTCGGTATATGGGTTGCGTAAATCATGTTTACCGTCTTGACCTCGGAAGGGAAGGGTTTCTGGCCTCCACTATTCGGCCTCCAGGGCTCATCATCGTCCTCACTTCGTGGGCTTTTGCCCGAGTCTTCGGCTATGAGTTTGCCGGCCTGTTTGATCACCCAACAATTTCGATTGGACTGGTTGGCGGGCTTCTCTGATGTGCCGTGGATCTGACAAGGCCTGTCTAGAATTGTGTCTAGTCTGGATGGGTCGTGCTACTTCTTGAGCTTGCGTTGGTTTTTCCCTTGAAGAGGAAAGGGTGATGCAGCATAGTAGAGATAAGTATTTCCCTCAGTTAAGAACCAAGGTATCAATCCAGTAGGAGAAACGTGCAAGTCCCCAATAGATGCACCTACACAAACAATCAAACACTTGCACCCAACGCGATAAAGGGTTGTCAATCCCTCTACGGTCACTTGCAAAGGTGAGATCTGATAGAGATAGAAAATACTAAATAAAAGATAAAATATTTTTGGGTTTTCTGGTTTATAGATCTGAAATTAAAAGATTGTAAAATAGTAGATCGAAAACAAATATGATGGAAAATAGACCCGGGGGCCATAGGTTTCACTAGAGGCTTCTCTCTTGAAGGCAAATAATACGGTGGGTGAACAAATTACTGTCGAGCAATTGATAGAAAAGCGCAAAGTTATGACGATATCCAAGGCAATGATTATGCATATAGGCATCATGTCCGTGTCAAGTAGACCGACTCCTGCCTGCATCTACTACTATTACTCCACACATCGTCCACTATCCAGCATGCATCTAGAGTATTAAGTTCATAAAGAATGGAGTAACGCCTTAAGTAAGATGACATGATGTAGAGGAATAAACTCAAGCAATATGATGAAAACCCATCTTTTTATCCTCGATGGCAACAATTCAATACGTGTCTCGCTACCCCTACTTTGTCACTGGGTGAAATCACACAACATTGAACCCAAAGCTAAGCACCTCTCCCATTGCAAGAAAAACCAATCTAGTTGGCCAAACCAAACCGATAATTCGAAGAGAAATACAAATATATGAAATCACGCATATAAGAATTCAGAGAAGACTCAAATAATATTCATAGACAAGCTGATCATAAATCCACAATTCATCGGATCTCGACAAACACACCGCAAAACAATATTACATCGGATAGATCTCCAAGAACATCGAGGAGAACATGGTACTGAGAATCAAAGAGAGAGAAGAAGCCATCTAGCTACTAGCTATGGACCCGTAGGTCTGTGGTAAACTACTCACGCTTCATCAGAAGGGCAATAGGGTTGATGTAGATGCCCTCCATGATCGAATCTCCCTCCGGTAGGATGCCGAAAAAGGCCCCAAGATGGGATCTCACGGGAACAGAAGGTTGCGGGGGCGGAAAAGTATTTTTGTGGCTCCCCCTGAGGGTTCTAGAATATATGTGAATATATAGGACGAAGAGCTAGGTCAGGGGACTCCCGAGGGGGCCACAAGGCAGGGGGCGCGCCCTCCACCCTTGCCGCTGCCTCGTGGGTCTTCTGGCTTGGACTCCAAGTCCTCTGGGTGTCATCTGGTCCAAGAAAAATCATTGTAAAGTTTTATTCCGTTTGGACTCTGTTTGGTATTCCTTTTCTGCGAAACTCAAAAACAAGGAACAAACAGAAACTGGCACTGGGCTCTAGGTTAATAAGTTAGTCCCAAAAATAATATAAAATAGCATAATAATGCATATAAAACATCCAAAATAGATAATATAATAGCATGGAACAATCAAAAATTATAGATACGTTGGAGACGTATCAAGCATCCCCAAGCTTAATTCGTGCTCGTCCTTGAGTAGGTAAATGATAAAAACAAAAATTTTGATGTGGAATGCTACCTAACATATTTATCCATGTAATTTTCTTCATTGTGGCATGAATGTTCAGATCCATAAGATTCAAAACAAAAGTTTAATATTGACATAAGAACAATAATACTTCAAGCACACTAATAAAGCAATCATGTCTTCTCAAAATAACATGGCCAAAGAAAGTTATCCCTACAAAATCATATAGTTTGGCTATGCTCCATCTTCATCACACAAAGTATTAAATCATGCACAACCCCGATGACAAGCCAAGCAATTGTTTCATACTTTTGATGTTCTCAAACTTTTTCAACTTTCACGCAATATATGAGCGTGAGCCATGGATATAGCACTATAGGTGGAATAGAATATGGTGGTTGTGGAGAAGACAAAAAGAAGGAGATAGTCTCACATCAACTAGGCGTATCAACGGGCTATGGAGATGCCCATCATTAGATATCAATGTGAGTGAGTAGGGATTGCCATGCAACTGATGCACTAGAGCTATAAGTCTATGAAAGCACAAAAAGAAACTAAGTGGGTGTGCATCCAACTCGCTTGCTCACGAAGACTTAGGGCAATTTGAGGAAGCCCATCATTGGAATATACAAGCCAAGTTCTATAATGAAAAATTCCCACTAGTATATGAAAGTGACAACATAGGAGACTCTCTATCATGAAGATCATGGTGCTACTTTGAAGCATAAGTGTGGAAAAAGGATAGTAACATTGTCCCTTCTCTCTTTTCTCTCATTTTTTTTGGTGGGCTTCTTTGGCCTAATTTTTTTTGTGGGCTTCTTTGGCCTCTTTTATTTTTTATAAAGTCTGGAGACTCATCCCAACTTGTGAGGGAATCATAGCTTCCATCATCCTTTCCTCACATGGGACAATGCTCTAATAATGATGATCATCACACTTTTATTTACTTACAACTCAAGAATTACAACTCGATACTTAGAACAAAATATGACTCCATATGAATGCCTCCGGCGGTGTACCGGGATGTGCAATAACCTAGCGTAGCAAATGACATAAAAAAATGGACAAGCCATGTAAACATCATGCTAGCTATCTTACGATCATGCAAAGCAATATGACAACGATGGAGCATGTTATAATAAAACGGAATGGTGGAAGTTGCATGGCAATATATCTCGGAATGGCTATGGAAATGCCATAATAGGTAGGTATGGTGGCTGTTTTGAGGAAGGTATATGGTGGGTGTAAGGCACCGGCGAAAGTTGCACGGTACTAGAGAGGCTAGCAATGGTGGAAGGGTGAGAGTGCGTATAATCCATGGACTCAACATTAGTCATAAAGAACTCACATACTTATGGCAAAAATCTATTAGTCATTGAAACAAAGTACTACATGCATGCTCCTAGGGGAATAGATTGGTAGGAAAAGACCATCGCTCGTCCCCGACCGCCACTCATAAGGAAGACAATCAATAAATAAATCATACTCTGACTTCATCACATAACAGTTCACCATACGTGCATGCTACGGGAATCACAAACTTTAACACAAGTATTTATTCCAATCCACGATTACTCACTAGCATGACTCTAATATCACCATCTTTATATCTCAAAACAATCATAAGGAATCAAACTTCACATAGTATTCAATGCACTTTATATGAAAGTTTTTATTATATCCCTCTTGGATGCCCATCATATTAGGACCAAATTCATAACCTAAGCAAATTACCATGCTGTTTAAAGACTCTCAAAATAATATAAGTGAAGCATGAGAGTTCAACAATTTTTATAAAATAAAGCCACCGCCGTGCTCTAAAAAGATATAAGTGAAGCACTAGAGCAAACTGCCTAGCTCAAAAGATATAAGTGAAGCACATAGAGTATTCTAATAAATTCACGATTAAAGCGTGTCCCTCTCAAAAAGTTGTGTGCAGCAAGGATGATTGTGTCAAACTAAAAAGCAAAGACTCATATCATACAAGACGCTCCAAGCAAAACACATATCATGTGGTGAATAAAAATATAGCCTCAAGTAAATTTACCGATAGACGAAGACGAAAGAGGGGATGCCTTCCGGGGCATCCCCAAGCTTAGGATCTTGGTTGTCCTTGAATATTACCTTGGGGTGCCTTGGGCATCCCCAAGCTTAGGCTCTTGCCACTCCTTATTCCATAGTCCATCAAATCTTTACCCAAAACTTGAAAACTTCACAACACAAAACTCAACAGAAAACTCATGAGATCCGTTAGTATAAGAAAATAAATCACCACTTTTTGTACTGTTATGAACTCATTCTTTATTTATATTGGTGTAATATCTACTGTATTCCAACTTTTCCATGGTTCATACCCCCCGATACTACCAATAGATTCATCAAAATAAGCAAACAACACATAGAAAACAGAATCTGTCAAAAACATAACAGTCTGCGAAGATCTGAATTGTTCTAATACTTCTGTAACTCCAAAACATCTGAACAATTAGGAAAACAGATTAAATTTGTATATCAATCTTTTGTAAAAAATTCAGGGTTTTTCCACGCTCTAGTGAATTTAAACAATTCTGCGACTGGACGCAAAAGTTTCAGTTTTTCAGCAAGATCAAATCAACTATCACTGTAAGCCATCCCAAAGGTCTTACTTGGCATAAACACTAATTAAAACATAAAAACACATCTAACCAGAGTCTAGATGAAAAATTTATTGAAAAACAGAACCAAAAAAGAAAGAACAAAAATAAAATTGGGTTGCCTCCCTACAAGCGCTATTGTTTAACGCCCTTAGCTAGGCATAAAAACATAGATCTACGTATTGTCATCTTTGGTATGCAATCCATAGGTAGCTCTCATAATAGATTCATATGGCAACTTAATTTTCTTTATAGGAAAGTGTTCCATGCCCTTCCTTAATGGAAATTTAAATCTAATGTTTCCTTCTTTCATATCAATAATTGCACCAATCGTTCTAAGGAAAGGTCTACCAAGAATAATAGGACATGTAGGATTGCAATCTATATCAAGAACAATGAAATCTACGGGCACATAATTCCTATTTGCAACAATAAGAACATCATTAATTCTTCCCATAGGTTTCTTAATAGTGGAATCCGCAAGATGCAAATTTAAAGAACAATCATCAAATTCACAGAAACCTAACACATCACATAAAGTTTTTGGAATCATGGAAACGCTAGCACCCAAATCACAGAAAGCATGGCACTCATAATCTTTAATCCTAATCTTAATAGTAGATTCCCACTCATCATAAAGTTTTCTAGGAATAGAAACTTCCAATTCAAGCTTTTCTTCAAAAGATTTCATCATAGCATCAACGATATGTTTAGTAAAAGTTTTATTTTGATTATAAGCATGAGGAGAATTCAACATGGATTGCAACAAGGAAATACAATCTATCAAAGAACAATTATCATAATTAAATTCCTTGAAATCCAAAAGAGTGGGTTCATCGCTACTTAAAGTTTTGACCTCTCCAATCCCACTTTTATCAATTTTTGCATCAAGATCTATAAACTCCAAATTATTGCGACGCCTTTTAACTAAAGTTGACTCATCTCCAGTCCCATCTTTATCAAGATTTATATTAGAAAACAAAGATTCAATAGGAGTCACATCAATCACTTTAATATCTTCATCATTATTTTCACAAAAACTAGAAGAACACGCTTTTACAAACCAATCTCGCTTAGCACGCATTTTAGCGGTTCTTTCTTTGCACTCATCAATGAAATTCTCATAGCTTTCAGAGATTCATTAATATCATGCTTGGGTGGAATAGATCTAATTTTCAAAGAATCAATCTCAAGAGAAATTCTATCCACGTTCCTAGCCAAATCATCAATCTTAAGCAATTTTTCTTCAACCAAAGCATTGAAAATCTTTTGAGAATTAATAAATTCTTTAATATTGTTCTCAAGATCAAAGGGTATCTTATTATAATTTCCATTGGAATTGTTGTAGGAATTACCATAATTATTAGAGGAATTACTAGGAAACGGCCTAGGATTAAAATTACCTCTATACGCGTTATTGCCACAATTGTTCCTACCAACAAAATTCACATCCATAGATTCATTATTATTCTCAATCAAAGTAGACAAAGGCATATCATTAGGATCAATAGGAGCACTCTTGCTAGCAAACAATTTCATAACTTCATGCATCTTTCCACTCAAAACATTAATCTCTTCAATCGCATGCACTTTTTTACTAGTAGAAGATCTTTCGGTATGCCATTGAGAATAATTAACCATAATATTATCTAGGAGTTTAGTAGCTTCTCCTAAAGTAATTTCCATAAAAGTACCTCCCGCGTCAGAATCTAAAAGATTTCTAGAAGCAAATATCAATCCGGCATAAAAAAACTGTATGATCATCCACAAATTTAAACCATGAGTAGGGCAATTTCGTATCATCAATTTCACCCTCTCCCAAGATTGTGCAACATGTTCATGATCAAGTTGCTTAAAATTCATAATGTCGTTCCTAAGGGAGATGATCTTAGCGGGAGGAAAATACTTGGAAATAAAAGCATCTTTACACTTGTTCCATGAATCAATACTATTTTTAGGCAAAGATGAAAACCAAGTTTTAGCACGATCTCGTAGTGAGAACGGAAATAGCTTCAATTTAATAATATCATTATCCACATCTTTCTTCTTTTTCATATCACACAACACAATGAAATTATTTAGATGGGATGCGGCATCTTCACTAGGAAGGCCGAAAAATTGATCTTTCATAACAAGATTCAGCAAAGCGGCATTAATTTCATAAGATTCTGCACTAGTGGCAGGAGCAATCGGAGTACTAATAAAATCATTATTATTAGTATTGGAAAAGTCAGACAACTTGGTATTCTCTTGAGTCATTATGACAAAGCAAGCAATCTAACACACGAGCAACGAAAAAGCAAACGAAAAGACGAACGGAAGAAGGACGAATAAAAAGGCAAATCTTTTTTTATTTTTCTGAAAACGTTTTAGAAGTGGGGGAGAGGAAAACGAGAGGCAAATGGCAAATAATGTAATGCAAGAGATGAGAGTTTATGATGGGTACTTGGTAGGCTTGACGTAGATCTCCCCGGCAACGGCGCCAGAAATTCTTCCTGCTACTTCTTGAGCTTGCGTTGGTTTTTCCCTTGATGAGGAAAGGGTGATGCAGCACAGTAGAGATAAGTATTTCCCTCAGTTAAGAACCAAGGTATCGATCCAGTAGGAGAAATGCGCAAGTCCCCAATAGATGCACCTACACAAACAATCAAACACTTGCACCCAACGCGATAAAGGGGTTGTCAATCCCTCTACAGTCACTTGCAAAGGTGAGATCTGATAGAGATAGAAAAGACTAAATAAAAGATAATTTTTTTTTGGGTTTTCTGGTTTATAGATCTGAAAATAAAAGATTGCAAAATAGTAGATCGGAAACAAATATGATGGAAAATAGACCCGGGGGCCATAGGTTTCACTAGAGGCTTCTCTCTTGAAGGCAAATAATACGGTGGGTGAACAAATTACTATCGAGCAATTGATAGAAAAGTGCAAAGTTATGACGATATCCCAGGCAATGATTATGCATATAGGCATCACGTCTGTGTCAAGTAGATCGACTCCTGCCTCCATCTACTACTATTACTCCACACATCGACCGCTATCCAACATGCATCTAGAGTATTAAGTTCATAAAGAACGGAGTAACGCCTTAAGTAAGATGACATGATGTAGAGGAATAAACTCAAGCAATATGATGAAAACCCCATCTTTTTATACTCGATGGCAACAATTCAATACGTGTCTCGCTACCCCTACTTTGTCACTGGGTGAAATCACGCAAGATTGAACCCAAAGCTAAGCACCTCTCCCATTGCAAGAAAAACCAATCTAGTTGGCCAAACCAAACCGATAATTCAAAGAGAAATACAAAGATATCAAATCATGCATATAAGAATTCAGAGAAGACTCAAATAATATTCATAGATAAGCTGATCATAAATCCACAATTCATCGGATCTCGACAAACACACCGCAAAAGAATATTACATCGGATAGATCTCCAAGAACATCGAGGAGAACATAGTATTGATAATCAAAGAGAGAGAAGAAGCCATCTAGCTACTAGCTATGGACCCGTAGGTCTGTGGTAAACTACTCATGCGTCATCAAAAGAGTAATAGGGTTGATGTAGATGCCCTCCATGATGGAATCCTCCTCCGGCAGGATGCCGAAAAAGGCCCCAAGATGGGATCTCACGGGAACAGAAGGTTGCGGCGGTGAAAAAGTATTTTTGTGGCTCCCCATGAGGGTTCTGGAATATATGTGAATATATAGGACGAAGAGCTAGGTCAGGGGACTCCGAGGGGGCCACAAGGCAGGGGGCGCCCCCCCTAGGGTGCGCCCTCCACCCTTGCCGCCGCCTCGTGGGTCTTCTGGCTTGGACTCCAAGTCCTCTTGGTGTCTTCTGGTCCAAGAAAAATCATCATAAAGTTTTATTCTGTTTGGACTCCGTTTGGTATTCCTTTTCTCCGAAACTCAAAAACAAGGAAAAACAGAAACTGGCACTGGGCTCTAGGTTAATAAGTTAGTCCCAAAAATAATATAAAATAGCATAATAATGCATATAAAACATCCAAAATAGATAATATAAAAGCATGGAACAATCAAAAATTATAGATACATTGGAGACGTATCAGGCCCTCATTGTTGCCTTTAGGGGCTTTCTTTCAGGGTTCGGACTTCTGGTTTCGGAATCCGGCATTTACTGCCGTATCCTCGCCCTCGCCGTTATTGTGGCGACATTTATTCTTGCTCTGTCAAGGCTTTCCATTTCCGTCCCAAACCTCGGAGGTACCGGGTGTGTCTCGGTTGGTGTTTTTGCGAGCAAGCCAACTGTCTTCGCCTGCGCAAAAGCGGGTCATGAGGGAAGTAAGGGCTGCCATAGTTCTTGATTTGTCCTGGCCGAGCTGCCATACGAGCCATTCGTCCTTGACACTATGCTTGAAGGCAGCCAAGGCTTCGGCATCCGGATAGTCAACGATCTGGTTTTTCTTGGTCAGGAATCGGTTCCAAAATTGTCGGGCAGACTCTCCGGGTTGCTGTGTGATGCGATTTAGGTCATCAGCATCCGGAGGCCGGACATTGGTGCCCTGAAAGTTTGCTCAGAAAGCATCCTCGAGCTCTTCCCAGTAGCCTATAGAGTCTTCGGGAAGGTTGTTCAACCAGTGTCGAGCTGGACCTTTAAGCTTTAGCGGCAAATATTTGATGACGTGGAAGTCATCTCCTCGCGCCATGTGAATGTGGAGGAGGAAATCCTCTATCCATACGGCTGGATCTGTGGTTCCGTCGTATGATTCGATGTTCACAGGCTTGAAGCCTTCCGGGAATTGGTGTTGCATCACCCTCTCTGTGAAGCACAGGGGGTGTGCGGCGCCCCGAACTCGGGCTACATCACGTCGGAGGTCTTTGGCCCTCTGAACCTGCTGCTGCTCCCGGAATCTATCGTTTCGATTTAGCCGATCGTAGTATCGTTCCCGGTAAGCAGGCGGGTCTTCTCTGGGTCCGTAGATGGACCTGGTATGGCCTCCTCGAGCGTCTAAGTCATGGCGGAGGTTGTACTCATAAGTGGGCTGCACTTGGTCCTTGTCGTGACGGCGAGGTGGGGTGGCTGGGTGTTCGGCCTCGTTAGCTTCCCTGTCCCGCCCTCTAGGGGGGCGGTCCAGCTGTTCGGCGTTTGTATATGTCGGGCGTGTTGGCTCTACGGCCTCGTCGTCGAACTGGGGTAATAGCCTTCGCTTGGGATAACTCTTGGTTGGCTGTTCGCAGCCATACCCCTCTTCGGCAGCTAGGACTTTAGTCCATCGGTCATTGAGGGTGTCCTATTCGGCTTTGATTTTGCGTTTTTGTTTCTTTAGGCTGCGGGCGGTGGCTAAAAGCCTCCGCTTGAACCGTTCTTGCTTCAGAGGGTCTTCGGGGATGATGAAGTTGTCCTCCCCAAGACTGACCTCCTCTTTAGAGAGTGGGAGGTAGTTGCTATCCTCGGAGTCGTCGGGGTTTTCTAAATTGAGCGGGTCCTCCTGCCCCGCGGGGTCATCCTGATGATGTTCGATGGCTGCGTCTCTGGCGAGGTCATCCGTAATATTTACGGTGCCGTTCTCCGCAGAGTCCGTGTTGCTTGCATGGCTTCGACGTGGCTTTGATCGACGGCGTTGTTTCCGGCGTTTGGGCAGCTCGTCTCTGGGCTTGCCCCTGTCCTGATTTGGAGTGTCGTCGCCATCCTTGGGGGTGTCTACCATGTAAATGTCGTAGGTGGATGTGGCCGACCAGCGGCCGGTGACGGGGGGGGCAACATTGGCATTGGCCGTGGCTCTGTCCTCCTCATCCATGTATTCGGTATTTTCCGAATTTTAGTCTAGCATATCGGTTAAATCGTCGATAGTGGCTACCAAGTGGGTAGTGGGTGGGACGCAAAATTCCCTGTGGTACGCCTTGAAGGGTTGATGATTGAAGGCGGAGGAAAGGTCCTCCTGGATGGTCATATTCTGAATTCGGTCCAGCGCCTCGTTTATCATCGCGAGGGTCGCCGGACTCGAGGGTTCCGGGCCAAATTCTGGTATATAGGAGTGGGGGCGGTCAATGCCCTGGCCGGTCCTTGGTTTCCGCTGGCCGTGCTGAGCTCGGGATGCGGAGCCGGAACCTTGAAGGGGTCCATGTTGGGAATCGTTGCATGGAAAACAAAAAAAATTCTACGCACACGCAGTGATCTATCCATGGAGATGCATAGCAACGAGAGGGGGAGAGTGTGTCTACGTACCCTCGTAGACCGTAAGCGGAAGCGTTTCACAACGCGGCTGATGTAGTCGAACTTTCTTTGCACTCCAACCGATCTAGTACCGAACGTACGACACCTCCGTGTTCTGCACACGTTCAGCTTGGTGACGTCCTCCGCCTTCTTGATCCAGCAGGATGGCGAGGTAGTAGATGAGTTTCGATAGCACGACGGCGTGGTGACGGTGATGGTGAAGTGATCTCCGCAGGGCTTCGCCTAAGCACTACGAAAATATGACCGAGGGAGTAAATGGTGGACGGGGGCGCCGCACACGGCTAGGCAATTGTCTGTTGTGTGCTAGGCGCCCCCTCCCACATATATATAGGTGGGAGGGAGGGAGGAGCAGCCAAAGGAGGCACCCAAGTAGGAGGAATCCTACTTGGGGTCCCTCCCAAGCCGCGCCCCCCCTTTCCTTATTTGGAGTGCGGGGAAAGGCAGGGGATGGTGGCGCCCCCCCCCCCTTTCCTTTCTCCCATGAGATGGAAAGGCAGGAGGGGCTAGCCCTCCCCCTTTTCCTTCCCTTGGGCTGGACAAACAAGGGAGGAGGAACACCAGCCCCCTTGTGGGCTGGTCTGTCCCCTCCTTTGGCCCATAAGGCCCATAACTTGCCGGGGGGTGCCCGGAACCCCTTCCAGTGACCCGTTTCCTTCCTGGTACATCCCGAAACACTTCTGGTGTCCAAATACCATCGTATTATATATCAATCTTTACCTATCGACCATTTCGAGACTCCTCATCATGTCCGTGATCTCATCCGGGACTTCGAACAACATTCTGTCACCAAAATATATAACTCATATAACACTATATCGTCAACAAACGTTAAGCGTGCGGACCCTACGGGTTCGAGAACTATTTAGACATGACCGAGACACCTCTCCGGTCAATAACCAATAGCAGAACCTAGATGCCCATATTTTCTCCTACATATTCTACGGAGATCTTTATCGATCGAACCGTTATGACAACATACATAATTCCCTTTCTCCATCGGTATGTTACTTGCCCGAGATTTGATCGTCGATATCTTCATACTAGTTCAATCACATTACCGGAAAGTCTCTTTACTCGTTCCATAATACATCACCTCGTGACTAACTCCTTAGTCATTTTCTTGCAAGCTTATGATGTGTATTACCGAGAGGGCCCAGAGATACCTATCTGAAACTCGGAGTGACAAATCCTAATCTTGATCTATGCCAACTCAACAAACACCTTCGGAGATACCTGTAGAGCATCTTTATGATCACCCAGTTATGTTGTGATGTTTGATAGCACACAAGGTATTCCTCCGGTATCCGGGAGTTGCATAATCTCATAGTCGAAGGAATATGTATTTGACATGAAGAAAGCAATAGCAATAAACTGAACGATCATTATGCTAAGCTAACGGGTGGGTCTTGTCCGTCACATCATTCTCCTAATGATGTGATCCCATTATCAAGTGATAACACATGTATATGGTTAGGAAACCTTAACCATCTTTGATCAACGAGCTAGTCTAGTAGAGGCATACTAGGGACACGGTATTTGTTTATGTATTCACACATGTATTTAAGTTTCCGATCAATACAATTCTAGCATGAATAATAAACCTTTATCATGATTTAGGAAATATAATAATAACCATTTTATTATTGCCTCTAGGGCATATTTCCATCAGTCTCCCACTTGCACTAGAGTCATTAATCTAGTTCACATCGCCTTGTGATTAACACCCATAGTTCACATCGCCATGTGACCAACACCCAAAGAGTTTACTAGAGTCAATAATATAGTTCACATCGCCATGTGATTAACACCCATAGTTCACATCGCCATGTGACCAACACCCAAAGAGTTTACTAGAGTCAATAATCTAGTTCACATCGCCATGTGATTAACAACCAAAGAGTACTAAGGTGTGATCATGTTTTGCTTGTGAGAGAAGTTTAGTCAACGGGTCTGTCATATTCAGATCCGTATGTATTTTGCAAATTTCTATGTCTACAATGCTCTGCATGGAGCTACTTTAGCTAATTGCTCCCACTTTCAAAATGTATCCAGATTGAGACTCATAGTCATCTGAATCGGTGTCAAAGCTTGCATCGACGTAACCCTTTACGACGAACTCTTTATCACCTCCATAACCGAGAAATATTTCCTTAGTCCTCTAAGGATAATTTTGACCGCTGTCCAGTGATCTACTCCTGGATCCCTATTGTACCCCCTTGCCAAACTCATGGCAAGGTACACAATAGGTCTGGTACACAGCATGGCATACTTTATAGAACCTATGGCTGAGGCATAGGGACTGACTTTCATTCTCTATCTATCTTATGCCGTGGTCGGGCTTTGAGTCTTACTCAACTTCACACCTTACAATACAGGCAAGAACTCCTTCTTTAACTGATCCATTTTGAACTCCTTCAAAATCTTGTCAAGGTATGTACTCATTGAAAAATCTTATCAAGCGTCTTGATCTATCTCTATAGATCTTGATGCCTAATATGTAAGCAGCTTCACCGAGGTCTTTCATTGAAAAATTCTTATTCAAGTATCCTTTTATGCTATCCAGAAATTCTATATCATTTCCAATCAGCAATATGTCATCCACATATAATATCAGAAATGCTACAGAGCTCCCACTCACTTTCTTGTAAATACAGGCTTCACCATAAGTCCGTATAAAACCATATGCTTTGATCACCTCATCAAAGCGTATATTCCAACTCCGAGATGCTTGCACCAGTCCATAGATGGATCGCTGGAGCTTGCACACTTTGTTAGCACTTTTAGGATCGACAAAACCTTCTGGTTGCATCATATACAATTCTTCTTTAAGAAATCCATTAAGGAATGCAGTTTTGACATCCATTTGCCAGATTTCATAGTTATAAAATGCGGCAATTGCTAACATGATTCGAACTGACTTAATCATCGCTACGGGTGAGAAGCTCTCATCGTAGACAACCCCTTGAACTTGTCGAAAACCTTTTGCGACAAGTCGAGCTTTGTAGATAGTGATATTATCATCAGCGTCTGTCTTCCTCTTGAAAATCCATTTATTCTCAATGGCTTGCCGATCATTGGGCAAATCCACCAAAGTCCACACTTTGTTCTTATACATGGATCCTATCTCATATTTCATGGCCTCAAGCCATTTATCGGAATCTGGGCTCATCATAGCTTCTTCATAGTTCGTAGGTTCGCCATGGTCTAATAACATGACTTCCAGGATAGGATCACTGTACCACTCTGGTGCGGAACGTGCTCCGTTCGACCTACGAAGTCCGGTAGTAACTTGATCCGAAGTTTTATGATCATCATCATTAGCATCCTCTCTAGTTGGTGTAGGCATCACGGGAACGGTTTTCTGTGATGTGCTACTCTCCAATTCGAGAGAAGGTACAATTACCTCATCAAGTTCTACTTTCCTCCCACTCACTTCTTTCGAGAGAAACTCCTTCTCTAGAAAGGACTCATTCTTAGCAACAAAGATCTTGCCTTCGTATCTGTGGTAAAGGTGTACCCAATTGTTTCCTTAGGGTATCCTGTGCAGACGCACTTCTTCGATTTAGGTTCGAGCTTATCAGGCTGAAGCCTTTTGACATAAGCGTCGCATCCCCAAACTTTAAGAAATGACAGCTTAGGTTTCTTGCCAAACCACAGTTCATACGGTGTCGTCTCAACGGATTTAGTCGGTGCCCTATTTAACGTGAATGCAATTGTCTCTAATGCATAACCCCAAAACGATAGTGGTAAATCGGTAAGAGACATCATAGAACGCACCATATCTAATAAAGTATGGTTACGACGTTCGAACACACCATTATGTTGTGGTGTTCCAGGTGGCGTGAGTTGTGAAACTATTCCACATTGTTTTAAATGAAGGCCAAACTCGTAACTCAAATATTCGCCTCCGCGATCAGATCATAGAAAATTTATTTTCTTGTTACAATGATTCTCCACTTCACTCTGAAATTCTTTGAACTTTTCAAATATTTCAGACTTGTGTTTCATTAAGTAGATATACCCATATCTGCTCAAATCATCTCTGAAGGTCAGAAAATAACGATACCCGCCGCGTGCATCAACACTCATCGGGCCGCATACATCGATATGTATTATTTCCAGTAGGTCATTTAGCTCGCTCCATTGTTCCGGAGAACAGAGTTTTAGTCATCTTGTCCATGAGGCATGGTTCGCAAGTATCAAATGATTCATAATCAATTGATTCCAAAAGTCCATCCGCATGGAGTTTCTTCATGCGCTTTACACCAATATGATCTAAACAGCAATGCCACAAGTATGTTACACTATCATTATCAACTTTGCATCTTTTGGCATCAATATTATGAATATGTGTATCACTACGATCGAGATTCAACAAACCATTCACATTGGGTGTATGACCATAGATGGTTTTATTCATGTAAACAGAACAACAATTATTCTCTGACTTAAATGAATAACCGTATTGCAATAAATATGATCAAATCATATTCATGCTCAACGCAAACACCAAATAACATTTATTTAGGTTTAATACTAATCCCGAAGGTAGAGAGAGTGTGCGATGGTGATCGTATCAACCTTGGAATCACTTCCAACACACATCGTCACCTCGCCCTTAACTAGTCTCTGTTTATTCTGCAACTCCTGTTTCAAGTTACTAATCTTAGCAATTGAACCAGTATAAAATACCCAGAGGCTACTAGGAATACTAGTAAGGTACACATCAATAACATGTATATAAAATATACCTTTGTTCACTTTGCCATCCTTCTTATCTGCCAAGTATTTGGGGCAGTTCCGCTTCTAGTGACCATTCCCTTTGCAGTAGAAGCACTCAGTTTCAGGCTTAGGTTCAGCTTTGGGCTTCTTCACGGGAGTGGCAACTTGCTTGCCATTCTTCTCGAAGTTCCCTTTCTTTCCCTTGCCCTTTTCTTGAAACTAGTGGTCTGTTTAACCATCAACACTTGATGCTCTTTCTTGATTTCTACCTTCGCCGATTTCAGCATCGCGAAGAGCTCGGGAATCATCTTCATCATCCCGTGCACATTATAGTTCATCACAAAGTTCCAGTACCTTGGTGATAGCGACTAGAGAACTCTGTTAATCACTATCTTATCTAGAAGATTAACTCCCACTTGATTCAAGCGATTGTAGTACCCAGACATTCTGAGCACATGCTCATTGGCTGAGCTATTCTCTTCCATCTTGTAGGCAAAGTACTTGTCAAAGGTCTCATACCTCTCGACGCGGGCATGAGTCTGAAATACCAATTTCAGCTCTTGGAACATCTCATATGCTCCATGGCATTCAAAATGTTTTTGAAGTCCCAATTCTAAGCCGTAAAGCATGGCGCACTAAACTATCAAGTAGTCATCATATCGAGCTTGCCAAATGTTCATAACGTCTGCATCTGCTCCTGCAACATGTTTGTCACCTAGCGGTGCATCAAGGACATAATTCTTCTGTGCAGCAATGAGGATAATCCTCAGATCACGGACCCAGTCCGCATCATTGCTACTGTCATCTTTCAACTTAGTTTTCTCTAGGAACATATCAAAAATAGGGGAGCTACATCGCGAGCTATTGATCTACAACATAGATTTGCAAATACTATCAGGACTAAGTTCATGATAAATTAAGTTCAATTAATCAAATTACTAAAGACTCCCACTTAAATAGACATCCCTCAAGTCATCTAAGTGATACGTGATCCAAATCAACTAACCCATGTCCGATCATCACGTAAGATGGGGTAGTCATCAATGGTGAACATCTCTATGTTGATCATATCTACTATATGACTCATGTTCGACCTTTCGGTCTCTAGTGTTCCGAGACCATATGTCTGTACATGCTAGGCTCATCAAGTTTAACCCAAGTATTCTGCATGTGTAAAACTGTCTTACACCCGTTGTATGTGAACGTAGAGTCTATCACACCCGATCATCACATGGTGTCTCAAAACGATGAACTGTAGCAATGGTGCATACTCAGGGAGAACACTTTTATCTTGAAATTAAGTGAAGGGATCATCTTATAATGCTACCGCCGTCCTAAGCAAAATAAGATGCATAAAAGATAAACATCACATGCAATCAAAATATGTGACATGATATGGCCATCATCTTGTGCTTTTGATCTCCATCTCCAAAGCATCGTCATGATCTCCATCGTCACCGGCTTGACACCTTGATCTCCATCGTAGCGTCATTGCGTCGAGGTCGTCACGCCAACTATTTCTTCTACAACTATCGCTAACGCATAGTGATAAAGTAAAGCAATTACATGGCGCTTGCACTTCATACAATAAAGAGACA
Organism: Thinopyrum elongatum; assembly: GCA_011799875.1. NCBI lineage: Eukaryota > Viridiplantae > Streptophyta > Magnoliopsida > Poales > Poaceae > Thinopyrum > Thinopyrum elongatum. The sequence goes on from CM022299.1 coordinate 439,607,978, forward strand.
ACCCTAAGGCTCCTGCCGGTTGTCGATATTACAAAACGTGATCATCTCATACATCAACATATATCACATCATATCTTGACCATATCACATCACAACATGCCCTACAAAATCAAGTTAGACGTCCTCTACTTTGTTGTTGCAAGTTTTACGTGGCTGCTACGGGCTTCTAGCAAGAACCGTTCTTACCTACGCAAAAAACCACAACGGTGTTTCATCAAGTTTGTTGTTTTAACCTTCTTCAAAGACCGGCCATAGTCAAATTCGATTCAACTAAAGTAGGAGAAACAGACACCCGCCAGCCACCTTTATGCAAAACTAGTTGCATGTCTGTCGGTGGAACCGGTCTCATGTGCGTGGACATGTAAGGTTGGTCCGGGCCGTTTCATCCCACAATACCGCTGAATCAAAATAAGACGTTGGTGGTAAGCAGTATGACTATCACCGCCCACAACTCTTTGTGTTCTACTCGTGCATATCATCTATGCATAGACCTGGCTCATGATTCCACTATTGGGAATCGTTGCAAGGAAAACAAAAAAAAATCTACGCACACACAGTGATCTATCCATGGAGATGCATAGCAACGAGAGGGGGAGAGTGTGTCTACGTACCCTCATAGACCATAAGCGGAAGAATTTCACAATGCGGTTGATGTAGTCGAACTTTCTTCGCGCTCCAACCGATCTAGTACCGAACGTACGGCACCTCCGCGTTCTGCACACGTTCAGCTCGGTGACGTCCTCCGCCTTCTTGATCCAGCAAGACGGTGAGGTAGTAGATGAGTTCTGACAGCACGACATCGTGGTAACGGTGATGGTGAAGTGATCTTCGCAGGTCTTCGCCTAAGCTCTACGAAAATATGACCGAGGGAGTAAATGGTGGACGGGGGCGCCGCACACGGCTAAGAAATTGTCTGTTGTGTGCTAGGCGCCCCCCTCCCACATATATATAGGTGGGAGGGAGGGAGTAGCAGCCAAAGGAGGCGCCCAAGTAGGAGGAATCCTACTTGGGGTCCCTCCCAAGCCGCGCCCCCTCTTTCCTTATTTGGAGTGCGGGGAAAGGCAGGGGAGGGTGCCCCCCCCCCCCTTTCCTTTCTCCCATGAGAGGGAAAGGCAGGAGGGGATAGCCTTCCCCCTTTTCCTTCCCTTGGGCTGGCCAAACAAGGGATGAGGCGCACCAGCCCCCTTGTGGGCTGGTCTTTCCCCTCCTTTAGCCCATAAGGCCCATAACTTGCCGGGGGGTGCCCGGAACCCCTTCTGGTGACAAGATTCCTTCCCGGTACATCCCGAAACACTTCCGGTGTCCAAATACCATTGTCCTATATATCAATCTTACCTCTCGACCATTTCAAGACTCCTTGTCATGTCCGTGATCTCATCCGGGACTCCGAACAACATTCGGTCACCAAAACATATAACTCATATAACACTATATCGTCAACAAACGTTAAGCGTGCGGACCCTACGGGTTCGAGAACTATGTAGACATGACCGAGACACCTCTCCGGTCAATAATCAATAGCGGAACCTGGATGCCCATATTGGCTCCGACATATTCTATGAAGATCTTTATCGGTCGAACCGTTATGACAACATACGTAATTCCCTTTGTCCATCGGTATGTTACTTGCCCAAGATTTGATCGTCGATATCTTCATACCTAGTTCAATCTCGTTACCGGCAAGTCTCTTTACTCGTTCCGTAATACATCATCCTGTAACTAAATCATTAGTCACTTTGCTTGCAAGGCTTATTATGATGTGTATTACCGAGAGCGCCCAGAGATACCTCTCCGATACTCGGAATGACAAACTTGTATGACATTCATACATGAGCTGGATATTCCAGTCTTCTTTCTTTCTGCCATTATACTTCTAACAGTTTAACTTTTAGTATTTCTCCTACTCTCAAAAGAAGCACCCAACTTAAGAGTGGCGTTAGCCCCGGACTTCCTAGGCGTGAAAGTTTCACTAACACCCTTCGGACACTTCCTTTCTCTTTAAGTTGTTGTTTTATTCACCTTTCATCATATGACAGGCGTTCTTCTGGATCCCTCTCTTATCAGTCTAATGCATAGTAAACTCTTTTACTAATAGTTTGCAAACAAACATTGCTTTGGATATCTCATATCTTTTAGCCTTTGTCTGTCTCTGAAAATGATTTTTAGATTCCATGAATATCACATAACTATCCAAACTTTCGAAGTTCGGGTCTCATGGAAGCAAACATATTGCACTTGACTGAAACGGAATTCTAGCTTTTGGATCGAAGGACGAGAGTCACATGATCCATAGCATAAGCGAGAGAATACCGAAAGTATGCGATAGGACAAAGTCCTTCTCGGCACTCTTGAGGACAATCCTCACATTACGTTACCAACCGTAAAGTTTTAACCAGATATTTAACAGCTATTCATTTTTAATAGGGAAGGTGGAAACGCGAGCCATTATTCTACAACTATTATGCATATAACACTTAGACAGTGTCCACAATTAATTGCACTGAGAATTAAACAAGTTAATTCAACAGTGCGCTCCCACTCAAATCAATATCTCTCATAATTGATTGTGAGTGATACAAGACCCGCATTTCCATTCAACGCCATTGAACGAGATGAACACTGATGGCGCGAACTTCAATCGGTAGGCAAACTTGCCGATCACATCTCTATGTGACTCTTGTTCATCTTTCGATGGGCGTGTTCTGAGCTCAGGGAGATCCTTCCAGAACATCAAGACAACCAAGTGATCTTGCTGCGAGGTCTCAACTCACCCGCCTCACACATCCCTAATCGTTCGTACCCAGGGAGATCCTGTGATACCCCGAAAAGTTAGGTGCCGTGACGGTGCTACACTTGGGAGAACACTAACTACTTGATATTTTTGTGAGAGATCACCCTAATAAAAAGCGACTACCGCGCAATCAAGAAGGGTGCATCATAAGGGATAAACATCTCAAGCAATTCATAAAAGCATGATATGGTATAGCCCTTTCTGACGGAGAAGTCTTGTATTTCTTCGTCTTCGGCATTCACGTCGATGTTCTCCTTAGCGAAGATTGCCACCACCTTGTTGATGCACCAGATAATATTGCTATCTCTATAGCTAATAAAATAATGCATTACAACAAGGTTGACACGCAGGTCATTAAAGTGCAATCATATGGCTCCAGCCATCATGCCGAATCATGACACGCAGGTCATGTTAATAAATTTACATTATATAGTCATCTCATACATAATCAAATTATTATGAGCACTGCTATACCACATCACATGCACATGCAAACCCTCCTGCAAAACCAAGTTAGACGCCTCTAATTGGTTCAAGCAAAAACTTGTTTTACGTGGCTTCTAAGGTTTCGAAACAAACCGAAGCTACCAACGTCCATCATCAAGTATGATAATTCAAGTCACTAGATTAACAATGCGGGGTGTATGAAGCACGAGATAATAAAATCTTGAACCCCATACTAAACTTCGTCATACGCATGACCCCCGTGCAGATCATATCTGCATTGCCCTTTTGTCTGCGAAATTTCATCTTTCTTTTTAACTACGGTGGAATTCAATGAACTGTTAGCACTTCGTTGATCAATCAGGATCGTGGATTGCCAGAACATTGAAACTCCACCATGCTGTTATCAAGATCAGAAATATGCAAATTCCAGGGAAGCAACAAGAACATCGGGTAACAGATTTCATCTGCTACCCGCACAAATAATTTTCAGTAATAGAACTCATCTACTACCTAATTATATTGTGCAACACCCATACATCACTATGTATTCTAGATCGCAACCTGCATCTACGCATAGCATGGCTCTTGATGCCACTGTAGGGTAACGCAGCAGAAAACAAAAAATTTCCGACCTACGCACCAGCCCAGGACCACTATGGAGACTGCATATAAGGTTTGATCATTTTCGTTACCGACTCGTAGCGCAGCGGAAGTAGAGTCGATGACGATCGGCGGTGCAGATCCCCGCAGCTAGGATTTACAACCTCCCAACCGCGAGGATGTATCCCCTCGCCTTCCCTTCAGACAGCCCTCCGGGAGGCGGTCGAACAGTCCACCGGACGGTGTCGCGGACAGCCCTTCGGGAGGACCTTCAAAACTCTAACGGTCACTCGGACAGCCCTTCGGGAGGACTCACAGAACTCGGACCGTCACTTGGACAGCCCTTCGGGAGGCACTCTCGAACAGCCCCTCGGGCACTAAGATCGAAACTACGACCTCTCTACAGAGTTGCACACATACGGTGTCATCTATCCGGCAGGGCTTCGCCGTCCAGAACTAGTTCCCACCGGAACCCAGACAGCCTTTCGGCTCTACGAAACTCTTTTCGTGGGAGGGAGAGAGAAGCCAGATCATTGCATGGCATTTGTATGTGAGAAGGGATGAAGGATTGAGCAGCCCCCTCTCCTCCTTATATAGGAAAACCAAGGGGTAGGATGGGCATTCAAGAAATACCAAAATACCCATGAAGGAAACTCTTTCCAAGGGCATAAGAGAGAAACCAAAGGACATGTGGAGCTCCAAGGAGGAGCTCCACATGTGGCCGGCCACCCCCTAGGGGTCCCCCCCCCCCCCAAGGGGGCTCTCATCCATCCACATCACCTTCTAGAAGCCTTTAGCAAAAAGCCCTAAAAGGTGGCTTTCCAAAAAATTCCAAAAAGCACTTTCACTATTCACGACGACATTTTTCAGCGTCCGTTCGAACTGAAAATATTTATGTGGGCTTAGAACATTTCTAGTACCCACTAAAATAATTTTCAACGTGTTTTGGAACAATTCCAGTTTAGTGATTTCATCTGCGAAAAGCATCTGAAGCGGTTCCGGCAGCCCCGGAACATTTCCGGTTTTTTCTTCCAGAAAATTCCCAGAAGTTTCCAGAATGATTCTGGCATCCTCCAAGAATTATCAGGCATGTGCCGAAACCATTTTGACTTAATGGTATCCCCTGAAACAACTTTTCAGTTTCACCGGAACTCATCCGGTGACCTCTCTTTGCGGAACTTTTCCGCTGTCCGAAACTTTTCGGTGTCCGAAACTTTTTCGGTGATTTTCTCTCAGACTCCCTGTCTAGTATTCAGCAGATAGATGACCCTTAAGCGTGTGACCCTATAGGTTCGGTGAAGTATAGACATGACACGGAACCCCTTTCGATCAATGATCAACATCGGAGCCATGGACACCCATATTGACCCCCATACCCACACGAATGAATATTCGAGTGAACCTCCAGTTGCCGTGTGCTATTCCTGTTGCTTCGCGATATGTTACAAATACCCGAGGCGGCATTCCCGTGGATCAACAACTTGTCCACTATGCTAGTTACCTCGTTACCGGTATTGTTCTCTTTTCTCGTTACCGTGTTCCGGCATCCCCGTGATCAAATCACAAAGTGTCTGGCCAGACGATGATGGATACCTAAACACCGAGAGGGCCCAGAAATATCTCTCCATCGTCGGAGGAGCAAATCCCAATCTTGAGCTATCAAGTTACTTGACATACTTTCCCATGAACCCGTAAGCCGCCGTAATAGCCATCCAGTTACGGATGACGTTTAACAAACCCCAAAGTTCATGAATCAAGCATGAAGAAACTCGATACTCTCATGGTCTGAGGAATTATGCAAACGTTAACCATCTCTGTGTTATTAACCATTAACTTGTGACGAAAGAATCTCATAGCATAACATCAATTTGGGTCGATTCAACACAAATGTTCTACTAACAATTGTGCCCTCAAAATTGCCGGCATAGTCATGCCCATGATCAGGAAAACAGGATCATCATGCAATACTTGAGCCAGTCATAGAGGCTTGACTAGGAATACATTTTACCGTTTATTATCCCACACGTGCACATGAGTTTCCCTCCAAGCCTCGTTTTATTTGTAGACTCGAGAATCATTGCAGTTATAGCATGGAACATAAACCTAATTATGAACAGGGAGATAATCAATAACATTTATTATTGCCTCTAGGGCATATCTCCTACACTATACAATTTACCATTGTATTTGGTGTGTTGGGGACACAAGAGACTTTTTATTATTTCGTTGCAGGGTTGTTTGAGAGAGACCAACTTCATCCTACGCCTCCCATGGATTGATAAACCTTAGGTCATCCACTTGAGGGAAATTTGCTACTGTCCTACAAAACTCTGCGCTTGGAGGCCCAACACGTGTCTACAAGAACAAGTTGTGTAGTAGATATCAAGCTCTTTTCTGGCACTGTTGCCGTGGAGGTGAGTGCATGAAGGTATATCATTAGATCTTGCAACTGAATCTTTTTGTTTCTTGTTTTATCACTAGTTTGGTTTATAAAAGAAAACTACAAAAAAATGGAATTGAGGTGGCCTCATATTATTTGTCTTTATCATGTCTTTCTTGAAAATGATGGAAAGGAAAATGATGCTCAATTGATAGAAGAAGAATTCAATAAAATGTTTGGCATAAAATCTTTGTATGATGAGCATGATTGCAATGTTGCTATTATGAATTCTTTGAATATCCATGATGCTAATGATATGCAAAGCCACAAGCTTGGGGATGCTATATTTGATGAAGATAATATTTTTAGTTCCCCAATTTTTGAAGATAAAATTTATTATGATGACAGCATGCCTCCTATTTATGAAGATTATAATGATGAAAGTGGATTTGGAGAGGTCATGACATTATTTACTGATGAATCCACTATTTTGGAAGAGGTTTCAATGGACTATGATAACAAAGTTGCTATCTATGATGATTATGGTGATGACATGTATGCTATATGAATAATGATAACCATGAAACTTGTCATCATGATTTTAATTTCCAATCACATGATAGCTATTTTTTTGAGTTTGCTCCCACTACTATTCATGAGAATAAATTTGCATATGTGGAGAGTAATAAAAATTCTATGCTTGTGGATCATGGAAAAAATGCTTTATGTGATAGATATATTGTTGAATTTATTCATGATGCTACTGAAAATTATTATGAGAGAGGAACTTATGCTTTTACATATCTCAATAATATCAAGTTTCCTCTCTATGTGTTGAAAATCTTGAAGTTTTGCTTGTTTTGCCTTCCTATGCTAGTTGATTCTTGCTCTCATAAATTATTTGCTCACAAAATCCCTATGCATAGGAAGTGAGTTAGGCATAAATGTGCTAGTCATATGCTTCATGATGCTCTCTTTGTGTTTCAATTCTTATCTTTTATGTGAGCATCATTCAAATCATCATGCCTAGCTAAAAAGGCATTAAAGAAAAGCGCTTGTTGGGAGACAACCCAATATTTACCCCTACTGTTTTTGTGTGTTCACATGATTATGCTACTGTAGTAATCATATTTTATATCTTTTGTTTCAATAAAGTGCCAAGTAAAGCCTTTGGGATAGTGTGGATGATAGTTGACTTGATTCTGTGCAAAAACAGAAACTTTTGTGCACAGTAACAGAATTGTTTAAATTCACTGGACGTCAAAAAACTCTGGATTTTTTAAAGTTTTTGGGTATACAAATTTTCTATGTTGTCCTAATTTTTCAGAATTTTTGGTGTTACATAAGTATGACTAAAATTCAGATCTTTACGTACTCTTCTGTTTTTGACAGATTCTGTTTTCAATGCACAGTTTGCTTGTCTTATGGTTTCTATGGCTTATATTGATTAATAAAAAAAATTAAATTGTAGAGTACAATAGTAATTGTGTGAGTACAATTATGAATCTTGTCTTTGATAGTTCCCAAGTGAATGATTTGTTTTATCATACTAACCCATCTCACGAAGTTCCGTTAAGTTTTGTGTGATTGAAGTTTTTAAGTTTTGGGTGAGATCTCGATATGAGGAGAATAAGGAGTGACAAGACCCTAATCTTGGGGATTCCCAAGGCACCCCAAGGTAATATTCAAGGAATATCCAAGCAACTAAGCTTGGGGATGCCCCGGAAGGCATCCCCTCTTTCGTCTTCAACATTATCGGTAACCTCACTTGGAGCTATATTTTCATTCGTCACATGATATGTGTTTTGCTTGGAGCGTCATTTTATTCTGTTAGTATTTGCTTTCTGTTATTTATATAATGTTTTTCATATTTTTATTTCAATAAAAGTGTCAAGTATAGCCTTTGCCATGCTTATTTTGCAAGTCTATATATTGCTGTTTGAAAACAGAAAGTTGCATGCTAGTGCGTGAATTCTTCAGAAAAGTCATACTGTGATAAAATTTTGCATTTTTTTTCACAATAAGCTATGATAAATTTTATACAGTATAGTAAATTTTAAGAATTTTTGGATTTAGGGAAGTATGAGGATAATTGCATTCTTTACAGACTGTTCTGTTTAGACAGATTGCTGTTATGTTTGCATTGTTTGCATATGTTTGCTTGTTTAATGATTCTATTTGAGGATAGGACTATTAAATATGCAGAGGCATTTAGTATGCAATGCTAAATAATAATTTTAGTGATTTGATACAGTAGAGAATGATAAGGTTTTTGCATTGATTTATACTAACTTATCTCACGAGTTCTTGTTGACTTTTGTGTGGATGAAGTTTTTAAGATTTAGGGGAACCGTGATATAAAAGGAATTAAGGAGACACAAAAGCTAAAGCTTGGGGATTCCCAAGGCATCCCAAGATAATATTCCAAGAAGTCTCAAGCATCTAAGCTTTGGTATGCCCCGGTAGGCATCCCACCTTTCTTCATCAACAATTATCGATTAGCCTCGGTTGAGGCTAAGTTTTTGCTTCTTCACATGATGTGTGCTATTTTTGGAATGTCATTTTATTTTGTTTTGCTTGTTGTTTTAATAAAATACTTAGATCTAAAAGTTTTTAAATTTGAGAGAGTCCTCAAATAGCTACCCATTTACTTAACTACTCGCTTGAACTTCACTTATATCTTTTTGGAGTAGCTTGTCATTTACTCTTGTGCTTCACTTATATCCTATGAGTAAATTGCTGAATGAATTGAATATCATAAAGTTGAAATTATATGTGCTTCACATGCTTGTTTTATGCCTAGTAGTAGCTTCACATTGGGTTTAGAAAGTGAAATCTATTGAAGCTTGACAATCACAATATTGGTCATACAAGCAATTCATGAATGATTAGTATAAGGAAGAGAACTTTCAACTACAAATATATTATCTTGGACATCTTTTATGATTGTGAATACTCATTAATTATTTTCAAACTTGAGCAAATTAGTTGAAGTTGGACAAGGAAGACAACGTAATGAGTTATGGTTGTGTATATTTGCATAGAAGTTATATTATTATGGACACTCCAACATGTGGTGTTTGCCTAGGAAATTTTGCTAGCCAAAAATTTGTACTAAGTAGGGATACTACTTGTGCATCCAAAAAACCCTTAAACCCAGTTTCTTGCCATGAGTGTACACCATACCTACCTATGGATTGAATAAGATCCTTCAAATAAGTTGTCATCGGTGCATAAAGCAATAAAAATTGCTCCTAAATATGTTTGATCTTTTATTGTAAGGGAAAATTGAGCATTGTACGAACTTGTGATGGCAAAGTAATAAAAGTGACGGACTGCATAATAAAGGTTGCTATCATAAGGGGCAATATAATTGACGTTCCTTTGCATTAAGAGTTTGGGCATCCAAAAATAAAAAGCGCATGACAACCTCTAGGCATATATGGCCAGTCAAATATATTTGATCATGATTTATTATTGTTGACAATTATCTCTATGATAAATGAGTTGGGAGGTGAAACATTAAGCCCCTATCTTTCTCTATGTTTGATGGATGCCATTTGTTCTAATAATATGCTTTGAGTACAAGCAATCATAGAAGACTATATGATGATTGAGTATGTGGAGCTCTTACTTAGACTTTGTTGAATAAGTTGAATTGCAATTGCTTGGTGACTGAGAACATAGGTTGTTAAGTTTCAAGAGAATTCATTGTTTGAACCATAACATCTGAATTGGTTGCTACTTTAACATGAGAAGTTTTATGAGAAAGAGTTGTTGTTATGATGCTAGGAAAAGTGATTGAAATTATCATTGATCAAACTTATGCACTATGCTAGCATTCACACTTCATAAATTATTTCTTTTATCATTTACCTACTCGAGGACGAGTAGGAATTAAGCTTGGGGATGCTGATACATCTCCAACGTATCTATAATTTATGAAGTATTCATGTCATGTTTACAACAATTTTATATGGTTTTGGTATGATTTGGATGGAACTAACCCGGACTGACGATGTTTTCAGCAGAACTACCGTGGTGTTGTTTTTTGTGCAGAAATAAAAGTTCTCCAAATGCAACGAAACTTTTTGATGAGTTTTTTTTGGAACAAAAGAGGAAGTAGAAGCTTCATGGGAGGGCCAAAAGAGCCACGAGGTGGGCACAACCCACCAGGGCGCGCCAGAGGGGCCTGGCTCGCCCAGGTGGGTAGTGCTCACCTCGAGGCCCATCTTCGCGTGAAACCAACGCCAAAAAATCCTATAAATACAGAAACCCCCAGAAATAACCCTAGATCAGAAGTTCCGCTGCCGCAAGCCTCTGTAGCCACGAAAAACCAATCTAGACCCTGTTTCGGCACCGTGCCGGAGGGGGAAATCATCACCGGTGGCCATCTTCATCATCCCGGTGGCCACCATGATGAGGAGGGAGTAGTCCACCCTCGAGGCTGAGGGTTTATACCAGTAGCTATGTGTTTAATCTCTCTCTCTCTCGTGTTCTTGAGATTTCATGATCTTGATGTATCGCGGGCTTTGTTAGTATAGTCGGATCATATGGTGTTTTCCCCTCTCTATCTTGTTGAGAATTGAGTTTTCCCTTTGAGATTTCGTTTTTATTGGATTGAATACTTTTATGGATTTGAGAGCACTTGATCTATGTCTTGGCACTCAACTCACGGATTCCCGAGGTGACATTGGGGTAATCTATGCATAGGGGTTGATGCATGTTTTCGTCCTTGTTTCTCCGGTAGAAATCTTGGGGCACTCTTTGAGGTTCTTTGTGTTGGATTGAGTATTATGAATCTGAAATTGTTTGATGCATATCGCATAATCAACTCACGGATACTCGCGATGACATTGGAGTATCTAGGTGACATTAGAGCTGGTTGATGTGTATCATATGGTGTTATTTTAGTACGAACTATTGGTTAGATCGATCGGAAAGAATATCTTGGTGTTATTTTAGTACGAACTCTAGGATAGATTGATCGGAAAAAATAGCTTTGTGGTGGTTTCGTACCCTACAAACAATTTCTTCTTATGTTCTCCGCTAGATAGGAACTTTGGAGTGATTCTTCATCGCGCGTTGAGGGATGGTTATATGATCCAATTATATTAGCATTGTTAACAGATTGCACTAGCGAAAGTACGGACCCTAGGCCTCATTTTCAAGCATTGCAATACCGTTTGTGCTCACTTTTGTTACTTGCTACCTTGCTGTTTTTTATTGTTCCTATCACAAAAATCAATATCTACTATCATTACTACACTTGTATCACCATCTCTTCGCTGAACTAGTGCACCTATACAATTTACCATTGTATTTGGTGTGTTGGGGACACAAGAGACTTTTTATTATTTGGTTGCAGGGTTGTTTGAGAGAGACCATCTTCATCCTACGCCTCCCACAGATTGATAAACCTTAGGTCATCCACTTGAGGGAAATTTTCTACTATCCTACAAAACTCTGCGCTTGGAGGCCCAACATGAGTCTTCAAGAACAAGTTGTATAGTAGACATCACACCACGACACTGGCATCTAGTTCAGGCGATGACCACGCCATTTTTGCATGCCATTCAGGTGGTCACCATGAATCTGGGATCCAATTTAAGGTTGCGACCACGCACCGGCATGTAACTCAGGTGGTCAACATGGGAATGGCATCCAATTTGAGACAGTGACCACGCCATTGGCATCCAACTAAGGTGGTCACCACGACAATGGTATCTGATTTGAAGCAGTGATCATGGCCATGTGATGGCACCCTAGACTAATAGTAGCACACGACTATGAATGGAGGACATGCCATAAACCTCGTTAAAGTGTTAATATTAGTTTATGATCCAACTGGTTAGGTGCAACTCCGTAAGTGCATCAGGTCCTTGGTTCAACTCTAGGACGTCAAATTTTTTATGCTATTGATTTCTTTTTCTTTTTTTTATGTCGTTGTCAAGTGGCCCCACACACAGAGACATATAGTCACACTCAACGACGGCGCCACTCTTCTTCCACACTAAGCCATCTTTGCTCCCAATTCCAATCCCCAAATCCCCCCTCTCATCATCAACTACCATGCGGGACGACCGCCCCCTTCACCGCCTGTCATCTCTAGAGAAGATCGCCTTCGCCTACTGTTGTTGCCGCCGTTGTCGACCACCTCAACGGCATCGAGAAACCCTAGGCAGGCCGACTCGTGGACACAAAATGCAGGTAAATCCTTCTTCACTATCTTCGATTACGGACTAAATCAAGTGCGAATGTTGTCTGTGTACTGAATTGATTGTTTGTATTTGTAGTGCCCCGAAGTATCTGGACACCAGGGGTTTTGCTACTTCTTGAGCTTGCGTTGATTTTTCCCTTGAATAGGAAAGGGTGATGCAGCAAAGTAGAGATAAGTATTTCCCTCAGTTAAGAACCAAGGTATCAATCCAGTAGGAGGCACAAGCAAGTCTCCAATATATGCACCTACACAAACTAACAAATACTTGCACACAACATGAAAAAGGGGTTGTAAATCCCCTCACGGTCATGAACAAGAGTGAGATCTAATAGAGATAGGTATAAAAGATAAATAAAAGAGCAAACTAAAGTAAATATAAATAAATTGCAGCAAGGTATTTTTGGGTTTTTTTGGTTTATAGATCTGAAAATATATGATGGAAAATAGACCCGGGGGCCATAGGTTTCACTAAAGGCTTCTCTCTTGAAAGAAACATACGGTGGTGATGTCTACTACGCAACCTTCTTCTTGTAGACTAGTGTGGAGCCTCCAAGCGCAGAGTTTTGTAGGACAGTAGCAATTTTCCCGCAAGTGGATGACCTAAGGTTTATCAATCTGTGGGAGGCGTAGGATGAAGATGGTCTCTCTCAAACAACCCTGCAACCAAATAACAAAGAGTCTCCTGTGTCCCCAACACACCCAATACAATGGTAAATTGTATATGTGCACTAGTTCGGCGAAGAGATGATGATACAAGTGTAATACGGATGGTAGATATAGGTTTTTATAATCTGAAAATATAAAAACAGCAAGGTAACTAGTAACAAAAGTGAGCAAAAACGGTATTGCAATGCTTGAAAACAAGGCCTAGGGTTCATACTTTCACTAGTGCAAAGTCTCTCAACAATCAAAACATATTTGATCATATAACAATCCCTCAACGTGCAACAAAGAATCACTCCAAAGTTCCTATCGGAGAACGTAGGACGAAAACGTGCATCAACCCATATGCATAGATTACCCCAATGTCACCTCGGGAATCCGCGAGTTGAGTGCCAAAACATACATCAAGTGAATCAATAGAACATCCCATTGTCACCACGGATGTCCCATCGCAAGACATACATCAAGTGTTCTCAAATCCAATACTCGATCCAACATAACGAAACCTCAAAGAGCAAGACTCAATTCATCACAAGAAGGTAAAGAGGGAAGAACACCATAAGATCCAAATATATTAACAAAGCTCATGGTAAATCAAGATCATGCCAAATCAAGAACACGAGAGAGAGAGAGAGAGATAAAACACATAGCTACTGGTACATACCCTTAGCCCAGAGGGTGAACTACTCCCTCCTCGTCATGGAGACCGCCGGGATGGTGAAGATGGCCTCCGGTGATGGTTTCCCCCTCCGGCAGGGTGCCGGAATGGGCTCCCGATTGGTTTTTTGTGGCTACAGAGGCTTGCGGCGGCGGAACTTCCGATCTAGGGTTCTTTTCAGAGGTTTGGGTATTTATAACAATTTTTTGCGTTGGAAACAAGTCAGGGGGTGCCCGAGGAGCCCACATGCCCTCAGGGCGTGCCCCCTAGGCTTGTGAACTCCTCAGTTACCTCCTGGCCCAGCTCCAGTGCTTCGGGGGTCTCTTTTGGTCCATAAAAATCACCGTAAATTTTCAGCTCGTTTGGACTCCGTTTGATATTCCTTTTCTATAAAACTCAAAAACAGGGAAAAAACAGAAACTGGTACTGGGCTCTAAGTTAATAGGTTAGTCCCACAAATAATATAAAATAGCATATCAATGCATATAAAACATCCAAATCAGATAATATAATAGCATGGAACAATAAAAAATTATAGATAAGTTGGAGACGTATCAAGCATCCCCAAGTTTAATTCCTGCTCGTCCTCGAGTAGGTAAATGATAAAAACAGAATTTTTGATGTGGAATGCTACCTAACATATTTATCGATGCAATCTTCTTTATTGTGGCAAGAATATTCAGATCCATAAGATTCAAAACAAAAGTTTATTGACATAAAAACAATAATACTTCAAGCATACTAATAAAGCAATCATGTCTTCTCAAAATAACATGGCAAAAGAAAGTTATCCCTACAAAATCATATAGTCTGGCTATGCTCCATCTTCATCACACAAAGTATTTCATCATGCACAACCCTGATGACAAGCCAAGCAATTGTTTCATACTTTTAATGTTCTCAAGCTTTTTCAACTTTCACGCAATACATGAGCGTGAGCTATGGATATAGCACTATAGGTGGAATAGAATATGGTGGTTGTGGAGAAGACAAAAAGAAGGAGAAAGTCTCACATCAACTAGGCAAATTAATGGGCTATGGAGATGCCCATCAATTGATATCGATGCAAGTGAGTAGGGATTTCCATGCAACGGATGCACTAGAGCTATAAGTGTATGAAAGCTCAAAAAGAAACTAAGTGGGTGTGCATCCAACTTGCTTGCTCATGAAGACCTAGGGCAATTTGAGGAAGCCCATCATTGGAATATAAAATCCAAGTTCTATAATGAAAAATTCTCACTAGTATATGAAAGTGACAAAATAGGAGACTCTCTATCATGAAGATCATGGTGATACTTTGAATCACAAGTGTGGAAAAAAGATAGTAACATTGTCCCTTCTCTCTTTTCTCTCATTTTTTTCTTTTTTTTTGTTTGGGCTTCTTTGGCCTGTTTTATTTTTATAAAGTCCGGAGACTCATCAACTTATGAGGGAATCATAGCTTCCATCATCCTTTCCTCACATGGGACAATGCTCTAATAATGATGATCATCACACTTTTATTTACTTACAACTCAAAAATTACAACTTTATACTAGAACAAGATATAGGGATGAAAACAGACGAAACTAACTGTTGCCACATTTGTTTTCATATATTTTTGCAGAAGTGGAAATGAATACAGAAACCTGAGAAATGAATACGGAAACAAATACTATGGGAAACGGATACGGAGCGAATATAAAGCGGACACGGAAACAGAAGTGGGCGTTGACCGGAACTTAAAAACCCCTTGAATCATAGAGCAACACACACAAAAACAAACAAATTTAATGTATTGTTAACATGGCTATAGGGTCAATCTGTGTACATGTGTGGTAGTAGAAGTTGGGCCTCAAATGATCCATTCTACTCATTGTGTCATTGTGTGTTGTTTGGTGGTTGGGCTATAAAGCAACCATAGGTCTATAGTAAAAAACAGAAATTCCATATTCATGGAAACGGAAAGTTCCGTTTCCACGCCTGTTCACCGGAAAACACCGTTCCATTTTTGTTTCCGTTTCTGGATAAAAAATTCCATTTTCACTTCCGTTTTGCAAATTTCCGTTTTCGTTTTCATATTTTCTCTCCGTTTCCAAATTTCCTCCAGAAAAATGGAAAGTTTCCACTCCATTTTCATCCCTAACAAGATATGACTCTATATGAATGCCTCCGGCGGTATACCGAGATGTGCTATGATCAGGAGTGACATGTATAAAAAATATGAACGGTGGCCTTGCCACAAATACTATGCCAACTACATGATCATGCAAAGCAATATGACAATGATGGTGCGTGTCATAATAAAACAGAATGGTGGAAGTTCCATGGCAATATATCTCGGAATGGCTATGAATATGCCATAATAGGAAGGTATGGTGGCAGTTTTGAGGAAAGGTATATGGTGGGTTTAATGCACCGGCGAAAGTTGCGCGGTACTAGAGAGTCTAGCAATGGTGGAAGGGTGAGAGTGTGTATAATCCATGGACTCAACATTACTCATAAAGAACTCACATACTTATTGCAAAAATTTATTATCCATCAAAGCAAAGTACTACATGCATGCTCCTAGGGGGATAGATTGGTAGGAAAAGACCATCGCTCGTCCCCGACCGCCGCTCATAAGGAAGACAATCAAAAAATAAATCATGCTCCGACTTCATCACATAACGGTTCACCATACGTGCATGCTACGGGAATCACAAACTTTAACACAAGTATTTCTACCAATCCATAATTAATCACTAGCATGACTCTAATATCACCATCTTTATATCTCAAAACAAATGCAAGGAATCAAACTTCTCAGATATTCAATGCTCTTTTATATGAAAGTTTTTATTATATCCCTCTTGGATGCCCATCGTATTAGGACTAAATTCATAACCTAAGCAAATTACCATGCTGTTTATAGACTCTCAAAATAATATAAGTGAAGCATGAGAGTTCATCAATTTCTATAAAATAAAACAACCGCTGTGCTAAAAAAAGATATAAGTGAAGCACTAGAGCAACTACCTAGCTCAAAAGATATAAGTGAAACGCATAGAGTATTCTAATAAATTCACGATTAATGTGTGTCCCTCTCAAAAGGTGTGTAAAGCAAGGATGATTGTGGCAAACTAAAAATCAAAGACTCATATCATACAAGACGCTCCAAGCAAAACACATATCATGTGGTGAATAAAAATATAGCCTCAAGTAAATTTACCGATGGATTGAAGACAAAAGAGGGGATGCCATCCGGGGCATCTCCAAGCTTAGACGCTTGGTTGTCCTTGAATATTACCTTGGGGTTCCTTGGGCATCCCCAAGCTTAGGCTCTTACAGATCCTTATTCCGTTGTCCATCAAATCTTTACCCAAAACTTGAAAACTTCACAACACAAAACTCATAAGATCCGTTAGAATAATAAAATAAATCACCACTTTAGATACTGTTGTAAACTCATTCTAATTTTATATTGGTGTAATATCTACTGTATTCCAACTTCTCCATTGTTCGTACCCCCTGATACTACCCATAGATTCATCAAAATAAGCAAACAACACATAGAAAACAGAATCTGTCAAAAAGAGAACTGTCTGTAGTAATATGGAAATTTCGTATAATATGTAACAACAAAAATTATGAAAAATTAGGACAATTTAGGAGATTTTTATATCAATCTTGTGTAAAAAAAGTCAGATCAAAAGCACATTTCTGTGATTTTCTAAATTTCTTGCAATTAGCGCAAAAGTTTCTATTTTTCAGCAAGATCAAATCAACTATCACCATAGACCATCCCAAAGGTCTTACTTGGCTCAAACACTAATTAATACACCAAAACACAATTACTACAGAGGTAATAATGTGTATTTATAGAATAAAAGAACCAAAAAACACAAAAAAAAATTGGGTTGCCTCCCAACAAGCGCTATTGTTTAACGCCCCTAGCTAGGCATAAAACATAGATCTAGGTATTGTCATCTTTGGTATTTAATTATTTCCTAGTCAAATATTTCAAAACTTTTCTTAACAAGTCTCTTTTTTCTTTCCTTTCCTTCCTAGTAGGTGAACTCAAATCATGAAAAGGACTTTGGTTGGTGATTTTAACATTCATAATTCCATACTTGGGAACATCACCATAAATATCCTCATATAAAATACATATCTCATCTTTAATGGGTTCCCTAGACATTTCCTGCATACACTCATCTTTAAATCCTACATAAATTCCCTTGGTTAACCAATCAAATTTATCATAAGCATCAAGGTAAAGGGCTTGAGCAATTTCTGCATAGGGGACTCTTCTCCTAAGATTGTTACTGTAAGAATGATAATCTCTAGATTCTAGACTACACAATGTTTATTTATCATGGAGAATTTCTTCTATTGGCAGATGCTCAATATTTTTATTATAGAAAACAAAATTTTCCCTAGCTTCTCGTATTATGAAGTCAAATTCTCTCATAAAAATGATAGTTGCAATCTTTTTAGCCTTAGGATGGGGTATATTGGGAAGCTCATAAAATATCTTTTGTAAAGCGGGATGAATGTGCACAAATTTTCTTTCTAGTTTAACGACAAGCATAGCAATAGCTTCCGCATAGCAATTTCTATCCAGAAGAATAGATCCCTTATTAATTGGCATAACTCTTGTAGAATCAAAGAATTCTTGAATAACACTCTTATCAATAATATTACCGTCTCCCACATGAAAAAAAATTCCCTTAAGATTGGAGGGAGTTTCAGTTTCATGATCTAAAGAACAAGATCCAAATTTTTCCTCAAGATTTCTATTAGCAAGATCCTCAAAATTTTCAATGATAACCTCCCCAGATTCAGACATGATGGCAAGAAACCGATCTAACACACAAGCAAATGGAGAGCAAACGAAAAGACGAACGAAAGAAGGGCGAATAAAAAGGCAAATATTTTTGTATTTTTTTGAAAATGTTTTAAAACTGGGGGAGAGGAAAATGAGAGGCAAATGGCAAATAATGTAAGTGCAAGAGATGAGAGTTTATGATGGGTACTTGGTAGGCTTGATGTAGAACCTCCCCGGCAACGGCGCCAGAAATTCTTCCTGCAACTTCTTGAGCTTGCGTTAATTTTTCCCTTGAAGAGGAAAGGGTGATGCAGCAAAGTAGAGATAAGTATTTCCCTCAGCTAAGAACCAAGGTATCAATCCAGTAGGAGGTACAAGCAAGTGTCCAATATATGCACCTGGACAAACTAACAAACACTTGCACACAACGCGAAAAAGGGGTTGTCAATCCCTTCACGGTCATGAACAAGAGTGAGATCTAATAGAGATAGGTATAAAAGATAAATAAAAGAGCAAACTAAAGTAAATATAAATAAATTGTAGCAAGGTATTTTTGGGTTTTTTGGTTTATAGATCTGAAAATATATGATGGAAAATAGACCCGGGGGCCATAGGTTTCACAAGAGGCTTCTCTCTTGAAAGAAAACATACGGTGGGTAAACAAATTACTATTGAGCAATTGATAGAAAAGCGCATAGTTATGACAATATCTAAGGCAATGATCATGAATATAGGCATCATGTCCGTGACAAGTAGACCGAAACGATTCTGCATCTACTACTATTACTCCACATCTCGACCGACTACTGCCTGCATCTAGAGTATTAAGTTCGTAAGAATAGACCAATGCTTTAAGTAAGATGACATGATGTAGAGGGATAAACTCAAGCAATATGACATAAACCCCATCTTTTTATCCTTGATGGCAACAATACAATACGTGCCTCGCTACCCCTTCTGTCACTGGGTGAGGACACCGCAAGATTGAACCCAAAACTAAGCACCTCTCCCATTGCAAGAAAAACCAATCTAGTTGGCCAAACCAAACTGATAGTTCGAAGAGAAATACAAAGATATCTTAATCATGCATAAAAGAGTTTAGAGAAGACTCAAATAATATTCATAGATAATCTGATCATAAATCCACAATTCATCGGATCTGAACCAACGCACCGCAAAAGAAGATTACATCGGATAGAACTCCAAGAACATCGAGGAGAACATGGTATTGAAGATCAAAGAGAGAGAAGAAGTCATCTAGCTACTAGCTATGGACCCGTAGGTCTGTGGTAAACTACTCACGCTTCATCGGAAGGGCAGCAAGGTTGATGTAGAGGCCCTCCATGATCGAATCCCCCTCCGGCAGGGTGCCGGAAAAGGCCCCAAGATGGGATCTCACAGGAACAGAGGCTTGCAGCGGCGGAAAAGTATTTTGGTGGATGCTTCTGATGTTTGGGGAATATTTGAGAATTTATAGAGGTGGAACTATGGTTAGGGGACTCCCGAGGGGCCCACAAGCCAGGGGCGCCCCCCTGGGGCGCGCCCTGAGGGCTTGTGGCCTCCTCAGGACTGTTCTGGCCCTCTCTCCAAGCCTCGTAGGTGTCTTCTGGTTCAAGAAAAATCATCGTAAAGTTTTATTCCATTTGGACTCCGTTTGATATTCCTTTTCTGTAAAAGTCAAAAACAAGGAAAAAACAGAAACTGGCACTGGGCTCTAGGCTAATAGGGCAGTCCCAAAAATAATATAAAATAGCATATTAATGCATATAAAACATCCAAAATAGATAATATAATAGCATGGAACAATAAAAATTATAGATATGTTGGAGACGTATCAGGAAGCGGGAGATTTAGCCGCCGACATGAAAATTTGTAACTCTGTACTCCCCATCTGACATGTTGGGTGATTGGGCTAAGCAACTAGGAGTACTACACATCTGTTTTCTTAGTTTAATGTTGTGAAATTAATTATTTGTTGTAGTTGTGAAATAAATATATTAATCTATTGACTTCGAATGTAATGGTTTATACAATTCAATAGTTAGAAACATTGTTGAACTCCAAGATGAATACCAACTCTACAGTACTTCATAATATACTCAAACTCGCATAATCCAACTCAAATTAAAATCTAGATGCATTTCATAATTATTAATTAGGTGGATGTAACAAAACCAACCATAACTCTACATGATCCAATCCAAAACAATATTTGAACACATCCCAATGTGTGAATTCCTGCGTGTGTGAATGAAGCATAGAGAGAGAGGGTGTAAAGATGGAGCAATGATGGGAGAGAGATGTGTGCGCGCAACACACGAGATATACACCCCATGGAACAGAGAGACTGAGGGCGGAAAAGATTGTACATATGTGGGTGAGAGAGTGGGAGAGAAACCTCACGAGAGAGAGAGAGAGAGAGAGAGTGTGCGAGAAAGGGACATATATAGGGAGGAAGAAGTTTGGTCTGTGAGAAAGATGGATACATGTATATATATCTAGTGAGGTGTGCGTGCGATCGAGATTTTGTGCATGTGGAATGAGAAGAGATAGAGGGTTTGAAGAGAGAGCTCAAAAAACATGGATGCGAGGGGGGCCTTGTGTGTGTGCTTGTGGCCTTGTGGGGTGAGGAATTGATATTTTTATGTGAGAGAGAGAGAGAGCAAAGGAGTTAGTCATCCACTTTTATGTCGTCCTGCTTCCAAATGGCCCCGCATTCTCTAGTGAAGTCTGGTCGGTGTCTCCATTCTTCGCCATGCCTTCCTTGAAGATCGAGGTGGTGTGCATGTCAGGGTGCAGAGGAGCACAAGCGACAGTGGCCGCTATATAACCTTGGACGGGGATGGATAGATTGCAAGGGTGTGTGTGTGTGTGTGCGAGATATTGCGAGAAATCAACCCTAGGGAGAGAATGTGTGTGCATAGTGTGTATGCGAGAGAGGCTAATGGTGCAAGATGGATACATCGTATGCGTGAGTATTTAAGCAATAGAGAGAGATCATGTGCGGGATACAAAGAGAAGACTATGGGGAGTGTGTTTGTGAGGCAGAGAGACATAGCAAGAGATAAATGTGTGTGTGTGTGGGGTATAGGGTGTATGTGACGGAGAGGTACATGCTAAATAGGGTTTTTCAGGAAGAGTTGTGAGTGAGAGAGAGAGAGAGATGTAGGGGCCTTGAAGCGGGCATGGGCTGGGTGAGGGTGTGAAAATGTGTGCGTTAACGCATGTGTTACATGCAAGTGTGCGAGGGAGGGATGAATCGAAAGATATGGTTGTTGTGTTACGGATGCTCTTCTATCTCTTTCTCTCTCTGACACACACACAACCACAAATACAAGACTGTTCTCTCATTCATACACAATATCTCGGCATCTCTCTATATCTCACTCATAGACGATCATTTGTAGATTCACACCTCTCTATCACACGCACACCATCTCCACATTGCCCTTCCGCCACAACACACATATAGACACATACACACGTTCTATCTTGGTCACACACACATAATCTCTCTCAAAAAATATTATTAGGGTGCACCTAAAACCTCCAAATCCAAATAAGCACGAACTGAAGCTAAATTCAAATATATGGAAATATTGTAGCGTGAAGAACTTTTCCAGCAAAAAATGTAGCATGATATTTAGGGATTGTTTTCACACACAAAAAAGGTACGGTGGATATCCTTCGAGTGCGACACCGTGACGCACTGTTCGACCGACCGCGCGGCCGGGATGCACGCGCTTGCAGAGGATTCCGTATCAATGGTGTGCTAATTAATATGGTAAGCGCTGCCTCAGTCTAATGTTTAGGTGTAGTACAAAGTTTTTTAAGTCTAACCAACCCTATATAGAACTAAACTAAGCTCCCATACGTGCACTCATTAATATGCCGCCACCGCCGTTGCGCATGCCGGCACCCGCGTGCTCTAGCCGACCATTTCTCACCCATCACCGTCGCGTCCCCGCCATCCCAGTGCCATGAAGTCGTAGGCTCGCCCGCTCACACCATCTGCAGTCCCTCCAGGCGATGCTACCGCGCTACCAAGAACGCGAACAGCTGGAGCCACGTCTATGCCCGCAGCGTATGAAGAGGAGGAGGACGAGTGCATGCTCCAGCACGCCGGCGAGGAGGAGGAGCTATCGGGTCATTGTGGTCTCCACCCACAAGGAGGATGCCCGCATGTGGCTGTCGCGGCGGAAGTCGGTCGCGCCCGCGAGAAGCGTGAGCAAGACTATTCCCGCGCCGAGGCCGCAAACCGGGCGCGGGCATGTAATCTACCTTCGAGACCTTGAACGCCATGTGGATCCTCCAATCTGAAGGAAAGTTCTGGTTCAGTCAAATCTTGTGAGCCGCTGGACGCAACATGGATGGCCAAAAGGGCTTCTTCAACCTCCAAAAATGATGCACTATTCATCTTCTCTCTCAACCACCGAGCTGCCACAGGCCTAACCGCCTGTTGTCGCCGCCCCGCCTCCCCTCAACCGCCTCCCTCCGCCATGCTGCCTCTCCCGCCATCCGTCTAACCCCAGGCATGATCCATTTTTTCCGGCGAACTGCATCCCACACCCAACACTCATAAGATAGATCATGGGCACCCTGCCACCCTAATATAGATAATGGGGTAGCTTCTCTGTCGTCTTCTTCCTTCCCTCCAGCGAACTTCTTCTTTCACAAATCGACTGACCCAAATTGCTATAGCTATTTTGTACTACTTATTGAGTTCAAGATAAGAAATGAGTAGTACAGACAAATATTACCAACTAGTTAGACGGATGGAAATAATACTACTAGTACTTATTAAGTACAGTAGGAATGTGAAGAAACGAGTAGAAGTACCAACTACAAGATGAATTGTAAGAAATACTAGTACGTACTAAAGAGTTCAAGTAACGAGAAAGAACATAACATAGTTTTGCTGGGGGCTTGGCACAACACACCCCTGAAATAAAACTAAGCAACTAATCCGGCTGACACTGCATTAGAACCAACATGAGGAAAGACACTACCACCTCACTCATCGTTCTCGTCCATGTCCTCGACTTCATCCTTGTCCGTCTTCCTCTTTGTCGATAGTTCTTTGCTTTAACTGGACACTAGGCTCCGCCTCTTCATCCAACCCTTGTAGATATTTAAACAAAGGTAGGCATCCAGTGTTGCGTACATAATATGATCTTCATCTATTATCTTTAACTTCCATGCATAATGAAACTTATGCTCAGGTTTCTTGTGTTCATCGTACAAAGGATCAATCGTGGCTCTTGCCAGGGTCAACAGTGAAGGCTGAGAAGAGGACACCAGGTTATTCTTTTGGAGGTCGAAGGGTTGGCCTACAACGAGGCCTATCCGACCCAGGACTTCCTTGTCGTTGTTAAATCCCACAGTGACAAATTTGACTCTTTTGTCCTTGAGGAAGTAATCAAATTGCTCGCACCAAACATCGGCATGGCATATGTGGTAGACCAAGGACAAGTTATGTACGCAAACCTGGATCACGGAGGGCTTCTTCTTGTCTTGCTCCTTTAAAAACCTCTCTTTTTCCAGGACTGTGGTGTACTCAACATCTAGCCCAGCAACCCACACATCATTTGAATTTTCGAACATGAGTGTGAAGCGTCTAAGGCATCCTTCCACCGTCGCGGTAGTACGGGTGTAGATGACGTCGAACTCATCACCGATGATGGTTTTAAACTTGTACTCACCGCCAATCATGGAGATTTTGGAGGCCAAGGATTTTGGAGGAGCGTTAGGAGAAGTGAAACTGCTGTAATGTGAAAGGACAGGGCGAGTGGGAGGAACTGCTATAATGTTAAAGGACGGGGACTGATGTTTGCTTGAACTACGTCGGTATTTCCCCAAAGAGGAAGGGATGATGCAGCACAGCAACGGTAGGTATTTCCCTCGGTGATGAAACCAAGGTTATCGAACCAGTAGGAGAACCACGCAACACCACATAAACAGCTCCTGCACACAAAGAACAAATACTTGCAACCCGACGTAAGAGAGGGGTTGTCAATCCCTCACGGGTAAAAAGATAGGTAAAATTGTAGTAGATTGGATAAATAGATCTCGCGGGAACGCGAGATAAAATAAATAAGTAAAAATTGCAGCAAGGTATTTTTGTATTTTTGGATTAATAGATCTGAAAATAAAAGCAAATAAAAATAGATCGCGAAGGCAAATAGCAAATAGATCTGAAAATATATGATGAGAAAATAGACCCGGGGGCCGTAGGTTTCACTAGTGGCTTCTCTCGAGAAAAATAGCATACGGTGGGTAAACAAATTACTGTTGGGCAATTGATAGAACTTCAAATAATCATGATGATATCCAGGCAATGATCATTATATAGGCATCACGTCCAAGATTAGTAGACCGACTCCTGCCTGCATCTACTACTATTACTCCACACATCGACCGCTATCCAGCATGCATCTAGTGTATTAAGTTCATGGAAAAACGGGGTAATGCAATAAGAATGATGACATGATGTAGACAAGATCTATTTATGTAGAAATAGACCCCATCTTGTTATCCTTAATAGCAACGATACATACATGTCGGTTCCCCTTCTATCACTGGGATCAAGCACCGTAAGATCGAACCCATCACAAAGCACCTCTTCCCATTGCAAGATAAATAGATCAAGTTGGCCAAACAAAACCCAAATATCGGAGAATAAATACGAGGCTATAAGCAATCATGCATATAAGAGATCAAAGAAGACTCAAATAACTTTCATGGATGAAAACATAGATCTGATCATAAACTCAAAGTTCATCGGATCCCAACAAACACACCGCAAAAAGAGTTACATCATATGGATCTCCAAGAGACCATTGTATTGAGAATCAAACAAGAGAGAGAAAGCCATCTAGCTACTGCCTACGGACCCGTAGGTCTACAATGAACTACTCACGCATCATCGGAGAGGCACCAATGAGGATGATGAACCCCTCCGTGATGGTGTCTAGATTGGATATGTGGTTTCTGCAACTTGCGGTGGCTGGAATTGATTTTCGTCGACTCCCCTAGGGTTTCTGGAATATTGGGGTATTTATAGAGCAAAGAGGCGGTGCGGGAGGCCACCGAGGTGGGCACAATCCACCTGGGCGCGCCCTGGTGGGCTCCCCTCAGAGCTCCCCTCAAGTGCTTCTCTGGCCCATCTGGTGTCTTCTGGTCCAAAAAAATTCACAAAAAGTTTCGCTGCATTTGGACTCCATTTGGTATTGATTTCCTGCGATGTAAAAAACAAGCAGAAAATAGCAACTGGCAATGGGCACTATGTCAATAGGTTAGTACCAAAAAATGATATAAAATGATTATAAAATGATTGTAAAACATCCAATAATGATAATATAACAGCATGGAACAATCAAAAATTATAGATACGTTGGAGACGTATCAGCATCCCCAAGCTTAATTCATGCTCGTCCTCGAGTAGGTAAATGATAAAAACAGAATTTTTGATGTGGAATGCTGCCTAACATGTTCATCACATTTTCTTTTCTTTGTAGCATGGACATTTGGACTTTTATATGGTTCAAAGCAATAGTCTAGTTTTGACATGAGGACTTTAATACTCAAGCATATCAACAAGCAACCATGTCTTTCAAAATATCAACACTAAAGCAAGTTATCCCTAGCCCATTATGCTCAATCATTGATCCATTCATGAAACACACTCGAATACTAGCTATACCCAATGCTCAAGTACGATTATAGTGCCCCTTAGTTGGTGCGTTATAAGAGAAGATGGAGACTCAAGTAAAAATAAAAATTGCATAAAGTAAAAGAAAGGCCCTTCGCGGAGGGAAGTAGGGATTTATAGAGGTGCCAGAGCTCAAAGCTTAAATTGAGAGATAAAAACATTTTGAGAGGCATACTTTTCCCACCAACGAAAACGACTTAGAGTTCCCTATACTTTCCATGCTAGATATATCATAGGTGGTTCCCAAACAGAAATTAAAGTTTATTCCCTTTTCCACCATACTTTCACTTTCCATGGCTAGCCGTATCCACGGGTGCCCTCCATACCAACACTTTCTAAATAATTTATTATTTGATAACATAAAGTAAATTCATTTTTCATTTCGGGACTGGGCATCCCTAATACCTTTGTCGTACTCTCGTGCAATGACAAGTGACTAAACACTCATCGTGAGAATAACACATCTAGCATGGAAAAATATCGGCCACCCCTCACCGCCTCGCGAGCGGTATGAGCACACAAAAGAGAAATTTATTTTGAAAATTAGAGATGGCACATACAAATTTGCTTAGAACAGCACGGAAATACCGCATATAGGTAGGTATAGTGGACTCATATGGCAAAACTGGTTTAAAGGGTTTTGGATGCACAAGTAGTGATCATACTTAGTGCAAATGAAGGCTAGCAAAAAGATTGACAAGCGTCCAACCAAGAAACGAAAAATCTCGTAAGCAAGCATTAAGCATAATTAACACTGAATAATGCACCACAAGTAGGATATAATTTCATTGCATAACTATTGACTTTCGTGCTTGCATAGGGAATCACAAACCTTAACACCAATATTCTTACTAAAGCATAATTACTCATCAACATGACTCATATATTATATCGTCATATCTCAAAACTATTACTAAGAATCAAGTTTATTTTGTCCAATGATCTTCATGTAAGTTTTTATTGTATCCTCCTTGGATATCTATCACTTTGGAACTAATTTCATATTTTGCTTTTACTAAGCTCCAACAAATATAAGTGAAGAACATGAGCATAATATTTCTTTCTCTCAAATTAATTTAAGTGAAGCAAGAGAGAATTTCTTTAAAATTTTACTAACTCCCAAATAAATCTAAGTGAAGCATGAGAGCATTTCTTCAAAAATAACAAAGCACACCGTGCTCAAAAAGATATAAGTGAAGCACTAGAGCAATTCCATAGCTCTAAAAAATTTAAGTGAAGCATAGGAGCAAGCATAGCTTAGTTTTTGTCTCTCTCAAAAAGGTGTGTACAGCAAGGATTCAAGAATTAAAATAAAAAACAAAACAAGCAAAGACTCATATCATACAAGACGCTCCAAGCAAAACTCATAATATGTGACGAATAAAAATATAGCTCCAAGTAAAATACTGATGGTCGTTAGAAGAAAGAGGGGATGCCACTCGGGGGCATCCCCAAGCTTAGTTGCTTGATACTTCTTGAATAGTATCTTGGGGTGCCTTGGGCATCCCCAAGCTTAGCCTTTTGCTAATCCTTATTCCTTCATCCATCGTAATATCACCCAAAACTTGAAAACTTCAATCACACAAAACTCAACAAAACCTTCGTGAGATCCGTTAGTATAAGAAAACAAATCTTTACTTTAAGTACTGTAGAAAACCCAATAAAATTTTGTTCTTGCATTATATATACTGTATTCTAACTTTTATATGGCAAAAACTCTTCAAAGGAAACCATAGATTCATCAAAATAAGCACGCAATGCAAAGAAAACAGAATCTGTCAAAAACAGAACAGTCTGCAAAGATATGAATTGTTCTCACACTTATGTAACTTAAAAAATTATGAAAAATTAGTAAAACATAGTAAATTTCTATATCAAGGTTGTGTAAAAAATTCAGAATTTTTCGTCTCTTCTGTGAATTTGCAAAATTGTTTTACTGGACGCAAAATTTTCTGTTTTCCAACAAGATCAAATCAACTATCACCCAAATCATCCCAAAGGCTTTGCTTGGCACAAACACTAATTTAAACCACAAAAACACATCTAACCAGAGGCATAATTGGTTATTTTATTGAAAACAGCAAGAAAACCAAAAAGGAAAAAGATACAAGTTGGGTTGCCTCCCAACGAGCGCTATCGTTTTACGCCCCTAGCTAGGCATAATGCAAAGGATCTAAGTATTGTCATCTTTAGTTCTAGATCCATATGATGCCCTCATGATTGATTCATATGGTGGCTTAATTCTAGTTCTAGGGAAGTGTTCCATACCCTTCCTTAGTGGAAATTGAAATTTAATATTGCCTTCTTTCATATCAATCACGGCACCAATAGTACGTAAAAACGGCCTACCAAGTATAATTGGACAAGACGGATTGCAATCAATATCAAGAACAATAAAATCTATGGGCACATAATTCCTATTTGAAAGAATAAGAACATCATTAATTCTTCTCATAGGCTTTTTAATAGTAGAATCCGCCAAGTGCAAATTTAAAGAGCATTCTTCAATATCGGTAAGACCAAGCACATCACATAAAGATTTCGGAATTGTAGAAACACTAGCACCCAAGTCACATAAAGCAAAACACTCATAATTTTTAATCTTGACTTTGATAGTAGGTTCCCATTCATCATGTAATTTTCTAGGAATTGAAACTTCTAATTCCAACTTTTCTTCAAAAGCTTTCATCATAGCATCAACAATATGTTTAGTAAAAGCTTTATTTTGTTCATAAGCATGGGGTGAATTTATCATAGATTGCAACAAAGAAATACAATCAACCAAGGAGCAACTATCATAATTAAAGTCTTTGTAATCCAAAAGAGTGGGCACATCACTAGTTAAAGTCTTGACCTCTTCAAACCCACTTTTATAAAAAAAAATCAACAAGATTTTCACCCTCCAAATTATCGGGACGCCTTCTAGCTAAAGTTGACTCTTCTCCAGTCCCTTTTTCATCAATCTTAATTTTACTAAACAAGGAATCAATAGAAGAAACACCAATCATTTTAAGATCTTCATCACTTTTATGAAAGCAATCACTAGAAAACGCTTTTTCTAAGAATTCTCTTCTAGCTCTAAGCATAGCGGTTCTTTTCTTACTTTCATCCATAGAAACATAAAGAGCTTTAATTGATTCTTCAACCTGAGGCACAAAAATTTTCATCATGAGAAATTCTATCAATACTTCTAGACATATCATCAATCTTATTCAGTTTCTCTTCTATTGTAGCATTGAAAACTTTTTGAGTATTGATAAATTCTTTAATATTATTCTCAAGATCAGAGTTGTTTCTATTATTATTATAATAAGGATTACCATAGGAATTACCAAAATTATTAGAGGAATTACTAGGAAAAGACCTAGGATTATAATTACCTCTATAAGCATTGTTATTGAAATTATTTCGCGAGATAAAATTCACATCTATGGCATCACTATTTTGCTCAATCAAAGTAGACAAAGGCATATCATTAAAATCAATAGAAGCATTTTTATTAGTAACCAACTTCATAAGAGCATCAACTTTTTCACTCAAAGAATTTATTTCTTCTACCGAATTGACTTTTTTACCAGTAGGAGCTCTTTCGGTATGCCATTGCGAATAATTTGCCATAATATTATCAGGCAATTTAGTAGCTTCACCCAAAGTAATTTCCATAAAAGTACCCCCCCCCCCCCGCGGCAGAATCTAAAAGATTACGAGAAACAAAATTCAACCCCGCATAAAAAATTTGTATGCTCATCCAAGATTTAACCCATGAGTTGGGCAATTCCTTAGCATCAATTTCATCCTTTCCCAAGATTGTGCAACATGCTCATGTTCAAGTTGCTTGGAATTCATGATCTGAGTTCTAAGGGAAATGATTTTTGCGGGCGGAAAGTACTTAGTGATAAAAGCATCTTCGCACTTATTCCAAGAATCGATACTATTGCGAGGCAAAGAAGAAAACCAAATTTTTGCGCGATCTCGCAAAGAAAACGGAAATAATTTCAACTTCACAACATCATTGTCCACATCTTTTTTCTTTTGCATATCGCATAATTCCATGAATTTGTTAAGATGGGACATGGCATCCTCATTAGGAGTACCGGAAAATTGATCTTTCATAACAAGATTCAGCAAAGCAGTATTAATATCACAAGACTCCGCACTAGTGGCGGGAGAAGCAATCGGAGTGCTAATAAAATCATTGTTGTTGGTATTTGAGAAATCACACAACTTGGTGTTCTCTTGAGTCATTGTGACTACGCAATAAGATTGCACTCAAAAACAGATCTGACGAGAAAACGGCGAACGAAAAAGAGGGCGAATAAAACGGCAAATTTTTGTGAAGTGGGTGAGAGAAAAACGAGAGGCAAATGTCAAATAATGTAAATTGTAAGGAGATGAGATTTGTGATTAGGAACCTGGTAGATGTTGATGATGTCTCCCCGGCAACGGCGCCAGAAATTCCTTTTGATGTTTGCTTGAACTACGTCGGTATTTCCCCAAAGAGGAAGGGATGATGCAGCACAGCAACGGTAGGTAGTTCCCTCAGTGATGAAACCAAGGTTATCGAACCAGTAGGAGAACCACGCAACACCATGTAAACAGCTCCTACACACAAAGAACAAATACTTGCAACCCGACGTAAGAGAGGGGTTGTCAATCCCTCATGGGTAAAAAGATAGGTAAAATTGTAGTAGATTGGATAAATAGATCTCGCCGGAACGCGAGATAAATAAATAAGTAAAAATTGCAGCAAGGTATTTTTGGATTTTTGGATTAATAGATCTAAAAATAAAAGCAAATAAAAATAGATCGCAAAGGCAAATAGCAAATAGATCTGAAAATATATGATGAGAAAATAGACCCGGGGGCCGTAGGTTTCACTAGTGGCTTCTCTCGAGAAAAATAGCATACGGTGGGTAAACAAATTACTGTTGGGCAATTGATAGAACTTCAAATAATCATGACGATATCCAGGCAATGATCATTATATAGGCATCACGTCCAAGATTAGTAGACCGACTCCTGCCTGCATCTACTACTATTACTCCACACATCGACCGCTATCCAGCATGCATCTAGTGTATTAAGTTCATGGAAAAATGGAGTAATGCAATAAGAATGATGACATGATGTAAACAAGATCTATTTATGTAGAAATAGACCCCATCTTGTTATCCTTAATAGCAACGATACATACGTGCCGGTTCCCCTTCTGTCACTGGGATCAAGCACCGTAAGATCGAACCCATCACAAAGCACCTCTTCCCATTGCAAGATAAATAGATCAAGTTGGCCAAACAAAACCAAAATATCGAAGAAGAAATACGAGGCTATAAGCAATCATGCATATAAGAGATCAAAGAAGACTCAAATAACTTTCATGGATAAAAACATAGATCTGATCATAAACTCAAAGTTCATCGGATCCCAACAAACACACCGCAAAAAGAGTTACATCATATGGATCTCCAAGAGACCATTGTATTGAGAATCAAACGAGAGAGAGAAAGCCATCTAGCTACTACCTACGAACCCGTAGGTCTACAATGAACTACTCACGCATCATCGGAGAGGCACCAATGAGGATGATGAACCCCTCCGTGATGGTGTCTAGATTGGATCTGTAGTTTCTGGAACTTGCGGCGGCTGGAATTGATTTTCGTCGACTCCCCTAGGGTTTCTAGAATATTGGGGTATTTATAGAGCAAAGAGGCGGTGCGGGAGGCCACCGAGGTGGGCACAACCCACCTGGGCGCGCCCTGGTGGGTTGTGCTCCCCTCGGACTCCCCTCAGGTGTTTCTCTGGCCCATCTGGTGTCTTCTGGTCCAAAAAAAATCCACAAAAAGTTTCGCTGCATTTGGACTCCGTTTGGTATTGATTTCCTGCGATGTAAAAAACAAGCAGAAAACAGCAACTGGCACTAGGCACTATATCAAT
The DNA here is from genome assembly GCA_011799875.1 of Thinopyrum elongatum. Taxonomy (NCBI): domain Eukaryota; kingdom Viridiplantae; phylum Streptophyta; class Magnoliopsida; order Poales; family Poaceae; genus Thinopyrum; species Thinopyrum elongatum. Next base: position 439,640,171 of record CM022299.1, read on the forward strand.
AGGTTAGTACCAAAAAATGATATAAAATGATTGTAAAACATCCAAGAATGATAATATAACAACATGGAACAATCAAAAATTATAGATACGTTGGAGACGTATCAGGGACTAGTAGGAGCGAACTGCTAGTAGTTTCCGATTGTAAAAGTGCTGAGTAGGGTGTGCGAACGGCGTGGGGTAGTGGCTTTCCTGGTGGATAAATGGCTGCATGCCCCCAAAGATTTCTCCAATACTATGGGGGACCACCAGATGTCATGTCTACTAGACCCACTTCGTAGGCCTGACAGTATAGCATCTGCGTGTTCACACGCCATGCCAACATGTGCATGAGTTAATTCCGTCAAGCATCGTGCCTCCCACGACCGTCGCCTCGCTCGTGCGGTCGCGCCCTTTGAGACTTCGAAAGGCTATAAATGAGCAATTTGCTACATCTACGTAAAGAAATGTTACATGATTGACGTGACAACAGAGATGGGCTACGTAATCATGGTCACAATGAGAAGTATGTATCACAATGAGAAGTATGTATCATATGGAGTATTGCATCATTGTGTATCATGATACATAATCCCATCTTTCCTCATTTAATTGTGTGCCATCTCAGCAAAATTCGTTACCCGTAAATTTTTTTGCCTACTTCGCATGCATGGTAAGTACTACTTCCTTGGTCCAGGTGCATTAGGCTATATGATGTTGCCATGTCATCTATAGTCATCACTTATAATCACTCATACAACAAGGTTAGTTATAAGGTTAGCTATAAGAGTACTATTTTTTTACCTTCTCTCTCTCTCTCTCTCTTCCTTCGTATTTATTGCATTTTCCAAGGAGTAGCTAGGCTTTTGCATGAGAGTCCGGTCCCATCATTTTTCCATTTCTCTCTACTCCACATAGGCAAAAGTGCCATGTAAGTGGGCTACAAGCTCCTTATTGTGCTTACTTTAAGAGAATTCAGAAAATCGTAAAGTGTTAGCTACGATGTACTACCTTTGTACCGAAATACTTGTAGTTGGGGGAAACTAGTAAAAGTTCCTCCAACTACAAGTATTTTGGTAAAGAGGGAGTAGTAATTAAACCACGCCTCGTTTACCACAACCGCCGCATGCGCCCACCTCTCTCTTGATTAATTTTCTTGTTCGCCCTACCAGGAAACTCATTCGCCTCCAAATCTTTTCCTCTCCATGTGTGAAAACAATCTGCATGTATGACTCTCATTCTCCCTCCCGCAGTCCCACGCCTCCTCCCCATGTGAAAACAATCTGCATGCATGACTCTCCTTCTCCCCCCCCCCCCCCCTCCCGCTCGTCCAATCTCCTCCTACCTAAATCGCAGATCACCTAAACCCTAAACCATTGTGACCAGCAATATCTCCACCCCTCCCCCTGAATTCAGCTCGGTGGCCCCCCTCCCACTAATTTCCTCCAACAAAAAAATGCCCACCTAGTTGTTACGTTAATCACGCAACATATCTTACATAGGTGTAGCATTGCTTGCTATAAACAATGCGCCTCCCACGGCATTTGGAAGAACGCTCACATTCATCGCCTTTATCTCCTTGCCCTCCCTCTCAATTACGGACTCGTCGACCACCATGGCATCACCCTTCCCTAGCCCTAGGTGCCCCTCGTTGCCTCGCGTGCAGGGTCACCCATCAGCGTTCCGTTCCTCGCCGCGACGAGTCGAGGAGGATGCGTCGATGTTCCGTTCCTCGCTGCCACAAGTCGAGGATGACGCGTCCATGTTCTGCTCGCCGTGATGCATCGAGGTGGATGCCTAGGTGTTACCAGTCTCACCACCACGTGCATCGGGGGACGTGTCGGCGCCTCGCTATGAAGAGGACGTCGCGCCGGCCCCCAAGCCCCTCCCCCCCCCCCAGCTTGGAGGAGCTTTGGAAAGAAATGGAGGTCGTCTTGTGGGAGGCTTTTCCTCCGGCGGAGCGCGCCAAAACAGAGGCGGATAAGAAGGCCGAGGAAGAGAAGCACGCCGCGAGGGATGCTGCCTGACAGGCCTATGTTGCCTCCGAGATAGTCAGGCAATTCGCTCTTTGGTAGAAGGCTCATGTGAGGGCCGTGTGGGAGTCGGAGGACGCCCGTGCCAAAGCCCAGAGTGCAGTTGGGTCCATGCGCCTCATCTATGCTTGGTGGTACGTCGATCGAGTGCACGCTTCCAGTGAGGAGGAGTACCTGTTGGTGCCGGATCACCAAACCGGTGAGATCGCGCTCGCCTGCCGGAAAACTGCTAATCAGCACCTCGCAAGTTGCGAGGCCGAGGAAGAGGCATTGTGTCGCCGCGCTGGGAAACGGTCGCACACCAAGGCACTCGTGGCGCCGCAAGCGCTCCTACGAGCGCCGTGGCTTTTATTAGGGATAATCTAGTGTCATAAGGTGATCCCAATAGTACGTAGGAGTACTCATAGGTTTCTATGGTATTGGGATGGAAATGATAAATCCTGAATGTGGGCAAATCCCAAACGTTTGGGACTTATTAGCGTCATTGATTAATTATGTATAAAAGGAACAAGTTTGAAAACCTTTTGTATCTGTACGCATGTTGCTCTTTGTAAGTACGTACATAGCACGAAGTTCTACATATATATCGCAGTACATTTCTCTCTCAGTACACCTCTCTCTATATATCTATACTATCAATGCTTCTGCACTATAGTACAACTAGTATGTATACACACGTGGGAATGCACGTTTGAATATTATGATGGGGTTTTGGTAAAAGTAGAAAAATAGTAGACAACCTTGTGAAATGATTCAATGCAAAAGAAATGCAGGAATGAGAAGTGAAAACTCCATTGACTATTTTCTGATGAGCTATAAATGGTGGGACCCATTCTCATTTGTTTGTTCACTTCCTTCTCTCTGTAGATTTTTCTCTATCATAGTAGTACTATATCTCACTAGTCGGGAGGCATGCAAATTTTTCAGACAAGCGCCCTTGCGATTGTTCCAAAACAGTACGGATGCAGCAGCTAGCTACTGTTTAAGCAAATCCCGCAGATCAGCCATTCAATCTATGCCCTTTTCACCGGGGAGGGATTAGTGGCCTTTGGCGGCACACCATACGTAGCACGTACTCCTACGAGTGCCTCCTACTACCACTACCCTCCATTCCATAATGTAGTACATACAGACTTTTTGAAAATTCAAACCTGACTATATATGACCAAGTTTTTCGAGAAAAATATTTACGTCTAGAATGCCCAACATATATCATTAGATTTATCACAAGACATAGTTTCATAATTCATATATCTACTATTATAGATATAAATAGTTTTCTATATAAACTTGATCAAAGTTTGTAAAGTTTGACTTTTCAAAAAATCTATACGCACTATATAAATAGTTTTTTTGCAAGTACTACTACTACTACTCCCAAACCGCTTCGTACCTCCTCGATCATATTTTTCTCGTATGAAGTTATACTGTGCAATTGGAATTCCAACTTAAGTGGAGTTGTATTTTTTCACAGGGATCGAGCGTGCCGCTTAGGATCGGCTGTAAATGCGAAGAGATGAACCGAGCAAAAATGCAGAGAGATGAAATGCAATAAAGACAAGAGCTATATGATGGTTGCTTATCCGTTCATTTTACCAAGCCACTTATCACTGGGAGTGGCGGGGTTTTGTGATATACCGATATGATGGCTTTACTGCCGCGCCACGAGCGGGGTGAGACTCCCCTGCAGCACCGCCCTCTGTACTCCTACTTCCGTCCCGGTTTACTAGCACCTCTCATATTTCGAGCTATATTTTGACTTGTAGGGAAATATTACAGTGTAAGTTCAATGTCGGATTCGGGTTAAAAATATTGTACATTATATGCCATGGCAAAGATAACATTATTGGAAAGTGCATTCAAATGCAGATATCCAACAATATAAATTTTGATGTCATGCATGAAAACTTTGCAAAATGAAATACGAGGTCAAACTTTGACCAATAATATGATGTGAACTAATAAACCCGGACGGAAGTAGTAGTAATTTATTGGAAGGCCAGTGGCCCCGGATGTTGGTTGGCCCGCACGTCGGCCGAACAAATTAGGATGGATGTGAGTCACAGAAACCGGTTGCGATGATCAAAGAGGATCCAGGAAGCGGTAGATCGTGTACCTACTAGTAGTATAGTGCAAATGTTATGACCGAGGGGTACGAAGCACTGCAACCCAGTGATTTGATAAGACAAGTGGCGTAGTTATTACTCCCTCCGTTTCTTTTTAGTCTACATATAAGATTTGGTCAAAGTCAAACTTTGTTAACTTTGACTAAGTTTATAGGAAAAAATATCAAGATTCATAATATGAAATCAATATTGTTAGATGCATCATGAAATTAATTTTCATACCATATAGCTTTAGTATTGTAGATTTTGATATTTTTTTCTACAAAGTTGGTCAAACTTTACAAAGTTTGACTTTGACTAAATCTTATATGCAGACTAAAAAAACGGAGGGAGTACTACCTCTGTCCTAGTTTATTGGTCCCTTAGTATATTGTGCCAAATTTTGACCATGAATTTAATTAATAAAATGGTAATGCATGTCGCAAAAAATATTATCATTGGAAACTATGTTCAAATATGAATCCAACGATATAATTTTTAATCACATGCATTAATATTTTGTCAGTTAAATCTATGGTCAAATTTTGGCACAAAATGCGGAGAGTGCCGAAAAACCAAGACGGAGGTAGTATACAATAAAAATAATGTAAGCAGCAAGTGAAACGGGTGCAGCGGTTTGGGTCAAACACTCAAATATACTATAGTAATTTGGTTGTTTATAATTCCAAACACCACGTAGACACGTTCGTTGATCAGAAACAAGCATGTAGTACCATTTTACAACTTTTACTATCAATGTTAGTGGTTAGCCGGTGCAAGTTCTAGCCCCCTGGTGTTTTAACCTTATTTTTTTGTAATGATATCTGGCGAACGTTCACCACAAGCCCAACCTAGTGAACACCCACATAACCGCCAGATTTCCATCCGACGATGGCATTTTTAGAGCCCATGGTATTTTACAAAACTACCACCCTTAAACAAGTAACTGTAACGCGGGTGTTTGCAACTGCCATGTCTCCCAGCAAACGTTTGCTGGGGATTGGCGTTAGCATCGATGGTGGTTCGTAGTCGTTCCACACTCGGGCACTGTAGTTTGTACTAATTACTATACTACTACTCCGGTAGAGCAGAGTCCTACTCCACTATAGTAGGTACTGTAGTTTTTATATTGTACTATAATCAGTCAAGTTGTCTGGCATCGATATGACCCTACGCTGTTGGGGTGTGTCTCGTAAGTCAAGCGGTGTGCCGCTGTTACATTGTCGTCATCAACTGTCCATTTTCCGTAGCACATATTCGCTTCTCCATCCTCACCCCCACATAATCGTGCAATCTTCCATCCCCGCCAGGCGCCTCCCCCTCTTCTGAAATCCAAACACTAACAATGGTAGAAGCGAGCAGCGTCCACAGAAAGAGTGGCTGGAATTCGCTCCCCAAAAAGGTAATCAAACTCATTGTTTCGCATGTGGACAATCTCAGTACCATGCCGCTCGCCGCGTGTTCTTCGGGGCTGTACCGTTTACTCAAAGCCCTCAGGACGGCGCTTTTAAAGCCAGCTCCATACTTGCTGATGCCGCTTGATCTTCAGAAACAGCGTATCGCGTAGCATAAGGATCGTAGGGTGGCGAACATCAACCCCCTCGACTGCGATCCAACCCTCGTCATCGTCAACTACATAAACGGTATGTACTGGTTCGGCATGAACACATCTTGGATGGTACTCGTCGACCAACGCGGTAGGTGGATGCTCGTGGAGGTCTACACCTAGCGATTGATCCCCTTCCTTCAATTAACACTGCACTACTTTGGCACCGTGGCCTAGAATATTCGGAATCTTACAGCAGCCAACATGATACCAAGTTTGATTTGCTCAAGGTTTTAATATGCCAAGTGCCCATAAGATCTGCGAATTATAAAGACTTCAGGCTAATCGTGTTCTTCAACTGCGATCTCGCCCATCTGAAAGGTCACTGCGGTAAGTGGATAAATCTCCGCGTCCATCGCAGGATCATACATCCTCCATGGCTCTCTGATGCCATTGAACAAAAGGGCTTCATTTACGTTGTGGACTCCTTCTATGGCTGGACATATTGTTGTCCTACTCCAGTCATCGCTATAAATAGCTGTTACAGCAGTATGTTACTTTTCTATGATATCATGATGGCTTGCTTCCTATTGTTAGAGTATAGTTTGACAAGAGTTAGAATCATGACATTGTTGTTAGAAATTAACACCACGCTGTCAAATACACCCTCTGTTCAGTAACGTAGGACGTTTTGACAATTTAAATTGAATTGCCAAAATGTCCCACATTGGTAATCAGATGTAGTAGAATTTTGGTGAAATCAAATCATCCTTCCCATGCTTATAGTACTGTCAACATTTACTGAAAATATTCATGCTCTAAACATGTTGTTCTTAGATTTACAGTAGCAACCCTTTTTTATTTGACTCCAACTTGTTATGATGTTGTAGGCCGCCTAGTGTCCCTGCCCTTCTTAATTCCAGAATCTTTCAAAGAAAAGGGGCATGGCAGTTGCAGGTGGTTCCTACCTTGATCAGACGACGACGAACGATTGATGATTGTTCGCACGTACCGGACGTGTTGTTTCGCGGAATACAATCACAGTCACTGGATGGTCTTTGAGAAGGATCCCAGCTTCTTTGGGCCTTCAGGAATTTTTGACTGGAGGCCGGTAAGTAGCCTCAGCACACACTCTCTGTTTCTCAGACTGAATTATCCGATTAACCAGGAGATCACTGACGGCAAGGATCCTGATGGCAGCGCAGTTCCGTTCATCAGGCAAAACTATGTGTACACAGCATACCATGCGTCTCTCCATGCACCATACCCTGATATTGCCGCCACGCTCTGCAGCCCAAAGTAGGAGCGAGGGTCGCAAGTATCAGACTTCGGCCTGCTGGCTGGATTTTCCTCCGCCAAGCACCCATCAAGTTCAAGCCCTCAGCCAATCTCCACAGCTTAATAAATAGTAACGTCTAACTGAGTCAGTTAGTTGGATGTGTACACTGTTTATGTAGGGGGGCATTGCCCACCCCAAGGGGAAAAATTAGGGGAAGCATAGATGGGAAATTTCATAGCCTTTGGCCTCTCCAAACACTTGTATTTTGTGTTCTAGCTTCTCCATTGGATTTTTTGAATTAAACATAATGAAAAATTGCTCATATATTCAGGCCTCGTTTGGTTTGTAGGAATTTCATAGGATATAATTTCTAAAGGAAAAAAAATCCTATAGCCTTTTAGTCTGTATAGGAATGGATTCCTATTCCTGTCTAGGATTGGTTCCTATCCTTCATATTTCATTGGGAAGAGAAAAAAAAACATTAGCTCAGACCTAATGGACAAATTCCTATGCTATGAACAAGTGACTTTTTTTTTAGAAATTGAGATACATGTTATTTCATTTCTATGACTTCCATGCTCCTATGATTTCCCTATCCTATATAAAACTAAAGGAACACGTGCATGCTGGTGATTCATGGTGGGCTCAGGTGGATAGGATCTCGGGTGGCATAGCCTGCGCGTGGCGCGGTACCGTATCAAGCAGCTGCCAGCTTGGGCCTTGCGCAAATAGAACGTGCAAAAGATGGCAACGCGCACTGGATCGGTCACCATATTGCATGCTACGTCTCGCTTTCCTCGGCTGCAAAGCGCGTAGTACTCTACCCTATCGAACAAACAATCACCGGGCGCCATCCTACGCTTGCTGGGCTACGCATGTCAGTTTTGTCGCCTTCGCCCTGCGAGCGAATCTCTCGCTGGATCCACCACCACGCCCATGCAATGCATGCCACCTCCCATCGCTTTCACCGCTGCACGTACCGGCCACTGCTCCTCGTCCACAGCCAACTCAGGCCGCTGCTATGCCAGGCGCGCGGCCTGTCGCCTTCCCAAGCACCACGGACGGGGCGCCAAACAGGGCAGGCACTGCTGCGGCGGGGCACCGCACACGCACAGGGGCTCCCCCGGCACTGTGCGCCGCTGCTCGGCTCCGACCGCGCAACAGTTGCCGCCGCACGCCCAGCCTGTCATGTCGCGGCCCCAGATATCATAGCTATTTTTCCACAATAGGCATGCGCCTCATTTGCCACACGCGTTCGCACAAACACGTTGCATGCACCAAAGCGACGATATTATACCGACAATACAGAGGTGCATTTCAATGTAAACAGTTGGTGAACGGTATGCGGTAACAACAGGTACTACTACTGACTTTGCCTCCCCAGGTGGGTCTTATGGAAACGGAAGCAAAGCAAAGGCATGGACGAACGAAACAACAGAACAATGTTTTCGGAATCGGAATAGGGTCCCTCTCCTCCCCGGTGATGTGCCGGGGAGGCAGGTGATAGCTAAGGAGCCTGGCCCCCTCCGGATCGCCATGGACGACAGCCTCGGCGAGGGGGGCAGCCCTTTTAGGTGTTCTTAACGAATGCAATGGAAGGAATGGCTGCTGGGATGATCATCCTACTCCTTGGAGTTGCGGTAGAAGTCGACGCAGGTCTGGCATCCGCAGTCGGTGAAGCGGCACATCTCGCACCCGAAGCACACGCACTTCTCGCAGCCCGCGCACGACGCCGCGCGGGAGCAGCCCTTGAGCACCTTGCGGCTCCCTCGCTCCTCGTCGTCATCGCAGGTGACGCTGGTGGAATCAGAAATGCATACGATGAGCCACAAGCCGGATAGTAAGCGCTATGAACTGATGCCAGAGAAAATAATGGAACAGCATGACGAAGGTTATAATTTAATATGGCACCTATCCAAACAGAAAGGAGCTGTCAAAGTAAACTAGGCAAAAGCAATGGCTCAATTCGATTATCTTTTTAAAGCGAAACAAGCAAAGAAAAACACAAGAGCTACAAACACCTTCAACCATCCCTGATAAAATTTCATATATGATGATATTATGCCAGCAGGCAAAGTTAAGAGATACAGTAATATCAATGATGGTGTACTGTAGTTACAGGCCACACGAATGTGCAGGCAACTGACAATACTGGCAACAAACTTACACGGCCATACTTTCACAGCATGTAATACAGGCCAGCAGTTTCTGGTTTCAACTTCCTAAGTTCCTACGGTACAATTCTGAAAGTATTGGATTTTAATTCTCGAAAAAAGTACTTCATTTCTGTTGCCACTCATGTGTACTGTAGTCAGAAGTTGCAAAAAATATTTGGTACCACAAGTATGTCATTTTACCAGCTTGCAGCGGCCTGCTGCCACAGCAGGCAGTGCCAATAATACCACGGGTTATGTACCTGCTATTTGGATTATTATTACTAGGTGTCATTATCCTTGTAACTCTACCGGTAGAGACAAAACAACCTATTTGGGAGTTTGTTTGGCACTCCACATCAGTTTCTTGTTGTTAGTCTTACTGGAGAACAAGGGCCACAATTTTTTATGTTAACTTGATTGCTTCGGCACTCTTAATGCTTATTATATTGTGTAACCTAATACTTTTTGGTTATGCTACTATCATCTTATATACATTTCTTGGGTGTGAAATTGATATGAACTAATTAATATTATTAGTGGATTTCTGTTGAGAGTGCCAAACATGAATTCGGAATGATGGCACAGAGGAAATAAATGTACGCTACAACTCAATATTTTAAACTGTACTCCCTCTGTCCCATAATATAAGAGCGATTTTACTAGTGTCAAAAACGCTCTTATATTATGTGACAGAGGGAGTACTATCGATTAACATAATTGGTTGCAACACATACCTGTCAGCCGTCAAATTTGCACATGTCCGGTTAGGTTTTGCAAGAGCATCATGGTAAATACGGCACTCTTCTTTGGTCCGAAGACGAAACCTCCTCTCCTTGTCACATCTTGTACAGCGGATGAACTCATCACGGTGCAATGGACGTCCATTACGACTTCTGTTCGAACCATTAACAGACTTGTTTGACAGGTTGTAGTATTTGAGAAATTCCGTCTTTCCCAGTGGAACCTTTTCTCCATCAATCATGACCCACACGGTGTTCCTCCACTTTCCTGCTGTCTCCCTTCCAGAGTGCTTCTCAAACGCTGAAGGAGTCAGCTTTTCTGAATTCAAGGTAAAAAAACTCAAATGACAATTATCCTGAATAATTATGATAACAGAAGTTCAAACTATTGTACAGAGAGCACAACAACAACCTGTACGACGGTTTTCTGCGACGAAACACTAAACAGAAAAATTACAGTGTATGGTCATCTGTGATGTCACTCCAGCAAAGATAGCACTTGTCAAGTTAACACAAGTAATTTCCTAAGAGGTTGGGTGTTGTTTTAGCAAGAAGCACCCCGCTGTATGTACCCAGATCAATAAACAACTTACTGAAGGCAGCCGTCATAACTTATTGGCATAAGGAACTGCATATTTTGAATGCAGAGCCTTTCATCTTTGTTAAATCACACATCAATCTAGGTTTCATAAACAAACCCTTAAAAACTGGAAGGTGCAGATGCAGATCAAATAGGATACGGCAAGTCGGAACTGTGATGCCATCTTTTTCTGATGTTATTTCACACATTTCTTCCTTCAAAATTAAGCACCAGGCTAGATCAAATAAAGACCTACATTTGATGAAAGGACAAGAGAATGGTTGCTTAACGCGTTGAACAGCCCTAGAGGCGTTTTCAGCTAGAGACTTTTTCAGTTGAAGACACTGAACTACGTATGCAGACTCTGAACTCATACGAATGTACAGATAATGCAAGATGGCATACAGTACAGAGTACAGTAAAACCCTCGGTGGTACCACAATCATAGTCTACTAAGTTCGGTACGGATACACTGAAATACAGATATGGAAAACCAAAGGCATCATCAAGATATGCGTCAGAAATAAACGTCCAGGCGATCAGGTAGAACAGAGACAGGAGCAGGCCTCCCATATCCTATCCAATGCAAACGACAAGCACCCAAAGGATAGACACGGAAGGGCATGGCCTAAGCAAAGCGCAACCTGATACTACATGCAAGAGAGAGATCTCAACACAAACAGAGACAGCAAGAACGTGTGGCATGTCTGAACCGCGTGAACAGAGAGGCAATCCGATCATCGCCAGCATGCAGAGAGTACGCGAGACAAACTACGTGCGTTAGGTAAGTACCACGGAAGAAACGCCCCCATGTTACATGCGCTAGAGGACCTGCGGCATGAAGGTTCGCATGTATAAACCGAAGGAATGATGCAGGCGATATTAATCCCAGAGACGCGCTAGAGATATCCTGACATTGGCCAGAGCAACAATGACAATGCATGGGCGGCGGCGGCAGCATGGGTACACCAAGTAGTAGTAGTACTGGCAGGCAGGCGACGCCGGTCGCGAGCGGCGCCCAGGCGCATGTACCGGCATTGCATGCAGATCGAGTTAAGAAGCAGCTTGACCAAAAGACCAAACACCGTCCGTGCATAGCATCGATGCACGGACATGAAATCAAGAAAAGAAAAGGCAAAAAAAAAGTGACCGGACGTGGGCGTATGGTGGTGGGCCACTGACCTTCGCGGCAGCCGGGCGTGCAGTCGCAGCTAATCTCCAGCTCGCCGGACGGGTAGATTAGGAGGCGGCCGACGGCGTCGCCGTAGCGGCGGCTGGTGCATCCGCACATCATCTCCACGAAGCCCTCGCCCAGGCGCAGCCCGCTCACTTCCCGGAGTTCCTCCTCGCTGAACAGCGCCGCGCCGCCTCCGTTCGCCGCCGCCATGTCCGTCTCCGACCGAGGACGGGGACCGCCTCAACCACTCCGAGGAAAAGAAAACACCAGAGAGCGATCTGGCCTGCGTCAAATCAAGAAACTACTGGACGGACAGCGATCGAATACCGAGACGGGGCGGATCAAAGTAAAAGGAAGTTAGGCGAGTAGGTGGACAGGAGGTGGAGATGTATAGGGGGTGGAAAACGGTGGAGAAACAAGAATCGAAGCGGCGCCTTTCCACGAGGAACCCCTGCGAATTGGGTTCCCACCAAATCTTGACGAGGGCGGTCTCCGAAGGGGCCGACGAAGAATGAATGCAAAGGCGGCTGCTTTTGATCCGAGGCTAAGAAGAACAACGAGCAGAGGCGAGGGCAACTTCTTGTCTCTGCAACAAACGATTTGGGGGAGAGTCCAGATCGCCCAAGACTACCCAAAAAAGCGGATCTGGGTAGGGGGCGCGCAGGCTCCAAGGAATGCCTCCTTCCCTAGCTCCAGCCCTCCCGATGGCTATGGCTGCCGGGGGTTTGGAGAGGGAGGGAGGGCGAGGTGGCGTGGAGAGAGGGGGAGGTGGAGGAGGATAGGAGATGGAGCTCGGTGTTGTGCGGGTGCCGGGCTTTTAACCTATGGACGGATGGGAGGATATCTGTTTTCCTCTCTTCTCCACAGGCACTCTCATGTTAGATCAAGTGTGCTTCCACTGTTTCCATTATTGCTAGTTAGAACTGTGTATTCTACTAATTTAGATTTCAGAATAGCCGGAAGAAATTCATTGTGGGTTTGAACAATTTAGAGGCGACATGGTTAACAAGTAACTGCGAGGGGGGGGGGGGGGTGGGGTGGCTGCGGCGTGTGGCTTCGGGCTAACACCCGTAGGGTTACCAACCTGACCTAGGGCAAAGGTCGGTCCTCACGGGTTTGTTGGGCCCGCATATGGGCTAGCTTGGTTGCATTGTATGCGGTCCATTAGGAGGCGCACTGCTCTCAGGTTAATCATTGGGCCCACATATGGGACCGTCCTCTAGGCCCGCTACTCTGGGCCCGCATGCGGGCCTAGGGTTATCTAGCATGATCTAGGGCAAAGGTCTGTCCTCTCGGGTTTGCTGGGCCCGCATATAGGACATAGCTTGGTCGTGTTGTATGCGGTCTATTAGAAGGCTCACTATTCTGAGCGGGTATTCAAAACTACAATGTAGAATAGAAAAGGTAAAAGCCACATGTTCAGCGGTGAGGCGCCCCGCATGACCTACGGTAACATCGGTCCTCTCGGATTTGCCGGGCTTGCATATGGGACCTACCTTGGTTGTGTTGTATGCGGTCCATTAGGATGCTCACTACTCTAAGTTGACTATTCAAAACTACAATGTAGAATAGAAAAGGTAAAAGCCGCATGTTCAGGGGTGAGGTGCCCCGCATGACCTAAGGCAACGTCGGTCCTCTCAGGTTTGTTGGGCTCGCATATGGGGCCTAGCTCGGCTGCGTTGTATGCACTCCATCTTGAGGCCCACTGCTCTAAACCTACTATCTGAAACTACAATGTAGAGTGGAAAAATTAGAAGCTGCATGTTTGATGGTGAGGCTCACAGTGAAATGCACTTTCGGTCATAATTTTGACTTGCACCCTCAGTGTGGCACTCGATCTTGTGTTGTGACATGACTTGGGCTAACTCCGATGAAAGTTGCAACCCATTGCTTTGTAGGAATATTCAATATAGAAACATAATGTGAGTAGTTATGTGAGTACTTCCGCCGAAGTCTAACCAAATAACAACAGAAAACCTTGATCTGTTTTATTCATTATTGTTTGGGAATTCACAAAAACACAAGTTGATCGATGTGGCATGTATATAAAAGCATAAATCTCACTCCAAGCATTTTTTTTCTTCATCAATTGTATATTTATTAACATAGATCCTTTTGTTTTCGTAGACATTATGTTTGAAAAAAAGGAAGATAAGAGTTGTAGAGCCTTGGCTCCATCTCTTCTCATTGAAAATAGCGGATCTCGCCATTGCTCAACGATTGTCTAGCTAATTGCTTGCACGAGTAATGTGCTAGCATGATACTATTACTAACATATTTCACCGCATGTGGTATTATTTCATTGATGCGTTAGGACAGGATTTTCCTACTATATATGGACATGGAGGGTGCCATTTTAAACCGTTTGATCAATACAAAGAAGATAATGGAACAACAATACGGAGTTTCACTTGCCTATATATTCGGTTCTTAGTTTGCATCACGCTACTCGTTAATTGATGATGATCGCCTGCATTTGAGTTACGAACCTCAAAAGTCTCGGTCCTACAAAAACATCGTAAGAATCCCTGGTTAGGTTATATTAGTACTAGCTATTTCCATTCGTGGAACCACTTTAAGGGGTTGTTTGGTTGGGAACTCTGTTTGCCACGCCTAAGCTGAGGCTGGTGTAGCATGCTTCGGAAGTGTGGCTGCTGAAACGAGCGCCACACCTTTGGCAAAAATTTCTACTGCAAAAGCTCCTTGAAGCCGGGTAGCCAAACCTTGCTAAAGAACCAAACGTCTTCCAAAGCTTAGTGCGTTGCTAGTATGTTATTTCCCGGGGAGTGGGGATAACGTGTACTCCCTCTGTTTTTATTTACTCTGCATATTAGATTTGATTGAAGTCAAACTTCATAAAATTTAACCAAGTTTATAAAAAAATATAAACATTTACCATAACAAATCTATATGACGTGAAAGTACATTCAATAATGAATCTAATGGTATTGATTTGTTATTGTATATGTTAATATTTTTTTTATAAACTTTGTCAAAATTTACGAAGCTTGATTTTGACCAAAGCTAATACGCGGACTAAATAAAAAGGGAGGGAGTACGTATTTCAAGGAAAAAAGGCTAATGTGTTACTTGTGATAATTTTGAAAAATCAAGCGGATGTGTCACTTGATACGCAGGCATCATCATCATATGGAGGACAGAGGAGGGCGTGGCGGATTGTCCAGAAAACAAAGAGGAGAAGGGGCCCTTCTGTCAAAAAAACAAAAAGAGGAGGAGGGGCCCGCTCCCGCGCGCGCGGCCCTACGAGGCAGTGGCCGTAGCGTAGCGAGTAGGCGGCGGCGGGGCCCCTGGGCAGGGAAAGCCACTGCGCTGAACGCTGATACGGCGGGGACTGGGGGAGGAGGAGGCTCGGCTGCGGGAAAGGGCAGACGCGGGCCCGCGTCGCGGGACCCTCACTCCCCGACTCCCGAGGCGGGAAATGGTGACGCGAAGGAGGTCAGCTGGCTCCCGGCGTGGAGATTACGAATTTATTTATGGTGCACGGCGCGGATGACATCACGGCCCAGCCAGGGCTCCTGCTCCTGCTGCCACTGGCTGGCCGTCCCCGTTGCGTCCCGTGCTGGTCTTCCTCCGCTCCGCTCCTCGGTCGCCGGGCTGCCTACGTTCCTCGCCGCGTTCTCGCGGACCTGCGCGTCCGTGGATGCTGGCCATACCCATACGGGCCGACGTGCACCGCGCACGGACGTGGGCGTCGGTAGAACGGAAGAGCAGCGCCGGTTTGCTGCGGCGACGGTGGGTTTCGCGCGCGTTCTTTGCGTCCGAGGCCATGTTGGTGCTGTCGCATTCTTGTGTTCCTGGCTCCAGCAAAAGTCTACCCGCTGCGCACTGGGCGCGCGCTTGGAGACACAGCCGAGACAAAAAGGAAATGGAGGCGACATGGAGTGCCAAATCTAGATACATCTATGATGAAATAATCGCACCGATGTGTGAGCAGTCCTTGGTTAGTGCTCTGGCGAGTACTTACGTAGTACGCTTTTTTTTAACAAGACGAGAAAGAAAGACACTTTCGTGGGCAGGATACCAAAAGAGTGCCTTCGTACGGCGAGTATCACTGTTATCATCAGGCTAATATAAAGAGCGCGCAAGACAAACCGAGACTATCGTTACCGAGTGTACTGCAATCGTTTTAACAAAGCAAGCGCCCGTACTCTTGATTCTAGCGAGACGATAAGAGCAACTCCACCGCGGCAATCAAACGGACGCGCGTTTTATTCGTTTTTCGTCCATTTGGATTGGCTAGACGAACGTGTGATTCCCGTTTTTCATTTGGGTCGGCAGGTGCATCCAATGAATGGCTGACCCAAATTTACCCGCGTAGAAAAAAAAACACGTCACAGAAATAAACATAATTAAACATTAAGTGACCGGTCAACCGCCGGCCAAAGTGCACTTAAACATAACTAAACATTAATTAAAACATAAAAAGTCTGCGACCGCACGCTGCCCTAGACGTCCTCCGCCTTGCCTTGCCTTCGCCATCGACGCCGATGAGGTCGATGAAGACGGGAGCCGGGCCAGCCCACCCGAACGCCGCTTAGTAGGCTGCCAGGACAGCCTCATCCGGCGTCTGCTGGGGCGCCGGCATTGCAGCTCGCCGGGCGCGCTCCTCCTTCTCCTCCTCCAGCCGCAGGGCCTCCTCGTCGCAGCGCAGCATCTGCTCATATCGCATCAGCCGCTCACCGTCGGCCCCCTCCTCGGCGAGCCAATGCGCCTTCCAGCGCTCAAGGTGGGCGGCCTCCTCCTCCAGCGTCGCGGCGTAGTGGACCGGAGGCGCGCTCACCCACTCGCGGAGCACGCCGGTCCACTTGTAGGACTCCTCCGGCCAAGTGGGCGGAGTCGGCGAGCGCTTCCGCGCCGGCATGGGCTCCGGCTCCGCCTTGGGCTCGAGATGGGCAGCGGTGGCGGAGGCGGGACGAAGAGCGGGGAGTGGACGGAGTCCCCTGCCGCCGACAAAGCGAGGGCGCGCTCCACCCCATCCCATTGGGCGTCCTCCTCGAGCCTGCTCGCCTCCAGCGGGTGCTGCAGGGCTTCCTCGAGGGTGTGACGACCCCGGCTTAATCGTGCACTAACCATACACGCAAATGCATACGATCAAGCCTAAGGACTCACTTGAAGATATCACAACACAACTCTAAAACATAAGTAAAGTCATACAATCTTTATATTACAAGCCAGGGCCTCGAGGGCTCGAATACATAGCTCGAGGACATATAAGCGTCAGCGGAAGCATCAGATATCTGGGTACAGATATTACAGAGAAACAGATAGGCCTTTAGAAAGGCGGGGCAAAATAAAACACTACGATCGAAAGGCGTAGGCCTCCTGCCTAGGACCCTCCGAACCTACTCCTGGTCGTCGGTCGGCTCCTCGTAGTAGTACTCGCCGGGAGGGTAGTAGTAGTAGTAGCCGTCGGCGGGGGCAGCTGGCTCCGGGGCTCCGTCGTCTGGCGGCGGCATATGGATATGGGGAGAAAAAGAAAGTAAAGCAAACGTGAGTACTCATCCGAAGTACTCAGCAAGTAAGGATCTACACTACATATGCAACATTTTCAAAGGAGGCTGTTTATGTGGACTGGGCTGCAGAAATGCCAGAATGGATGGGAGAGCCTAGTCCTATCGAAGACTAGCATCTTCAAGCATCTTCATCGGTTTTGCAGCATTAGAAGAGTGCAGATTAACATAATATAAAGTAGTAGTAATGTCATCAACCTCGCCCAGAGATTCTTCCTCGACTCCCTGCGAGAAAGCAATCCCAGAGCCATACTATCCAGTATCATCTCAAGTCACCAGTTCTAGTTGTACCGATCGGGATACAACTCCGAGTGTCCGTTACCGTAGGACAGGCTATCGATAAATAAGTTCTTCCCTGCAGGGGTGCACCAACTTACCCACCACGCTCGCTTAACTCCGGCCAGACACACTTTACTGGGTCATGCCCGACCTCGGCCAAACGACACGCCGCAACCCGACCTAGGCTTAGAAGAGAGGTCAGCACGCCGGACTAAACCTATGCCCCAGGGGTCTTGGGCCATCACCCCGGGAACTCCTGCACATTACGGGGCCATCGAGAGCAGACCTAGCAACCCCTTATACAAGCGCGGTTGCATTCCCAGTCCAATTCGGCGTGCGCCGCTCCTTACCGACGTCAAATAAGCTTCGGCTGATGTATACTACGCAGAACGCCCATACTATGCCCACGTGATGGTTAGTGCTATCAGGCCAGAGGCCCCTCGGATCAAATATCCAAACCGTTAGTGTGTTGGTAGTGCGGTAACGAGCAGAGACTCATGAAAGATGTGACCCCGTCGCCCCGTCTCGAGGACTTGCGGCAAGGGCTAGGAATGCCCGGCCACGCCTCGTATTCATTACTCGGGCACTGTCCAGGTCCACCCGACTCCAAATCACTCTCATCATAATCTCATGTGGGTACCCCTCGGGGCCGACCCGTCTTTATCCAGAATAAACAGTGTCAACAATAATGTAAAGGCATCCGTGTGGCTACCATATCAAGAAGGAATCCGAGGCATCACCCTCGTTGGATTCCCACCTGACGTAAACATCAAGGTGAACTAAAGAGGCATCACCCTCGAGGTCCACACTTGAGCAGTTGCACGACGATGTCGTTATCGGGGGTGGTGTAGGAGGAATCACCCTCGCTTACCACGACCGAATAACTAACCTACAAGGTTATCATCAGAAGTGCTGACGAGGTATCACCCTCGGCATTCGATATTAACCCAGTAGTGTCGAGCAGTTAAGGGGGAAGTGACGTGCAATGTCGGGGCCTGGTCTTCGATCCCGTTGATCGGGTCTTCTGAGAATCCAGCGGGGCAGTCGGGATAAAGTGGGGTCTCTGATAGGTCTCTACCCATCCTATACTAAACAATTTAGGATAACAGGTAGGTATCAACAGCAGGTTACAATTAAACAGGCTATGCAGCAGATATAGGATAACAGTAGCAGCAACAACTTCTAATGCAAGCATAAGAGTGAGAAGAGTAGGCGATATCGGAATGCTCAAAAGGGGGTGCTTGCCTGGAAGCTCGGCGACAAGGGTCTGATCGTCAGGAGCGTAGTCGACCTCCGGAGCTGCGTCTGTCTTGGGAGCTACGTCGACGTCGGGGTCTACCGAGAGAGAGAAGAGGGGGAAGAAACATATAAATACACAGCAACAATGCAATACAGGGCATGCCATGACTAGGATGCAGTGCATGGTTGTCTAAAGATGCACCTAAGTCATTTTAGTTATTTTAGGGTTAACGCGGGATTTATTATCCGGTGATTATGCACTATTCATCTACCGGAATCGGGCTCAAAGTTACGAGTTCTCCTACGTAGGGGGTTCCGACATGGAATCAGACGACACGATCAAAATCGTCTCGTCGTTCTGATCAACTTTCATGTACAAAGCTTTTCGATCGGAGCTACGGTTTAAAAGTTATTAATTTTCAAAGATTTAACCATTTCTGGAATTTATTTTAATTAACAGGAATACTCAGAAAAGAGAAATGACGTCAGCATGACGTGTGGATGATGTCAGCGGTCAACAGACACGCTGACCAGAGTCAAACCTGACATGTGGGTCCAGTGGGACCCACATGTCAGTCTCTGTTAAGACTAACAGTGAGTTAATTTAATTAACAGGGCAATTAGGGGTGTGGGCCCAGCCTGTCAGTGAGACATTAGACTAAACTAATTATTTTTATTTATCAAATCGTTTAATTAGCCTAATTACCAGAGGGGGCCCACATGTCAGCGGCTGGAGATGCCCAGTCAGCAGGTTGACTGGGTCAACCCAGTCAACGGGGGTTCGTGGGGCCTAGCGTCAGTGTCTCAGGGGCCCCACCTGTCATGCCACGTTGGCGACGGCCACCGGAGTTGCTCTGGCGACCAAAAACACGGTGGAGCTCGCCGGAACGCGTTGGAATTTCGCTATGTTGCGCCAAAACGCACGCGACCACTTGCGTTCGAACGGCCTCTCGCTCGCGCATCGACCTGTGGGGTTGGTTCGACCGGAAACGGTCTAAAATGACGGCGGCGAGCAGCGAAGCGGGCGCCGGAGTTCGGGCAACGACAGAGACGGAGCTAGGGGGCATGGGGAGGCACGGGCTCGAGCTCGTTGGGCTCCTGGGAGCACCCGGAGCTCGATGCCGTGCTTAGGCGAGCACGACAGGGCCCATGGTCACGACGGCGAAGCGATCTGCGGCGACCAGAGCTCGGGTTCGACGACGGGCTGGCTACGGCGCGATTTAGAGGACCTAGTGGGCAGGGGAGGGGAGCATGCTCACCTAGCGGCACGCACGCAGGCCCGTGATAGCTTAGGAGCAGCAGAGGCCGGCGCCGGAGTCGAAGAAGACGGTGGCAACCGGAGACGTGGTCGAAGGGGATCCGGCGCTTCGGTGCTTCCCAGCTCCAGCTGAGGCCACCGGTCGATGGAGAAGACGACGGCGGAGCTCCTCGACAAGTCGGTGGAAGGAAGGCGGCAGCTGTGGCCGCGGTGACGGCGAGGCACGGCGGCGACCGCGTCGGGCGCCGATGGGATCGAGCAGGAGAGAGCAAGGGGAGAGGTGAGGAGTGAGCGAGGAGGTCTAGGGGGGAGGCACGGGCCTCGTCCTTATCTCCTCGTCAGCTGCGGGCGTCGGTGGCGTCGGCGTGTCGAGCTGCGGACGGTGCGCGCCGGCGCAGCCACGGGGAGAGTGACAGCGCGAGGGAGAGAGAGTGGGGTGGGCCTGTTGGGCCGGTTTCGGGGCACTGTGCACTTAGGCCCAGTGCACAGTGCCTCTTTTCTTTTTATTTTCTGTTTTCTGTTTTTTCTTTTAACAGAGTTGGTTTTGAAATATTTTGAGTATTCAAATGTATTAGCAAAAATGTGAAACTTGCTCACATAAATATCTTGCAATATCCAGCATTGCCACAAAAAGTTTGGGCATTTTTGGATTCCATTTGAAATTATTCAAAAATGAATAGGGCATTTAAATAGTGTTTTGGCTCTGATTTAAATGCTTAGACCCTTCTGTGGTTGATGGTGATGTTGTGTTCCTTAACAGCAAATAGTTTTGGATTACTTGCTATAAGGTGAACATTTTTCCCACATGTTTTGAGCAACTTCATATTTCACTTTTGAATTTGAGTTGATTTCCAGAATAGAAGTTGGATTGTTTTGAATAACCACTTTGACTAAGCACTGCAAATGAAGTGACTTGGCATTATTAGCACATGATCACAGTGGCTATTACACAGGGGTGTTACAAATTCTCCTCCTCTAAACGAAATTCTCGTCCCGAGAATTTAGGAGGTAGAAGGAAAGAGGTCTAGGTATTCTTCCCGAAGGTGATCCTCGCGTTCCCAAGTGGCTTCATCTTCAGTGTGGTTCGACCACTGCACTTTCAGGAATTGGTTGTCTTCTGACGAGTTCGACGTTCAGCTTCGTCGAGGATGCGGATGGGATGCTCCTTATAAGAAAGATCATCTTGCAATTCGAGCATTTCATGATCCACTGCGCGGTGCAGAGATTCCTTGAAGCATTTACGAAGCTATGACACATGGAAGACGTCGTGGATATGAGAGAATTGCGGCGGCAACTCCAATTTATATGCCACCTGTCCACATCTGGCAACAATGCGAAAGGGGCCGATGTAGCGTGGAGCTAGCTTGCCCTTGATTCTGAAACTACGAGTGCCCTTCATAGGGGTGACACGAAGATAAGCTTGATCACCTGGTTGATAAGTCAGACCCCATCGTTTGCGATCATAGTTGCTCTTCTGGCGGTCCTGAGCCGCCTTGAGATTTTCTCGGACAATGCGGACTTGTTCTTCGGCGTGTTGAATAATGTCCGGTCCCACGAGAGGTCGTTCCCCAGTTTCTGACCAGTTCAGAGGGGTTCGACATTTACGTCCATAAAGCACTTCGAAGGGGGCCATTTTCAAGCTGGCTTGATAGCTGTTATTATAAGAGAATTCGGCAAACAGGAGAGATTCTTCCCACTTCTTACCGAACGATATAACACAAGCCCGAAGCATATCTTCAAGAACTTGATTAACTCGCTCAACTTGGCCTTGGGATTGAGGATGATAAGATGAACTCCAGGTAATGTGATTTCCCATAGCTTCTTGGAAACTTTCCCAGAATTTGGACGTGAAAAGACCGCCACGGTCCGAACTGATCTTCCTTCGGAATACCGTGGAGTGAAACAATTCTGGAGATGTAAAGTTCTGCTAATTGACTAGCAGTGATAGTCTCCTTGACAGGCAGAAAATGTGCAACCTTGGAAAGTTGATCAACGACGACAAGAATAGCATCGTGACCCTTCTGAGACTTGGGAAGACCAGTAATGAAATCCATTTGCACTTTATCCCACTTCCACAAAGGAATAGGGAGTGGTTGAAGAATTCCAGTAGGCTTCTGATGTTCTGCTTTCACGCGACGGCATACGTCACATTCAGCAACATATCGAGCAATGTCCTGCTTCATTCTGGATCACCAGTACCTCTGTCGAAGATCGCGATACATCTTGGTGCTACCCGGATGGATAGACAGAGGTGTATCATGAGCCTCCTTCAAGACTTTGTCAGTCATAAGTTCGAAACGAGGTACGACAATTCGATCTCTGAAATACAAGGTTCCATCTTCAGCAACCGAGAAATCCCTGTACTTATCAAGGTGAAGTTCTTTCTTCATCAGATCTACTTCGGCATCTTTAGCTTGTGCATCTTTAATAGCTTTCTCAAGGTCTGGTTGTACCACAAGGTTATTAAGAGAACCCTGCGGAATGATACAGAGGTTCAACTTGCGCAGTTCTTCATAAAGATAGGGTTGAGCTTGCTTAACCATGAGGTTGTTGCAATAGGACTTGCGGCTTAAGGCATCAGCCATCACATTAGCCTTGCCAGGGGTATAAGAAATACCACAGTCATAGTCCGTGATTGTTTCCAACCATCGCTATTAACGGAGATTAAGATCCGGTTGAGTGAACAAATATTTCAGACTCTGATGATCGGTATAGATCTCACACCGATTACCAAGAAGGTAATGTCGCCACTGCTTCAAAGCATAGATCACAGCAGCGAGTTCGAGATCATGCACTGGATAGTTTTCTTCATGTGGACGCAGTTGTCGCGAGGCATATGCAATTACCTTTCGTTCTTGCATTAGGACACAGCCTAATCCCACGAGAGGCGTCGCAATATATCACAAAATCCATGCGAGAATCTGGAGGAGCAAGCACTGGAGCAGAAGTAAGCTTGTCCTTGAGGGTCTGGAAGCTTTCCTGACATTTGTCTGTCCACTCAAACTTAACGCCTTTGTGGAGCAGATTAGTCAGGGGCTTGGCAATCTTGGAAAAGTTCTCGACGAATCGACGGCAATAGCTTGCAAGGCCGAGAAAACTTCTGACTTGCTTGGCATTCTTCGAAGGAGTCCAGTTAAGAATAGCCTAAACACGCTCCGGGTTAACGGCAATACCGTCCTTGGAAATCACATGTCCAAGGTAGGTCACTTCAGAAAGCCAGAATTCGCATTTGGAGTACTTGGCATACAACTTGTGTTCTCGAAGACTTTCTAGAACAAGGCGAAGATGTTCGGCATGTTCTTCCTTATTCTTCGAATATACCAGAATATCATCCAGATATACCACGACGAACTTGTCGAGGTAATCCATGAAGATGTAATTCATCAGGTGGGAGAATGTAGCTGGAGCATTTGTTAATCCAAATGACATGACCGTGTACTCACAGGAGCCATAACGAGTAACGAAGGCAGTCTTCGGAATATCCTCTTCATGAACACGGATCTGGTGATAACCCAACCTCAAATCGAGTTTAGAGAACACCGATGATCCAACGAGTTGATCGTATAAATCATTAATCCGAGGAAGCGGATATTTATTCTGAATGGTTGCCTGGTTGATAGGACGGTAATCTTAAACCAACCTATTCGTACCATCTTTCTTTTTGACAAAGAGAGACGATGCTCCCCAGGCAGAGGAACTGGGATGGATGAAGCCCTTCTTAAGTGATTTATCGATTTCTTCCTTAAGCTCAAGAAGGTGGTGCGGAGGCATCTTGTAAGGACGCTTCGCGATAGGAGTGGTGCCAGGCTTCAAGTCGATAACAAACTCGACAGCTCTAGCAGGGGGTATACCTGGAAGTTCTTCTGGAAAAACATCCTGGAAGTCACAAACAACTGGAATGTTTTCGATCCCCTCAAGCGGAGAAGCGTTTAACGCATTCAAGGCATAAATTTGGGCCTCGGCGTTCTGAGTGAGGTGAGCATGATAATTCACTAACTCATCTGATGGATGAAGGAGGTGTACAACTTTACCGGCACAATTGATTGAGGCGTAATGAGCCTTCAACCAATCCATTCCCAATATAAGGTCAATTTTGGAAGACTTCAGGATAATGGGAGACGCGCGGAACTCCAACCCTTCGATTTCAATGGGAACATTATTGCTAACCACGGAGGTTCGACATCCGCCCGCGGGAGTATGTACCACTAAAGGTGTGTTCATGTACTCACACTTAACGTCATGCATGCGTGCAAAATGCTCTGACATGAATGAATGAGATGCTCTTGAATCAAATAAAACAGAAGCTGGTGCTGAATTAACAAGTAGTGTACCCATGACTGTAGCTGGTTGGTCTGGGTCTTCACTCATGTTGACATGATAGGCCTGCCCACGACCATAAGAAGGTCTGGCATTGTTGTTACGCTGCTGAGGAATTCCACGGCCATTACCACGGCCAGCAGGAGGAAGAGCTAGCTGATTCTGACTCTGAGAACAGTCTCTGGCACGGTGACCTGGCTGGCCACACTTGAAGCAGAGTCCATTGTCTGGACGTGATGCAGGAGCTCGAGGTGGTGCAGCTCGAAGTGGCTGCCTCGGTGGTGGAGGAGGCAGGCGAGGTGCAGCATAAGCAGGTCTGTACACTGGAGCTGTGGGACGATACATGCTCTGTGGAATCCATATGCGGCGCTTCTGAGAAGACGAGCCCGAAGATGAGCCCACTTCACGAGTGCGTCTGGTCGCTTCCTTATGCTTCTTCAGACCAGTATCGACCATAATAGCCTTGTTCTCCAAGGTGGCGAAGTCAGGAAAGTCTTGGATGAGCAGGGCTAGCTGAATGTCATGGTGTAGCCCTTCACGGAACTTCTCCTGCCTACGTGCATCAGTGGGGATGTCTTCTTCAGCATAGCGAGACAAGTCAAGGAACTCTCGCTGGTAGACCTCCACAGTCTTGTTGCCTTGGACGAGGCTACGAAACTCGGCCTTCTTCCGATCTATAACTCCTTGTGGAATATACCGGGCACGAAAAGCAGCCTTCAATTCCACCCAAGTGACAACAGTTCCGGGAGGTAGGGTATGTCTGTGAGTTGCCCACCATTGTGCTGCGGGTCCCTTCAAGAAGTAGGTTGCAAAGGTGACATAGCTGACAGGGGGAACATCGGCTGACTCCATCTCATAGAAGATGTCACGCAGCCAGTCATCGGCATCCAGCGGATTAACTGTGTTGCGGAATACCGATGGGTTGAGGCGCACAAACTCTGGCAGCGCGATTGAAGCTGGCTGCTGGTTGGCATTGGGACGGGGGAATTGATCCATAATCCCCGTCATGAACTGACGGTTGAGTTCAAATTGTTGCATCATAACAGCCATATAGTCAGGCGGTGGCGGCGGTGGTGGATTGTTATCACCCATCCTACTAAATTCATCAGGGGTAGTTTAGCAGAAGCCACTGCGAGTGTTTAGCAACAAGCATGATGTAACACGATGGAATTTAAGTAGTACGACAGATGCTTAATAGTAGTCATCTAAGACATATAGATCCATACAGAGTCGGTTACATTCGGGCAGCATAACGGCGCAATTTCAAAAGCTAGACATACTAGGCGGCACGTAGGCACGCGGTAAGGAAGTACACAACGAGACATAGCAAAGGCAACATCAACGTCGGAGAAAACCACTGAAACGGGGTAGCTGCAAGTGCAGACGACGAATGTTCGTCACGGAAGGATCCTGCGCTCCATGTGCACTCTGATGCAGAACCCGGTCTCGAACTGAAAGAAGAGGTCCACGTGCAGGTGTGTGACCTCCCACAGCAGGGCAATCAATCCCTGGTGGCATCTCGGTCCTGCGCGGGTAAAGAATGTGCTCCGGATGTATCCCTGCATGAACAACTGGTAGCAACTGCGTCATAGCCTCGTAGAGTCGTACTCGAGTGGCGAACAACTCGACGGCAAGAGCCCAAACAGTGCGATCCAGAGCCTGAGTACACTGAATCAGAACTCGCGGATCATAGCAACGAGGCTCGTACGGGGCACACATAGTTGTGTAGTATCCAGTAGCATCTCCAGCAGGGGCATACAGAATGTATCGAAACTCAGAAGCATCCAAGCTAGCGATGTGCTCTCGTCAGAGACGTGCGACAGCAGAGTAGGCGGCATCATGGACTGCCATCTCAATCGTCACGCCGATACCGTGGAAAAGGTACAGCTCAGTGTCTGAGTCATCCTGCTGATCATAGATGCGAACATCAGCATAGTACTGCTCCTGGTTGAACTCGTGGTAAACCTCATAGACCATGTACTCGGGGTACCAGCGGTAACCCAGTCTGGTCAGGAGGGCGATCAGGACGGCTGGAAAACCAGGGGCATCACGAGCCCAAGTGCGAAGCACAAGCTGCGTCGTAGGACGTGGTGGAAACAGACAATCCATCTGGAATAAAGGAAATTCAGGATTGTCATTTGACGATGAGAAGTATAACAGATCTCGAAGAGAAAGGTTAAACAAAACAATGGAAAGGAAAATGATTATCAGACTAATCAGATCAATGACAGGGAAATCGCACAGATATCCAGCTCTCCGGGTGGACGGAATTTACGAGAGCCTAAGTGTCGGCGTTAGTAAATTTCATTAAACCCGAATAGAAGAGAGAATAGAGTCCCGGAGTAAAGATGAGGAATAAAAGATCCTAATACCACCCAGTTGGCGACGTGGGCCCGTAAGCCACACAACCAAGTTAGTAAAACAGTTTTCGGTTTCTAGACTCAACTTCGGCCAAGGAATTGGAAAGAGGGATTCCTAGAGGCAGTCGACTCTGATACCAACCTGTGACGACTCCGACTTAATCGTGCACTAACCATACACGCAAATGCACACGATCAAGCCTAAGGACTCACTTGAAGATATCACAACACAACTCTAAAACATAAGTAAAGTCATACAAGCTTTATATTACAAGCCAGGGCCTCGAGGGCTCGAATAGATAGCTCGAGGACATACAAGCGTCAGCGGAAGCATCAGATATCTGGGTACAGATATTACAGAGAAACATATAGGCCTTTAGAAAGGCGGGGCAAAATAAAACACTATGATTGAAAGGCGTAGGCCTCCTGCCTAGGACCCTCCGAACCTACTCCTGGTCGTCGGTCGGCTCCTCGTAGTAGTACTCGCCGGGAGGGTAGTAGTAGTAGTAGCCGTCGGCGGGGGCAGCTGGCTCCGGGGCTCCGTCGTCTGGCGGCGGCATATGGATATGGGGAGAAAAAGAAAGTAAAGCAAACGTGAGTACTCATCCGAACTACTCGGCAAGCA
This sequence comes from Thinopyrum elongatum, assembly GCA_011799875.1. Taxonomy (NCBI): domain Eukaryota; kingdom Viridiplantae; phylum Streptophyta; class Magnoliopsida; order Poales; family Poaceae; genus Thinopyrum; species Thinopyrum elongatum. The sequence goes on from CM022299.1 coordinate 439,667,372, forward strand.
AGGATCTACACTACATATGCAACATTTTCAAAGAAGGCTGTTTATGTGGACTGGGCTGCAGAAATGCCAGAATAGATGGGAGAGCCTAGTCCTATCAAAGACTAGCATCTTCAAGCATCTTCATTGGTCTTGCAGCATTAGAAGAGTGCGGATTAACATAATGTAAAGTAGTAGTAATGTCATCAACCTCGCCCAGAGATTCTTCCTCGACTCCCTGCGAGAAAGCAATCCCAGAGCCATACTATCCAGTATCATCTCAAGTCACCAGTTCTAGTTGTACCGATCGGGATACAACTCCGAGTGTCCGTTACCGTAGGACAGGCTGTCGATAGATTAGTTCTTCCCTACAGGGGTGCACCAACTTACCCACCACGCTCGCTTAACTCCGGCCGGACACACTTTACTGGGTCATGCCCGGCCTCGGCCAAACGACACGCTGCAACCCGACCTAGGCTTAGAAGAGAGGTCAGCACGCCGGACTAAACCTATGCCCCCAGGGGTCTTGGGCCATCGCCCCGGGAACTCCTGCACGTTACGGGGCCACCGAGAGCAGACCTAGCAACCCCTTATACAAGCGCGGTTGCGTTCCCAGTCCAACTCGGCGTGCGCCGCTCCTTACCGACGTCAAATAAGCTTCGGCTGATGTATACGACGCAGAACGCCCATACTATGCCCACGTGATGGTTAGTGCTATCAGGCCAGAGGCCCCTCGGATCAAATATCCAAACCGTTAGTGTGTTGGTAGTGCGGTAACGAGCAGAGACTCATGAAAGATGTGACCCTGTCGCCCCGTCTCGAGGACTTGCGGCAAGGGCTAGGAACGCCCGGCCACGCCTCGTATTCATTACTCGGGCACCGTTCAGGTCCACCCGACTCCAAATCACTCTCATCATAATCTCATGCGGGTACCCCTCGGGGTCGACCCGTCTTTATCCAGAATAAACAGTGTCAACAATAATGTAAAGGCATCCGTGTGGCTACCATATCAAGAAGGAATCCGAGGCATCACCCTCGTTGGATTTCCACCTGACGTAAACATCAAGGTGAACTAAAGAGGCATCACCCTCGAGGTCCACACTTGAGCAGTTGCACAACGATGTCGTTATCGGGGGTGGTGTAGGAGGAATCACCCTCGCTTACCACGACCGAATAACTAACCTACAAGGTTATCATCAGAAGTGCTGACGAGGTATCACCCTCGGCACTCGATATTAACCCAGTAGTGTCGAGCAGTTAAGGGGGAAGTGATGTGCAATGTCGGGGCCTGGTCTTCGATCCCGTTGATCGGGTCTTCTGAGAATCCAGCGGGGCAGTCGGGATAAAGTGGGGTCTCTGATAGGTCTCTACCCAGCCGATACTAAACAGTTTAGGATAACAGGTAGGTATCAACAGCAGGTTATAATTAAACATGCTATGCAGCAGATATAGGATAACAGTAGCAGCAACAACTTCTAATGCAAGCATAAGAGAGAGAAGAGTAGGCGATATCGGAATGCTCAAAAGGGGGTGCTTGCCTGGAAGCTCGGCGGCAAGGGTCTGACCGTCAGGAGCGTAGTCGACCTCCGGAGCTGCGTCGGTCTCGGGAGCTACGTCGACGTCGGGGTCTACCGAGAGAGAGAAGATGGGGAAGAAACATATAAATACACAGCAACAATGCAATACAGGGCATGCCATGCCTAGGATGCAGTGCAGGGTTGTCTAAAGATGCACCTAAGTCATTTTAGTTATTTTAGGGTTAACGCGGGATTTATTATTCGGTGATTATGCACTATTCATCTACCGGAATCGGGCTCAAAGTTACGAGTTCTCCTACGTAGGGGGTTCCGACATGGAATCAGACGACACGGTCAAATTTGTCTCGTCGTTCTGATCAACTTTCATGCACAAAGTTTTTTGATCGGAGCTACGGTTTAAAAGTTATTAATTTTCAAAGATTTAACCATTTCTGGAATTTATTTTAATTAACAGGAATACTCAGAAAAGAGAAATGATGTCAGCATGACGTGTGGATGACGTCAGCTGTCAACAGACACGCTGACCAAAGTCAAACCTGACATGTGAGTCTAGTGGGACCCACATGTCAGTCTCTGTTAAGACTAACAGTGAGTTAATTTAATTAACAGGGCAATTAGGGGTGTGGGCCCAGCCTGTCAGTGAGACATTAGACTAAACTAATTATTTTTATTTATCAAATCGTTTAATTAGCCTAATTACCACAGGGGGCCCACATGTCAGCGGCTGGAGTTGCCCAGTCAGCAGGTTGACTGGGTCAACCCAATCAACGGGGGTTCTTGGGGCCCAGTGTCAGTGTCTCAGGGGCCCCACCTGTCATGCCACGTCGGCGACGGCCACCGGAGTTGCTCCGGCGACCAAAAACACGGCAGAGCTCGCCGGAACGCGTCGGAAATTCGCTACGTTGCGCCAAAACGCACGCGACCACTTGCGTTCGAACGGCCTCTTGCTCGCGCATCGACCTGTGGGGTTGGTTCGACCGGAAACCGTCTAAAATGACGGCGGCGAGTAGCGGAGCGGGCGCTGGAGTTCGGGCTACGACGGAGACGGAGCTAGGGGGCACGGGGAGGCACGGGCTCGAGCTCGTTGGGCTCCTGGGAGCACCCGGAGCTCGATGCCGTGCTCAGGCGAGCACGACAGGGCCCATGGTCACGACGGCGAAGCGATCTGCGGCGACCAGAGCTCGGGTTCGACGACGGGCTGGCTACGGCGTGATTTAGAGGACCTAGTGGGCTGGGGAGGGGAGCATGCTCACCTAGCGGCACGCACGCAGGCCCGTGATAGCTTAGGAGCAGCAGAGGCCGACGCCGGAGTCGAAGAAGACGGCGGCAACCGGAGACGTGGTCGAAGGGTATCCAGCGCTTCGGTGCTTCCCAGCTCCAGCTGAGGCCGCCGGGCGATGGAGAAGACGACGGCGGACCTCCTCGACAAGTCGGTGGAGCGAGGCGGCAGCTATGGCCGCGGTGACGACGAGGCACGGTGGCGACCGCGTCGGGCGCCGATGGGATCGAGCAGCAGAGAGCAAGGGGAGAGGTGAGGAGTGAGCGAGGAGGTCCAGGGGGGAGGCACGGGCCTCGTCCTTGTCTCCTCGTCAGCTGCGGGCGTCGGTGGCGTCGGCGTGTCGAGCTGCGGCCGGTGCGCGCCGGCGCAGCCACGGGGAGAGTGACAGCGCGAGGGAGAGAGAGTGGGGTGGGCCTGTTGGGCCGGTTTCGAGGCACTGTGCACTGGGCGCACTGTGCACTTAGGCCCAGTGCATAGTGCCTCTTTTCTTTTTATTTTCTTTTTTCTGCCTTTTCTTTTAACAGAGTTGGTTTTGAAATATTTTGAATATTCAAATGGATTAGCAAAAATGTGAAACTTGCTCACATAAATATCTTGCAAAATCCAGCACTGCCACAAAAAGTTTGGGCATTTTTGGATTCCATTTGAAATTATTCAAAAATGAATAGGGCATTTAAATACTGTTTTGGCTCTGATTTAAATGCTTAGACCCTTCTGTGGTTGATGGTGATGTTGTGTTCCTTAACAGCAAATAGTTTTGGATTATTTGCTATAAGGTGAACATTTTTCCCACATGTTTTGAGCAACTTCATATTTCACTTTTGAATATGAGTTGATTTCCAAAATAGAAGTTGGATTGTTTTGAATAACCACTTTGACTAAGCACTGCAAATGAAGTGACTTGGCATTATGAGCAGATGATCACAGTGGCTATTACACAGGGGTGTTACAGAGGGCGGCTTGGTACGCCGCCTCTTCGTCCTCCTCGTGCGGCAGAACGGTAGGCGGCGGCGGAGGACGTCGTGGACGACGTGGACGCCCTGGCGGCGCTCCTCCTCGTGCTCTAGTGCGAACCAGCGCTCCAAGTTGGGGGAGTCTGGCGCGTAGGCACGCATCCGATGCTGCTCCGGAGTGAGGGCCTCGCGACGCCGGCGAACCTTCTCGGCGTGCGCCCGCGGCGTGCATGGCACTGCCGAAATAGGGATCCTCTGCGGATCCAAATGCCAGCCATGAGGCAGGTTGCCATCCGGATACTGCAGTGGCCGGCGGTACTGCCAGTGCCACCGCGCCTGGTGGACTGGTATGTACAGACGCTGCCGCTCCGGTGGCGAGCCGCGTCTAGGAGGCGGCGGCGGAATAGCTCGCGAGCTGCGGGAAGAGCTCGCACCGGGGGTCAGCTTTCTCCTCTCCTTGCCATTGAAAAACCCCATGGTCGCCGACGGGAAGAGCTCGCTACGTGTGGTTTGGGCTTGCTAGGGTTCCTGGTCGCCAGATGTGGACGGGTGTTGGAAGTTGATGAGGTCGGCCCCGCCACACGCTTCCATTAAAAAGGACGGGCACGCGGACCTTCCACACGCTGCCAGGCGGGCCCCGAGGTAGGTGCTGACATTTAATAAGACGTGGGTGGTGGTTGGCCGGCCGACAAGTAGGACCGCGGCGAACATCGAGGGGACGCGTGGCGCGTCCGCGACCCTTCCGCGCCGACGCATTTCAGGCGCTATTTTGGGCCGGAAATGGGTCCGCGCGGACGCGATGCGGACGGATTTGGGAATGGGTCGGCGCGTTGGACCGGTGTTTTTGTCCGCGGCGACACAAACGGACGTGGGCGAATGAAATGGGTCGTCCCGTTGAAGTTGCTCTATTGTCCCAATATACTGTACACGCTATCGCATGTTCTTATGTCATGCGAGAGTGGGAATAATAAATGTGTAGAGGCGTCAAAGTGATTCCCCGTGTTCGTGTTGACGGGTAGTAGCGTACGTTCGGGCACCGGCGAGCAGCCGCCGCGCGCGCGGTGTTGCACGACGCTCAACGTGTCAAGTTGTACATGTGCATGCCCAGCTAGGCAGCGAGCCCATGCTCTAACCGTGCCTGCCCACGACTGCTAGCTAGCTCCTCTAGAGTCTAACGTCATGCATCGTGGCCACCTTCTCCCTGTAAATCAGCCACGTCTCTCTGTACATTGCTCGGCCGTATATGTATTTGTGAATACACAACAGAGGCACCGTGCAGTCCAACAATCATCGTAAAGCACTATTCTACACAATGGATACGCGCATGTCTCCCTCATTTCACACCCGCATGAAACGACCGTCGCGGAGATCCGTTGAACTGGCGTTAACCCCGATCAGTCTGCGTACGCGGAAGCCCTTCTCCCCCACTCGCCGCCACTCGCTTTGTTGTGTCCACACTCCGGTTCTTTGTGTCGTAGGAATAGTTTTTCCGGATGTTAAGACCAATATACTTGTAACTATAAACATTTTCGAATATAACGTAGGTTCAATATGAACAATTTAATGCACAATTTTGTGCCTGCAAGTACTTTTAAAATAGGGAAAAGCCCCGGCGAATTGCAGCTCCCACGTCTGCCACCTTCCCTGCGTGTCACGTGCCCCACGGACCAGCACCATTAGATATGCAACTCGCCCGTTGTTGCCATGTTACCATCACAACAAATGGTTTGTTGCAGACCGAGGAAGATGAAGGCGAGCCGGCGATCAGATCCTGCAGCGCCGAACAAGAGACATGCGTCACCTGACGCTTCGGCGCCGGCGCCGACAACCGCCCACCACGCCGGAGAGGATAATGGGGGTGGCGAGGTTGCAGCTGGGGTCAGGCGCACTGGTCGGCGTTGCCGCCCGCCTCCACCAAGACTCCCGACAAAGAGCGGTGCGCCCACCTCGCCGGAGAGGAGGATGCAGTGAGCGACCTAGTCGGAGATACGACGCTTGCCGGCTGCGGGGACGGGTGGTGCCGCTCCTCCCTCACCGCCATTCAACGGGAGCTCGCAGCAAACGACCGGCGGTGATTTTTTTCTTGCAACATCCTCTCTGTTGCAAGAAAGATTCTGCAACATCACTAGTGCTGCAAAAATTTCTTCCGTAAACACCTATATAAAGGTAAAGTGAAGACAAAAAAATCTGCAACAATAGCTCGGTTGCAAAAAATAATAATATCTGCAACAATACCTATGTCGCATAAGTTCCGAAACATGAACTTTGTTACAAATATCAGAGCACAACATCATCCTTGTTGCAAAGCTGACTATTGAATCTGACGGCCATCTTACGTTGAATCCCGTATGAATCTGACGGCCTCTGCTAGCTGGCTCCTCTAGAGTCTAGACGTTATGCATCGTGGAGTCCAACAATCATCCTAAACCACTATTCTACACAATGGATACGTGCATGTCTCCCTCATTTCACACCCGCATGAAACGACCGTCGCGGAGATCCGTTGAACTGGCGTTAACCCGATCGGGCTGCGTACGCGGAAGCCCTACTCCCCCACTCGCCGCCACTCGCTTGTTGTATCCACTGTACACACTCCGGTTCTTTGTGTTGTAGGAATAGTTTTTTTCCGGATGTTAAGACAAATATACTTGTAACTATAAATATTTTCTAATATAACGCAGGTTTAATAATAAAAAAATGCACAACCTCCCGCTTGCAAGTACTTTTGAAATAGGGAAAAGCTTCAAATCACCCGGCGGATTGCAGCTCCCATGTCTGCCACCTTTCCTGCACGCCATGTGCCTCGCGAACCACCGCCATTAGATTTGCGACTGGCCGGTTGTTGCAATCTTACCATTGCAACAAATGGTCAGTGGCAGACCGAGGAAGATGAAGGCGAGCCGGCGACATCCAGATCCTGCAGTGCCGAACGAGAGACGTGCGTCACCTGACGCTTTGGCGCCGGCACCGACAACCGCCCACCTCGCCAAAGAGGATAATGGGGTGGCGATGTTGCAGTTGGGGTTAGGCGCACTGGTTGTCGCTCGCCTCCACCAAGACTCTCGGCAGAGAGCGGTGTGCCCACCTCGTCGGAGAGGACGATGCAGTGAGCGACCTGGTCGGAGATCCGTCACTCGCCGGTTGCAGGGACGGGTGGCGCCGCTCCTCCCTCACCGCCATTCTACGGGAGCTTGCAGCAAACGACCGACAGTGATTTTCTTTCTTGCAACATCCTCTCTGTTGCAAGAAAGATTATGCAACATCACTAATGCTGCAAAACTTTCTTCCGTAAACACCTATATAAAGGTAAAGTGAAGACAAAAAAATCTGCAACAATAGCTCGATTACAAAAAAAAGAAAAATCTGCAATAATACCTATATCGCATAAGTTTTGAAACATGAACTCTGTTGCAAACATCCGAACGCAACATCAACCTTATTGCAAAGCTGACAATTGAATCTGATGGCCATCTTACGTTGAATCCAATGGCTCGCGACACAGCGGATCTTTTTCCGCCGGTCGACGCATAGCGTTGCCCTTTGAAATATATGGCTTTATAGGATTTTCATAGGTAGACTCTACAATAAATTAGTGGTCAAAAATATATTTTAGGGACCTTGTCACGCCCAAGCAATAACTATTCCGACTGGATGTGGGGGGATACACCAAAACTATCAGATGATGAAACATATTTCTTTTGTCCTTAAATGAAAGATAACTGATTAACTCTTTCTGTGCTACTCCCTCTGTTCACAAATACAAGATATTTTCAAAAAAAATCAAATCGGATGTACATAGACAAGTTTTATATCACTCAATTTCAGTCCGTACTTAGATGACACGATGAATTGACCTTTCGCCAAGACATATTCTCCATAAACAAGTTATTAATGGCTCGGAGCCCTTTTGGTATATATCATGCTTAAACAAGAAGCGGCCTAGATTCCATGCCCTATCGTCTGAATGATAAACAAGTCTTCAAGCTTCCCAGGAGCTAGTGCGTACCGTCTATGTCAATTTGTTAATCTAGGCTCTCCCCATTCAGACTTCAGTGCCGTGGCAGCCTAGTGACGTTTATTAATCGCATCATCATTGCCAAATCCCTCCTGCCATCCCAACATTTCCTGATTGCGATGTCTACTGTCCGTCGTACATATCCCGCTTGCGCCGTATATTGTCGATCCTCGTAATAATCTCTATTTTCAATGGAGCAGTTGATAGCCTGGTACTTCAGTTTTATTTTTGTCCGGTTTTATTTCCTCCCACCACCCCTTCTGCTGGTTTTTTTCCTTCTCATTAAAAAATCAAATCTCATTATAGGGAGATCTTGTTTCGTGCTTGCTTTGGCAGGTGTTGATTCATTTTAATTATGTAAATCTCTACTTCTAATGGAGCAGTTGGTAGCCTGGTACTCCGGTTTTATTTTCGTCCGGTTTTATTTCCTCCCACCACCCCTCCCACTGGTTTTTCTCCTTCTCATTAAAAAATCAAATCTCATTATAGGGAGATCTTGTTTCGTGCTTGCTTTGGCAGGTGTCGGTGTACTAAGTATTGGGCCATTAGTACTCCGTATTTGTGCACGGGCAGTTGCAGCCATACTCGCGACCAGGCTTGTCGGGGAACAGTTGGAGGTTAATTCAAGTTATCGAAGAAACACCCAAGTCAAGGATCTGAGGATCAGCAGATAAGGAGAGCTGAAGACCAAAAACCAGCCTCCCCGGCAAGATCTTGCCGGGGTGGCCTGCAAAGCCCGACAAGATTTCGCGCCCGGCAAGATCCTGCCACTGTACCACCGCTTCAGCACAGCAACCAGCCTGACATCCTGAGTCCTTCTCTGGATGCATGGCAACGCGCCAGTGGAGGAGAGCTAAAGCGGTGCTGATGGGATGGCCCCTTTTTCCATCCCCAAGAAATGAGGACACCTAACGGTGCATTAAATGCATTCGTCCTAATCCGTCAGTGGTTAGGTATGATGACCCTGTAGCTACTTTACACCTCAATGTATGTACATTTTGCCACTGTGGTGACCCCTTTAAACGTATAAAAGGAGGCCCAAGGCAACTGCTACGGAGGAGGAGGATCTTCTGGCCCATTCTGCATGCGTAGCTGCTCTTTGAACGTACTGTTCATCGCAAGCGCTCCTGGAGCCTGGGCTCAAGAACACTCTTAATAAAACAAGGCAGGAGTAGGGTTTTACGCTGATTAGCGGCCCGAACCTGGGTAAAATCGCACCGCGTCGATCGTTGGTTCTGCTCTTTGTGCATACCTCCCTCCCTGCCGAATCGTAAAGGGGTCCTTTGGGATCCCATAGGTGTCGTACGCCGACATCTTTGGCGCGCCAGGTAGGGGGCAGAAGGTTGTGCAAACCTGATCCAGTGATCGGCGCCTTAGTTTCCTCATCATCTCCGTCATCATGCCACCCAAGAAGAAGAGCGCCGCAACGGCGCAACCATCCACATTCGTTTTGCCTGTGCCTTCGCGTACGGGTGATGGTGTGGATGCAGAAGGAAGAGGTTTAGAGACTCCACGGCGTTCCGGTGATCCAAGCGAGGCAAGCGGCGTCGTTCGCAGCGGCAACGGCAACCCACACGCCGCTGGATCTAGAGATGGAGCTGTGCCGCCCACGGGTGGCGTGACGAACTCCAGAGATCGGAGGACGCCTTCTAGGACTCCCGCGCCGGCGCAAGCATCACGGCCTTCCCAGGTCGTGTGCGATGAGCAGCGCCATGGCGCTGGTGGTTCAGGGCGTCCCCATGAAAGGACTTCTGCGCATCGATCCCAAGGTGCGCAGGCCCAGCGTGCACGTCAAACCGCCGGTGGAAGTGGCGCGCGGTCGCGTGATCGTGACGGTGCTCCTTCTAACATTGTTAGGAGTCAGAGCACCTCACGTACCTCGCACCTGTCGCCGCCGCCTACGCCAGCGGAAGCTTTGGCACGTGCGCAGCTGCTCCTCGATTTCCCTCCTGCTCCGGAGAAGATGGAGGAGTGGCGAGCTACTATCCAGAGCCTCATTGGCTTCGCCAACAAAGATGGGCCGCGGGAGGCAGGGCCCTCACAACGGCGGTCCATCGATCCGGCGCGAGACGATGCGGAGAAGACCGGAGGCGGTGCGACCACGGTGCACTCCCCTCCACGACACCAAATCGAGCCACCGGCCAGACGCCCTTCGCTCTGGTCTACGGAGCGGAAGCAGTTCTCCCCACGGAACTCATATACGGATCACCTCGAGTGCTCGCTTATGATGAGCTTGAGCAAGAGCAACTGCGGCAAGATGACATTGTGCTCCTTGAGGAGAATCGTCTTCAGGCTGCTGTGCGAGCTGCACGCTACCAGCAAGCTTTGCGTCGCTACCATAGCCGCAAAGTTCATGCCCGAAGTCTTGAGGAAGGCGACCTTGTTCTTCGACGGATTCAGTCCGCCAAGAATTCAAACAAGTTGACACCGAAGTGGGAAGGCCCTTATCGGGTAGTACGAGTCACCAGGCCCAGTGCTGTCCGCCTGGAGACCGAAGATGGCGTTCCAGTGAGCAACTCCTGGAATATCGAGCATCTTCGCAAGTTCTACCCATAAGGCGCGGTTGCCGGGGGCCCCCGGCAACTACCTTTTTGTACAAGTCTTGCCGGCAAGGCATGTAATCCTCTGTACAAAGCCAGGCGCAGACCCTGAGCCCAGATGAATAAGTTTAAGTGTTGTGCATTTCCTTATCGATTTCCATGTTCATATATGTATATGCATGCTTGTCTAAGATGTTGTATGACACTTGTTCCCGGTAAGTACTAACGAACCGCCAAGGTTCCATATCTTTATTTTCTCTTCTTTCTTTTTCTCAAAAGATAGAAGGATTCCTCGTGCGCACGTTTGCGGGGGGGGGCGCGGCGGGGCTGGGGGAGGCAAGCCATCAATACCCATCTGGAGCGATTTCACGCAAAAAGGTATTGACATACTTACCGGAGGAAGAACAACGACAGAAAGCTAAGTTATAAAACTTTAAGCAAGTTTCTTTTATTATGAAGCTATTTTCCTTAGACGATTTCGACTTTTGTATGGAAAACCTGCACGCGAAGGAATCCTTGTCGTAATCGGTTGCGCCCTTATTTTATTTCGAGTCCGCTCAACAATTTAAGTGGCTGCGCTGAGAACGCCAAGGTGTCTTGCCGGCCGCTGCACCTCCAGCAGGCTGCTGAAGTCCCGCACCCAGCGCTCGCGGCAGGTTGCGCGCCGGCAAGTTTTCAGTAAGCGTAGGGTGTACTCCGTACATAAAGGAATCACACAAGGGAAATAATAGCATGCATATACCCAAGCATACGCAAGTTATATTACATCAATAAATTGTCGCAGTTCTAACATAAGACTTGATTGTCTTTTGGCATGGAATGGTGGCGACAAGGAAAAATGAGGCGGCTAGTCCCTGCGTTGGCCCTCGATCCTCTTGATCGAATCTACCTTCTCAAGGATGGGCGCGACAAGCTCCTCAAGTGCTTTGAGATCTGCATCCTTCGGCAAATGGTCGAGCACGTTGGCGAGATCAACATCAGGGTTCTTATGCACCACCTTGACGAGTACCTTGCGGAGGACGGCCCGGCAAAGTTTGCGGGATTCATTGGCCAGTTGGGTCGCTCGGTTGGACTGTAGCAGCTTCAAAGCGTCAATGATGCTTTCGAAGAACATGGTCAACCTGGCGCTCGAAGATATCCTTTCTTCGGAGGAATACCTGAAGTTTTGCAGGACATCCTGGCCCATGGTTGACAATTGTGCTGTGAGCCTCTCCGCGGTGTCGACAAGGCGATCAGTCCAGATTTTCACACCCTTCTCATAGTCAATTTGGGCGGCGGCAGCGCTCTTAAGCAAGTTCCTCTCTTCCTGAAGATCTTTGCTTAGGGCCTTCTCGTGGGCCCTGCCGTCCTTGAGGGACTTCTCCAGCATGGTCAGCTTTAGCTTCAGATCGGCAATGGCCTCGTTGGCTGAAGAGAGCTGCTTGGTCTTGTTGGACATGGCAACTTGCATCTCCGCCAGGCTATGGAGAGTTTTCTCCCTGTCCCCTTTGAGCGTCGAGAGCTCCTTGCCGTGTTCTTCAAGATCCACTTCCAGCTTCTTCACTTTGTCGCTCAGCTCGTTCTTGGCAGCCTCTGCAGCCTCGACAGCATCGACGGCCTCCTTGAGTTTGCCGGCGTGATCTACAGTTAGAGCTTCGAGCGCCTCCTTGTGCTTTTGCTCCAGCTCCTGGATCCGCTGCGCGACAAGCTTATCGATCTCCTCATCTTTGCCGCGAAGCTTGGCGGCAAGCGCCTCCTCACGTGCAGCAAGATCTTCCTCATGGGCATCAAGCGCAATGCGACACTCCGTCAGGAGAGCATCTTCAGCGGCAGTTCTTTGTGCAGCTTCCTCTTGCGTCTTCTCCATGTCAGAATGTTTCAAGAGGAGCTCCGTCCAGCTTTGGCTCACTTGTTCCCGGCTGGCAGTCAACTCCTGAAGAGCCTCGGCGTACCAGATCTGTGTCTGCTCAACGCGCTTCTGAAGGCCTGCTTCGGCTGCTTCAACAACTGCCATTCTGGAATCTGCCTTCTCTTTTCGAGCCCGGTGGAGTGCTTGGAGCTTGCGGAAATTTTCGCCCATGGCCTGGAGGAGCTGGTCCTCTTCAGATTTTCCACTGCTGGCGCTTGGATCATCAACGATTTCGAGCCCGGCAGCGGCGATGATTTCTTCATCGAAGGTTTCCCCTTCGGCCGGCGTTTCAATATTTGCCGTGCCCGGCAAGTTGATAAATAGGTTGTCGCCAATCTTGAGATATTTGCTCAATGAGGGGGCTTCGGATGTTGATGGTTGGTCCTTGACGTTCGTCTCGCCGGTGGCTGGGGGCTCTGTGGCCGATGTAGCGCCTGGCGCTCCTGCGGCAGGAATGCCGTCAGTGTGGTCATCAGTTTCCTCGCCGGCCCACTCGGCAGATTCCTTGGCGGCTTCCTCGGCAACAGCTTCGCTGACCTCGACAGTGGCGTCTTTGGCGGCCTCGCTAGCGGCGATCCTGTCAGCCTCGGCGGCGGCGTCTCTGGCGGTCTCTTCGATGACAACATCGACATCCATGTGTTCCATCACAGGGAATTCTGGAGGACGAAGGAAGGAAACAAAATAAGATCGAGGTTGAAGTTCAAGAAGACAAAAAGAAAGAAAGATAAAGAAAAGGATAGCAAGCGCTCTAAGGCAAATAGTTACCTGTGTCGAGTTGTTGAGAGGCGGCCTCGCCCCTCCCGGCAACGTTGGCTGCCGGGGAAATGTTGCCGGTACCCATGCGTATCGGCTCCTCCTCAACCAAGATAGGCTCGTCGGTGGTAACTCTTGCCGGGGATGCGCTTGTGGGCAGCGCGGTTGATGGAGGCGGCACGACGGGGGCAGTTTCCACCTCTCCCTGTTGCTGTTCTTCTCCTGCAAGCCCGAAGATATCAGCGGCAAGGGTAGAAACCTCAGCGCCCGCCAGCAGGAAACGAGTGGAAAACTCACGCTGGGGGCTGCGTTGAGGGCTGAGCCCCGGGCTGACGACGACAATTTCCGGCGCGCTCGTAGAGCCAGCCGGGGGCTCATCGCCCATGGAAGTCCTCGACCTCTTCGCCGCCCTTTCTGCCAAGGTTTTTGCATCACTGCGGAGACAGGACAAAGCAAGGCTATGAGATTACTCCGAAATTTTGGGAGATAAAGACTTTGACAGGATACTTACTCTTCCTCTTCTTGTTCCGGGCTGAAGCCGGAGATGTCGAAATCGACCTCCGTTGCAATGTCCGTGCGAGGGGGCGGGGGAGGGGTCCTGGGTCGCTTGGCTGTGGCAGGCGCAGGAGGTCGGCGTGGTTCCGCCACCTCAGCCTCCGGTGCGGTTGTGTGAGACGCCCCTGCCGCCTCGGCAGTTGCCGCAGGTGTGTGTCTCGCGCGCCGCGCAGGTTGCTGTCAAACTCCTTGCCGCGGCACAGTCTTGCCGGCCGCCTCCTTGCCGGGAGCCTCGCTGCTCGAAGAGGGTTGGCTTGCCGGGATGCCAGAAGCAGCCTTTCGAAGAACGCGCTTAGTCTTCTTCGGAGCTAGGGGCTCCTCCTGTGGCTCTTCTTCGGCTACATCTTCGTCGGACGAGCCCTCGGCGGCCGCGCTGCTCTGTTCCCCGGCAGCCTCAGCCTCCCCGGCAGGATTTTCTTCCATCACAACATCCGCGTCGCTGGTTTCCCATTCTGTGAAACCGACGCTGCCGGCCTCCGCGGCAAGATTCGCTTCTTCCACCCTAGTGGCAATATACGCCACTTCTTCATCAGTGGTGGCGCGGATGAGGTCCGTCTCTTCCCGGATGGCCCTCTCCGACAAGTTGTCGAAGAACTTTTGTGCTTCCTCCTCGGTTAGCTCGGCCCAAGTCGCGTCAAGACCATGGGCATTGAACATTGGCATGAAGGCAATGATTGACCCCAGGGCGGAGTTGTTGCACAAAGGGACAATTCTTGCCGGCAACCGATGTTTGTCATCGCGTTGGAACAGTTTGTGGCGGAGAGCGCCGAGCTACATGGCCGTCAAATTATTGTTCAATCTAGGGCGCAGCCTCATGATGTCCGCTGCGTTTCGGTACTCCCAAGCTGATCTTCCCCTGCTCTGTAGGGGGGCGATGCGGCGGCGGAGGAAATCGAAGCCAATCATCTCCATTGTGAGCCCGGCCGCTTTTAGGCAAAGGATCCTGGTGGTGGCGATCGTGAGCCTCTCGTCCACCGTGGCGAGATCGCTCCAGTCACTGCCGCGGACCGCCTTCTGCTGTCGAGGCAAATAGAATGGATGGGGATCTACTTTCTTAATCCAGCACCACTTAGACCGCCATTCATCCCACTTCTCGCGGTAGACCCCATCTGGGTATATCTTTTTATTCCAAGCCCGTGGAATCCAGGCGATAGATCCGGAAAGGGCCTCCCCCTTTTGGATGCGAGGAATAAAGTAATGGCGGAAGAGGGCAGTATTGGGAACTACTGCGGCAAAGTTTTCGCAAAGATGAGCGAAGACGGACATGCACATTACGACGTTCGGAGTAAAATCAAGAAGATGGAAGCCGTATGTGTACATAATGTCATTGAAGAAATCAGAGAACAGAGGACAGAGTCCGCAATAGAAATAAGCGGTGAAGAAGTGATATCTGTCAGGTCCGCTTTCGGAACAAGAACCTGGAATCACACGAGTTGCGGGGTGAGCTTGCGTCTCCTTCGCCCACATGCACTGGTACCGGTTCTTCAAGGCCCTCGCATCGAGCGTCGGAGCGAAGACGACGTACTTCTTCCGCATCTTCACCAGCTCGCTCTCCGGGACATCGGCCTTCGTCTCCTTGCTCTTGCCCTTGCTCTTACTAGCCTTGGGCGGCATGGCGATTGCGAAGGCGAAGGCTGAGGATAGAGCGGGCGCGGAAGCGAAGAGCGGATAAGGAGAACTCTGGCTTTGAGCTCGAGGAGGGGAAGATAATGGCGGAGTCCAGATTGAGAAGAAGAGGGGGTAAATAGGCTGCGCCTCTACGGTTTCCCTTTTTATGGGGAAGGAGCGAGGTCGCCTCTTTTACTCTCCAATGTAAATACGCCTCTGCAGGCGCGCTGCAGTTGCAGCCTTTCAGCGCACGCTTCCCACGTCGCGCACTTAGCGCGCGTAGTGGGGGGCACAGTAAGCGGGATATTTACGAGCAGCTAATCCCCTGCCACGCGTGCCCGTGCACTGTTTGGGCCTAGCCCAACAACGCCTCGCACTCGTGTGTGACCTAGGTCCGGGGGCTCCTGTCGGTGTACTAAGTATTGGGCCATTAGTACCCCGTACTTGTGCACGGGCAGTTGCAGCCATACTCGCGACCAGGCTTCTCGGGGAACAGTTGGAGGTTAATTCAAGCTATCGATGAAACACTTAAGTCAAGGATCTAAGGATCAGCAGATAAGGAGAGCTGAAGACCAAAAACCAGCCTCCCCGGCAAGATCTTGCCGGGGTGGCCTGCAAAGCCCGGCAAGATTTCGCGCCCGGCAAGATTCGGCGCCCGGCAAGATCCTGCCACTGTACCACCGCTTCAGCACAGCAACCAGCCTGATATTCTGAGTCCTTCTCTGGATGCGTGGCAATGCGCCAGTGGAGGAGAGCTTAAGCGGTGCTGATGGGATGGCCCCTTTTTCCATCCCCAAGAAATGAGGACACCTAAACGGACACCTCACGGTGCATTAAATGCATTCGTCCTAATCCGTCAGTGGTTAGGTATGATGACCCTGTAGCTACTTTACACCTCAATGTATGTACATTTTGCCACTGTGGTGACCCCTTTAAACGTATAAAAGGAGGCCCAAGGCAACTGCTATGGAGGAGGAGGATCTTCTGGCCCATTCTGCATGCGTAGCTGCTCTTTGAACGTACTGTTCATCGCAAGCGCTCCTGGAGCCTGGGCTCAAGAACACTCTTAATAAAACAAGGCAGGAGTAGGGTTTTATGCTGATTAGCGGCCCGAACCTGGGTAAAATCGCACCGCGTCGATCGTTGGTTCTGCTTTTTGTGCATACCTATCTCCCTGCCGAATCGTAAAGGGGTCCTTTGGGATCCCATAGGTGTCGTACGCCGACAGCAGGTGTTGATTCATTTTAATCATGTAAATAGTAGGTAATTAATGATTTAGAAATCGCACCATATATGTGAGATCACCTTCCTAAAATATAGACATAATATTTTTTTCGGTAACCTTTCAAAATAAAATGAGATATTTCTTAATAGAAAATCATTAATCCCGCGCCCTATGCCATTTATTATTATTATTATCTCTACTATTAATTGACAATCACAAGTTTCCTAATATAATAAAAATAATATATATTTTTCTTATGGGCGTACGCATCCGCGCGCCCCGACGAAGGGGCGCCGTGCGCGACACCATGGAGGACGCCGTGGCCGAGCTTGATGCCGGGGCGATACTCAAGAATGTCATGGCGTGCATCACGGCGTCGAGGACGACCATGGTGGAAGGCAGGTCGTCGGACCGCCACGTAATGCGTTCGTGGACGCGGTTATATTATATTTCCTATTAGTCATACAGAGAGCCAGACAGGCTACATTCCCAAATCAAGTGTGACCATTCAAATGTTAAGAAATCTCTATCTCTACTACCTAAAAGAAACGTATGGTTCCCTCTCCCCTCTTATGTTCCCCTCGCTTCGTCCAACCTCTCGTACGACCCCCTCTCCCCTCCATCGATTTTCTTTTCTCCCTTCACCGGTTTTCTCCCTGCCGGTTTTATCCTTGGTTTTCCATTCCCTTCTTCTAATTTTGGTATAAATAAATAATCTCTACTCCTAATGGAGCAGTTGGTAGTCTGGTACTCCGGTTTTATTTTCGTCCGGTTTTATTTCCTCCCACCACCCCTCGCACTGGTTTTTCTCCTTCTCATTAAAAAATCAAATCTCATTATAGGGAGATCTTGTTTCGTGCTTGCTTTGGCAGGTGTTGATTCATTTTAATCATGTAAATCTCTACTCCTAATGGAGCAGTTGGTAGCCTGGTACTCCGGTTTTATTTTCGTCTGGTTTTATTTCCTCCCACTACCCCTCCCACTGGTTTTTCTCCTTCTCATTAAAAAATCAAATCTCATTATAGGGAGATCTTGTTTCGTGCTTGCTTTGGCAGGTGTTGATTCATTTTAATCATGTAAATAGTAGGTAATTAATGATTTAGAAATCGCACCATATATGTGAGATCACCTTCCTAAAATATAGACATAATATTTTTCTCGGTAACCTTTCAAAACAAAATGAGATATTTCTTAATAGAAAATCATTAATCCCGCGCACTATGCCATTTATTATTATCATTATCTCTACTATTAATTGACAATCACAAGTTTCCTAATATAATAAAAATAATATATATTTTTCTTATGGGCGTACGCATCCGCGCGCCCCTACGAAGGGGCGCCGTGCGCGACACCATGGAGGACGCCGTAGCCGGGCTTGATGCCGGGGCGATACTCAAGAATGTCAGGGCGTACATCATGGCGTCGAGGACGACCATGGTGGAAGGCAGGTCGTCGGACCGCCACGTAATGCGTTCGTGGACGCGGTCATATTATATTTCCTATTAGTCATACAGAGAGTCAGGCAGGCTACATTCCCAAATCAAGTGTGACCATTCAAATGTTAAGAAATCTCTACTACCTAAAAGAAACGTAAGGTTCCCTCTCCCCTCTTACGTTCCCCTCGCTTCGTCCAACCTCTCGTACGACCCCCCCTCTCCCCTCCATCGATTTTCTTTTCTCCCTTCATCGGTTTTCTCCCTGCCGGTTTTATCCTTGGTTTTCCATTCCCTTCTTCTAATTTTGGTATAAAGAAATAATTCACGTATGGTAACCAAACGCAATCAATTCATGCATGGTAATAAAAATCTAATTTGATAACACAATAACTCGATGACGGTGATCAATCTCCTTCCTTCTTTCAATCAATTCCTTCCTTCTATCTCCTTTCTTCTTTCAATCAGTTCCTTTCTTCTATCACCGTAGTTTACCTGGTGCCAACGTACTTCTGCACCACTCATGCACAGTCATGACTCATGAGTATCAACATTTGTAGACCTTGAAGCAAAACGAATATCAAAAGACTCAAAAAATGGACTGCTTTGTGATTCCGTCTTATCCGCCATATACTCGCCAAATTTGCCGCTGGATGCGATGTTTCCACTCAGAGTAAGAGTATACGATGCAATAAACGGAGCGATCTCTTTAGTGATTTTCTTGCTCCCGATACTTTTTGCATTCGATAATGGTGCTAGCCAATCGGTAAACAAATCAGAAGGAAGCAATCACGTGTGTGTAGGGAAGATAATCCCGGAGATTGCAGGGCGATTAAGGCCACGCCTCACATGCAGTAAGAAATTCCCGAGTTCAGCGGAACAGAAGGAAAGAAATCTCTAGGCTGCTCGCACTACCCCATTGACGGCCCTGCATATATCTCTTTCTTCTCTCTCTGGCCGATCCTTTGTGGGCACGTTCATCAGTCGTGGAAGAGAAGCTATAGACACTGGCGGAACGACGGCAGCTGGGACGGGCTTACCGGTGTAAAGCACCTCAAGGCCGTCCTCCCGGTGATGTTGCGCCTCGGCCGCCGTTGCCTCCGCGCTCCGCTTGCCATGCCCATCGCACCCGCCGAGGTGAGCTCCTTACATTCACGTATTAGCAACCAGCAGATCATCTTCTACATGCGCTGTACAAACAACCACTACATAGTTTTTTTATTCAATTAAGCTTTACTTATGTCTATGTTGTTTCAGATGGATCTGGATGAGATAAAAGAAACTTCCTGTGCTATTAATTTTACTGAAATGAAGGAATACATCATGTCCTTCCCTAGCAAAACCAAGTTGGTGAATATCCATGACACAACCTTGACACATCGAGATTTGGAATGTCTTTTAGAAGATGAGATATGGGTGGAGAGCGAGGTCAGCTAAGATATACTCCGATGGTCATACTTACACACATCAAGAATGTCTAATTTATTTGTTATTTTTTCTACTATAGGTCATAAATGCATATATTTACTGTCTAAGGGCCCAGGATAAAATTTATAGAGCGGGTGCACGTGTATTCTTAGAAAATACATATGATTCTCTGGAATACTTAAGCGAGATGGTGAAATTCCCATAAGCCTTGAGAGTCATCACCACATCGTTGAAAAGGTGCTTAAGTATCTACAACATGACATGGTTAGACTAATTTCTTCATATGGTTCTACCATTTATTATCAATTTGCTTACCTAGCCAGGGCAACGACTTATATATTTTGTGTCAGTTGTTCATTCCAATCAATATGAACCAAAAGGATTGGTATCTATTTGTTGTCAATATCAAACAACGCGAGATACAGGTACTCGATTCTTTTGGTTCTTGAATGAGCCGAGCTGACCTACAATTTATGGTAAGATTTTACTATGTCTGTACTTGGCATTCATGCATTTAGTTTCACCTATATTATCATACTCTTCTTTCTATTTAACAGCTTCAGGGGCTTGAGGCGCATCTAAAGTTTGCTTCTAAGATGAATGAGTTTAACCTAGGTGCTTGGCCAGATATTGACGTAACTAGATGGACAAGAAAGGAGTATATTCAAGATCCAATTCAATCCAAAATGAGAGCAGCAGTAACAATTATTGATTATTATTCAACAATTCCTTATGTTTCCTTATTAGTGTGCCCAATATCTTAACCAATAGATCATCTTGCGGGTTGTTCATGCTACAATTTCTGAGAGTAAGTCAACTTTCAAAATAACAATATCTGATTCATTTATTTATATTATATTTTCACTATATCGTTGATGCTATGGTTTACTTGATAGGAAAGAATTGATCCGGAGCTCCAAGCCCTACCCACTAAGTATAAGTCTTAGACAACTACAAGACTTAATAAAGAATACACGTGCTATTGATGTCCACAGTTTAACATGGCTGTTCGAGTAAATGCTATAGACAATTTCAATGGGCTAAAGACACTCCATATCACTATATGGATCTAAGATTTTCTGTAATATATAATCTCATAACACTTATTTTATAAGGCGACAAGCACATATCATTGCAACCATAAATGCATAGAATGTTAATAATCCTTTACTTCCCTCTCAGATGATACTAAACGACTCGACACAAGATCCAAAACTCCATTTACCATTTGATGCCCAACGCTACATCATTGCAAAAATATTTCATTGTTGGCCTGATATGTGCTTTGACGTCTCGACATGCAAGTTGGTAATAATACTTCCCATCTCTGTGTGCGCTTTTCACCCCCGTATTTCTAAAGCCTACTTCATACAGATTTTTTTGCCATTTTGTACAACCGGTCGCTTCATCCTCTTCCTGTTTGACCTATTGGATAAAACAATTACTATACTCGACCCTCTTCCCCTACCGGATGCATGGAAAAAGAATCCTTCACTGAAGGACATATTTAAGATTCAATGTATTTCGTTCCATCTAAACATAGCTTTACAAGATGCAATACCCGGCTGGAATGATGATGTTTTTAGATGGCGTCGCATCATACCACTTGGAGTTCCAAAAAAAACCAAACAGGTTATAACCTTAACATTCCAATTATCTAACCATCTTTTTATCTATCATATTGCTAAAAACATTTACTTCTATGCAACAATAGGTCTGGGTTTTTGGTTTTAAAGTTTATGCGCACATGGCATGATCATGAACGTGGACTACCAGTTGTCCTGGTGAGTACTCTACATTCACCATTCATGTGTCCTTTTAGATGTGAGCCTTGCATGACAACATAATGCACGTGCAGGACGATTATGACCTACGGAAAGGTGTTGGTACACTTGCTATCGTACAAGGACAATGAATGCATAGAAAACATTCCACAAGTCATGTGTGATTTGGTGAAGAGAATTGGGATACACTTTTTTTAGTCCGAGTATCATATGTGTCATTTTTATTACAACATTGTGAAACATCTTTGTTTACTCTGTATCAATACATTATTACAGTTTTTATTCTTTTAGATGCTATTTTTTGTAAGCTTACTTCAAATATTTCATGTGAAGTGGATAGTTGTATGCTAAATGAAAAGAAATGTGTGTGCTCTTCTTAAATTCAATTCAGTACAGATGTACGCTATTTTGTCTCATAACATTGAGTTAGATAATCCTCAACTAAACTTTTTAATCCAATTAAATGGACAAGTCTATGATTTGTACATGTATTATTGCCCGTGGCAACGCACGGGCATTTTACTAGTCAGTCGTAACAACCACTAGCGTAGCAGATAAAAAGTCCCTCTAGTAGAGTCTGTCATATGGCTCGTGTTCGCCATAATTTATGAAGCTCGCTTCAAAATCTGGCTTGTAACCTTCAAATTTGGAGATTGCAGAGGCCCGGTTTGTAGCGTGCTCCTCCCCAACTGCATGCACGGGTGAGGGGGTTATTTGGTTTTTAGCCACATATTGCCATACTTTGCCACACCAAATCTTAGGCAAGTTTGATCAAGTTAGGTGGGTGTTTGGTTCTAGCCACACCTAAGGCAAGAATTTTTTTATGAGCAGTGAACCACACATGTCATAGACACAAAAAGTGTGGCAAGATTCTCTTAGGCAAGCCAAAATGTGGCTAACAATTTGAGCAACTCAAGTTAGGCAAGTGTGACAAAAATAATGTGGCAATATAAAGCAAACATAGTCACAATCCAAACGGCCCCGAAAGTTTCGTCTTCTTTTTGCTCACGTTGCGGTCGGGTTTTGATGCTTCCTGCCACCCAAACATGCACCATCATGCATGCATAGAGAAATCATCATTAAGGGGCGTTGATATGTCTCTAACGTATCTATAATTTTTTATTGTTTTACGCTATTACATTATTCTTCTTGATTGTTTTATATGCATTAATATGCTATTTTATATTTTTTTGGGACTAACCTATTAACCTAGTGCCCAGTGTCAGTTGCTATTTTTTTTCTTGTTTTTGTCTTTTACAGAAAATCAAGACCAAATGGAGTTCAAACGGAACAAAACTTTTTGAGGATTTTTCTTGGACCAGAAGACAACCACGAAGCTTCGGGAGGAGGCCAGAAGACCCACGAGGGGGCCACAAGCCCTAGGGGCGTGCCCCCTAGGCTTGTGGGCCCCCCGTGGCTCCCCTAACCCTAATCTCTGCTCTATAAATACCTAAATATTCCCCTTACGTTAGAGGCCACACCAAAAATACTTTTCCGCCGCCGCAAACTTCTGTTCTCGTGAGATCCCATCTTGGGGCCTTTTTCGGTACTCTGCCGGAGGGGGATTCGATCACGGAGGGCCTCTACACCAACCTTGCTGCCCTTCCGATGATGTGTGAGTAGTTTACCATAGACCTACGGGTCCATAGCTAGTAGCTAGATGGCTTCTTCTCAATCTTTGATCTTCAATACAATGTTCTCCTCGATGTTCTTGGAGATCTATTCGATGTAATCTTCTTTTGTGGTGCGTTTGTTGAGATCCGATGAATTGTGGATTTATGATCAGATTATCTATGAATATTATTTGAATCTTCTCTGAACTATTTTATGCATGATTAAGATACCTTTGTATTTCTCTCCGATCTATCGATTTGGTTTGGCCAACTAGATTGGTTTTCTTGCAATGGGATAGGTGCTTTGTGATGGGTTCAATCTTGTGGTGCCCTCACCCAGTGACAGTAGGGGTAGCGAGACATGTATTTGTATTGTTGCCATTAAGGATAAAAAGATTGGTTTTTTACCATATTGATTAGATCTATCCCTCTACATCATGTCATCTTGCTTAAGGCGTTACTCCGTTCTTGTTAACTTAATACACTAGGTGCATGCTGGATAGCGGTCGATGTGTGGAGTAATAGTAGTACATGCAGAATCGTTTCAGCCTACTTGCCACGGACGTGATGCCTATATTCATGATCATTGCCTTAGATGTCTTCATAATTATGCGCTTTTCTATCAATTGCTCAACAATAATTTGTTTACCCACCGTATGCTTTCTTCGAGAGAGAACCCTCTAGTGAAACCTATGGCCCCCTAGTCTATTTTCTGTCATATATTTTCAGATCTATAAAACCAAAAACCCAAAAATACCTTGTTGCAATTTATTTATATTTACTTTAGTTTGCCTTTTTATTTATATTTTATACCTATCTCTTTTAGATCTCACTCTTGTTCGTGACCGTGAAGGGATTGACAACCCCTTTTTCACGTTGTGTGCAAGTGTTTGTTAGTTTGTGCAGGTGCATATATTGGAGACTTGCTTGTGCCTCCTACTGGATTGATACCTGATGTCTACTACACAACTTGTTCTTGTAGACTCATGTTGGGCCTCTAAGCGCAGAGTTTTGTAGGACAGTAGCAAATTTCCCTCAAATGGATGACCTAAGGTTTATCAATCCGTGGGAGGCGTAGGATGAAGATGGTCTCTCTCAAACAACCCTGCAACCAAATAATAAAAAGTCTCTTGTGTCCCCAACACACCAAATACAATGGTAAATTGTATAGCTGCACTACTTCGACGAAGAGATGGTGATAAAAGTGTAGTAATGATAGTAGATATTGATTTTTGTAATAGGAACAATAAAAAACTGCAAGATAGCAATTGATAAAACGGAGCACAAACGGTATTGCAATGCTTGAAAATGAGGTCTAGGGTCCGTACTTTCACTAGTGCAACCTCTCAACAATGTTAATCTAATTGGATCATATAACCATCCCTCAATGTGCGATGAAGAATCACTCCAAAGTTCTTATCTAGCGGAGAACATAAGACAAAATTGTTTGTAGGGTATGAAACCACCTCAAAGTTATCCTTTCCGATCGATCTATCCAAGAGTTTGTACTAAAATAACACCAAGTTATCCTTTCCGATCGATCTACCTAAGAGTTCGTGCTAAAATAACACTATATGATACACATCAACGAACTCTAATGTCACCTAGATACTCCAATGTCACCACGAGTATCCGTGAGTTGATTATACGATATGCATCAAACAATTTTAGATTCATAAAACTCAATCCAACACAAAGAACCTCAAAGAGTGCCCCAAGATTTCTACCGGAGAAACAAAGACGAGAACGTGCATCAACCCCTATGCATAGATTACCCCAATGTCACCTCGGGAATCCGCGAGTTGAGTGCCAAGATATAGATCAAGTGCTCTCAAATCCGACAAAGTATTCAATCCGATAAAAACAAAATATCAAAGGGAAGACTCAATTCATCACAACAAGATAAAGAGGGGAAAACACCATATGATCCAACTATATTAACAAAGCTCGCGATACATCAAGATCGTGTCAACTCAAGAACACGAGAGAGAGAGAGAGAGATTAAACACATAGCTACTGGTACAAACCCTCAGCCCCGAGGGTGGACTACTCCCTCCTCATCATGGTGGCCGCCGGGATGATGAATATGGCCACCGGTGATGATTTCCCCCTCCGGCAGGGTGCCGGAACGGGGTCTAGATTGATTTTTTGTGGCTACAAAGGCTTGCGGCGACAGAACTTCTGATCTAGGGTTATTTCTGGGGGTTTCTGTATTTATTGGATTTTTTGGTGTTTGTTTCACGCGAAGATGGGCGTCGAGGTGAGCACGATACACCGGCACACGGGTTGGGCTCCAGGCGTGGCGTGGTGTATCTGGCTCACCTCCTTCACCTTCTGGGCCTCCCACGAAGCTTCTAGTGCCTCTTTTGTTGCAAAAAAATCGTCAAAAAGTTTCAACTCATTTGGAGAACTTTCATTTCTGCACAAAAAACAACACCACGATAGTTCTACTAAAAACAACGTCAGTCCGGGTTAGTTCCATGCAAATCATACCAAAACCATATAATTTTTTTGTAAACATGGCATGAATACTTCATAAATTATAGATACGTTGGAGACGTATCCATACCTTGGTTCTTAAATGAGGGAAATACTTATCTCTACGCTGTTGCATCACCCTTTCCTCTTCAAGGGAAAAATCAACGCAAGCTCAAGAAGTAGCAAGAGGGCAAACAGTTCACTCGGATGAACTATTTGCATTGAGCCAAGAGAATAGAAATGGTTCAACTTAACAAGATGTGTGTGATACGCGGCAAATAGGTCCGTAATAAGAAATGTGTGCGAAGACCAATAATAACACAGACGACTGCTGCTAATAAGACGTGTGATTTGCTCTGTCTACAGAAAAATAACATATATATATATATATATATAACTGAAATAAACATCCAATTACATAAGTGACTATACAGATCATTTGCACACACCTCAATAAATAATTGCATGCATTCTAAACTAGGAGAAACGATCGTCTAGTCATCTACTTCTTGTGACGCTCCCGCCACTGCTCTGTGGCTCGATCCCTCATCTAGGGCAGGACAAAGACACTTCCTCATGTCAACGATCCGCCTGTACATCTCGTAGCTTGTGTACGCGTCCTTGGCCGCGTACTTGACGTATTCTTCATCCATTCTGTGATGCCAGGCACTATGCCAGGCGTTCCTGACCTTCTTGCTCTCATCCTTCATTTCATGTAGTAGGGGTCGATGATGGCCGAGGCGAGGTCAACCAGTGAGTTTTGTTTGTTGTTGCCGTTGCCCTAGACCTTGTAGTGATCACGGATGTTGACAAGATTCTGGCAGGTCAAGCCCGGAACCTTAAGCGCTCTTAGATCGTTGGTGGTGTCCACCGTAGCGAAACTATAGTCGGAGCTGTTGATAAACATGGAGAAACGCTCGCAAGGCCTTGTGGCCAGGTGGTAGTGGTAGATGAGCACATCATGTCGCATGCACAACTGGGCAACGACAACCTTCTGATCTTGCCCGGCACGACCGCTGGTGAACTCGAGGTCGAAGCCGACCACTTGGTACTTGTCCTCAGCAAGCAGCTGCTCCATAGTTTGGATGGAGCTCTCCACCGAGACCGGCTCATTCGTGTACACCACCGAGAGGTCCTTCCCCCTCACATGGGTGTCCGCTAAGTGATGCGTGGTGAACTACCCCCGTTGTCATCGTCGGCCACTGGGAGCGCCATTGGAGCCACGGGGAGCGCCATTGGAACCGCTGGATTTCCTCTCTGTATGTGTCGTCGTGGGTGTGCTTATTGTGTCATGTGCCGCGGGAATTAATGGGGGCCGGCGGGCGTGGATTCTCGGCACGTCCGCATGGCAGTTTTTGCAGCGGGTAACTGCATCGTGGCGCTGCGCCTGGCGCAACCGCATGCATAATGGCAGCACGAACGTACATGATCATGCGCTGGCCCCAAACACTGGCAGCGCGCTTGGAGGGACGTGGGCAGAGCGCCCGGAGGGACGCGAGAGCAGAGCGCGCGCGGCGGGACGCAAACAGAGCGCGCCGCGGCCGCCTCAACCACGAGCAACCACACGCATAGAGCAGTTTAACATGCAGGGAATGGTTGTCTACAAGACGGCCAGCAATTGCGAGCCGGCGGCATGATGTGAAACTACGTCGCGTTCCACATCACACGGTGGCCGAACAATCGTTCGCGATGCTGCGTAGAGAGCGGCCGTGTGTTACTACCTCCGTCTTGGTCTATTAGTCCCCTTTATATTCTCTGCCATATTTTGACCTTAAATTTAACTAACAAAATGTTATTGTCTGTTATAAAAATAATATAATTGGAAACTATGTTCAAATATGAATCCAACAATATAATCTTTGGCGACATGCATTCGTATTTTATTGGTTAAATCTCTAGTCAAAATTTGGCACACAAATACAAAGAGGACTTATAAACCAGGACGGGGTAGTAGGTAATTAAATCACGAACATTTTTTTAATTAACCGTACGTGTCGTTTCGTCCTCCTCTCGCACGTCTTTTCATGCCGCTGCCGCAGACGACTTCGAGCACAAGCTTGAGCAGCGCACATGGGCGTTCTTTTGGCCAAATGGTGGCTCAAAGTGGCGCCAATGAATTAGCGGTGAGCCCGTTCCTGCGCAACCGCGTAGGTTCCCGCACATAGCCACGCAAGCTTCCCGCCCGACTCGGCGAAATCCCCCAAAATCCCAATGCTTACCGGCCTGCTATATAAACCCTCACGGACGGCGAGTCCTGCGTCACATTTCCCCCCTCCCTGTAGCTTATCTCGTTTGCTTCTCCCACAATCGCCAATGGCACCGATCCATCGTCGTCTCTCAGCCACTCCGCCATCCTCAGAGGACAGCTCCATCTAGGAGGCTACACCGCAGTGGCGGTGCAGTCCCCGGCGTAGTGTAGTGCGCGTGGCGTCCCTGTTAGGTGTGCGCGCAACACCCACCACACGCTCCGCCGCCGCTGCCCGTCGGCAACTGTTGCCCTCCACCGTTGCCGCCACCCCCCTGTCTGCCGCCACACCACCGTCGAAAGCCAGGGCCATCGCCCGCTCCACCACCATGGCACGAAGGCGGGAGGTGGCCGTCGTGGCCGCCACCCCACTGTCGGCCACCGTGGCCATCACCCGCTCGGCCACCGCGGCCCGAAGGAGGGAGGTGGCCGTCTTGGCTGCCAGCCCACCGTCGTCCGCCGTGGCCGCCAACCCACCATCGACCGCCAGTGTCATCGTCCGCTCCGCCACCGCCGCCCTTGGCAGGAGGTTGAGGTTGAGCCCGGCATGTGCGTCAGCGACCTTGCGCGCTACACCGAGTTCCTGCGAAAGGAGAAGGAGCGCCTGGTCAAGCACGCTAAGAGTCTTACCGCCGCCGTGGCCGCAGCACAACCGCCGCAGAGGCGCAGAATGAGGAGATCTACGAGGAGTCTCGCCGCTTCGAGAGGGGTCGTCTGGAGCGGCAGAGGGCGTTCGAGGTGAGCGTCGCTAAAGATGGAGCAACGGTAGGCACCGTAATCTAGTTGTCCAGCCTGTCGGTAGGCTCCTCCTCCTCTGCCTCTTACTGAGCGCGCTCAGCAGAGGAGAGGTTGCTGGAAGTAGTACAAAGCCCCTCCGTAGTAGTGGTATTTAGGGGATATTTTGTTCAGTTCATCTTACTATAGATGTGGTTGAACTGTACTACATACTGAAAATTAGCTAGTATATATTATTGAACTAGCTAATATTTCAGTATGTGGTTGGCAACAATTGGGGAAAAGTTTGGTCGGTTCAGCTGTCAAGTTGAACTGTTTGTATAAAGAACGACTGCTTAATCTAAGAATGAAATCTATGCTTACTGAATTTCAGTTGCAAAATTAGATAGTGCTAGTGATTTTTAGCTAAAATTTTTGACAAATGGTAGGGTTACAAGGTTGACAAAGGGCAATGTTACTAGATCAACAAATGTTAATCTTTCCAGTTTGACAAATGCCAATATACCCAATATGACAGATGCAAATCTGTCAAATTGTCTATATGTGGTTGCACACGGATCATCCGAAAAAACCGTTTGCGTTCAAGGGATGTACAAATCCTGCGTGCCAGATTTTCTCTTGGCTTAGCGGTGAAGTCCCACTTTGCATACCGTATTCAATCTGAACCGTTTGCGTTGAAGAGATGCACAAATCCAGCACGACGAATTTTCCCTTGGCTTACTGGGGAAGACCATAGCTCAAACTTTGCATCGGGTGTTCTATCTAAAACGTTTGCGATGAAGAGCTACACAAATCCTGCTCGCACATTTTCCCTTGGCTTACTGGGGAAGCTGTCGGTTTGCATACGGGTGTTCTATCTAAAACGTTTGCGATCAAGAGTTGCACAAATCCTGCTCGACACATTTTCCATTGTCTTCCTGGGGAACCTGTCGGTTTGCATATGGGTGTTCTATCTAAAACGTTTGCGATGAGTGTTTTATATTTAAAAACCACTGATGTTTTTTTAAAAGAAAATCGTTTGATAAGTCTGTACATTCAGAGAGAAAACGCAAGTTCGTTCAAACCATATCTTTCATTCAGTCACACTGCGAATTTATATCCATACGATCTAGATACAGTATTAAACCCAAAAAAACTAATTCCGGCGGCGGCCGAGGCGGCGTGCCGTGTCGGCGTTGTCGTTGTCATCCTCCGGGATGCCGTTGTTGAAGTCTTCAAGGCAGCACAGAATGTTCTTCACTTGGAAATCAAACATCCTGTCATCGCGCGATCGACGGGCGGGGCGCGGGAGGACGGCAACTCGTGGCGCTGTGAGGTAGCAGTCGACGGCGGTGTCCCATGCTGCCGAGGGGGGCACGCGCACGGGCACGGGCGCAGCGGGTGGAGGCAAACACACAGGGACTGGCGCCGCGACGATTGCAGGGTGTTGGGGAACATTGCATGGGAAACAAAAAGTTTCCTACACTCACAAAGATCAATCTAGGAGATGACCATCTACGAGAGGAGAGATTGCATCTACATACCCTTGTAGATCGCTAAGCGGAAGCGTTAAGAAACGCGGTTGATGTAGTCGAACGTCTTCGCGATCCAATCACGATCCGTCCCGCGAACTCCCGATCTAGTGCCGAACGGACGACACCTCCGTGTTCAACACACGTACGGCTTGATGACGCATTCACCTCCTTGATCTAGCGAGCGATGGTGAAGTAGTAGCTCGAGTCTTCCGGCAACACGACGGCGTGGTGGCGATGGTGGTGGAGAAATCTCGGCACAGCTTCGCTAAGCACTACGGAGAAGAAGATGGCTATGAGGGAGAGGAGGAGCAGCGCCGTGGCATGTATTGATGCATATGGGTGCGGCTGCCCTCTCTCCACCTCTCTATATATAGGGGGAAGGGAGGAGGAGGGGGCGCCCCTAGATCCAATCTAGGGGGCAGCGGCCAAGAAGGGGAAACCCTAGATGGGTTTTGCCCCCCCCACCCCTTAGGAGACTTGGCCCCCAAGGCAAAGGGGTGGGCTGCCCTAGGGAGGCGCCCCACCTCCTCTGGAAATGTGGGAAGGGGGATTGGGGGCGCACAACCCCTTAGTAGGCTAGTGTGCTCCCTCCCCTTGGCCCATGAGGCCCCCCAACACTTGCCGGGGCCCCCCGAAACCCCTTTCGGTCATGCTGGTCATCACCCGGTACCCCCGAAACACTTCCGGACTCCAATACCCTTCGTCCAATATATCAATTTTCACCTCCGGACCATTCCAAAGTTCCTCGTCACGTCCGAGATCTCACCCGGGACTCCGAACAACCTTCGGTAACTACCATAATGACTCAACTATACTTATATTGTCACCAAACGTTAAGTGTGTAGACCCTGCGGGTTCGAGAACTATGCAGACATGACCGAGACACCTCTACGGTCAATAACCAATATCGGGACCTGGATGCCCATACTAGTTCCTACATATTCTACGAAGATCTTTATCGGTCGAACCTCGATGTCAAGGATTCAGCTAATCCCGTATGTAGTTCCCTTTGTCTATTGGTATGTTACTTGCCCGCGATTCGATCATTGGTATCTCCATACCTAGTTCAATCTCATTAGCGGCAAGTCTCTTTACTCGTTCCGTAATACAAGATCCCGTGGCTAACTCATTAGTCACATTGCTTGCAAGCTTCTTGTGATGTTGTATTATCGAGTGGGCCCTGAGATACCTCTTCGTCATACGGAGTGACAAATCCCAGTCTTGATCCATGCCAACTTAACAGACACCCTCGGAGATACCTGTAGAGCACCTTTATAGTCACCGAGTTACGTTGCGACATTTGGTACACACAAGGTACTCCTCCAGTGTCAGTGAGCTGCATGATCTCATGGTCATAGGAACATATACTTGACATGCAGAAAATGATAGCAATAAACTTGACACGATCATATGCTACATTCATAGTTTGGGTCTTGTCCATCACATCATTTTCCTAATGATGTGATCCCATTACCAAATGACAACTCATGTCCATGACTAGGAAACCATAGCCATCTTTGGTCAACGAGCTAGTCCGGTAGAGGCTCACTAGGGACACGTTGTTGTCTATGTATCCACACATGTATCTGAGTTTCCGATCAATACAATTCTAGCATGGATAATAAACGATTATCATTAACAGGGAAATATGATAATAACCAATTATTACTGCCTCTAGGGCATATTTCCAATAGTCTCCCACTTGCACTAGAGTCAATAATCTAGTTCACATAACCATGTGATTAACACCCAATGAGTTCTGGGGTTTGATCATGTTATGCTTGTGAGAGAGGTTTTAGTCAACAGGTCTGCAACATTCAGATCCGCGTGTACTTCACAAATCTCTATGTCATATTGTAGATGCTGCTACCACGCTCCACTTGGAGCTATTCCAAATGGCTGCTCCACTATACGTATCCGGTTTGCTACTGAGACAAATGGTGTTAAAGCTTGCATCGACGTAACCCTTTACGCCGAACTCTTTATCACCTCCATAATCGAGAAACATTTCCTTATTCCTCTAAGGATAATTTTGACCGTTGTCTAGTGATCCACTCCTGGATCACTCTTGTACCCCCTTGCCAGACACGTGGCAAGGCACACATCAGGTGCGGTACACAGCATGTCATACCTTATAGAGCCTATGGCTAAGGCATAGGGGACGACCTTCCTCCTTTCTCTTTCTTCTGTCGTGGTCGAGCTTTGAGTCTCACTCAACTTCACACCTTACCACTCAGGCAAGAACTTCTTCTTTGACTGATCCATTTTGAACTCCTTCAAAATCATGTCTAGGTATGTGCTCTGTGAAAGTCTTATCAGGTGTCTTGATCTATCTCTATAGATCTTGATGCCCAATTTGTAAGCAGCTTTACCCAGGTCTTCCTTTGAAAAACTCCTTTCAAACAACCCTTTATGCTTTCCAGAAATTCTACATCATTTCCGATCAACAATATGTCATCCACATATACTTATCAGAAATGTTGTAGTGCTCCCACTCACTTTCTGGTAAATACAAGTTTCTTGCAAACTTTGTACAAACCGAAAAGCTTTGATCACCTCATCAAAGTGTATGTTCCAACTCTGAGATGCTTGCTCCAGTCCATAGAAGGATCGCTGGAGCTTGCATACCTTTTAACATCCTTAGGATCGACAAAACCATCTGGTTGTATCACATACAACCTTTCCTCACGGAAACCGTCAAGGAAACTTTGTTTTGACATCCATCTGCCAGTTTTCGTAATGTGAAATGCAGCAACTGCTAACATAATTCCAACAGACTTTAGCATCGCTATGAGTGAGAAAGTCTCATCATAGTCAATTCCTTGAACTTGTGAAAACCCTTTTGCCACAAGTCGAGCTTTATAGACGGTGACATTACCTTTCGCGTCTGTCTTCTTCTTAAAGATCCATTTATTCTCAATGGCTTCCCGATCATCGGGCAAGTCTACCAAAGTCCATACTTTGTTCACATACATGGATCCTATCTCAGATTTCATGGCTCCTAGCCATTTGTTGGAATTTGGGCCCACCATCGCTTCTCCATAGCTCGTAGGTTCACCGTTGTCCAACAACATGACCTCTAAGACAGGGTTACCGTACCACTCAGAAGCTGTACGT
The DNA here is from genome assembly GCA_011799875.1 of Thinopyrum elongatum. Taxonomy (NCBI): domain Eukaryota; kingdom Viridiplantae; phylum Streptophyta; class Magnoliopsida; order Poales; family Poaceae; genus Thinopyrum; species Thinopyrum elongatum. The sequence goes on from CM022299.1 coordinate 439,700,052, forward strand.
ACCCTTGTCGACCTATGAGGTTCGACAGTAACTTGATCCGAAGCTTCATGATCATCATCATTAGCTTCCTCTTCAACTGACGTAGGTGCCACAGAAACATCTTTCTGTGCTGCACTACTCTCTGGTTGAAGTAAAGGTTCAACAACCTCATCAAGTTATATCTTCCTCCCACTCAATTCTTTTGAGAGAAACTCTTTCTCGAGAAAGGACCCGTTCTTAGCGACAAACACTTTGCCCTCGGATCTGAGATAGAAGGTATACCCAACCGTCTCTTTTGGGTATCCTATGAAGACGCATTTGTCCGCTTTGGGTTTGAGCTTTTCCGGCGGAAGCCTTTTGACATAAGCATCGCAACCCCAAACCTTAAGAAATGACAACTTAGGTTTCTTGCCAAACCATAGTTCATACGGTGTCGTCTCCACGGACTTAGATGGTGCCCCATTTAAAGTGAATGTATATGTCTCTAATGCATAACCCCAAAACGATAGTGGTAGATCGGCAAGAGACATCATAGAACGCACCATATCCAATAAGGTACGATTACGACGTTCGGACACACCATTACATTGTGGTGTTCCAGGTGGCATCAACTGTGAAACAATTCCACATTGTCTTAAGTGATTGCCAAACTCATAACTCAGATATTCTCCCCCTCGATCGGATTGTAGGAATTTAATCTTCTTGGTACGATGATTCTCAACTTCACTCTGAAATTGCTTGAGCTTTTCAAACGTTTCAGACTTATGCTTTATTAAGTAAATATACCCATATCTACTCAAATCATCGGTGAATGTGAGGAAATAACGATATCCACTGCACGCATCAACACTCATCGGACCGCACACATCAGCATGTATGATTTCCAACAGGTCACTTGCCCGTTCCATTGTTCCGGAAAACGGGGTTTTAGTCATCTTGCCAATGAGGCATGGTTCACATGTGTCAAGTGATTCAAAATCAAGTGACTCCAAAAGTCCATCAGCATGGAGTTTCTTCATGCGCTTTACACCAATATGACTTAAGCAGCAGTGCCACAAGTATGTGGTACTATCATTATTAACTTCGCATCTTTTGGCATCAATATTATGGACATGTGTATCACTACGATCAAGATTCAATAAACCATTCACATTGGGTGCATGACCATAGAAGGTATTATTCATGTAAACAGAATAACCATTATTCTCTGACTTAAATGAATAACCGCATTACAATAAACACGATCTCATCATGTTCATGCTCAACGCAGACACCAAATAACATTTATCTAGGTTTAACACTAATCCCGAAGGTAGAGGGAGCGTGTGATGGTGATCACATCAACCTTGGAAACACTTACAACATTTGTTTCGAGTTACCAATATTAGCAACTGAACCGGTATCTAATACCCAGGTGCTACTAGGAGTACTAATAAGGTACACATCAATAACACGTATATTAAATATACTTTTGTTGAAGCTGCCAGCTTTCTTATCTACCAAGTATTTGAGGCAGTTCCGCTACCAGTGACCGTTCCCCTTACAATAGAAGGACTTAGTCTCGGGTTTGGTTTCTTGGGTTTCTTCACTGGAGCAGCAACTGGCTTGCCATTCATGAAGTTTCCCTTCTTGCCCTTTGATACGTCCATTTTGCATCATGCTTTTATATCAATATTTATTGCATTCTGGGCTGTTATTACACATTATAACACAATACTTATGCCTTTTCTCTCTTATTTTACAAGGTTTACATGAAGAGGGAGAATGCCGGCAGCTGGAATTCTGGGCTGGAAAAGGAGCAAATATTAGAGACCTATCCTGCACAACTCCAAAAGTCCTGAAACTTCACGGAGAGTCATTTTGGAATATATAAAAAACATTGGGAGAAGAAAGCACCACAGGGGGGCCACCTGCCATCCACAAGGGTGGAGGGCGCGCCCTACCCCCTGGGCGCGCCCTCCGGTCTTGTGGGCCACCTGGCAGGCTCCCGATGCCCATCTTCTGCTATATGGTGTGTTTTGACCTGGAAAAAAATCAGAAGGAAGCTTTCGGGACGAAGCGCCACCGTCTCGAGGTGGAACCTGGGCAGAACCAATCTAGGGCTCCGGCGGAGCTGTTCTGCCGGGGAAACATCCCTCCGGGAGGGGGAAATCGAAGCCATCGTCATCACCAATGATCCTCTCATCGAGAGGGGGTCAATCTCCATCAACATCTTCACCAGCACCATCTCCTCTCAAACCCTAGTTCATCTCTTCTATCCGATCTTTGCCTCAAAACCTCAGATTGGTACCTGTGGGTTGCTAGTAGTGTTGATTACTCCTTGTAGTTGATGCTAGTTGGTTTATTCGGTGGAAGATCATATGTTCAGATCCTTAATGCTATTCAATACTCCTCTGATTATGAACATGAATATGCTTTGTGAGTAGTTACGTTTGTTCCTGAGGACATGGGAGAAGTCTTGTTATAAGTAATCATGTGAATTTGGTATTCGTTCGATATTTTGATGAGATGTATGTTGTCTTTCCTCTAGTGGTGTTATGTGAACGTCGACTACATGACACTTCACCATTGTTTGGGCCTAGGGGAAGGCATTGGGAAGTAATAAGTAGATGATGGGTTGCTAGAGTGACAGAAGCTTAAACCCTTGTTTATGCGTTGCTTCGTAAGGGACTGATTTGGATCCATATGTTTCATGCTATGGTTAGATTTATCTTAATTCTTCTTTCGTAGTTGTGGATGCTTGCGAGAGGGGTTAATCATAAGTGGGAGGCTTGTCCAAGGAAGGGCAGCACCCAAGCACCGGTCCACCCACATATCAAATTATCAAAGTAACGAACGCGAATCATATGAGCATGATGAAAACTAGCTTGACAACAATTCCCATGTGTCCTCGGGAGCGCTTTGCTTTATATAAGAGTTCGTCCAGGCTTGTCCTTTGCTACAAAAAGGATTGGGCCACCTTGCTGCACCTTAGTTACTTTTGTTACTTGTTACTCGTTACACATTATCTTATCACACAACTATCTGTTACCGATAATTTCAGTGCTTGCAGAGAATACCTTGCTGAAAATCGCTTGTCATTTCCTTCTGCTCCTCGTTGGGTTCGACACTCTTACTTATCAAAAGGACTACGATAGATCCCCTATACTTGTGGGTCATCACCCTTGCCCTTCTTGAAACCAGTGGTCTTGTTAGCCATCAACACTTGATGCTCCTTCTTGATTTCTACCTTCGCGGCCTTAAGCACCGCGAACAACTCCGGGATCATCTCCATCCCTTGCATGTTATAGTTCATCACGAAGCTCTGGTGATAGTGACTGAAGAACTCTTTCAATCACTATCTTATCTGGAAGATTAACTCCCACTTGATTCAAGCGATTATAGCACCCAGACATTCTGAGCACATGCTCACTGGTTGAGCTATTCTCCTCCATCTTGTAGGCAAAGAACTTGTCAGAGGTCTCATACCTCTCAACATGGGCATGAGCCTGAAATACCAATTTCAACTCTTGGAACATCTCATATGTTCCATGGCGTTAAAAATGCCTTTGGAGCCCCGATTCTAAGCCATAAAGCATGGCGCACTAAACTATCAAGTAGTCATCAGAACGTGTCTGCCAGATGTTTACAACATCCATAGACGACACTAGAGGGGTTGGCACACTGAGCTCTGCATCAAGGACATAAGCCTTTTGTGCAGCAGTGAGGACAATCCTCAGACTACGGCCCTAGTCCGCATAATTGCTTACAATATCTTTCAACTTAGTCTTTCTCTAGGAACGTATTAAAACAGGGAGCTACAGCGCGAGCTATTGATCTACAACATAATTTGCAAAGACAACTTAGACTATTGTTCATGATAATGAGTTCAATTAATCATATTACCTAAGAACTCCCACTCAAATCAACATCCCTCCGGTTGTCCGAGTGTAACATGATCCAAATTCACCAACCCAAGTCCGATCATCACGTGAGATGAGGTGGTTCAATGGTGAACATCTCCATGTTGATCATATCTACTATATGACTCATGCTCGACCTTTCGGTCTCTTATGTCCCGAGGCCATGTCTGTACATGCTAGGCTCATCAAGTTTAACCCAAGTGTTTCGCATGTGCAAAACTGGCTTGCACCCGTTGTATGTGAACGTAGAGTCTATCACACCCGATCATCATGTGGTGCTTCGAAACGATGAACTTTCGCAACGGTGCACACTTGGGGAGAACACAATTTTATCTTGAAATTTTAGTGAGGGATCACTTTAAAATGCTACCGTCGTCCTAAGCAAAATAAGATGCATAAAAGGATTAACATCACATGCAAATCATAAGTGACATGATATGGCCATCAACTTGTGCTTTTGATCTCCATCTCCAAAGCACCGGCATGATCTCCATCGTCACCGGCATGACACCATGATCTCCATCATCATGATCTCCATCATCGTGCCACCATCGGGGTTGTCACGCCAACCATGTTTCTACTACTATTGCTACCGCTTAGCGATAAAGTAAAGCATTACATAGCACTTAATGATTGGCACGCAGGTCATACAATAATTAAAGACAACCCTATGGCTCCTGCCGGTTGCCGTATGCAACGACATGCAAGTCGATATAAACTATTACAAACATGATCATCTCATACATCAAATATATTTCATCATGTCCTTGGCCATATCATATCACAACATACCCTGCAAAAACAAGTTAGACGTCCTCTAATTGTTGTTGCATGTTTTACGTGGCTGCTATGGGTATCTAACAAGAACGATTCTTACCTACGCAAAGCCACAACGGTAATATGCAAGTTGCTATTTAACCCTCTACAAGGACCACCTCTGTCGAATCCGATTCAACTAAGGTGGGAGAGACAGACACCCGCCAGCCATCTTTATGAAACAAAGTCACATGTCTGTCGATGGAACCGGTCTCATGTACGTGGACATGTAAAATTGGTCCGGGCCGCTTCATCCCACAATACCGCCGAATCAAGAAAAGACCAAGGAAGGAAGCAATCTGAATATCAACGCCCACAAACTCCTTTGTGTTCTACTCATGATGTCATCTATGCATAGACCTAGCTCATGATGCCACTGTTGGGGAACGTTGCATGGGAAAAAAATTCCTACGCTCACCAAGATCAATCTAGGAGATGACCATCTACGAGAGGAGAGATTTCATCTACATACCCTTGTAGATCGCTAAGCGGAAGCGTTAAGAAACACGGTTGATGTAGTCGAACGTCTTCGCGATCCAATCACGATCCGTCCCGCGAACTCCCGATCTAGTGCCGAACGGACGGCACCTCCGCGTTCAACACACGTACGGCTTGATGACGCCTTCACCTCCTCGATCCAGCGAGCGATGGTAAAGTAGTAGCTCGAGTCTTCTGGCAGCACGACGGCATGGTGGCGGTGGTGGTGGAGAAATTTCAGCAGAGCTTCGCTAAGCACTACGGAGAAGAAGATGGCTATGAGGGAGAGGAGGAGCAGCGTCGTGGCACGTATAGATGCATATGGGTGCAGATGCCCTCTCTCCACCTCTCTATATATAGGGGAAAGGGAGGAGGAGGGGGCGCCCCTAGATCCAATCTAGGGGGGGCGGCCAACAAGGTGAAACCCTAGATGGGTTTTGCCCCCCCCCCCACCCCTTAGGAGACTTGGCCCCCAAGGCAAAGGGGTGGGCTGCCCTAGGGAGGCGCCCCACCTCCTCTGGAAATGTGGGAAGGGGGATTGGGGGCGCACAACCCCTTAGTAGGCTAGTGTGCTCCCTCCCCTTGGCCCATGAGGCCCCCCAACACTTGCCGGGGCCCCCCGAAACCCCTTTCGGTCATGCTGGTCATCACCCGGTACCCCCGAAACACTTCCGGACTCCAATACCCTTCGTCCAATATATCAATTTTCACCTCCGGACCATTCCAAAGTTCCTCGTCACGTCCGAGATCTCACCCGGGACTCCGAACAACCTTCGGTAACTACCATAATGACTCAACTATAGTTATATTGTCACCAAACGTTAAGTGTGTAGACCCTGCGGGTTCGAGAACTATGCAGACATGACCGAGACACCTCTATGATCAATAACCAATAGCAGGACCTAGATGCCCATACTAGTTCCTACATATTCTACGAAGATCTTTATTGGTTGAACCTCGATGTCAAGGATTCAGCTAATCCCGTATGTAGTTCCCTTTGTCTATTGGTATGTTACTTGCCCGAGATTCGATCGTTGGTATCTCCATACCTAGTTCAATCTCGTTACCGGCAAGTCTCTTTACTCGTTCCGTAATACAAGATCCCGTGGCTAACTCATTAGTCACATTGCTTGCAAGCTTCTTGTGATGTTGTATTACCGAGTGGGCCCTGAGATACCTCTCCGTCATACAGAGTGACAAATCCCAGTCTTGATCCATGCCAACTTAACAGACACCCTCGGAGATACCTGTAGAGCACCTTTATAGTCACCCAGTTATGTTGCGATGTTTGGTACACACAAGGTATTCCTCCGGTGTTAGTGAGTTGCATGATCTCATGGTCATAGGAACATATACTTGACTTGCAGAAAACGATAGCAATAAACTTGACACGATTATATGCTACGTTCCGTTTAGGTCTTGTTCATCACATCATTCTCCTAATGATGTGATCCCGTTACCAAATGACAACTCATGTCCATGACTAGGAAACCATAGCCATCTTTGGTCAACGAGCTAATCCGGTAGAGGCTCACTAGGTGCACATTGTTGTCTATGTATCCACACATGTATCTGAGTTCCCGATCAATACAATTCTAGCATGGATAATATCATGAACAGGGAAATATGATAATAACCAATTTATTATTGCCTCTAGGGCATATTTCCAACACAGGGGCGCGCACGGGCACGAGCACGGGCGCTGGCGTTGGCATGTACACGAGCTCGTGCGGGTCCGTGGAGACCTCACTGACACCCGCGGCTTCCAGCTCTGCGATAGTGCTCGGCGACCAACCCGTCAATGCTACGGGAATGGTCGCTAGCGCGGGCGCGGGGATGTAACACCCCTATATAATAATTACAGTGACCCTCTGATAATTCTGCCATGTCATCATCATTTGCAATGCATGATCAGAGAGGTTTAAAACCTCATATCAATTTCAGCCATTTGATTCAAACTCAAATTTTAGTGGCAATTGAAGTTGCACCAAAGTTGCTGCAAAAATGTTCATCAGCTAGCAAATATTCTATAACATTTATTTGTTAAGGAATACAACATCACTCTTATGCAAAGATGAACAGTAGGAAATAAAACCGAACAATTCCAGCATATTTAAATGCTATCTCATTTGTGGAAAATTCAAATGAATTCTTCTGGTCTCCAAAATATTTGTGGCGCTGTCTAAAATCACCAGGGAATTAAAGGGTCACTTCCCATATTTTCCCAAGTAAATTGGGTGCCCAAACATTCTCTTACCCATCTCATTTATTAAATAAAAAAACAGAAAATAGAGAAATGGAAAATGCCAGAGGCCACTTACCTGTTGCAGGCCCAGAGTAGGCCCAGCCCAACAGAGCCGTCGTCGTCTCCCTCCTCCCCGTGTCAGCGCGCGCGCGCACCCGAGCCGGCCTTGCCAGCTGTCGGCCATCCCCGGCACTGCTGCTGTCGTGGCGTGGTTAAAACCTCGCCCCCGACCCCTACCGCTAACCCTAGCCACTAGAATCCCCTCCTCCTCGCTCTCCCTCTCAGATCTAGCTCAGCCGAGCGAGCTCGCCGCCGAAGCCTCGTTGCAGGCATGCCCACCGGCCGCCATTCGTCATTTCGGCGTGTCCCCGAGCTTCCTTTGCACCGTCTACGTCGGCACGTGCTTCGGTTCGAGCCGGAGAACCCCGCGGCGGCCGCCTCGAGCTCCTACCCCACCACGGCCACCGCCGCCAGACCCAGTCGATTCCCTGCGCTGCAGCTCCTAAACCCACCACCGGACCATCGTGTGTCCCATAGGTGAGCTCCGCTCTCTCCCCCTTCTCCGTTTGGCTCGGGTTCGAGCCATAGCTTGCCGACGCCGTGCCCGTGCTCCGCCCGCCGCCTTTGCCGTGTGCGCCGTACTCCCCTAGTGTCTCCGCTCGAGCCAATGGCACTGACGAGCTCCTGGAGGGCTTCTGCTTCTGCCCAGCCAGCTAGCTCAAGCTTTCGCGCCGCGTTTCGCTGATTCCATGAGTTCCCGAACTCTGGCGCCACTCCGGTCAAGGATGTCGCTGCTGTAGGTCATCCTCGCCACCGCCGCTAGTTCCTTTGGATGCGGCATCACACTCCCGTTCGAACTAGCCCAAATGCGCGCCCGAAAAACCATCGCAGCCGCCCGCCCGATCTGCACCCGAGAGCTCCGCAGCCAACCGTCGTAGCCGGCATCGCTTCGGCCACATACGCGTCAAACCACTACCCCACGCGACGCGCGCCGCTCCGCTCGTTCGATAGAGCCCGAGAACAACCGAAACAGAGCACCACAGAAGATTTCCGGGCTCGCCGGAGTTACTCGCTGTAACATCCTGATTTTTTTAGAGTTCAAATTTTTTTTCTAAGCCAAGGGATGTTGCGACGTAATCTTATATTATATATTTTGGAGATTGCTCAAATTAATACCAAGTTGTTTGGAATTAATTTAGCACATGTCAGGTGGAAAATATTTTCCGTAATTGCCTGAGTCGATTTATTCGTTCGTAGTATTTCATTTAAATTCTTCTTGCCTATTTTGTTACTTGGATTTCTTGGATTCTTGAAGACTTTTAAGTTGTCTTTTGTTTTTGTTCCTCTTGTAGCAATCCTAATAAAAGAAATCAATATTATATTATATTGATTTTCTTTTCTTCTCTCTCCTTTAGTTTCTCTTTTTATTGGTCCTTGAACCAACACATGTATCCTAGCCTAGCCCATCTTTGGTATATCTCACGTATGCACCAAAGCTATTCACTCATATTCAAGTATGCGCTGGACTTCTCCAATTTTTTTTCTTCTTTCTAATCTAATCTGCCCAGCCACCAAACCAACATGGCCAAGGCCACCCAGCGTGAGGGGGCAGCGCAAGGCCCATCCAGCCGGCCCAGCCGAGCGAGCGAGCGGACGGCTGGGCTCTCCTTCCTCCCGCACGCACGTGCACGTACCTGTACAGAGAAGAAACGCCATGGCCGCCGCCTCTTCTTCCCTTTGTCCCCTCAATTTCCTTCACCGTTTCAACTTGTCTTCAACACGAGAATTACTCCTCACTCAACCACGAATCCGTTCAGGTAAATCAATTCGCACATAATCATCTTAATATTCCACAAGAAACTGGCGCACTAAATGTCAGCCCTTTTCACCTCCTGATCTCCTTCCTCCGGCTACAGACCGTTCGCGTCACAGTGAGCGCCAGGAGGTCCTCTATAAAAGCCCCATCATCCCACCCTCCAATTCCTTTCCAATCATTCGTAATCCACCCCGTAATATAGCCCCATCTCTACTGTTTTTCGCCCACCGTCGCCGCAGGTGACCACCCCATCCAAATTCCTTCTACCAGACAAGTTCCCTCGCCTCACTCTACCTCCTAGACATTTTTTCCCGTCCGTTTGCTGTCATTGGTCGCGCGCTCAACTGCGCCATGCCGTTGCCGCCATTCGAGAGCGACGCCACCGTCATCCGTTGACCGTTCGTCGTGTCCGTCCGCGTCCCGGTTTTCCTTCATCATCAGGAGCGTCACGCACCGTCGTCTTTTCATCACCGGAGTTCAACGACGACGACGCGCACCGGCGATCGTTCGCGTCTACACCAATATTTTTTACCTTCGACAACTACTCGGTGACCCAAAACAAAAACCTAAACCCTAGGAAGAATTCGATGATGCTAGGAGCGAGTTGATTGTTTTGTTTTCTTTGAGTAGTTGTTGAATTGTGATATTTTTTTTATCAAGTATGTATGATGTTTTGTGTAAGTAATCATGCGTAATTAGTTGTATTTTTTTTGTCATGTTCGTAGCATGCTTAGGGTATTTCCTAATTATTGTTATGATTCTAGGATTATTTAGAATGTCGTAGGATTTATTTCGGCTTTATTAAATTAGTGATGCATGATAATACAATTTGATATTTTTTATCGTACATAGACATGTGCGTGAATACCGTAGGGACAATATTGCCATGCGTAGTAATATTCATGTTTTAGTTTAATTCTGATACAATTATTTTATTGTTGTTTAATTTTTATCGGGTTGTGTTGTGAGGCATAACATGCACGATTTTTGTTACAAGAGTTGATCACGCTACGACTAGAATATTGTTGATCCATTTGTTACATATGTATCTAGATTATTTTAATTAGATGCTATATGATTTGAGTCTATTATGTTTTAGCATTCTTTAGGACCATGTTATTGTTTGAAGTTTTGTAACTTAACTAGTTTGTTTAGGAAGTAACTTGGTTGACTTTTTGGATGCTTGTTTTTAAATTCTATAGTTGATGTTTTAGCCATTATAAATATTAGATTTTATCTAAATATTTATTGTGGTTAAATATTATAGGTCTCATGCCACGTTGAGTCAAGTTGTTCAAATGCATAGGATAGTTATATTTTGTGTCATGTCATTCATTTTTTTTATATAGCTAGCCCGAAGTATATGTATATTGGGCACTAGTAAAGTTTGGTTAGACATACGATCTAGAACGATAGTTGTGGTGGCCAAGTCTTATTTAGCCATGATAAACCTAAACCCAACCAATCCGTTCAAATCCCTCTACTCATCGTCAATCGATCTACCTCCTTTGAAATTTCCATGTCCATCAAGATCGCTCCACCCATACTTTCTATATTGTTATTTTGTTTTGGATATTATTTGGATTTTACTGCTTGTGTATTTATTATTGCTTCGCCGTTACTACGAGTAGGAGGTGACGGTATCGGGGAGGAACACTATGAGGAGGACGGAAACGGGGGACTCGACAACGAAGGCATGCCTCCTTCTTGATCATACTTATCCTATGGTTTACAAAATTGCATTGAGTTTTATTGTTCTATGTGCATGCTATTTTAATTCTCATAGCTAGCGTGTCGATTGACACATTACCTTGATTCGCTTGTCGCCTATTTACTTGACACCTGAGTAGAAGTATAAGGTTCCGGTAGAGTAGAAATGCTTAGCCATGCTTATCACCCTATAGGTGCCTTGTTGAATGACCTCTGAGTCATTGACAGTTGAAACTTAACGCTGAGCTAGGCCAGTTGTCCCTTGTTGACCTTCTCTGTTCTCTTCTACTCTGGGTGAAACTTACCATCTGAATACTGGCGCGGGCGACAGCTGAATCAAGGATTGAAGGAGCGATTGGCCGCCCTTCACAAGTTGAAGGGGGCAATCAGTTGTCCGTGCCGCATGAGGCCTAATAAGTCTTGGATTTGAAGATTGTGATAACAGTACAGCCACATGCTATATGGGCACTGGCTTGGTTAATTAGTTAGTTCACTCTTATTGTCGTCATCGCCGTACCGCAGATGGTATAGCTGCCTTGCGAGGAGTATCCTCGGCACAAAAGGGGGGGCCCGGACTGTGAACTGCGGTTACTTCCGTGTTGAAACCTAGTGGGCTTGACACAGTAAGTTTGGTCTAATGAAAGACCTCGTCACAATCTCCCTGCCGGTATACCAAATGGTGTACTACGCCAGCGGCCACTGGTGGCAACAAGTCGGGATTGTGTCGTGTGGGTAAAGTGTACAACCTCTGCAGAGTGTAAAACTATTCGAATAGCCGTGTCCACGGTCATGGACGACACATGAATCTTTCTTGACCTACAGGACCTGTCTTGCTTCTTCCCTCTTTGCCCCTATTCTTGAAACCTATGAAGGACATGAGCTGATCGAGGATCCTCACTTGATGAAAGTTATTCTGGAGATAAAACATGTTTTCATCCCAAACTGCTTCTATCCAACTACTTTATTTGTCAAACAAAATTAGCTTTATGCAAATGAGCCATACAGCCTTCCTTTGAAGCCGCATGTAGCTATTAGGTCCTTCCCCGTGGAAGGCATGTTGAGTACGTAATGTACTCATGGCAATACTTTTGTTGAACAACAGAGATCTATGAAGACGAGGGCGTCGACTACGATTATTATGATGATCCTGAGGAGTGAGGACACGTTGACTACATCGACTGCCTGTGGCTGAGATGGAGTCGCTACGTATTTATATGTTCCGTTGTGTTTCTGGTTGTAATAAATGTCATGAGACATTTCACTATGTATGCCTTGTGGCAAGAGTTATTAAACTTATGCTTATTTTAAATGTTCTGCAATGATACCATTTCGCTGTGTTGTCAAGTTGATCCTGGATTGACAAATATACACAGGAGGGTCTGGAAATAATTTCCGGGTTCTCACACTCGCCGCCACGCGAGCTCGCCGGTGAGCTCCGGTGGCCGGTGTCCTACGTGGCCGCCACCTAGCACCTCTAGGCCCCGCCCCGTGGCACTGACCGCTGGGCCCCGCAGCCCAGTTGACCGAGTCAACTTAGCTGACTGGGCAGCTGAGCCACTGACAGTCAGGCCCCGCTAATTTAAATGATTTAAGAAAAGTAAATAAAACACTAATTAATCTGTTAATCCTAATTAGGTTAATTAGTTACTGATATGACACTGACAGTAGGCCCCACTAACTAATTAACCTAAATAGTTAATCTAACCCCTCTGTTAAGGCCACTGAGTATGACATGTGGGTCCCACATGTCAGGTTTGACCTGGTCAACCGACCAGTTGACTGTTGACGTCACCATTACATTAGGCTGACGTCACACATACACTGTTCTGGATAATGTTGATTTAGATAAGTAAAATAAACTCCAGAAAATGTCTAAAACCTTTGGAAATTCGTAGAAATTAAACCGTAGCTCAGATCGAAAAACTTTATATATGAAAGTTGCTCGGAACGACGAGACGAATCCGAATATGCCCTCCTCACTATCACTTGCCTCTAGCATGATGAACATGGAACTTTCCCCTCCGTTTCATCTGTCCAATAATCACCTGGAGCTAGGAGAACACTCCCGAATAGTTCCCACTCCCACTAACTTGCGTCGTACTGCATTAGGGCACACCTCGAGTAACGTGCTGCCATGCTATGCATCTGTGAGTGCATTTACCTGCCTTTATTTATTGTTTCTTCCCCCCTCCTCCTATTCGGTAGACCCCGAGACCGATGATGACCCGATGATCGTCTACCTCGTCGAAGACCCGTTGATGTCTGCAAAGCAACCAGGCAAGCACCCTCCCTTGAGCATGCCTATATCGCCTATTCTTTCTCTCTTATGCTTGCATTAGAAATTGCTGCTGCTACTGTTTATCCTATTTCTGATGCATAGCCTGTTCTTATAACTGCTGTTGATACCTACTTGTTTATCCTAAACTGCTTAGTATAGGCTGGATAGAGAACCACCAGAGACCCCCACTTTGTCCCAAGTTGCCCCCGCTGGATTATCAGATGACTCGATCAACGTGATCGACAACCAGGCCCCGGCACTGCACATTACCCCCCTTAGTTGTACGACACTACAGCGTTACTATCGAGTGCTAAGGGTGATACCTCGTTTAGCACTTTTGATGTTAACTTTGTAGAGTAGCTATTCGGTCGTGGTCGTCGAGGGTGATTCCTCCTTCACCACTCCTGATAACGACACTGTCGTGCAACACCTCAAGGGTGAACCTCGAGGGTGATTCCTCCGAGTTCACCTTGACGGATACATCGAGTAGGAATCCAACAAGGGTGATACCTCAGATTCCCCTGATGTTATTGACACACGGACACTTGGACTTTACAACTGTTACTTGGAAAGTCGGGTCGACCCTGAGGGGTACCCGAGCGAGCATAAGATGCGAGTGATGTGGAGACAGGTTGACCTGGAGGGTGCCCGTGAGATAATTACGAGGCATGGCCGGGCATTCTTAGCCCTTGCCGCAAGTCCTCGAGACGGGGCGACGGGGTCACATCGATCGTGAGTCTCTGCTCGTTACCGCACTACCAATACACTAACGATTTGGATATTTGATCCGAGTGGGCCTCTGGCCCGATAGCACTAACCATCACGTGGGAACAGTTATGGGCACTCTGCGTCGTATGCATCAGCCGAAGCTTCATAGACGTCAGCGACTGAGCGGCACACACTGGGTTGGACTGGGAACGCAACCGCGCTTGTATTAAGGGGTTGCTAGGTCTGCTCACTGGCGGTGCACGTAACGTGTAGGAGTTCCTGGGGCGATGGCCCATGACCCCTGGGGGCATAGGTTAGTCCGGCGTGCTGACCTCTCTGTTGAGCCTAGGTCGGGTTGCGGCGTATTGTTTGGCCGAGGCCGGGCATAACCCAGGAAAGTGTGTCCGGCCGGAGTTAATCGAGCGTGGTGGGTAAGTTGGTGCACCCCTGCAGGGAAGAAAACATCTATGCATAGCCGGATCCTCGGTAACGGACGCCCGGAGTTGTATCCCGATCGATACAACTAGAACTGGATACTTGTGATGAGATATGGATAGTATGGCTCTGGGATTGCTTTCTCGCAGGGAGTCGAGAAAGGATCTCTGGGTGAGGTTGAGACTTATTAATACTACTGCTATATATTATGTTAATCTACACTCTTCTAATGCTGCAAGACCGCTGAAGATGCTAGTCTTCGATAGGACTAGGTCTTCTCTCTATTCTGGCATTTCTGCAGCCCAGTCCACATATACAGCCTTCCTTTGATAATGGTGCATATGTAGTGTAGATCCTTGCTTGCTGAGTACTTCGGATGAGTACTCATGGTTGCTTTTCTTCCTCTTTTTTCCCATATCCGTTTGATGCGGCCAGATGACGGAGCCCCGGAGCCAGTTGCCCCTGTCGACGATCACTACTACTACCCCGAGGGTGGATACTACTACGAGTTGGCTGACGACCAGGAGTAGGTTCGGAGGGTCCCAGGCAGGAGGCCTGCGCCTTTTCGATCATAGTGTTTTTCTTTTGCCCCGCCTTTTAAAGGCCTATCTGTCTTTCTTTTATATCTGTACTTAGATATCTGATGCTTCCGGTGACGCTTGTAAGCGAGCTTATGTATTCGAGCCCTCAAGGCCCCTGGCTTGTAATATAAAGCTTGTATTATTTTAATTTGTGTCTAGAGTTGTGTTGTGATATCTTCAAGTGAGTCCTAGGCTTGATTGTGTGCATTTGCGTGTATGGTTAGTGCACGATTAAGCTGGGGCATCACAGGGGATGGGAGCTGGGACGGGCGCGGGGGTAGCAACCGCCTCGGCCAGCTCGTTCAGGGCCATGTTCATGAGGCCCCATTCCTCCTTATTTTCTATCTCGTCCAGCTCGGAGTCGACTTCACCAAACTGGAAGACTAGTGGCTGATGATCCTTCTATGCCATGGCGTTAGTGGAGGTCTGTGGGAGGGGAATGGAAGGCGAACAGTAAGGCCGCCCGTATTAAACAGCGGCTCGGGCACCATTAATGGAGAGGATGCGAGCAAGGCGGGCGGCCATGGAAGTCAAAGGGCTTGCTTCCCAGTGAGCCTACGCAACATACAGCTCGCACGATTCCCTATGAGCCTGTGCATTGGAGGACAGCTTCCACGCCTCCTGGTCAGCCTGCGCAGCGGACTGCACTCGCACGCCTCCCGTCTATTCAACCAGCTGTCCGCACGGCACCTCCTAGCCATTAAAAGTGTGACGCGTGGCGTTACATGAATGGTTAACAGAACGCCCATGATTTAAATTATACAAACGGTTGAGATGTTAAAGTGGCAGCTATTTGTTTCAAAAGCCTTTGTTGGCTGTTATTCGAGTGTGCCTTCTCTCAAAATGGACACCAAAAATACCACAGCATGTCGGGTGCCATTCCATGATAGCATGCCAAGTTTCATGAATTTCAGATGAGTTTTGGATTTACTAGAATTTAAAAACAAAGTATCTCAATGTTTTGCCGGCAAGCAACAGTGCCCTGGTGTTTGAAATTCATTCCCATTTCTTGCATGTGACCTAAGCATGCACCCAAGGACACATATTTGATTTGTCAACCCATTTTTCTGCACTGGATCATGTGCATGTAGTTCAAATTTGAATTATGCACATAAAATGCCTAGAAAACTCAGTTAATGTATAAAAATGTCCAAACGAACCCCAAAATAGCAAATTTTAACGCGACACTCCTGTTGCTTTATGTTGCCACTAGGAAAAAAAATTGAAAACAAGAAGAGGCAACGAACATCGTTCCATCCACCAAGGAGGAACATTCCCTACCGGAACCATGAGGCTTGTTGTCAGAAGCTCTGGTATGTGAGAAGCTTATACCCAAACCTGCCCCAAATGGGACAATTTTTTTAGCACAACATGTTGATGCCGTTCCATGATAGCATGCCAAGTTTCATGAATTTTAGGCGAGTTTTGGATTTACTAGAATTTAAAAACCATGTATCTCAATGTTTGCGGCCGAGCGACGGTGGCAAGGTGTTTGACATTCATTCCCATTTCTTACATGGGACCTAAGCATGCAACTGATAATCCCCAAGTGTAAGGAACCATCGTAGCAATTTCCAAAGGTGGAAGTTATAAGTATGGAGTGTCGAACCCACAAGGAGCTAAAGGTAAGATCAATATTCTCTCAAGTCCTATCTGCCACTGATACGACTCTACGTACACCGAACGTTTGCTTTCATCTAGAAACGAGAAATAAAACTACGTTGTGGGTATGAAGAGGGTAGCTTTGCATGATATCGGAGGACTAAAATATAAAAATAGGTGTTGTTAACATAAAGTTAGAATATGTTACTATATATTATAAATAGCGAGTGTGGAATAATGATGGATCGATGTGCGGAATTATCCTAGGCAATTGTTAACAAGATTGGTAGTCATTATTGCAATTTTATATGAGGGAGAGGCATAAGCTAACATACTTTCTCTACTTGGATCATATGCACTTATGATTGGAACTCTAGCAAGCATCTGCAACTACTAAAGATCATTAAGGTAAAACCCAACCATAGCATTAAAGTATCAAGTCCCCTTTATCCCATACGCAACAACCCCCTTACTCGGGTTTAAGCTTCTGTCACTCTAGCAACCCACTATAAGCAAATCATGAACGTATTGCAACACCCTACAGCGGGAATCCTTCATGTGTGCGCGGCACGAAAGGCACCATAGGACAGCACCAAAATAAAACATACAACTCAAACCAATCTAGATCATCAATCAACCCAAAGGACAAAAGAAATCTACTCAAAACATCATAGGATGGCAACACATCATTGGATCATAATATGTGGCATAAAGCACCATGTTCAAGTAGGGGATTACAGCGGGGTGCGGGAGAGTGGACCGCTTAAAAGATATGAGGAAGGTGATGAAGATGGTGATGTTGATGAAGACGACCACCGCGGCGATGGTTCCCCCGGTGGCACTTCGGCGCCACCGAGCGAGAGGGGGAGAGAGTCTCCCCCTTGTGCTTCCTCCTCCATGGCCTCCCCCCTAGATGGGGAGAGGTTCTCCCTCTGGTCCTTGGCCTCCATGGTGATGATGGCCCCCTCCGGCTTTCTCCTCCATGGCCTCCGGTGATGATGGCCCCCTCCGGCAGGGTTCCGGAGAGGGCCTAGATTGATTTTTCGTGGCTACAAAGGCTTGCGGCGGTGGAACTTCCGATCTAGGGTTCTTTTTGGAGGTTTGGGTATTTATAAGAATTTTTGGTGTCGGTCTCACGTCAAGGGGGTGCCCGAGGTGCCCACAAGTCGTAGGGGCGCGCCCTACCCCCTGGGCGCGCCCTGGCGGCTTGTGGCCACCTCGGTCACTTCCTGGCCCAGCTCCGGTGCTTCGGGGGTCTCTTTTGGTCCATAAAAAATCACCGTAAATTTTCAGCCCATTCCGAGAACTTTTATTTCTGCACAAAAAAACGACACCACGGTAGTTCTGCTGAAAATAGCGTTAGTCCGGGTTAGTTCTAATCAAATCATACCAAAACCATATAAAATTGTTGTAAAGATGGCATGAATACTTCATAAATTATAGATACGTTGGAGACGTATCAGCAACCAAGGACACACATTTGATTTTTCAACCAATTTATATGCACTTGAGCATGTGCCTGTAGTTCAAATTTGAATTATGCACATAAATGCATACAAAACTCAGTTAATGCATAAAAATGTCCAAACAAACCCCAAAAAATTCCAAAATTTAACACAACACTCTTGTTGTTCTATGTTGACACTAGAAAAAAATGAAAGCAAGAAGAGGCAACGGATATCGTTTCATCCACAAAGTTGAAACGTTCCCTATCGTAACCATGAGGCTTGTTGTGAGAAGCTCTGGTTTGTGAGAAGCTTATACCCCAACCTGCCCCAAATAGGACAATATTTTTACCATGACATGTTGATGCCATTCCATGATAGCATGCCAAGTTTCATAAATTACAGACGAGTTTTTGATTTACTAGAATTTAAAAACCATGTATCTCAATGTTAGCGGCCAAGCGACGGTGGCAAGGTGTTTGACATTCATTCCCATTTCTTGCATGGGACCTAAGCATGCAACCAAGGACACACATTAGAATTTTGAACACATTTATATGCACTGAAGCATATAGTAATCAACTACAAGATGTAATCAACACTACTAGTCACCCACAAGCACCAATCTATAGTTCCGGTACAAAGATTGAACACAAGAGATGAACTAGGGTTTGAGAGGAGATGGTGCTGTTGAAGATGTAGATGAAGATTGCCCTCCCCAAGATGGGAGAGTTGTTGGTGATGATGATGATGATGATTTCCCCCTCCGAGGGGGAAGTTCCCCCGGCGGAATCGCTTCGCCGGATGGCAAAACTGCTCCTGCCCAAGTTCCGCCTCGAGACGGCGGCACTTCGTCCCGAAAGTCCTCTCCTTATTTTTTTATAGGTCAAAATGACTTATATACCAGAAGAGGGGCACCGGAGGTGGGCTGAGGAGGGCACAACCCACCAGGGCGCGCCTGGGCTCCCTGGCGCGCCCAGGTGGGTTGTGCCCATGATACGTCTCCAACGTATCTATAATTTTTTATTGTTACATGCTATTATATTATCTGTTTTGGATATTTTATATGCATTAATATGCTATTTTATATTATTTTTGGGACTAACCTATTAACCTAGAGCCCAGTGCCAGTTTCTGTTTTTTCCCTTGTTTTTGAGTTTCGCAGAAAAGGAATACCAAACGGAATAAAACCTTCGCGACGATTTTTCTTGGACCAGAAGACACCCAGGAGACTTGGAGTTCAAGTCAGAGGAGCCACGAGGCGGCCACAAGGGTGAAGGGCGCTCCCAGGGGGTAGGGCGCGCCCCCTGCCTTGTGGGCCCCCTGTGACTCCCCTGACCTAATTCTTTCGCCTATATATTCACATATATTCCCAAACCACCAGAAGCATCCACGAAAACACTTTTCCACCGCCGCAACCTTTTGTACCCGTGAGATCCCATCTATGGGCCTTTTCCAGCATCCTGTCGGAGGGGGATTCGATAGTTGAGGGCTTCTACATCAACAACATTGCCCTTTCGATGAAGCGTGAGTAGTTTACCTCAGACCTACGGGTCCACAGCTAGTAGCTAGATGGCTTCTTCTCTCTCTTTGATTCTCAATACCATGTTCTCCTCGATGTTCTTGGAGATCTATCTGATGTAATATTGTTTTGCAGTGTGTTTGTCGAGATCTGATAAATTGTGGATTTATGATCAGCTTATCTATGAATATTATTTGAATCTTCTCTGAATTCTTTTATGCATGATTTGGTATCTTTGTAATTCTCTTCGAACTATCGGTTTGGTTTGGCCAACTAGATTGGTTTTTCTTGCAATGGGAGAAGTGCTTAGCTTTGGGTTCAATCTTGCGGTGTCATTTCCTAGTGACAGTAGGGGCAGCAAGGCACGTATTGTATTGTTGCCATCGAGGATAAAAATATGGGGTTTTTATCATATTGCTTGAGTTAATTCCTCTACATCATGTCATCTTACTTAATGCGTTACTTTGTTCTTTATGAACTTAATACTCTAGATGCATGCTGGATAGCGGTCGATGTGTGGAGTATTAGTAGTAGATGCAGAATCGTTTCGGTCTACTTGACACGGACGTGATGCCTATATTTCATAATCATTGCCTTAGATATCGTCATAAGTTTGCGCTTTTCTATCAATTGCTCGACAGTAATTTGTTCACCCACCGTATTATTTGCTATGATGAGAGAAGCCTCTAGTGAAACCTATGGCTCCCAGGTCTATTTTCCATCATATAAGTTTTCGATCTTCTATTTTCCATCATATTAGTTTTCGATCTACTATTTTGCAATCTTTTACTTTCCGATCTATAAACCAAAAATACCAAAAATATTTACTTTACCGTTTGTTTAGTTTCATCTATCTCTATCAGATCTCACTTTTGTTAGTAACCATGAAGGGATTGACAACTCCTTTATCGTGTTGGGTGCAAGTTGTTTGATTGTTTGTGCAGGTATTTGTGATTTGTGCGTTGTCTCCTACTGGATTGATACCTTCGTTCTCTAACCGAGGGAAATACTTATCTCTACTTTGCTGCATCACCCTTTCCTCTTCAAGGGAAAAACCAACGCAATCTCAAGAAGTAGCAGCCCACCTGGTGGGCCCCCTCTGGTACTTATTTGCTCCAATAATTCTTATATATTCCATAAAAAGTTCTCCGTGAAGTTTCAGCTCATTTGGAGTTGTGCAGAATGGGTAGCCTAACGTAGCTTTTTCAGGTCCAGAATTCCAGCTGCCGGTATTCTCCCTCTTTGTGTGAACCTTGCATATTATGAGAGAAAAGGCATTAGAATTACTCCAAAAAGCATTATTATAAATAAAACAATATAAATAACTGTAGGAAAACATGATGCAAAATGGACGTATCAACTCCCCCAAGCTTAGACCTCGCTTGTCCTCAAGCGAAAACCGAAATAAAAAAACATGTCCACATGCTTAGAGAGAGAGGCGTCGATAAAAACAAAATACGGACATAGAAGCATCATGTATATTATTATAACAGCAACAAACTTTAACTTAAAACTTTATCACATAACTTTTATCATAAACTTCTCATGAATAAGTAACAATTCATCACAACATCGAAGTATAAAGCATAAACTCTATTGGAAACCAACAGACTATGTTCTCAGTCAACTTTGCAACTACAATTCATCATCTTTTCAGGAAGGGTCACGTATCGGAGCCTTTTTGGCAAGTCCACATACTCAACCATCATATAGTCTTCTATGATTGCTAACACTCACCTCATACACATGAGCAAAAAGTTTCAACCAGACACATAGAAAGATAGGGGCTTATAGTTTTCGCCACCCAACATACTCACCTTAAGGGTGATGTCAACAATAATAACTCATGCTACCCATATCCAACTGGATATATGTGCCTAGATCTTTCCTCACCACATGATGCTTGCCAAAAGAGAAAATAAAAAGGAATAGAGAGAAAAACTTTGACTCTTGCATAAAAGTAAATACATAAAAGTAAAAGATAGGCCCTTCGCAGAGGGAAGCAGAGGTTGCCATGTGCTTTTTGTTTGTATGCTCAATCTCTTAGTGCAAAAGAATGTCACATTATATTGCCCCTTATGATAGCAACCTTTATTATGTTGTCTGTCGCTTTTATTCTTTGCCATCACATGTTCATAAAACGCTCAATTTTCTCTCACACTAAATGATCCAACACTTTTAGAAGCAATTTTTATTGCCTTTTTGCACCGATGCCAACTTACTTGAAGGATCTTACTCAGTCCTTAGGTAGATATGGTGGACTCTCAAAATAAGATTTGAGTTTAAGGGTTTTTGGATGCACAAGTAGTATCTCTACTTAGTGCGGAATTTTTTGGCTAGCAAAGATGGGGGGCAAGCACCACATGTTGAAGGATCTATGACAATATAACTTCTATGTGAATATGAACAAACATAAATCATTACGTTGTCTTCCTTGTCCAACGTCAACAATTTTGGCATATAATATTTTGATGGGGGCTCACAATCACAAAAGATGTCCAAGATAGTGTATTTGCATGTGAATCTTCTCTTCCCTTATTAATTCTTTCATGAATTGCAACATTGACCAATACTATGTTTGTAAATCTCCAATAAAATTTTCTACTTATACTCTTCCTTATGTGATGTCATTACTTACCATAAGATTAGCATATGATCTTTTAATTTATTTCCTTTCTTTTTATTGAACATGAAAGTAGAGAAAACAAAACTCAAACTAAACTTTATTATATATCTCGCACACGATTACAAGGATAGATCACTAAGCAAACACTCGAAAAGAAAGGATCGAACTAAACTTTTATTCATCTAAAGCAAAAGATAACTATGGATCAAACTAAGATAAGTAAAGGCAAAAGATAATGGAGGTGATACGATACCGGGACACCTCCCCCAAGCTTGGCATAAGCCAAGGGGAGTGCCCATACCCGATACTCAATTTCCCTTTGGTGATGAAGAAGGAGGTGGTGGTGATGAAGTAGAGGGTTCGTCCTTCTCTTTCAGGCTCAAGAGATACTCCAATCTTCGGATGATGCTCCGAAGTGTAATGATGTGCTCTTGCAATAAAATATTTTCACGAGTGAGATACTTGTTTTGAACATGAACCGTTTCGATGATCCAGAAAGCTTCAATCTCGGCGGGGGTAAGATGATCATAGTAAGGTTTAAGGATATCTTCTTCTTCCTCCTCAGCAGGCAAGGCTTGCTCGACCATCGGCGCTTGATCTCCAGTAGCTTCCTTGTTCTTGTCCCCCTTGAAGGCTTCTTTGGGTTCTTCTCTCTTCAATTCAATCTTCATCAACCAAGCATCCCCTTCTACGTTGTTGGAGGAGGGAGAAGACATGATACCTGGCTCAACAGATCTGACAGAAAATAGCAAGAAAAGAAAACATAAGATTTCTCCACGATACGGTGGTCAATAGGTTCGGGGGGTATATAAAGATTTTTTATCTTGGGAAATAAGCAAATGGAAGAAAAACAGAGTACGGAAGGTAACCGAGGTGGGCACAACTCACCTGGGTGCACCAGGGGGGCCTGGCGCGCCCTGGTGTCTTGTGCCCACCAGGGTTGCCTTCCCGGTAGTTTCTTATTTTCCTAATTTTTGTTAGATTCCAAAACTGACAGAAAATATTTTTGCGGATTTTTCGGAGTCCGTTTACTTACCGTATCACGTACCTCCTCTTTTTTTATGATTCTGGAGTGTTCCGGAAGGTTTCCTTTATGTGTTCTTCCAGTGTCATAGTTTGGATAATATTGCTTTCAACATTAATGGGCGTACCTGAGATATAATGTTTTATTCTATGCCCATTGACAACCTTTGGGTTAGTACCCTCGGCATTATTTATTTTGATGACTCCAGATCGATAAACCTCCTCGATAACATAGGGTCCTTCCCATTTGGAGAGGAGTTTTCCTGCAAAGAATCTGAAACGAGAGTTGTACAAAAGAATATATTCTCCAACTTTGAACTCACGCTTTTGGATTCTTTTATCATGCCATCTTTTAACTTTTTCTTTAAATAACTTGGCATTCTCATAAGCTTGGGTTCTCCATTCATCTAATGAGCTAATATCAAATAACCTCTTTTCACCGGCAAGTTTGAAATCATAGTTGAGTTCTTTAATTACCCAATAAGCTTTATGTTCTAACTCAAGAGGTAAATGACAAGCCTTCCCATAAACCATTTTATAAGGAGACATACCCATAGGATTTTTATATGCTGTTCTATAAGCCCAAAGTGCATCATCTAATTTCTTAGACCAATTCTTTCAGGACCTATTGACAGTTTTTTGTAATATCAACTTTATTTCTCTATTGCTAAGTAAAACTTGACCACTAGACTGAGGATGATAGGGGGATGCAATTCTATGGTTAACATCATACTTAGCAAGCATTTTACGTAAAGCACCATGAATAAAGTGTGAACCACCATCAGTTATTAAACATCTAGGGACTCCAAACCTTGGGAAAATGACTTCCTTAAGCATTTTAATCGAGGTGTTGTGATCAGCACTACTAGTTGGAATAGCTTCTGCCCACTTAGTGACATAATCAATAACAACCAAAATATGTGTATACCCATTAGAGGAAGGAAAAGGTCCCATGTAATCAAATCCCCAAACATCAAATGGTTCAACAGCAAGTGAATAATTCATAGGCATTTCTTGACGCTTACCGATATTACCAATTCTCTGACATTCATCACAAGATAAAACAAACTTACGGGCATCCAATAAAAACCAGATTGCAATACCTTGTGAGCAGTTCTATCTCCCGCATGATGCCCTCCATAAGCTTCGGAGTGACATTTCCGTAGGATTTGTCCCTGTTCATGCTCAGGTACACAACGTTTAATAATACCATCTACTCCTTCTTTATAAAGATGTGGGTCATCCCAAAAGTAATGTCTTAAATCATAGAAGAATTTTTTCTTTTGTTGGTAAGTGAAACTAGGTGGTATGTATTTAGCAACAATGTAATTAGCGTAGTCAGCAAACCAAGGAGTGTTATGAGAAACATTTATTGCAGCTAATTGTTCATCAGGAAAACTATCATTAATAGGTTGTGGGTCATCAAGAATATTCTCTAACCTAGATAAGTTATCAGCTACGGGGTTCTCGGCTCCCTTTCTATTAGTGATTTGTAAGTCCAATTCTTGTAGCAAGAGAACCCACCAAATGAGTCTAGGTTTAGCATCTTTCTTTTCCATAAGATTTTTATAGCAGCATGATCGGTGTGAACAATCACTTTAGAATCAACAATGTAAGATCAAATTTTATCACAAGCAAACACCACTGCTAAAAATTCTTTCTCAGTAGTAGCATAATTTCGTTGGGCACTGTCCAGAGTTTTACTAGCATATTGAATAACATTTAATTTCTTATCAACTCTTTGTCCTAGAACAGCACCAACAACGGGTTTAGCATCAGGTTCCATATTAATTTTATGCTGACAGAGAGTGGGACTAATGCCCTTTAAATCATCAAGAGTATATCCAATAGCAGCTCGGTGCTTCTTCAGAACCTTCAATAATCTTTCTTGTTCATGTTCTGAAAGGTTAGCACTAATAATAACAGGATATATATTTTTCTCATCAAGATAAGCATATTTCAAAGTGTGTGGTAATTGTTTTAATTCAAACACAGGATCACCTTTAGGTGGAGGAAGACCTCCTAGAGTTTCAATAGGCAAATTGTGTTAAGCAGAGGACGTGCTTCAAAGAAATTTTTATCTATTTCATTTCTTTCATGCAGATGCATATCATTTTCATGGTCTAGCAAATATTGTTCTAGTGGATCAGTAGGAGGCATGACAATAGAATCAAGACCAATTATTTCATCCTTACTAGACAATTCTTTTTTATGATGTTTTCTACTAAACTTAGAAAAATTAAACTCATGAGACTCATCACCAAAACTAACACCGACAGTTTATTTCTCACAATCTATTTTAGCATTGACGGTGTTCAAGAAAGGTCTACCAAAGATAATGGGACAAAAGTCATCTTGTCGGGAACCAAGAACAAGAAAATCAGTAGGATATTTTATCTTCCCACACAAGACTTCAACATCTCTAACAATCCCAAGTGGTGTGATGGTGTCTCTATTAGCAAGTTTAATAGTCACATCTATGTCTTCTATTTCAGCGGGTGCTATATCATTCATAATTTCTTGATATAAGGTAAAAGGAATAGCACTCATGCTAGCACCTATGTCACATAAACCATGATAACAGTGATCTCCTATTTTAACTGAGACAACAGGCATGCCAACAACAGGTCTATGTTTATCTTTTTCATCGGGTTTGGCAATTCTAGCTGCTTCATCACAGA
This sequence comes from Thinopyrum elongatum, assembly GCA_011799875.1. NCBI lineage: Eukaryota > Viridiplantae > Streptophyta > Magnoliopsida > Poales > Poaceae > Thinopyrum > Thinopyrum elongatum. Next base: position 439,725,898 of record CM022299.1, read on the forward strand.
AGTAAATAACATGCCCATCTATATTTTCAACCAGGAGATCTTTAACCATAGCAACACTAGGTTCTACTTTGATTTGTTCAGCAGGTTTGGAAGTTCTAATATAACTTTTGTTGACCATAGTTGAAACTTTAGCATGTTCCTTTATCCTAACAGGGAAAGGTGGTTTTTCAATATAAGCAGTAGGAACAACTGGATCAACATTATAAATAATAGTTTCATCTTTAGCTATTACCGGTTCTTTAATTTCTTCTTTAATAGGTGGGTGATATTTAAACCACTTCTCCTTAGGGAGATCAACATGAGTAGCAAATGATTCACAAAAGGAGGCTACTATCTCAGAGTCAAGTCCATATTTAGTGCTAAACTTTTGAAAAGCACTGGTATTCATAAAACATTTAACACAATCATACTTAAGCTTAATATCTGACTCTTTACCTTCGTTGAGTTCCCAATCTTCAGAGTTGCGTTTAATTCTTTCTAAAAGATCCCACCGGAAGTCAATAGTCTTCTTCATAAAGGAACCAGTACAAGAAGTATCAAGCATGGATTGATCATCACGAGAAAGCCGAGCATAAAAATTCTGAATAATAATATCTCTTGAGAGCTCATGATTGGGGCATGAATATAACATTGACTTAAGCCTCCCCCAAGCTAGAGCGATACTTTCTCCTTCACGAGGCCAAAAATTATATATATAATTCCAATCACGATGAACTAGATGCATAGGATAATTTTTTTGGTGAAATTCCAATTTCAATCGATTCCAAAGATAAAGGGAAAACCTTCTTCTTAGCTTCATCTCCGGGTAAACCTGCAAGCTTAAATAATCCACAAATTTCATCCACATATATCAAGTGCATATCAGGATGTTCTATCATACCCAAAGGAATTTCATAACCAATATTTTCAGTAGGTGCAGTAGGTTGAGGGGTAACTAATTGTGGTTCTGGTCGAGGTGAAGATACCCCGAACAAACCCCTCAAAGGATTGTTCTCCATAGTAACAAGTGACAATAAATTTCAGCACGTAGTAATAATTTTTCCTTACCGATTTCCACTTACCAAGAGCGCTTCATTCCCCGGAAATGGCACCAGAAAAGAGCCTTGATGACCCACAAGTATAGGGGATCAATCATAGTCCTTTCCATAAGTAAGAGTGTCGAACCCAACGAGGAGCAGAAGGAAATGACAAGTGGTTTTCATCAAGGTATTCTCTGCAAGCACTGAAATTATAAGTAACGAGTAGTTTGATAGCAAGACAATTTGTAACAAGCAAGTAACGGTAATGGTAAAAAAAGTGCAGCAAGGTAGCCCAATCCTTTTGAGGCAAAGGACAGGCCAAAACGGTCTCTTATGATAAGCAAAGCATTCTTGAGGGTACACGGGAATTTCGTCTAGTCACTTTCATCATGTTGGTTTGATTTGTGTTCGCTAGTTTGATAATTTGATATGTGGGTGGACCGGTGCTTAGGTGCTGTTCTTACTTGAACAAGCCTCCTACTTATGATTAACTCCCTCGCAAGCATCCACAACTACGAGAAAAGTATTAAGAATAAATCTAACCATAGCATTAAACTTTTGGATCCAAATCAGTCTCTTACGGAATAGCGCATAAACTAGGGTTTAAGCTTCTGTCACTCTCGCAACTCATCATCTAATAACTACTCCACAATGCATTCCCTTAGGCCCAAATATGGTGAAGTGCCATGTAGTCGACGTTCACATGACACCACTAAGGGAATCACAACATACATACCATCAAAATATTGAACACATATCAAGTTCACATGATTACTTGCAACAAGATTTCTCCCGTGAACTCAAGAACAAAAGTAACTACTCAAAAATGATAATCATGCTCAAGATCAAAGGTGTATTAAATAGCATAATGGATCTGAACATATAATCTTCCACCGAATAAACCATATAGTAATCAACTACAAGATGTAATCAACACTACTAGTCACCCACAAGCACCAATCTATAGTTCCGGTACAAAGATTGAACATAAGAGATGAACTAGGGTTTGAGAGGAGATGGTGCTGTTAAAGATGTTGATGAAGATTGCCCTCCCCAAGATGGGAGAGTTGTTGGTGATGATGATGACGATGATTTCCCCCTCCGGGAGGAAAGTTCCCCCGGAGGAATCGCTCCGCCAGAGGGCAAAAGTGCTCCTGCCCAAGTTCCGCCTTGAGACGGCGGCGCTTCGTCCCAAAAGTCCTCTCCTTATTTTTTCTAGGTCAAAATGACTTATATACCAGAAGAGGGGCACCGGAGGTGGGCCGAGGAGGGCACAACCCACCAGGGCGCGCATGGGCTCCCTGGTGCGCCCTGGTGGGTTGTGCACACCTGGTGGGCCCCCTCTGGTACTTATTTGCTCCAATAATTCTTACATATTCCATAAAATTCTCCGTGAAGTTTCAGCTCATTTGGAGTTGTGCAGAATAGGTAGCCTGACGTAGCTTTTTCAGGTCCAGAATTCCAGCTGCCGGTATTCTCCCTCTTTGTGTGAACCATGCATATTATGAGAGAAAATACATTAGAATTACTCCAAAAAGCATTATTATACATAAAAACAATATAAACAACAGTAGGAAAACATGATGCAAAATGGACGTATCACTTGCCACGACGGAGCCCATCCAAGCCCAGATCGTGGCCGCCCACTGCTACTTCTTGAGCTTGCGTTGATTTTTCCCTTGAAGAGGAAAGAGTGATGCAGCAAAGTAGAGCTAAGTATTTCCCTTAGTTAAGAACCAAGGTATCAATCCAGTAGGAGGCACAAGCAAGTATCCAATCTATGCACCTGCACAAACTAACAAACACTTGCACTCAACGCGAAAAAGGGGTTGTCAATCCCTTCACGGTCATGAACAAGAGTGAGATCTAAAAGAGATAGCTATAAAAGATAAATAAAAGAGCAAACTAAAGTAAATATAAATAAATTGCAGCAAGGTATTTTTGGGATTTTTGGTTTATAGATCTGAAAATATATAATGGAAAATAGACCCGGGTGCCATAGGTTTCACTAGAGGCTTCTCTCTTGAAGATAGCATACGGTGGGTAAACAAATTACTGTTGAGCAATTGATAGAAAAGCACAAAGTTATCATGATATCTAAGGCAATGATCATGAATATAGGCATCACGTCCGTGACAAGTAGACCGAAACAATTCTGCATCTACTACTATTACTCCACACATCGACCGCTATCCAGCATGCATCTAGAGTAATAAGTACATAAGAACGGAGTAACGCCTTAAGTTAGATGACATGATGTAGAGGGATAAACTCAAGCAATATGATATAAACCCATCTTTTTATCCTTGATGGCAACAATACAATACGTGGCTCGCTACCCCTTCTGTCACTGGGTGAGGACACCGCAAGATTGAACCCAAAACTAAGCACCTCTCCCATTGCAAGAAAAACCAATCTAGTTGGCCAAACCAAACTGATAGTTCGAAGAGAAATACAAAGATATCTTAATCATGCATAAAAGAGTTCAGAGAAGACTCAAATAATATTCATAGATAATCTTATCATAAATCCACAATTCATCGGATCTCGACAAACACACCGCAAAAAAGTATTACATCGAATAGATCTCCAAGAACATCGAGGAGAACATTGTATTTAAGATCAAAGAGAGAGAAGAAGCCATCTAGCTAGTAGCTATGGACCCGTAGGTCTATGGTAAACTACTTACACATCATCGGAAGGGCAGCAAGGTTGATGTAGAGGCCCCCCGTGATCGAATCCCGCTCCGGCAGATCGCTGGAAAAGGCCCTAAGATGGGATCTCACGGGAACAGAGGCTTGCAACAGCGGAAAAAGTATTTTGGTGGACGCTTCTGGTGTTGGGGGAATATTTTGGAATTTATAGTGCAAAGATTAGGGTTGGGGGACTCCCGAGGGGTCCACAAGCCAGGGGGCGCCCTCCCTAGGGCGCGCCTTGAGGGCTCCTCGTGAGTCTTCTGACCCCCTCCCCAAGTCTTCTGGGTGTCTTCTGGTCCAAGAAAAATCTTCGCGAAAGTTTATTCCGTTTGGACTCCATTTGGTATTCCTTTTCTGTAAAACTCAAAAACAAGGAAAAAACAGAAACTGGCACTGGGCTCTAGGTTAATAGGTTAGTCCCAAAAATAATATAAAATAGAATGTTAATGCATATAAAACATCCAAAACAGATAGTATAGTAGCATGGAACAATAAAAAATTATAGATACGTTGGAGACGTATCACCCACGCTCAGCTCGTGGCGGCCTTTTCCAAAGAGATGGCGGACGAGGATGGCGAGATGCTTCCCGAGTATGGTGCGATGGATGCCATGGAGCCCGTTCCCCAGGAGATCGTTGGGCGCGAGCTGGACATGAAGGAGGCGGCGGAGATCGACGAGCGCCAGCCGGAGTAGTACTCTTTGTTTTGTTTAATTATAAGAGCGCCGGTCTTTAATTTGTTAGAGTAATGTTTAGGTCAGCTAGCTCTGTTTAATTGCTGAACTTGCTCGATTAAGAAGTGTGGGTGTGCTGTATTCTCCATTGTGTACCCAAATTATGCAATGACGTGGATGACCACCATAACCAGGGAAATTCGGACCAAAATTTGCACGTTCAAACTCATCACACACAGGGTAAGCTATATGAATTGTTTGTGATGTTCACATATCGTACACAGTGATGAATAAGGGACCGTGTCTGATGACACTTTGCACGCCAGTTTTTTCGCTGCGCCGGGCGGCCAAGCCAAAATTTTCGGCTTCCGCGGAAATATCTACCTCCCCGCCCCCTCTCCCCTTACCAAAAGCCACATTTCCCCTGTTTCCGCCTTCCTTTCCAAGTTCAAACCTTCACTCCTTGCTTGCGGCGTCGCCTCCTCGCCGGCGACCCTCCTTCACGTTGCTACTTCTTGAGCTTGCGTTGGTTTTTCCCTTTAAGAGGAAAGGGTGATGCAGCAAAGTAGAGATAAGTATTTCCCTCAGTTTGAGAACCAAGGTATCAATCTAGTAGGATGTACACGCAAGTCTCCAATCTATGCACATGCACAAACAATCAAACACTTGCACCCAACACGATAAAGGGGTTGTCAATCCCTTCACGGTCACTTGCAAGGATGAGATCGGATAGAGATAGATATAAAAGATTACTAAAACGTAAAACAAAAGAAAAGTAAATAAATTGCAGCAAGGTATTTTTGGGTCTTTTGGTTTATAGATCTAAAAATATATGATGGAAAATAGACCCAGGGGCCATAGGCTTCACTAGAGGCTTCTCTCTTGAAAGAAAGCATACAATGGGTGAACAAATTACTGTCGAGCAATTGATAGAAAAGCGGAAAGTTATGACGATATTTCATGTCTACTACACAACTTGTTCTTGTAGACTCGTGTTGGTCCTCCAAGCGCAGAGTTTTGTAGGACAGTATCAAATTTCCCTCAAGTGGATGACCTAAGGTTTATCAATCCGTGGGAGGCATAGGATGAAGGTGGTCTCTCTCAAACAACCCTGGAACCAAATAATAAAAAGTCTCTTGTGTCCCCAACACACCAAATACAATGGTAATTTGTATAGGTGCACTAGTTCGGTGAAGAGATGGTGATACAAGCGTAGTAATGATTGTAGATATTGATTTTTGTAATAGGAACAATAAAAAGCAAGGTAGCAATTGATAAAACAGAGCACAAACGGTATTGCAATGCTTGAAAATGAGGCCTAGGGTCCGTACTTTCGCTAGTGCAATCTCTCAACAATGCTAATATAATTGGATCATATAACCTTCCCTCAACGTGCGATGAAGAATCACTCCAAAGTTCCTATCTAGCAGAGAACATAAGAATAAATTGTTTGTAGGGTATGAAACCACCTCAAAGCTATTCTTTCTGATCAATCTATCCTAGAGTTTGTACTAAAATAACACCAAGCTATTCTTTTTGATCGATCTAACCAAGAGTTCATACTAAAATAACACCATATGATACACATCAACCAACTCTAATGTCACCTAGATACTCAAATGTCACCGCAAGTATCCGTGAGTTGATTATACGATATGCATCAAGCAATTTCAGATTCATAATACTCAATCCAACACAAAGAACCTCAAAGAGTGCACCAAGATTTCTACCGGAGAAACAAGGAAGAAAACGTGCATCAACCCCTATGCATAGATTACCCCAATGTCACCTCGGTAATCTGCGAGTTGAGTGCCAAGACATAGATCAAGTGCTCTCAAATCCATAAAATTATTCAATCTGATAAAAGTGAAATCTCAAAGGGAAAACTCAATTCATCACAACAAGATAGAGAGGGGAAAACACCATATGATCCAACTATATTAACAAAGCCCGCGATACATCAAGATCGTGACATCTCAAGAACACGAGAGAGAGAGAGAGAGATTAAACACATAGCTACTGGTACAAACCCTCAGCCCCGAGGGTGGACTACTCCCTCCTCATCATGGTGTCCGCTGGGATGATGAAGATGGCCTCCGGTGATGATTTCCCCCTCCGGCAGGGTGCCGGAACGGGGTCTAGATTGGTTTTTTGTGGCTACAAAGGCTTGCGGCGGTGGAACTTCTGATCTAGGGTTACCCCGAGGGTTTTTGGAATATTTGGCAATTTATATGGTGAAGAGGCGGTGCAGGAGGTCACCGAGGGGGGCACAACCCCCCTGGGCGCACCCAGGTGGGTTGTGCCCACCTCGGGCCTCCCCTCTGGTACTTTTTTAGCCCATCCTAGGTCTTCTGGTTCAAAAAAGTTCACCAAAAGTTTTCGCTGTGTTTGGACTCCATTTGATATCGATTTCCTGTGAAGTAAAAAGCAAGCAAAAAACAGCAACTGGCACAGGGCACTATGTGAATAGGTTAGTCCCAAAAAATGATATAAAGTTGCGATAAAATGATTGTAAAACATCCAAGAATGATAATATAACAGCATGAATACTTCATAAATTATAGATACGTTGGAGACGTATCAATATCCAAGGCAATGATTATGAATATAGGCATCACGTCCGTGTCAAGTAGACTCACAACTGCCTACATCTACTACTATTACTCCACACATTGACCGCTATAGAGCATGCATCTAGAGTATTAAGTTCATAAGAACGGAGTAACACCTTAAGCAAGATGACATGATGTAGAGGGATAAACTCAAGCAATATGATGAAACCCCCATCTTTTTACCCTTGATGGCAACAATACAATACGTGCCTCGCTACCCCTACTTTGTCACTGGGTGAGGACACCGCAAGATTGAACCCAAAACTAAGCACCTCTCCCATTGCAAGAAGAACCAATCTAGTTGGCCAAACCAAACCGATAATTTGAAGAGAAATACAAAGATATCAAATCATGCATATAAGAATTCAGAGAAGACTCAAATAATATTCATAGATAATCTGATCATAAATCCACAATTCATCGGATCTCGACAAACACACCGCAAAAGAATATTACATCGGATAGATCTCCAAGAACATCGAGGAGAACATTTATTGAAGATCAAAGAGAGAGAAGAAGCCATCTAGCTACTAGCTATGGACCCGTAGGTCTGCGGTAAACTACTCACGCTTCATCGGAAGGGCAGTAGAGTTGATGTAGAAGCCCTCCGTGATTGAATCCCCCTCCGGCAGGGTGCCGGAAAAGGCCCCAAGATGGGATATCACGGGTACAGATGGTTACGGCGGCGGAAAAGTTTTTTGGTGGACGCTTCTGGTCATTTGGGAATATTATAGAGATGGAATTAGGGTTAGGGGACCTCCGAGGGGCCCACAATCCCTCAGGGTGCCCCCTAGGGTGCGGCCCTGAGGCTTGCGGCCTCCTCGGGGAGCTTCTGGCCCCATCTCCAAGTCTGCTGGGTGTCTTCTGGTCCAAGAAAAATCATCGCAAAAGTTTTATTCCGTTTGGTATTCCTTCTCTGTAAAACTCAAAAACAAGGAAAAAACATAAACTGGCACTGGGCTCTAGGTTAATAAGTTAGTCCCAAAAATAATATAAACTAGCATATTAATGCATATAAAACATCCAAAACAGATAATATAATAGCATGGAACAATCAAAAAGTATAGATACGTTGGAGACGTATCAAGCATCCCCAAGCTTAATTCCTACTCGTCCTCGAGTAGGTAAATGATAAAAACAGAATATTTTATGTGGAATGTGATACGTCTCCAACGTATCTACAATTTATGAAGTATTCATGCCATGTTTGCAACAATTTTATATGGTTTTGGTATGATTTTATTAGAACTAACTTGGACTAACGCTGTTTTCAGCAGAACTACCATGGTGTCGTTTTTTGTGCAGAAATAAAAGTTCTCGAAATGGGCTAAAAATTTACGATGATTTTTTATGGACCAAAAGAGACCCCCGAAGCACCGGAGCTGGACCAGAAGAGTCCCGAGGAGTCCACAAGCCAGGGGGCGCGCCCCACCCCCCCCGGGCGCGCCTTGAGGGCTTGTGGGCCCTCAGGCACCTTCTTGACTTGTTTCTGACGCCAAAAATTCTTATAAATATAGAAACCTCTGAAAAGAACCCTGGACCAGAAGTTCCGCCACCGCAAGCCTCTGTAGCCATGAAAAACCAATCGGGAGCCCGTTCCGGCACCCTGCCGAAGGGGGAAACCATCACCGGTGGCCATCTTCATCATCCCGACAGTCTCCATGATGAGGAGGGAGTAGTTCACCCTCGGGGCTGAGGGTATGTACCAGTAGCTATGTGTTTGATCTCTCACTCTCGTGTTCTTGATTTGGCACAATCTTGATGTACCGCGAGCTTTGTTACTATAGTTGAATCATATTGTGTTTCTCCCCCTCTACCTTCTTGTGATGAATTGAGTCTTGCTCTTTGAGGTTTCGTTATGTTGGATTGAGTATTGGATTTGAGAACACTTGATGTATGTCTTGCGATGGATATGTGTGGTAACAATGGGATATTCTATTGATTCATTTGATGTATGATTTGGCATTCAACTCGCGGATTCCCGAGGTGACATTGGGGTAATCTATGCATAGGGGTTGATGCATGTTTTCGTCCTACGTTCTCCGATAGAAACTTCGGAGTGATTCTTTATTGCATGTTGAGGGATTGTTATATGATCAAATTATGTTATCATTGTTGAGAGAATTTGTACTAGTGAAAGTATGAACCCTAGGCCTTGTTTTCAAGCATTGCAATACCGTTTTTGCTCACTTTTGTTACTAGTTACCTTGCTGTTTTTATATTTTCAGATTAGAAAAACCTATATCTACTATCCATATTACACTTGTATCACCATCTATTCGCCGAACTAGTGCACCTATACAATTTACCATTGTATTGGGTGTGTTGGGGACACAAGAGACTCTTTATTATTTGATTACAGGGTTGTTTGAGAGAGACCATCTTCATCGTATGCCTCCCATGGATTGATAAACCTTAGGTCATCCACTTGAGGGAAAATTGCTACTGTCCTACAAAACTCTGCGCTTGGAGTCCCAACACGATTCTACAAGAAGAAGGTTGCGTAGTAGACATCAAGCTCTTTTCTGGCGCCCTTGCCGGGGAGGTGAGTGCTTGAAGGTATATCTTTAGATCTTGCAATTGAATCTTTTAGTTTCTTGTTTTATCACCAGTTTAGTCTATAAAAGAAAACTACAAAAAAAATGGAATTGAGGTTGCCTCATATGCTTCATCTTTTTAATATCTTTCGTGAAAATGATGGAAAGGAAAATTGTGCTCAAGTGTTAGAAGAAGAAGTCTATAAAATGTTTGGCACTAAATTTTTGTATGATGAGCATGATTGCTATGTTGTTAGTATGAATTCTTTGAATATCCATGATGTTAATGATATGCAAAGCCACAAGCTTGGGGATGCTATGTTTGATGAAGATGATATTTTTAGTCCCCCATGTTTTGATGAGAAAATTTATTATGATGATAGGATGACTCCTATTTATGATGATTATATTGATGAAAGTGGGTTTGGAAGAGTGTCAACTCTAGGTAATGATCCCACTATTTTGGAGGGTGTTGAATCTTATAATATTGATAAAAGTAGATTCGGAGAGGTCATGACTTTATTTAATGATGATTCCACTATTTTTGAAGAGGTTCCAATTGATTATGAGAACAAAGTTACTGTCTATGATGATTATTGTGATGACATGTTTGAAAGAATAATGATAACCATGAAAGTTGTCATCATGATTTTAATTTTCAATTGGATTATGCCTCACATGATAGTTATTTTGGTGAGTTTGCTCCCACTACTATTGATGAGAATAAATTTGCTTATGTGGAGAGTAATAAAATTTCTATGCTTGTGGATCATGAAAAGAATGCTTTGTGTGATAGTTATATTGTTGAATTCATTCATGATTTTACTGAAAATTATTATGAGAGAGGAACATATGCTTCTACATATTGCAATAATATCAAGTTTCCTCTCTATGTATTGAAAATCTTGAAGTTTTGCTTGTTTTACCTTCCTATGCAAGTTGATTCTTGTTCCCATAAGTTGTTTGTTCACAAAATTCCTATGCATAGGAAGTGGGTTAGGCTTAAATGTGCTAGTCATATGCTTCATGATGCTCTCTTTGTGTTTCAATTCTTATCTTTTATGTGAGCATCATTGAAATCATCATGCCTAGCTCAAAAGGCATTAAAGAAAAGCGCTTGTTGGGAGACAACCCAATATTTACCCCTACTGGATTTTTATGTTCACATTATTAAGTTAATTTAATAATCATGTTTTATAGCTTTTGTTTCAATAAAGTGCCAAGTAAAGCCTTTGGGATAGTGTGGTTGATAGTTGATTTGATTCTGTGCGAAAACAGAAACTATTGCGTCCAGTAACAGAATTGTTAAAATTCACTGGAACGTGGAAAAACTCTGAAATTTTTACATAGGATTGATATATAAATTTCCTACGGTGCCCTAATTTTTCAGAAGTTTTAGAGTAACATAAGTATGAGCTTAATTCAGATCTTTACGTATTGTTCTGTTTTTGTCAGATTCTGTTTTCAATGCATAGTTTGCTTGTTTTCTAGTTTCTATGGCTTATATTGCTCAATATAAATTGTAGAAATGATAGGGTACAGTAGTAATCATGTGACAAAAATTTGAATCTTGTCTTGACAGTACCAAAGTGAATGATTTGTTTTATCATACTAACCCATCTCACGAAGTTCCGTTAAGTTTTGTGTGATTGAAGTTTTCAAGTTTTGGGTGAGATATCGATATGAGGAGAATAAGGAGTGACAAGAGCCTAAGCTTGGGGATGCCCAAGGCACCCCAAGATAATATTCAAGGAAGATACAAGCAACTAAGCTTGGGGATGCCCCGGAAGGCATCCCCTCTTTCGTCTCCAACATTATCGGTAACCTTACTTGGAGCTATATTTTTATTCGTCACATTATACGAGTTTAGCTTGGAGCATCATTTTATTTTATTAGGATTTTCTTGCTGTTATTTAGAGTATTGTTTTTTATCTTTTATTTCAATAAAAGTGTCAAGTATAGCCTTTACCATGCTTATTTTGCAAGTCTATATGTTGCTGTTTGAAAACAGAAAGTTTGTTGTTATGTTTTGAATATTTGTGAATAGTAAGAACATGATAAAATCTTTAAATGTTTTTCACAGTAAGGTACAACAAATTTTATACAGTGTGGTAATTTTTCAGAATTTTTGGAGTTAGGTAAGTATGAGTACGATTGCACTCTTTACAGACTATCCTGTTTTGACAGATTGCTGTTATGTTTGCATTGTTTGCATTGTTTGCTTGTTTAATGATTCAATTTGAGGATAGGAATATTAAATATGCAGAGGCATTTAGCATGCAATGTCAAATAATAATTTTAGTGATTTTCTACAGTAGAGAATGATAAGGTGTTGCATTGATTCATACTAACTTTTCTCACGAGTTCTTGTTGAGTTTTGTGTGGGTGAAGTTTTTAAGGTTTACGGAAACCATGATATAAAAGGAATTAAGGAGACACAAAAGCTCAAGCTTGGGGATGCCCAAGGCATCCCTAGTTAATATTTCAAGAAGTCTCAAGCATCTAAGCTTGGGGATGCCCGGTTGGCATCCCACCTTTCTTCATAAACAATTATCGGTTAGTATCGGTTGAGCCTAAGTTTTTGCTTCTTCACTTGATATGTGCTATCCTTGGAATGTCATTTTATTTTGTTTTGCTTGCTGTTTGAATAAAATATTTAAGATATGAAATTCTTAGATGAGAGAGTCTTCACCTAGTTACTTAAATTTTTGACTACTCATTGATCTTCACTTATATCTTTTTGGAGTAGTTTGTCAGTTGCTCTAGTGCTTCACTTATATCTTTTTAGAGCACGGCGGTGGTTTTATTTTATAGAAATTGATGAAATCTCATGCTTCACTTATATTATTTTGAGAGTCTTTAAACAGCATGGTAATTTGCTTAGGTTATGAATTTAGTCCTAATATGATGGGCATTCAAGAGGGATATAATAAAAACTTTCATATAAAGAGCATTGAATAAGATGAGAAGTTTGCTTCCTTGCATTTGTTTTGAGATATAAAGATGGTGATATTAGAGTCATTCTAGTGAGTAATTGTGGATTGGTAGAAATACGTGTGTTAAAGTTTGTGATTCCTATAGCATGCACGTATGGTGAACCATTATGTGATGAAGTCGGAGCATGATTTATTTTTTGATTGTCTTCCTTATGAGTGGTGGTCGGGGACGAGCGATGGTCTTTTCCGACCAATCTATCCCCCTAGGAGCATGCGTATTAGTACTTTGCTTTGATGGCTAATAAATTTTTGCAATAAGTATGTGAGTTCTTTATGACTAATGTTGAGTCCATGGATTATACGCACTCTCACCCTTCCACCATTGCTAGCCTCTCTAGTACCGCGCAACTTTCACCGGCGCATTAAACCCACCATATACCTTTCCTAAAAATAGCCACCATACCGACCTATTATGGCATTTCCATAGCCATTCCGAGATATATTGCCATGCAACTTCCACCGTTCCGTTTATTATGACACATACCATCATTGTCGTATTGCCTTGCATGATCATGTAGTTGGCATAGTATTTGTGGCTTGCCACCGTTCATATTTTTTTATACATGTCACTCTTGATCATTGCACATCCCGGTACACCACCGGAGGCATTCATATAGAGTCATATTTTGTTCTAGTATCGAGTTGTAATTCTTGAGTTGTAAGTAAATAAAAGTGTGATCATCATCATTATTAGAGCATTGTCCCATGTGAGGTAAGGATGATGGAAGCTATGATTCCCTCACAAGTTGGGATGATTCTCCGGACTTTACAAAACCAAAAAGAGGCCAAAGAGCCCAAACAAAAAAATAAAAAAAATGAGAGAAAAAGAGAGAAGGGACAATTTTACTATCCTTTTGCCACACTTGTGCTTCAATGTAGCACCATGTTCTGCATGATAGAGAGTCTCCTATTTTATCACTTTCATATAACTAGTGGGAATTTTTCATTATAGAACTTGGCTTGTATATTCCAATGATGGGCTTCCTCAAATTACCCTAGGTCTTCGTGAGCAAGCAAGTTGGATGCACACCCACTTAGTTTTCATTTTGAGCTTTCATACACTTATAGCTCTAGTGCATCCGTTGCATGGCAATCCCTACTCACTTGCATCGATATCAATTGATGGGCATCTCCATAGCCCATTAATTTGCCTAGTTGATGTGAGACTTTCTCCTTTTTGTCTTCTCCTCACAACCTCCACCATACTCTATTCCACTTATAGTGCTATATCCATGGCTCACACTCATGTATTGCATGAAAGTTGAAAGAGCTTGAGAACATTAAAAGTATGAAACAATTGCTTGGCTTGTCATCGAGGTTGTGCATGATGAAATATTTTGTGTGATGAAGATAGAGCATAGCCAGACTATATGATTTTGTAGGGATAACTTTCTTTGGCCATGATATTTTGAGAAGACATGATTGCTTTATTAGTATGCTTGAAGTATTATTGTTTTTATGTCAATATTAAACTTTTCTTTTGAATCTTATGTATCTGAACATTCATGCCACAATAAAGAAGATTACATTGATAAATATGTTAGGTAGCATTCACACTTCATAAATTCTTTCTTTTATCATTTACCTACTCGAGGACGAGCAGGAACTAAGCTTGGGGATGCTGATACGTCTCCAACGTATCTATAATTTATAAATTATTCATGCCATGTTAGCAACAATTTTATATGGTTTTGGTATGATTGTATTAGAACTAACCCGGACTGACGCTGTTTTCAGCAGAACTACCGTGGTGTCGTTTTTTGTGCAGAAATAAAAGTCCTCGGAATGGGCTGAAAATTTACGGTGATTTTTTATGGACCAAAAGAGACCCCCGAAGCACCGGAGCTAGACCAGAAGAGTCCCGAGGAGTCCACAAGCCAGGGGGCGCGCCCCAACCCCCAGGCGCGCCTTGAGGGCTTGTGGTCCCCTCGGGCATCTCCTTGACTTGTTTCCGACGCCAAAAATTCTTATAAATATAGAAACCTCCAAAAAGAACCCTAGATCAGAAGTTCTGCCGCCGCAAGCCTCTATAGCCACGAAAAACTAATCGGGAGCCCGTTCCAGCACCCTGCCGGAGGGGGAAACCATCACTGGGGGCCATCTTCATCATCCCGGTGGTCTCCATGACGAGGAGGGAGTAGTTCACCCTCGGGGCTGAGGGTATGTACCAGTAGCTATGTGTTTGATCTCTCTCTCTCTCTCGTGTTCTTGATTTGGCACGATCTTGATGTACCACGAGCTTTGTTACTATAGTTGAATCATATGGTGTTTCTCCCCCTCTACCTTCTTGTGATGAATTGAGGCTTGCTCTTTGAGGTTTCGTTATGTTGGCTTGAGTATTGGATTTGAGAACACTTGATGTATGTCTTGCGATGGGATATCTATGGTGACAATGGGATGTTCTATTGCTTCACTTGATGTATGTTTTGGCACTCAACTCGCGGATTCCCGAGGTGACATTGGGGTAATCTATGCATAGGGGTTGATGCACGTTTTCGTCCTACGTTCTCCGATAGAAAATTTGGAGTGATTCTTTGTTGCACGTTGAGGGTTTGTTATATGATCCAATTATGTTATCATTGTTGAGAGAATTTGCACTAGTGAAAGTATGACCCCTAGGCCTTGTTTTCAAGCATTGCAATACCATTTTTGCTCACTTTTGTTACTAGTTACCTTGCTGTTTTTATATTTTCAGATTACAAAAACCTATATCTACAATCCATATTACACTTGTATCACCATCTCTTCGCCGAACTAGTGCACCTATACAATTTACCATTGTATTGGGTGTGTTGGGTGATACATCCATTTTGCATCATGCTTTTATATTGATATTTATTTTATTATGGGCTGTTATTACACATTATGGTACAATACTTATGCCTTTTCTCTCTTTTTTTACAAGGTTTACATGAAGAGGGAGAATGCCGGCAACTGGAATTCTGGACCGGAAAGGAGCCAATCTGAGAGACCTATTCTGCACAACTCCAAAAGTCCTGAAAATTTACGGAGAATTATTTTGGAATATATAAAAATATTGGGCAAAGAAAATACCAGAGGGGACCCACCAGGAGGCCACAAGCCTGGGGGGCGCGCCCTACCCCCTGGGCGCGCTCCTAGGGCTTGTGGGCCCCCTGGCAAGTCTCCGGTGCCCATCTTCTGCTATATGGAGGGTTTTGACCTGAAAAAAATCACAAGGAAGCTTTCGGGACGAAGCGCGGTCGTCTCTAGGCGGAACCTGGGCAGAAGCAATCTAGGGCTCCGGCGGAGCTGTTCCGCCGGGGAAACTTCCCTCCCGGAAGGGGAAATCGAGGCCATCGTCATCACCAACGATCCTCTCATCGAGAGGGGGTCAATCTCCATCAACATCTTCACCAGCACCATCTCCTCTCAAACCCTAGTTCATCTCTTGTATCTGATCTTTGCCTCAAAACCTCAGATTGGTACCTGTGGGCTGCTAGTAGTGTTGATTACTCCTTGTAGTTGATGCTAGTTGGTTTATTCGGTGGAAGATCATATGTTCAGATCCTTAATGATATTTATTATTCCTCTGATTATGAACATGAATATGCTTTGTGAGTAGTTACGTTTGTTCCTGAGTACATGGGAGAAGTTTTGTTATAAGTAATCATGTGAATTTGGTATTCGTTCGATATTTTAATGAGATGTATGTTATCTTTCCTCTAGTGGTGTTATGTGAACGTCGACTACATGACACTTCACCATGATTTGGGCCTAGGGGAAGGCATTGGGAAGTAATAAATAGATGATGGGTTGCTAGAGTGACAGGAGCTTAAGCCCTAGTTTATGCATTGCTTCGTAAGGGGCTGATTTGGATCCACATGTTTCATGGTATGGTTAGATTTATCTTAATTATTCTTTTGTAGTTGCGGATGCTTGCGAGAGGGGTTAATCATAAGTGGGAGGCTTGTCCAAGTAAGGACAGCACCCAAGCACCGGTCCACCCACATATCAAATTATCAAAGTAACGAACGCGAATCATATGAGCATGATGAAAACTAAGTTGACAATAATTCCCATGTGTCCTCGGGAGCGCTTTGCTTTATATAAGAGTTTTTCCAGGCTTGTCCTTTGCTACAAAAAGGATTGGGCAACCTTGCTGCACCTTAATTACACTTGTTACTTGTTACCCGTTACGAATTATCTTATCACAAAACTATCTGTTACCGATAATTTCAGTCCTTGCACAGAATACCTTGCTGAAAACCGCTTGTCATTTCCTTCTGCTTCTCGTTGGGTTCGACACTCTTACTTATCGAAAGGACTACGATAGATCCCCTATACTTGTGGGTCATCAAGACTCTTTTCTGGCGCCGTTGCCGGGGAGTGAAGCGCCTTTGGTAAGAAAACATTTATATAGTGTGCTAAAATTTACTCACTTGTTGCTATGGAAAATAATCCTTTGAGGGGCTTGTTAGGGGTATTTTCACCCCGACCGGAAGAGCAAAGAGTTGACCATCAACCTACTGAACCTACTAAAAATATTTATTATGAAATTCCTTCAGGTATGATAGAGAAACTGCTAGCTAATCCTTATGCAGGAGATGGAACATTACATCCTGATATGCATCTAATCTATGTGGATGAAGTTTGTGGATTATTTAAGCTTGCAGGTTTGCCCGAGGATGAAGTCAAGAAAAAGGTCTTCCCTTTATCTTTGAAGGAGAAGGCATTGACATGGTACAGGCTATGCGATGATATTGGGACTTGGAATTACAACCGATTGAAATTGGAATTTCATCAGAAGTTTTATCCTATGCATCTAGTTCATCGTGATCAGAATTATATTTATAATTTTTGGCCTCATAAAGGAGAAAGTATCGCTCAAGCTTGGGGGAGGCTTAAGTCAATGTTATATTCATGCCCCAATCATGAGCTCTCAAGAGAAATTATTATTCAGAATTTTTATGCTCGGCTTTCTCGTAATGATCAATCCATGCTCGATACTTCTTGTACTGGTTCTTTTATGAAGAAGACTATTGAATTCAAATGGGATTTATTGGAAAGAATTAAACACAACTCTGAAGATTGGGAACTCAAGAAGGTAAGGAGTTAGGTATAAACCTTAAGTTTGATTGTGTTAAATCTTTTATGGATACCGATGCTTTTCGTGAATTTAGCACTAAATATGGACTTGACTCTGAGATAGTAGCTTCTTTCTGTGAATCATTTTCTACTCATGTTGATCTCCCTAAGGAGAAGTGGTTTAAATATCATCCTCCCATTGAAGTAAAAATAGTAGAACCTATTAAAGTTGAAGAAGAAACTATTACTTATAATGTTGATCCTGTTATGCCTACTGCTTATATTGAGAAACCACCTTTCCCTGTTAGGATAAAAGATCATGCTAAAGCTTCAACTGTGGTTCGTAAGAGTTATACTAGAACACCTACACCCCCTAAACAAATTAAAGTTGAACCTAGTATTGCTATGGTTAAGAATCTTGTGGTCGATAATATTGATGGGCATGTTATTTACTTCTGTGATGAAGCTGCTAGAATTGCTAGACCTGATGATAAAGATAAACATAGACCTGTTGTTGGCATGCCTGTTATTTCTATTAAAATAGGAGATCATTGTTATCATGGCTTATGTGATTTGGGTGCTAGTGTGAGACTGTGAGTGCAATTCCCTTTACTTTATATCAAGAAATTATGAATGATATTGCAGCTGCTGAAATAGAAGATATTGATGTCACTATTAAGCTTGCCAATAGAGATACTATATCACCAATTGGGGCTGTTAGAGATGTTGAAGTCTTGTGTGGGAAAATAAAATTCCCTACTGATTTTCTAGTTCTTGGTTCCCCACAAGATGATTTTTGTTCCATTATATTTGGTAGACCTTTCTTGAACATCGCTAATGCTAAGATAGATTGCGAGAAAGAAACTGTTAGTGTAAGTTTTGGGGATGTGTCTCATGAGTTTACCAAATTTTGTAGACAACCCCATGATAAAGAATTGCCTAGTAAAGATGAAATTATTGGTCTTGCTTCTATTGTTGTGCCCCCTACTGATCCTTTAGAACAATATTTGCTAGACCATGAAAATGATATGTTTATGAATGAAAGAAGGGAACTAGATGAGATTTTCTTTAAACAAATGCCTGTCTTGAAACACAATTTGCCTGTTGAAACTCTTGGAGATCCTCTACCACCCAAGAGTGATCCTGTGTTCGATCTTAAACAATTACTTGGTACTCTGAAATATGCTTATTTTGATGAAAAGAAGATATATCCTGTTATTATTAGTGCTAACCTTTCAGAGCATGAAGAAAAGAAATTATTGAAAACTCTGAAGAAGCAATGTGCCGCTATTGCATATACTCTTGATGATCTTAAGGGCATTAGTCCCACTCTATGTCAGCACAAAATTTATATGGATCCTGATGCTAAACCAGTTGTTGATCACCAATGATGATTAAATCCTAAGATGAAGGAAGTGGTAAGAAATGAAATATTAAAGCTTCTAGAAGCAGGTATAATTTATTCTATTGCTGATAGTAGATGGGTAAGTCCTGTTCATTGTGTCCCTAACAATGGAGGTATTACTGTTGTTCCCAATGATAAAAATGAATTGATTCCACAAAGAATTGTCACAGGTTATAGAATGGTAATTGATTTTAGAAAATTAAACAAAGCTACTAGGAAAGATCATTACCCTCTACCTTTTATTGATCAAATGCTAGAAAGACTATCCAAACATACACACTTTTGCTTTCTAGATGGTTATTCTTGTTTTTCTCAAATACCTGTGTCACAAGAGGATCAAGAAAAAACTACTTTTACTTGCCCTTTCGGTACCTTTGCTTATAGACGTATGCCTTTTGGATTATGCAATGCACCTGCTACCTTTCAAAGATGTATGACTGTTATATTCTCTGACTTTTATGAAAAGATTGTTGAGGTTTTCATGGATGATTTCTCCGTTTATGGAACTTCTTTCGATGATTGCTTAAGCAACCTTGATCGAGTTTTGCAGAGATGTTAAGAAACTAATCTTGTCTTGAATTGGGAGAAGTGCCACTTTATGGTTAATGAAGGTATTGTCTTGTGATACGTCTCCAACGTATCTATAATTTTTTATTGTTCCATGCTATTATATTATCCATCTTGGATGTTTTATATGCATTTATATGCTATTTTATATTATTTTTGGGACTAACCTATTAACCTAGAGCCCAGTGCTAGTTTCTGTTTTTTCCTTGTTTTTGAGTTTTACAGAAAAGGAATATCAAACGGAGTCCATACTAGCTGAAAATTTATGGTGATTTTTCATGGACCAGAAGAGATCCACGGAGTATCGCAGATGGGCCAGAAGAGTCCCGAGGCAACCACAACCCTAGGGGGCACCCCCTGGCTTGTGGGCTCCCCGGGAACCCCCCTGACTTGTTTCCGACGCAAAAATTCCTTATAAATATAGAAACCCCCGAAAAGAGACCTAGATCGGGAGTTCCGCCGCTGCAAGCCTCTGTAGGCATGAAAAACCAATCGGGAGCCCATTCCGGCACCCTGCCGGAGGGGGAAACCATCACCGGAGGCCATCTTCATCATCCCGGCGGTCTCCATGACGAGGAGGGAGTAGTTCACCGTCGGGGCTGAGGGTATGTACCAGTAGCTATGTGTTTGATCTCTCTCTCTCTCATGTTCTTGATTTGGCACGATCTTGATGTACCGCGAGCTTTGTTACTATAGTTGAATCATATGGTGTTTCTCCCCCTCTACCTTCTTGTGATGAATTGAGTCTTGCTCTTTGAGGTTTCGTTATGTTGGATTGAGTACTGGATTTGAGAACACTTGATGTATGTCTTGCAATGGGATATCTGTGGTGACAATGGGATGTTCTATTGATTCACTTGATGTATGTTTTGGCACTTAACTCGCAGATTCCCGAGGTGACATTGGGGTAATCTATGCATAGGGGTTGATGCATGTTTTCGTCCTACGTTCTCCGATAGAAACTTTGGGGTGATTCTTTGTTGCACGTTGAGGGATAACCATATGATTTAATTATGTTATCATTGTTGAGAGAACTTGCACTAGTGAAAGTATGAACCCTAGGACTTGTTTCCAAGCATTGCAATACCATTTTCGCTCACCTTAGTTACTAGTTACCTTGCTATTTTTATATTTTCAGATTACAAAAACCTATATCTACCATACATATTACACATATATCACCATCTCTTCGCCGAACTAGTGCACCTATACAACTTACCATTGTATTGGGTGTGTTGGGGACACAAGAGACTCTTTGTTATTTGGTTGCAGGGTTGTTTGAGAGAGACCATCTTCATCCTACGCCTCCCATGGATTGATAAACCTTAGGTCATCCACTTGAGGGAAATTTGCTACTGTCCTACAAAACTCTGCGCTTGGAGGCACAACACGAGTCTACAAGAAGAAGGTT
Organism: Thinopyrum elongatum; assembly: GCA_011799875.1. NCBI lineage: Eukaryota > Viridiplantae > Streptophyta > Magnoliopsida > Poales > Poaceae > Thinopyrum > Thinopyrum elongatum. Next base: position 439,746,860 of record CM022299.1, read on the forward strand.
GCGTAGTAGACATCATCTTGGGGCATAAAATTTCAGAAAGAGGTATTGAAGTTGATAAAGCTAAAGTTGATGCTATTGAAAAAATGCCGTGTCCTAAAGATATCAAAGGTATAAGAAGTTTCCTTGGTCATGCTGGTTTCTATAGGAGGTTTATTAAAGACTTCTCTAAGATTTCTAGGCCTCTCACTAATCTCTTGCAAAAATATGTTCCATTAGTTTTTTATGATGATTGTGTAGAAGCATTTGAAATTCTTAAGAAAGCCTTGATTTCTGCACCTATTGTTCAACCACCTGATTGGAACCTACCCTTTGAAATTATTTGTGATGCTAGTGATTATGCTGTTGGTGCTGTTCTAGGACAGAGTTGATAAGAAATTAAATGTTATCCATTATGCTAGTAAAACTATAGACAGTGCTGAAGAAATTATGCTACTACTGAAAAAGAATTTTTAGCAGTTGTCTTTGCTTGTGATAAGTTCAGATCTTATATTGTTGATTCCAAAGTAACTATTAACACCAATCATGCTGCTATTAAATACCTTATGGAAAAGAAAGATGCTAAACCTAGACTTATTAGATGGGTTCTCTTGCTGCAAGAATTTGATTTGCATATTGTTGATTGAAAGGGAGCTCAGAACCCCGTAGCAGACAACTTGTCTAGGTTAGAAAATATTCTTGATGACCCACTACCTATTGATGATAGCTTTCCTGATGAACAATTAGCTGTCATAAATGCTTCTTGTAGTGCCCCATGGTATGCTGATTATGCTAATTACATTGTTGCTAAATTTATACCACCTAGTTTCACATACCAGCAAAAGAAAAAGGTTTTTCTATGATTTAAGACATTACTTTTGGGATGACCCACACCTTTACAAAGAAGGAGTAGATGGTGTTATTAGACGTTGTGTACCTGAGCATGAACAGGAACAGATCCCACGCAAGTGTCACTCCGAGGCCTATGGAGGACACCATGCTGGAGATAGAACTGCACACAAGGTATTACAATCCGGTTTTTATTGGCCTACTCTCTTCAAAGATGCTCGTAAGTATGTCTTGTCTTTTGATGAATGTCAAAGAATTGGTAATATTAGTAGACGTCAGGAAATGCCTATGAATTATTCACTTGTTATTGAACCATTCGATGTTTGGGGCTTTGATTATATGGGACCTTTTCCCTCCTCTAATGGGTATACACATATTTTGGTTGTTGTTGATTATGTTACTAAGTGGGTAGAAGCTATTCCGACTAGTAGTGCTGATCATAACACTTCCATTAAAATGCTTAAAGAGGTTATTTTTCCGAGGTTTGGAGTCCCTAGATATTTAATGACTGATGGTGGTTCACACTTTATTCATGGTGTTTTCTGTAAATTGCTTGCTAAGTATGATGTTAACCATAGAATTGCATCTCCATATCATCCTCAGTCTAGTGGTCAAGTAGAATTGAGTAATCGAGAAATAAAGTTGATTTTGCAAAAGACTGTTAATAGATCTAGAAAGAATTGGTCTAAGAAACTTGATGATGCATTATGGGCTTATAGAACTGCTTATAAAAATCATGTGGGTATGTCTCCATATAAAATGGTTTATGGAAAAGCATGTCACTTACCTCTCGAACTAGAACGTAAAGCTTATTGTGCAATTAAAGAGCTCAACTCTGATTTCAAACTTGTCGGTGAGAAGAGGTTATTTGACATTAGCTCACTTGATGAATGGAGAACCCAAGCCTATGAGAATGCCAAATTGTTTAAAGATAAAGTTAAAAGATGGAATTATAAAAGGATACAAAAGCGTGAATTTAATGTAGGTGACCTTGTCTTGCTATACAATTCTCGTTTAAGATTCTTTGCAGGAAAGCTTCTCTCTAAATGGGAAGGTCCTTATATTATCGATGAGGTTTACCGTTCCGGTGCCATCAAAATCAACAACGCCGAAGGCACCAACCCGAAGGTGGTAAACGGACCAAGAATCAAACATTATATCTCAGGTACTCCCATAAATGTTGAAACCAATATTATTAATACCATAACACCGGAGGAGTACATAAGGGATATCTACCAGAATGTTTCAGACTCCGAAAAGGAATAGGTATGTGCTACGGTAAGTAAACCGACTCCAAAACTTTTCCAATGGCAATTTTACTCCGTTTTGAAATATTTAAAAAATGAGGAAAATTAAAAGTAGTCCGAAAGGTGCACGAGGAGGCGACAAGCCCTGGGGGCGCACCCTACCCCCCTGGGCGCGCCTCCCAGGCTTGTGGCCACTCCGTGTGCCCTCCGGACTCCGTTTTCTTGTATAACACTCCTTTTGGTCGGTAAAAATTCATTATATAATCTCCCGAAGGTTTTGACCACCGTACCATGAAAAAATCCTCTGTTCTTGTGTTTGGCTAATTCTGCAGTAGATTTGGAACAAGATGTCTTCGCAAGAGTCAGTCGGGGAGAGTCGGGTCTCTCACCCGATGCCGGGCCCAAGAGCATACAGCGAAGCTGACCACTTTGGGCGGTCAACGGAGGAAGAGATGGAGGCTGGCCTAAAAAGAGTGGATGCCATGGAGGAGGATCAAGAAGCTACTTCTCGCCTTCAACCGGGAGCTATGCTTGAGGAACTCCAGAGCTCAGCAATACCGGATTCGGTCATACCTCCCAATGCTAGATTTCTCTCTTATGATAACATGAAAAAGAGTGTTGCTTTTTCCCCCGCAGCCAGGAAGCATCCATGGGTGATCGGAGCTCTAGATTTCATAGGCAAACTCCGCAAGGAAATAATGGATCTTAAGCAACAAAATAATAAGCCCGAGGAGGAGAATCGCATTCTAAGGGGCATCATCGCCAAGAATATCACATCACCACCTCCGAAGAAAGAGACATAGACACATGGGTATGGGCACTCCCCTTGGCAACCGCCAAGCTTGGGGGAGGTGCGCCTGTATCGTATCATCATCACATCTTTACCTTTATCGTTTTTCTTAGTTCGATCCTTTTGGTTATATCTCGGTTTAGTAGAATAAAGTTTTAGTATGATCTAGCTTTGCGTTTTGCTTTGTGGTCCCTCTATGTAATCGAGTCCGAGAGTTTTATAATAAAGATTAGTTTTGAGTTGAGGGCTTTGCTTTCTTGCCGTGATCTTGAGAAAAAAAAGAAAAAAAAAGATTATATAATGATCTTATGGGAAGTGACGACTTCACATATAAGAAGTATGTCGCAAGAAATTTGTTGGGAGTTGACAAACATAGTTTTGGTCATTGTTGCAATTAATAGGAAGTAATAAAGAAAGAGAGGTCTCACGTATAAATATACTATCTTGGACATCTTTTGTGATTTCGAGCACTCATTAAAATATTATATGCTAAAAGGTTGATGTTGGACAAAGAAGACAACATAATGGGTTATGTTTCTTTATATCCGAATAGAAGTTATATTGTCATGGATCCTCCAACATGTTGAGCTTGCTTCTCATCCTATGCTAGCCAAATCTTTTGCACCAAGTAGAGATACTACTTGTGCATCCAAAATCCCTCAACCCAGTTTTGCCATGAGAGTCCACCATACCTACCTATGGATTGAGTAAGATCCTTCAAGTAAGTTGTCATCGGTGCAAGCAATAAAAATTGCTCTCTAAATATTTATGATCTATTAGTGTGAGGAAAATAAGCTTTATACAAACTTGTGATAAGGAAGAAATAAAAGCGACAGACTGCATAATAAAGTTCTTTATCACAAGCGGCAATATAAAGTGACGTTCTCTCGTATTAAGATTTTGTGCATCCAACCATAAAAGCGCATGACAACCTCTGCTTCCCTCTGCGAAGGGCCAATCTTTTATTTACCCTCTACCTTTATGCAAGAGTCATGGTGATCATCACCTCTTCTTTTTATACTTTTTCCTTTTGGCAAGCACTATATGTTGGGGGGAGATCCAGATATATATACCCACTCGGATGTAGATATTCATAAACTATTATTGTTGACATTACCCTTGAGGTAAAAGGTTGGGAGGCGAAACCATAAGCCCCTATCTTTCTTTGTGTCCGTTTGAAACTTTGCTCTCATAAGTATCACGTGAGTGTTAGCAATTATGAAAGACAAAATGATAGTTGAGTATGTGAACTTGCTGAAAAGCTCTTATATTGACTCTTTCCTACGTTATGATAAATTGCAATTGCTGCAATGATTGAAATATTATTTTTTTAGTTTCCAATAAAGTTCTTGTTCCGTACTTTACCTTGTGAATGAATTATTACTTTGGCATGAGAAGTTATATGACAAATTATGTTGTTGTTCTAAAGATGATCATGATGCCTTCATGTCCGTATTTTATTTTATCGACACCTCTATCTCTAAACATGTGGACATGATTATCGATTTCGGCTTTCGCTTGAGGACAAGCGAGGTCTAAGCTTGGGGGAGTTCATACGTCCATTTTGCATCATGCTTTTATATTGGTATTTATTGCATTATGGGCTGTTATTACACATTATGGTACAATACTTATGCCTTTTCTCTCTTATTTTACAAGGTTTACATGAAGAGGAAGAATGCCGGCAACTGGAATTCTGGACCAAAAAGGAGCAAATCTGAGAGACCTATTCTGCCCAACTCCAAAAGTCCTGAAAATTTACGGAGAATTATTTTGGAATATATAAAAATATTTGGCGAAGAAAATACAAGAGGGGACCCACCAGGAGGCCACAAGCCTGGGGGGCGTGCCCTAACCCCCTGGGCGTGCCCCTAGGGCTTGTGAGCCCCCTGGCAGGTCTTCGGTGCCCATCTTCTGCTATATGGAGGGTTTTGACCTGAAAAACATCACACGGAAGCTAGGGCTCCGGCGGAGCTGTTCTGCTGTGGAAACTTTCCTCCCGGAGGGGGAAATCGAGGCCATTGTCATCACCAATGATCCTCTCATTGAGAGGGGGTCAATCTACATCAACGTCTTCACCAGCACCATCTCCTCTCAAACCCTAGTTCATCTCTTGTATCCAATCTTTGTCTCAAAACCTTAGATTGGTACCTATGGGCTGCTAGTAGTGTTGATTACTCCTTGTAGTTGATGCTAGTTGGTTTATTCGGTGGAAAATCATATGTTCAGATCCTTAATGATATTTATTATTCCTCAGATTATGAACATGAATATGCTCTGTGAGTAGTTATGTTTGTTCCTGAGGACATGGGAGAAGTCTTGTTATAAGTAATCATGTGAATTTGGTATTCGTTTGATATTTTGATGATATGTATGTTGTCTTTCCTCTAGTGGTGTTATGTGAACGTCGACTACATGACACTTCACCATGATTTGGGCCTAGGGGAAGGCATTGGGAAGTAATAAGTAGATGATGGGTTGCTAGAGTGACAGAAGCTTAAACCCTAGTTTATGCGTTGCTTCGTAAGGGGCTGATTTGGATCCACATGTTTCATGCTATGGTTAGATTTATCTTAATTCTTATTTCGTAGTTGCGGATGCTTGCGAGAGGGGTTAATCATAAGTGGGAGGCTTGTACAAGTAAGGATAGCACCCAAGCACTGATCCACCCACATATCAAATTATCAAAGTAACGAACGGAAATCATATGAGCATGATGAAAACTAACTTGACAATAATTCCCATGTGTCCTCGGGAGCGCTTTGCTTTATATAAGAGTTTGTCCAGGCTTGTCCTTTCCTACAAAAAGGATTGGGCCACCTTGTTGCACCTTAGTTACACTTGTTACTTGTTACTCGTTACTAATTATCTTATCACAAAACTATCTGTTACCGATAATTTCAGTGCTTGCAGAGAATACCTTGCTGAAAACCGCTTGTCATTTCCTTCTACTCCTCGTTGGGTTTGACACTCTTACATATCGAAAGGACTACAATAGATCCCCTATACTTGTGGGTCATCATTGGGGACACAAGAGACTCTTTGTTATTTGATTGCAGGGTTGTTTGAGAGATACCATCTTCATCCTACACCTCCCACGGATTGATAAACCTTAGGTCATCCACTTGAGGGAAAATTGCTACTGTCCTACAAAACTCTGCGCTTGGAGGCCCAACACGAGTCTACAAGAAGAAGGTTGTGTGTTAGACATCAGAATGCTACCTAACATATTTATCCATGTAATTTTCTTTATTGTGGCATGAATATTCAGATCCATAAGATTCAAAACAAAAGTTTAATATTGACATAAAAACAATAATGCTTCAGGCATACTAATAAAGCAATCGTGTCTTCTCAAAATAACATGGCCAAAGAAAGTTATCCCTACAAGGTCATATAGTATGGTTATGCTCCATCTTCATCACATGAAGTATTAAATCATGCACAACCCCGATGACAAGCCAAGCAATTGTTTCATACTTTTGATGTTCTCAAACTTTTTCAACTTTCACGCAATACATGAGCGTGAGCATTGGATATAGCACTATAGGTGGAATAGAATATGGTGGTTGTGGAGAAGACAAAAAGAAGGAGAAAGTCTCACATCAACTAGGCGTATTAACGGGCTATGGAGATGCCCATCAATAGATATCAATGTGAGTGAGTAGGGATTGCCATGCAACGGATGCACTAGAGCTATAAGTGTATGAAAGCTCAAAAAGAAACTAAGTGGGTGTGCATCCAACACGCTTGCTCACGAAGACCTAGGGCAATTTGAGGAAGCCCATCATGGGAATATACAAGCCAAGTTCTATAATGAAAAATTCCCACTAGTATATGAAAGTGACAACATAGGAGACTCTCTATCATGAAGATCATGGTGCTACTTTGAAGCACAAGTATGGTAAAAGGATAGTAGCATTGCCCCTTCTCTCTTTTCTCTCATTTTTTTTGTTTGGGCTTCTTTTGGCCTCTTTTATATTTTTTTTGTAAAGTCCAGAGACTCATCCCAACTTGTGAGGGAATCATAGCTTCCATCATCCTTTCCTCACATGGGACAATGCTCTAATAATGATGATCATCACACTTTTATTTACTTACAACTCAAGAATTACAACTTGATTCTAGAACAAAATATGACTCTATATGAATGCCTCCGGCGGTGTACCGGGATGTGCAATGATCAAGAGTGACATGTATAAAAATATATGAACGGTGGCCTTGCCACAAATACTATGCCAACTACATGATCATGCAAAGCAATATGACAATGATGAAGCGTGTCATAATAAACGGAACAGTGGAAGTTGCATGGCAATATATCTCAGAATGACTATGGAAATGCCATAATAGGTAGGTATGGTGATTGTTTTGAGGAAGTTATATGGTGGGTTTAATGCACCGGCGAGAATCGCGTGGTACTAGAGAGGCTAGCAATGGTGGAAGGGTGAGAGTGCGTATAATCCATGGACTCAACATTAGTCATAAAGAACTCACATACTTATTGCAAAAAATTATTAGCTATCAATACAAAGTACTACACGCATGCTCCTAGGGGGATAGATTGGTAGGAAAAGACCATCGCTCGTCCCCGACTGCCACTCATAAGGAAGACAATTAATAAATAAATCATACTCCGACTTCATCACATAACGGTTCACCATACGTGCATGCTACGGGAATCACAAACTTTAACACAAGTATTTCTACCAATCCACAATTACTCACTAGCATGACTGTAATATCACCATCTTTATATCTCAAAACAAATGCAAGGAATCAAACTTCTCATAGTATTCAACGCTCTTTATATGAAAGTTTTTATTATATCCCTCTTGGATGCCCATCATATTAGGACTAAATTCATAACCTAAGCAAATTACCATGCTGTTTAGAGACTCTCAAAATAATATAAGTGAAGCATGAGAGTTCAACAATTTCTATAAAATAAAGCCACCGCCGTGCTCTAAAAAGATATAAGTGAAGCACTAGAGCAAATTGCCTAGCTCAAAAGATATAAGTGAAGCACATAGAGTATTCTAATAAATCACGATTCATGCGTGTCCCTCTCAAAAGGTGTGTACAGCAAGGATGATTGTGGCAAACTAAAAAGCAAAGAATCATATCATACAAGACGCTCCAAGCAAAACACATATCATGTGGTGAATAAAAATATAGCCTCAAGTAAATTTACCGATGGATTGAAGACGAAAGAAGGGATGCCATCCGAGGCATCCCCAAGATTAGATGCTTGGTTATCCTTTAATATTACCTTGGGGTGCCTTGGGCATCCCCAAACTTAGGCTCTTGCCACTCCTTATTCCATAGTCCATCAAATCTCTACCCAAAACTTGAAAACTTCACAACACAAAACTCAACAGAAAACGCATGAGATCCGTTAGTATAAGAAAGTAAATTACCACTTTTTGGTACTGTTGTGAACTCATTCTTTATTTATATTTGTATAATATCTACTGTATTTCAACTTTTCCATGGTTCATACCCCCCAATACTACTCATAGATTCATCAAAATAAGCAAACAACACATAGAAAACAGAATCTGTCAAAAACAGAACAGTCTGCGAAGATCTGATTTGTTCTCATACTTATGTAACTCCAAAAATTCTGAAAAATTAGGACAACAGAGGAAATTTTTATATAAATATTTTAAAAAAATCATACTTTTAACACACCCCAGTGAATTTTAAAAATTATGTTACTGGATGCAAAAGTTTTTGTTTTTCAGCAAGATCAAATCAACTATCACCGTAAGCCATTCCAAAGGTCTTACTTGGCTCAAACACTAATTAAAACACAAAAAAACAATTAATACAAAGGTAATAATGTGTATTTATTGAAAAACAGAACCAAAAACCAAAAACATAAAAATAAAATTGGGTTGCCTCCCAACAAGCGCTATTGTTTAACGCCGCTAGCTAGGCATAAAACATAGATCTAGGTATTGTCATCTTTGGTATGCAATCCATAAGTAGCCCTCATAATAGATTCATATGGCAACTTAATTTTCTCTCTTGGAAAGTGTTCCATGCCCTTCCTTAACGGAAATTGAAATCTAATATTTTCTTCTTTCATATCAATAATTGCACCAATCGTTCTAAGGAAAGGTCTACCAAGAATATTAGGACATGTAGGATTGCAATCTATATCAAGCACAATGAAATCTACGGGCACATAATTCCGATTTGCAACAATAAGAACATCATTAATCCTTCCCATAGGTTTCTTAATATTGGAATCTGCTAGATGCAAATTTAAAGAACAATCATCAAATTCACGGAAACCTAGCACATCACATAAAGTTTTTGGAATCGTGGAAACGCTAGCACCCAAATCACACAAAGCATGGCACTCATAATATTTAATTTTAATATTAATAGTAGGTTCCCACTCAACATAAAGCTTTCTAGGGATAGAAACTTCCAACTCAAGTTTTTCTTCAAAAGATTTCATCATAGCATCATCGGTATGTTTTGTAAAAGCTTTATTTTGATTATAAGCATGAGGAGAATTCAACATGGATTGAAACAAGGAAATACAATCCATCAAAGAACAATTATCATAATTAAAGTCCTTGAAATTGAAAAGAGTGGGTTCATCGCTACTTAAAGTTTTGACCTCTTCAATCCCACTTTTATAAACTCTGAATCATTGGGACGCCTTCTAGCTAAATTTGACTCATCTCCAGTCCCATATTTATCAATATTTATATTAGAAAACAAAGATTCAATAGGAGTCACACCAATCACTTTAAGATCTTTATCATTATTCTCGCAAAAACTAGAAGAACACGCTTTTACAAACCAATCTCGCTTAGCACGCATCCTAGCGGTTCTTTGTTTACACTCATCAATAGAAATTTTAATAGCTTTCAGAGATTCATTAATATCATGCTTGGGTGGCATAGAGCTAATTTTCAAAGAATCAATCTCAAGAGAAATTCTATCAATGTTCCTAGCCAAATCATCAATCGTGAGCAATTTTTCTTCAACCATAGCATTGAAAACCTTTTGGAATTTATAAAATCTTTAATATTGTTCTCAAGATCAGAGGGAATGTTATTATAATTTCCATAAGAATTGTTGTAGGAATTACCATAATTATTAGAGGAATTACTAGGAAACGACCTAGGGTTGAAATTACCTCTATAAGCGTTATTACAAAAATTGTTCCTACCAACAAAATTCACATCCATAGATTCATTATTGTTCTCAATCAAAGTAGACAAAGGCATATCATTAGGATCAATTGGATCACTCTTACTAGTAAACAATTTCACAAGTTCATCCATCTTTCCACTCAAAGTATTAATTTCTTCAATCGCATGCACTTTTTTACTAGCAGAAGATCTTTCAGTATGCCATTGAGAGTAATTTGCCATAATATTATCTAGGCAAAGATGATCTTAGCGGGAGGAAAATAATTGGAAATAAAAGCATCTTTACACTTATTCCATGAATCAATACTATTTTTAGGCAAAGATGAAAACCAAGTTTTAGCACGATCTCGTAGAGAGAACGGAAATAGCTTCAATTTAACAATATCATTATCCACATATTTTTTCTTTTGCATATCACACAACTCAACGAAAGTATTTAGATGGGATGCGGCATCTTCACTAGGAAGGCTGGAAAATTGATCTTTCATAACAAGATTCAGCAAAGCGGCATTAATTTTATAAGATTACGCACTAGTGGCGGGAGCAATCGGAGTACTAATAAAATCATTATTATTAGTATTGGAAAAGTCACACAACTTGGTATTTTCTTGAGACATCGTGACAAAGCAAGCAATCTAGCACACAAGCAACCAAAAAGAAAACGAAAAGGCGAACAGAAGAAGGGCGAATAAAAAGGCAAATCTTTTTCTGTTTTTCTGAAATCGTTTTAGAAGTGGGGGAGAGGAAAACGAGAGTGATGTCTACTACGCAACCTTTCTCCTTGTAGACGTTGTTGGGCCTCCAAGTGCAGAGTTTTGTAGGACAGTAGCAAATTTCCCTCAAGTGGATGACCTAAGGTTTATCAATCCGTGGGAGGCGTAGGATGAAGATGGTCTCTCTCAAACAATCCTGCAACCAAATAACAAAGAGTCTCTTGTGTCCCCAACACACCCAATACAATGGTAAATTATATAGGTGCACTAGTTCGGCGAAGAGATGGTGATACAAGTGCAATATGGATGGTAGATATAGGTTTTTGTAATCTGAAAATATAAAAACAGCAAGGTAGTGATACGTCTCCAACGTATCTATAATTTTTCATTGTTCCATGCTGTTATATTATCATTCTTGGATGTTTTACAATCATTTTATAGCAACTTTATATCATTTTTTGGGACTAACGTATTGACATAGTGCCCAGTGCCAGTTGTTGTTTTTTGCTTGTTTTTTACTTCGCAGGAAATCAATACCAAACGGAGTCCAAACGCAGCAAAACTTTTTGGTGATTTTTTCTAGACCAGAAGACTCCTGATGGGCCAAGAAAGTACCTGAGGGGTGCTCCGAGGGGAGCACAACCCACCAGGGCGCGCCTGGGGGCCCAGGCGCGCCTACGTGGGTTGTGCCCACCTCGGTGGCCTCCCGCACCGCCTCTTTGCTCTATAAATACCCCAATATTCCAGAAACCCTAGGGGAGTCGACAAAAATCAATTCCAGCCACCGCAAGTTCCAGAAACCACAGATCCAATCAAGACACCATCACGGAGGGGTTCATCATCCTCATTGGTGCCTCTCCGATGATGCGTGAGTAGTTCATTGTAGACCTACGGGTCCGTAGTTAGTAGCTAGATGGCTTCCTCTCTCTCTTTTGATTCTCAATACAATGGTCTCTTGGAGATCTATTTGATGTAACTCTTTTTGCGGTGTGTTTATTGGGATCTGATGAACTTTGAGTTGATGATCAGATCTATGTTATTATCCATGAAAGTTATTTGAGTCTTTTCATCTCTTATATGCATGATTACTTATCGCCTCGTATTTCTTCTTCGAATCTTTGGTTTAGTTAGGCCAACTAGATCGATTTTTCTTGCCATGGGAAGGGGTGCTTTGTGATGGGTTCGGTCGTGCGGTGTTCTTTCCCAGTGACAGAAGGGGAAGCAAGACACGTATTGATCGTTGCCATTAAGGATAACAAGATGGGGTCTATTTCTACATAAATAGAGATTGTCTACATCATGTCATCGTTCTTATTGCATTACTCCATTTCTCCATGAACTTAATACACTAGATGCATGCTGGATAGCGGTCGATGTGTGGAGTAATAGTAGTAGATGCAGGCAGGAGTCGGTCTACTAATCTTGGACGTGATGCCTATATAATGATCATTGCCTGGATATCGTCATGATTATTTGAAGTTCTATCAATTGCCCAACAGTAATTTGTTTACCCACCATATGCTATTTTTCTCGAGAGAAGCCACTAGTGAAATCTACGGCCCTCGGGTCTCTTCTTTATTATATTTGCCTTCGAGATCTATTTTTATTTGTTTTTATTTTCAGATCTATTAATCCAAAAACACAAAAATACCTTGCTGCAATTTTTATTTATTTATTTTATCTCGCGTTCCCGCGAGATCTATTTATCCAATCTACTACAATTTTACCTATCCTTTTACCCGTGAGGGATTGACAACCCCTCTCTTACATCGGGTTGCAAGTATTTGTTTGTTGTGTGCATGAGCTGTTTATGTGGTGTTGCGTGGTTCTCCTACTGGTTCGATAACCTTGGTCTCATCACTGAGGGAAATATCTACCGTTGTTGTGTTGCATCATCCCTTCCACTTTGGGGAAATACCGACGTAGTTCAAGCCATCATCAGGTAGCAAGTAATAAAAGTGAGCGAAAACGGTATTGCAATGCTTGGAAACAAGGCCTAGGGTTCATACTTTCACTAATGCAAATTCTCTCGACAATGATAACATAATTGGATCACATAACAATCCCTTAACGTGCAACAAAGAATCACTCCAAAGTTTCTATCGGAGAACGTAGGACGAAAATGTGCATCAACCCCTATGCATAGATTACCCCAATGTCACCTCGGGAATCCACAAGTTGAGTGCCAAAACATACATCAAGTGAATCAATAGAACATCCCATTGTCACCACAGATATCCCATCGCAAGACATACATCAAGTGTTCTCAAATCCAATACTCAATCCAACATAACAAAACCTCAAAGAGCAAGACTCAATTCATCACACGAAGGTAGAGGGGGAGAAACACCATATGATCCATCTATAATAATAAAGCTTGCGGTACATCAAGATCATGCCAAATCAAGAACACGAGAGAGAGAGATCAAACACATAGCTACTGGTACATACCCTCAGCCCCGAGGGTGAACTACTCCCTCCTCGTCATGGAGACCGCCGGGATGATGAAGATGGCCACCGATGATGGTTTCCCCCTCCGGTAGGGTGCCGGAACGGGCTCCCGATTGGTTTTTCGTGGCTACAGAGGCTTGCGGCGGCGGAACTCCCGATCTAGGTTTCTTTCTGGGGGTTTTGGTATTTATAGGAATTTTTGGCGTCGGTCTCAAGTCAGGGGGGTCCATGAGGCAGCGGCAAGGTAGGAGCACCCTCCCGGGGGGGGGGGGGTAGGGCCCGCCCCCTACCTTGTCATCACCTCGGGACTCTTCTGGCCCAACTCTTGTGCTTGGGAGTCCTTTTGGTCCATAAAAAATCACCGTAAATTTTCAGCTCATTTCGAGAACTTTTATTTCTGCACAAAAAACGACACCATGATAGTTCTGCTGAAAACAGCGCCAGTCCGGGTTAGTTCTAATAAAATCATACCAAAACCATATTAAATTGTTGTAAACATGGCATGAATACTTCATAAATTATAGATACGTTGGAGATGTATCAGCATCCCAAGCTTAATTCCAGCTCGTCCTCGAGTAGGTAAATGATAAAAGAAATAATTTATGAAGTGTGAATGCTAGCAAGTGCACAAGTTTGATCAATGATAATTTCAATCACTTTTTCTAGCATCATTATAAATCATAACAGTAGCTCATATCATAAAACTTCTCATGATCAAGTAGCAAGATATTCACATGTTAAAGCATAGATCATAAACTTTCTTGAAAACTAACAAACTAGGTTCTCAGTCCTCAAACAATTGCAATTCATCTTATTTTCAGGAAGGGTCTATGTAAGAGCTTTGATTTAGCAAATCCCACATACTCAACTATCATATAGTCTTCCATGATTGCTACCACTCAAAGCATATTTTTAGAACAAATAGCATCCATTGAACACATAGAAAGATAGGGGCTTAATGTTTCGCCTCCCAACTTATTTATCATATAGATAATTGTCAACAATAATAATTCATGATCAAATATATTTGAATGGCCATATATGCTTAGATCTTTCCCCATCACATGATGCTTGCCAACTAAAGAGTCGGTTGGAATGAGAAGGAATACTACTGACTCTTGCATAAAAGTAAAAGGTAGGCCCTTCGCAGAGGGAAGCAGGGATTTGCAGAGGTGCCAGAGCTTGAAGCTTTTAAAACAGAGATGAACATAATTTTGAGAGATATGCTTTCATTGTCAACATAACAACCAAGAGTTCTCACTATCTTCCATGCTAGATAAATTATAGGAGGTTCCCAAACAGAATAGTAAAGTTTTTACTCCCCCTCCACCAACAATCACACTCCACGGCTGGTCTGAAACAACGAGTACCGTCCATACCAACAACAGTCCTGGGGGAGTTTTGTTTGATATTATATTTTGATTTGATTTCGAGCATGGAACTGGGCATCCCGATTACCAGCCACTTTCTCGTGAATGACAAGTGAATCAACACTCATCGTGAGAATAACCCACCTAGCATGGAAGATACTGACAGCCCCTAGTCGCTACATGAGCGATTCGGGCATACAAAACAGATTATTATTTGAAGGTTTAGAGTTTGGCACATGCATATTTACTTGGAACGGCAGGTAAATACCGCATATAGGGAGATATAGTGGGCACTCATGGAAGAAACTTGGTTCAAGGATTTTGGATGCACAAGCAGTATTCCCACTTAGTACAGAAATTTTGGCTAGCAAAAGATTCTAAATAGCAAGCACCACATGTTGGAGGATCCATAACAATATAACTTCTATACAAATATACCCAAGCATAACTCATTATGTTGTCTTCCTTGTTCAACTTCAACCAATATGCTCAAGTTTGAAAATAATTAATGGGGCTCACAATCATAGAGGATGTCCAAGATAGTATATTTATATGTGAAATCTCTCTTCCTTCAACATTCTTTCATGAATTGTTCAAGTGACCAATACTATGTTTGCTAACTTTCAATAAATTTACCACCTCTACTTCTTATATGTGAAGTCATTACTCCCCATGGTATAAGCATATGAAACATATATAAATTCAGATTTATGATATTCAATTCATTCAACCATTTACTCATAGGATATAAGTGAAGCACGAGAGTAAATGACAAACTACTCCAAAAAGATATAAGTGAAGATCAATGAGTAGTTGAATAATTATGCAGCTATATGAAGACTCTCTCTCATAAATAAAATTTTGATCTTAAGTACTTTATTCAAACATCAAGCAAAACAAAATAAAATTACATTCTAAAAATAGCACACATCATGTGAAGAATCAAAAACTTAGGCTCAACCGATACTAACCGATAATTCTTGATGAAGAAAGGTGGGAGGCCTACCGGGGCATCCCCAAGCTTAGATGCTTGAGACTTCTTGAAATATTAACTAGGGATGCCTTGGGCATCCCCAAGCTTGAGATTTTGTGTCTCCTTAATTCCTTTTATATCACGGTTTCCCTAAATCTTAAAAACTTCATGCACACAAAACTCAACAAGAACTTGTAAGAAAACTTAGTATGAATCAAATGCAAAACCTTATCATTCTCTACTGTAGAAAATTACTAAAATTATTATTTAACATTGCATACTAAATGCCTCTGCATACTTAATACTCCTATCCTAAAATAGAATCATTAAACAAGCAAACATATGCAAACAATGCAAACATAACAGCAATCTGTCTAAACAGGACAGTCTGTAAAGAGTGCAATTGTACTCATACTTCCCTAACTCCAAAATTTCTGAAATAATACCACACTGTAGAAATTTTGTTGTTACTCATTGTGTAAAATTCTCAAGATTTTACCACGTTCTGACTTTCCAGAAGAATTCAGACAATGATAGAAAACTTTCTGTTTTCAAATCAGCAACATATAGGCTTGCAAAATAAGCATGGTAAAGGCTATACTTGACATTTTTATTGAACTAAAATATGAAAAACATTATTCAAAATAACAACAAGCAAATACTAATAAAATAAAATGATGCTCCAAGCAAAACTCATATCATTTGACGAATAAAAATATAGCTCCAAGTGAGGTTACCGATAATATTGAAGACGAATGAGGGGATGCCCCGGGGCATCCCCAAGCTTAGTTGCTTGGATCTTCCTTGAATATTACCTTGGGGTGCCTTGGTCATCCCCAATATTAGGGTCTTGTCACTCCTTATTCTTCTCATATCGATATCTCACCCAAAACTTGAAAACTTCAATCACACAAAACTTAATGGAACTTCATGAGATGGGTTAGTACGATAAAACAAATCATTCACTTTGGTACTGTCAAGACAAGATTCAAATTTTTTATCACATGATACCTACTGTACCCTATCATTTCTACAATTTATATTGAGCAATATAAGCCATAGAAACTAGGAAACAAGCAAACTATGCATCAAAAACAGAATCTGTCAAAAACAGAACAGTCTGTAAAGATCTGAATTAATCTCATACTTCTGTTACTCCAAGAATTCTGAAAAATTAGGACAACGTAGACAATTTGTATATCAATCCTATGTAAAAACTTCAGAGTTTTTCCACGTTCAAGTAAAAGATAGGAGTTTCTGTACTGGACGAAAAAGTTTCTGTTTTTGCACAGAATCAAATCAACTATCAACCACACTATCCCAAAGGCTTTACTTGGTACTTTATTGAAACAAAAGCAATAAACATGATTACTACAGTAGATTAATCATGTGAACACACAAAAACAGTAGGGGTAAATATTCGGTTGTCTCCCAACAAGCGCTTTTCTTTAATGTCTTTTAAGCTAGGCATGATGATTTCAATGATGCTCACATAAAAGATAAGAATTGAAACACAACGAGAGCATCATGAAGCATATGACTAGCACATTTAAGCCTAACCCACTTCCTATGCATAGGGATTTTGTGAGCAAACAACTTATGGTAACAAGAATCAACTTGCATAGGAAGGCAAAACAAACAAAACTTCAAGATTTTCAATACATAGAGAGGAAACTTGATATTATTGCAATATGTAGAGCATAAGTTCCTATCTCATAATAATTTTCAGTAGCATCATGAACGAATTCAACAATATAACCATCACATAAAGCATTCTTTTCATGATCCACAAGCATAGAAATTTTATTACTCTCCACATAAGCAAATTTATTGTCATGAAAAGTAGTGGGAGCAAACTCAACAAATAACTATCATGTGAGGCATAATCCAATTGAAAATTAAAATCATGATGACAACTTTCATGGTTATCATTATTCTTTCACTTGGGCACAATTTTCCTTTCCATCATTTTCAGGAAAGACATTAAAAAGATGAAGCATATGAGGCAACCTCAATTCCATTTTTTTTGTAGTTTTCTTTTATAGACTAAACTAGTGATAAAACAAGAAACTAAAAGATTCGATTGCAAGATCTAAAGATATACCTTCAAGCACTCACCTCCCTGGCAACGGCGCCAGAAAAGATCTTGATGTCTACTAGGCAACCTTTCTCCTTGTAGACGTTGTTGGGCCTCCAAGTGCAGAGTTTTGTAGGACAGTAGCAAATTTCCCTCAAGTGGATGACCTAAGGTTTATCAACCCATGGGAGGCGTAGGATGAAGATGGTCTCTCTCAAACAATCCTGCAACCAAATAACAAAGTGTCTCTTGTGTCCCCAACACACCCAATACAATGGTAAATTGTATAGGTGCACTAGTTCGGCGAAGAGATGGTGATACAAGTGTAATATGGATGGTAGATATAGGTTTTTGTAATCTGAAAATATAAAAACAGCAAGGTAGCAACTAACAAAAGTGAGCGAAAACGGTATTGCAATGCTTGGAAACAAGGCCTAGGGTTCATACTTTCACTAGTGCAAATTCTCTCAACAATGATAACATAATTGGATCACATAACTATCCCTCAACGTGCAACAAAGAATCACTCCAAAGTTTCTATCGGAGAACGTAGGACGAAAACATGCATCAACCCCTATGCATAGATTATCCCAATGTTACCTCGGGAATCCGCGAGTTGAGTGCCAAAACATACATCAAGTGAATCAATAGAACATCCCATTGTCACCACAGATATCCCATCGCAAGACATATATCAAGTGTGCTCAAATCCAATACTCAATCCAACATAACGAAACCTCAAAGAGCAAGACTCAATTCATCACAAGAAGGTAGAGGGGGAGAAACACCATATGATCCAACTATAATAACAAAGCTCGTGGTACATCAAGATCGTGCCAAATCAAGAACACGAGAGAGAGAGAGAGATCAAACACATAGCTACTGGTACATACCCTCAGCCCTGAGGGTGAATTACTCCCTCCTCGTCATGGAGACCGCTAGGATGATGAAGATGGCCACCGGTGATGGTTTCCCCCTCCGGCAGGGTGCCGGAACGGGCTCCTGATTGGTTTTTCATGGCTACAGAGGCTTGCGGCGGCGGAACTCCCGATCTAGGTTTCTTTCTGGGGGGTTTTGGTATTTATAGGAATTTTTGGCGTCGGTCTCAAGTCAGGGGGGTCCACGAGGCAGTGGCAAGGTAGGAGCACCCTCCCAAGGGGGCAGGGCGCGCCTCAAGATGGCAACGGGGATGAAACCCATCGGGTTTTGCCTTCCCAAACCCATCCCCACGACAAAATCGCAAGCCTGTCCCTGTCCCCGTCACCGTGTGCGGGGCTAGATTTTTGCCCGTCCCCTAAACCCATCGGGTTTTCTAAACCCACGGGGAAATCGTCATATTTAAGCAAACATAAGGATCAGAGCTCTACCACTTAGAACTAGAATTATACCACTTGTGCTAAATGTTGATTCCGAGGCAACCGTGCTGACCGGAGTTGCAGAAATATCACGTGCTAGCAGCCTCAAAGTTGGATAGCGTGTTCCACCAACTTTCCACCAATCTAACACACTGAATTTATCTTTGGACAATGGAACTAGCTCATCTTCCACGTAACGGTCAAGCTCAGATTTTATCCTAAAAGATGTTGGCCATTTTCGAGCAACACGCTCATTGAAGAGTGGCATAAGGACTGGAGCTTGCAAAGAAAAGAATGAGCAAGATGGATGTCCATGCTCATCATCACTCTCAAAATTATACTCCTCGAATACGCTTATTGTAGTATTTTGACGGGGATGACGGGTTTCGGGTTCGGGTATTGTTGAAACGGGTTTGAACCCGTGAAACATGTCAGGTTTTATATTTTACCCAACAACAGCCCCGTGGGGTTAAAAAGACGCCCATCCCCGTCCCCTAATAGGGTAAAAACCCGCGGGGACGCGGGTTTCGGGGCCCCATTGCCATCTTGAGGCGCGCCCCCCTACCTTGTCGTCGCCTCGGGACTCTTCTGGCCGAACTCTTGTGCTTCGGGGGTCTCTTTTGGTCCATAAAAAATCACCGTAAATTTCCAGCCCATTCCGAGAACTTTTATTTCTGCACAAAAAATGACACCACGGTAGTTCTGCTAAAAACAGCGTCAGTCCGGGTTAGTTCTAATAAAATCATACCAAAACCATATAAAATTGTTGTAAACATGGCATGAATACTTCATAAATTATAGATACGTTGGTGACATATCAGAGAGGCAAATGGCAAATAATGTAATGCAAGAGATGAGAGTTTATGGTGGGTACTTGGTAGGCTTGATGTAGAACCTCCCCGGCAACGGCGCCAGAAATTCTTCCTGCTACTTCTTGAGCTTGCGTTGGTTTTTCCCTTGAAGAGGAAAAGGTGATGCAACAAAGTAGAGATAAGTATTCCTCTCAGTTTGAGAGCCAAGGTATCAATCCAGTAGGAGGTACACGCAAGTCTCCAATCTATGCACCTGCACACACAATCAAACACTTGCACCCAACGCGATAAAGGGGTTGTCAATCCCTTCACGGTCACTTGCAAGGATGAGATCTGATAGAGATAGATATAAAAGATTACTAAAACGTAAAACAAAAGAAAAGTAAATAAATTGCAACAAGGTATTTTTGGGTTTTTTGGTTTATAGATCTGAAAATATATGATGGAAAATAGACCCGGGGGCCATAGGTTTCACTAGAGGCTTCTCTCTTTAAAGAAAGCATACGGTGGGTGAACAAATTACTGTCGAGCAATTGATAGAAAAGCGCAAAGTTATGACGATATCCCAGGCAATGATTATGAATATAGGCATCACGTCCGTGTCAAGTAGACCGACTCCTGCCTGCATCTACTACTATTAGTCCACACATCGACCGCTATCCAGCATGCATCTGGAGTATTAAGTTCATAAGAACGGAGTAACGCCTTAAGCAAGATGACATGATGTAGAGGGATAAACTCAAGCAATATGATGAAAACCCCATCTTTTTACCCTTGATGGCAACAATACAATACGTGCCTCGCTACCCCTACTTTGTCACTGGGTGAGGACACCGCAAGATTGAACCCAAAACTAAGCACCTCTCCCATTGCAAGAAGAACCAATCTAGTTGGCCAAACCAAACCGATAATTTGAAGAGAAATACAAAGATATCAAATCATGCATATAAGAATTCAGAGAAGACTCAAATAATATTCATAGATAATCTGATCATAAATCCACAATTCATCGGATCTCGACAAACACACCGCAAAAGAATATTACATCAGATAGTTCTCCAAGAACATCGAGGAGAACATTGTATTGAAGATCAAAGAGAGAGAAGAAGCCATCTAGCTACTAGCTATGGACCCGTAGGTCTGCGGTAAACTACTCATGCTTCATCAGAAGGGCAATAGAGTTGATGTAGAAGCCCTCCGTGATCGAATCCCCCTCCGGCAGGGTGCCGGAAAAGGCCCCAAGATGGGATCTCACGGGTACAGAAGGTTACGGCGGCGGAAAAGTATTTTGGTGGACGCCCCCCCCCTAGGGCGCGGCCCTGAGCCTTGTGGCCTCCTCGGCGATCTTCTGGCCCCCTCTCCAAGTCTGCTCGGTGTCTTCTGATCCAAGAAAAATCATCGTGAAAGTTTTATTCTGTTTGGTATTCCTTCTTTGTAAAACTCAAAAACAAGGAAAAAAACAGAAACTGGCACTGGGCTCTAGGTTAATAAGTTAGTCCCAAAAATAATATAAAATAGCATATTACACTACAAAAAAAAGACACATCCGTGACATTTTGGGCCGAACGAATTTTTTTCTGTCATGCTTATGACACTTCTATGACGATAATTGTGACAAAACCCGGTATCATCATAGATGTGGTGGGCTCCTACTTCTATGACAAAAAAACATGACAGAAAATGGGCTTTTCGTCCTAGGCGGGCCGGAGACGCACCTGCATGACATTCTTTGGGCCATCCATGACGGAAAAAATCGTGGTAGAAGCGAGGGCGAGGAAAATTTCGAGGAGTTCCCGGTTACGGTGGGTGGTCGGGGCCGAGCGATGCATGGAGGTTTGCGCGTTTCTCTCGTACACGTACGCACGTGTGTGCGAGGTGTTGCGCTCTAACTGAACCCGAGCGAGGCATTGGGCTCTAAGGGCATGTTTGGTTACCCGCGCTGCACCTGCATGGCATCCCAGATGCAACTTGTGTGCGAGGTGTTGCGCTCTAACTGAACCCGAGCGATTGCACTAGCTACGTTACTGAACCCCGATCGATCCCTTGCTGTTAACTGAACCCGATCGAGGGATTCCTTCGCTACTGCTGCTAACTGAAGCCGATCAAACCTGCTGCCTCTTGATGAACAGTGAACATGGGGGTTGGTTGAACGAGTCGAGACGTACGTGGTTGGGGTTGGATGAACAGTTCCCGGTGGGGGTTGGATGAATAGGACCCCGTGGTAGTAGTAGGTCGTTGCCGCTGGATGAACAGGACCCCGGTCGAGGAGGCCGGTGGAGGGTGGATGAACAGTACCCCGTGGAGGCTCCATGAACAGTAGCCGGTGGAGGGTTGATGAACAGGACCCCGTGGAGGGCAGGTTGAATAGTAGCCAGTGGAGGCTGGATGAACAGGACCCCCGTGGATGAACAGTAGCTGGTGGAGGTTGGAGGAAGTCGACGGTGGATGAACAGTAGTAGGTGGAGGCTAGAGGAAGTCGAGGTGGATGAACAGTAGCAGGTGGAGGCAGGAGCGAGGCAGTAGACGGTGGATGAACAGGTCCCCATTTGGACCGTAGGCGCTCCAACACAAGTCCGTTTCCTCCGTTTTGCGGTACGCGACACCCCTCCCGATCAACAGGACCCCGTTTCGACCATACGCGGTCGAACACAAGTCCGTTTCCTCCGTTTTGCGGTACGCCAGACCCTTCCCGATGAACAGGACCCCGTTTCGACCGTACGCGGTCGAACACAAGTCCGTTTCCTCCATTCTGCGGTACGCCAGACCCTTCTCGATGAACAGGACCCCGTTTCGACCATACGCGGTCTAACAGAAGGCCCGTTTCCTCCGTTCTGCGGTATGCCAGACCTTGTTTCGGCTGTTCCGTCCAACCGGTTGGCTCCTGATGAACACAACGTATTCCGTTGCCTCCCGATGAACACGACGCATTCCGCTGCCTCCCCATGAACATGACGCAGTTTCTCCGTTCTGACCCGGCCGGTTGGCTTGCGATGAACAGGACGCCGTTGCTGCCGTCTGTTGCCTCTCCATGTACATGAGCACTGGTCGTACAAATGCGCGAGTAGGCGTTTGAGACCCCGCCCGTATGTACGTACGTGGCCGTATTTTTTGGCATCTGGCTGTACGTACGTGTACACGGTTTTGACTGGACTGCCTGAACTGCAACGTCGGGGGCTCTACTACTACACGTGTCGCTGCTTGCTCGGCCACGGTTCTGTAGGAGATATGCCCTAGAGGCAATAATAAATGTTATTGATTATCTCCCTGTTCATAATTAGGTTTATGTTCCATGCTATAACTGCTATGGTTTTCGAGTCTACAAATAAAACGAGGCTTGGAGGAAGACTCATATGCACGTGTGGGATAATAAACGATAAAATGTATTCCTAGTCAAGCCTCTATGACTGGCTCAAGTGTTGCATGATGGTTCTGTTTTCCTGATCATGGGCATGTCTATGCCAGCAACTTTGAGGGCACAATGTTAGAAGAACATTTGTGTTGAATCGACCCGATTGATGTTATGCTATGAGATACATTCGTCACAAGTTAATGGTTAATAACACAGAGATGGTTAATGTTTGCATGATTCCTTAGACCATGAGAGTATCGAGTTTCTTCATGCTTGCTTCATGAACTTTGGGGTTTGTTAAACGTCATCCGTAAATGGGTGGCTATTACGGCGGCTTACGGGTTCATGGAAAAGTATGTCAAGTAACTTGATAGCTCAAGATTGGGATTTGCTCCTCCGACGTTGGAGAGATATCTCTGGGCCCTCTCGGTGTTACGGTGTCCATCATCGTCTGGCCAGACACTTTGTGATTTGATCACGGGGATGCCGGAACACGGTAACGAGAAAAGAGAACAAATACCGGTAACGAGGTAACTGGCATAGTGGACAAGTTGTTGACCCACGGGGATGCCATCATGTCTCACCTCGGGTATTTGTAACATATCGCAAAGCAACAGGAATAGCACACGGCAACTGGAGGTTCACTCGAATATTCATTCGTGTGGGTATAGGGGTCAATATGGGTGTCCACGGCTCCGATGTTGATCATTGATCGGAAAGGGTTCCGTGTCATGTCTATACTTCACCGAACCTATAGGGTCACACGCTTAAGGGTCATCTATCTGCTGAATACTAGACAGGGAGTCTGAGAGAAAATCACCGAAAAGTTTCGGACACCGAAAAAGTTTCGGACAGCGGAAAAGTTCCGCAGAGAGAGGTCACCGGATGAGTTCTGGTGAAACTGAAAAGTTGTTTCAGAGGATACCATAAAGTCAAATTAGTTTCGGCACATGCCCGATAATTCTTGGAGGGTGCCAGAATCATTCTGGAAACTTTTGGGAATTTTCTGGAAGAAAAACCGGAAATGTTCCGGAGCTGCCGGAACCACTTCATATGCTTTTCGCAGATGAAAATCACTAATCTGGAATTGTTCCAGAACGCGTTGAAAATTATTTTAGTGGGTACTGGAAATGTTCTAAGCCCACATAAATATTTTCAGTTTGAACGGACGCTGAAAAATGTCGTCGTGAATAGTGAATGTGCTTTTTGGGTTACTTTTTGGAAAGCCACCTTTTTGGGCTTTTGCTCCAAAATATCTTGGAGATGACATGGATGGATGTGGCTGAAATTTCAACCCCTCCACCCCTCCTTCTCCTATAAATAGAGGTGGAGGGGGCTGCCCAAACTCACTCCTTCTCACATACAAGTGCCATTGCAATGATCTGGCTTCTCTCTCCCTCCCAGCGAAATAGTTTCGTAGAGCCGAAAGGCTGTCTGGGTTCCGGTGGGAACTAGTTCTGGACGGTGAAGCCCTGCCGGATAGATGACACCGTATGTGTGCAACTCTGTAGAGAGGTCGTAGTTTCGATCTTAGTGCCCGAGGGGCTGTTTGAGAGTGCCTCCCGAAGGGCTGTCCAAGTGACGGTCCGAGTTCTGTGAGTCCTCCCGAAGGGCTGTCCGAGTGACCGTTCGAGCTTCGAAGGTCCTCCCGAAGGGCTGTCCGCGACACCGTCCGGGGGACTGTCCGACCGCCTCCCGGAGGGCTGTCCGAGGAGCGGATGAGGGTATACATCCTCGCGGTTGGGAGGTTGTAAATCCTGGCTGCGGGGATCTGCACCGCCGATCGTCATCGACTCTACTTCCGCTGCGCTACGAGTCGGTAACAAAAATGATCAAACCTTGTATGCAGTCTCCATAGTGGTCCTGGGCTGGTGCGTAGGTCGGAAAATTTTTGTTTTCTGCTGCGTTACCATACAGGTTCATCATTGCAGAGAGACCGATCGACCAGTATGTACGTACACGTTCGCGACCAGAATGACAACGCTACGTACGGTTCGACCAGGTGGGTCCGGACTGTCAGGGAGGATAAGGAGGCACTTCCTTGCGTGTGAAGTTATTGATGGTGTGTCCCAGCGGTCAGGGGGGAGAATCATTTTTTTTGCCCGTAATATGGACGCACTTTCTTGCGTGCGACGATGTAGCTGGTAGGTCCCAGCTGTCAGGGGGGAAACGTTTTTTCGCAAAATACAGTCCCTTCCGGTGGGTCCTCGCTGTCAGGTGGAGGAATAATTATTTTACGCGTAATAAGGAGGCACTTCCTTGCTGTAGCCATGGACCCAGCTATCAGCCTCTCCACATACAGTCCTCTTCCGATGGAAGTCGTTCCTTGACCACGTTGACCACGCCGCGCTGAGAGCACCAAGGCGGTGGACGACGGCGAGGCCTGGAAGGGGACGGCGCGGAGCCGGGGAAGACGCGGCAGTGGATGCCCACGCGGAGAGGAGTACGAGGGTTGACTGGTTCGACTGTGGTGTGAGGCTGCCGTTGCCGCAGAATAACACGGGTTGTGGGTGAGTAGATAGTAGAGGGATGGCTTGGCCAGCGGTGGGAGTAGGGTGGGGCGGTGAGGCCTGCACGGCAGCACAGCCGGCCACTGGAGGCAGGAGCAGGCGGTCTCACCGGCACTGGTTTGGGCGGCTGGTGCAAGAAGAGCAGCGATTGAAGAAGCAACATGACCGTTCAATTAAAATCCAATGGTCACTGCTGCGAGAATCGTTTGTTGACTAAGTTGACAAAGCCCTGCGTACGCGTCAACTTAGTAGGCCCACAGGTCAGCCTCCGATGATGGTTTCCCCCTCCGGTAGGGTGCCGGAACGGGCTCCCGATTGGTTTTTCATGGCTACAGAGGCTTGCGGCGGCGGAACTCCCGATCTAGGTTTCTTTCTGGGGGTTTTGGTATTTATAGGAATTTTTGGCGTCGGTCTCAAGTCAGGGGGGTCCATGAGGCAGCGGCAAGGTAGGAGCACCCTCCCGGGGGGGGGGGGGGGTAGGGCACGCCCCCCTACCTTGTCATCACCTCGGGACTCTTCTGGCCCAACTCTTGTGCTTGGAGGTCTCTTTTGGTCCATAAAAAATCACCGTAAATTTTTAGCTCATTTCGAGAACTTTTATTTCTGCACAAAAAACGACACCATGATAGTTCTGCTGAAAACAGCGCCAGTCCGGGTTAGTTCTAATAAAATCATACCAAAACCATATTAAATTGTTGTAAACATGGCATGAATACTTCATAAATTATAGATACGTTGGAGATGTATCAGCATCCCAAGCTTAATTCCAGCTCGTCCTCGAGTAGGTAAATGATAAAAGAAATAATTTATGAAGTGTGAATGCTAGCAAGTGCACAAGTTTGATCAATGATAATTTCAATCACTTTTTCTAGCATCATTATAAATCATAACAGTAGCTCATATCATAAAACTTCTCATGATCAAGTAGCAAGATATTCACATGTTAAAGCATAGATCATAAACTTTCTTGAAAACTAACAAACTAGGTTCTCAGTCCTCAAACAATTGCAATTCATCTTATTTTCAGGAAGGGTCTATGTAAGAGCTTTGATTTAGCAAATCCCACATACTCAACTATCATATAGTCTTCCATGATTGCTACCACTCAAAGCATATTTTTAGAACAAATAGCATCCATTGAACACATAGAAAGATAGGGGCTTAATGTTTCGCCTCCCAACGTTATGATCATATAGATAATTGTCAACAATAATAATTCATGATCAAATATATTTGAATGGCCATATATGCTTAGATCTTTCCCATCACATGATGCTTGCCAACTAAAGAGTCGGTTGGAATGAGAAGGAATACTACTGACTCTGCATAAAAGTAAAAGGTAGGCCCTTCGCAGAGGGAAGCAGGGATTTGCAGAGGTGCCAGAGCTTGAAGCTTTTAAAACAGAGATGAACTAATTTTGAGAGATATGCTTTCATTGTCAACATAACAACCAAGAGTTCTCACTATCTTCCATGCTAGATAAATTATAGGAGGTTCCCAACAAAATAGTAAAGTTTTTACTCCCTCCACCAACAATCACACTCCACGGCTGGTCTGAAACAACGAGTACCGTCCATACCAACAACAGTCCTGGGGAGTTTTGTTTGATATTATATTTTGATTTGATTTCGAGCATGGAACTGGGCATCCCGATTACCAGCCACTTTCTCGTGAATGACAAGTGAATCAACACTCATCGTGAGAATAACACACCTTAGCATGGAAGATACTGACAGCCCCTAGTCGCTACATGAGCGATTCGGGCATACAAAACAGATTATTATTTGAAGGTTTAGAGTTTGGCACATGCATATTTACTTGGAACGGCAGGTAAATACCGCATATAGGGAGATATAGTGGGCACTCATGGAAGAAACTTGGTTCAAGGATTTTGGATGCACAAGCAGTATTCCCACTTAGTACAGAAATTTTGGCTAGCAAAAGATTCTAAATAGCAAGCACCACATGTTGGAGGATCCATAACAATATAACTTCTATACAAATATACCCAAGCATAACTCATTATGTTGTCTTCCTTGTTCAACTTCAATCAATATGCTCAAGTTTGAAAATAATTAATGGGGCTCACAATCATAGAGGATGTCCAAGATAGTATATTTATATGTGAAATCTCTCTTCCTTCAACATTCTTTCATGAATTGTTCAAGTGACCAATACTATGTTTGCTAACTTTCAATAAATTTACCACCTCTACTTCTTATATGTGAAGTCATTACTCCCCATGGTATAAGCATATGAAACATATATAAATTCAGATTTATGATATTCAATTCATTCAACCATTTACTCATAGGATATAAGTGAAGCACGAGAGTAAATGACAAACTACTCCAAAAAGATATAAGTGAAGATCAATGAGTAGTTGAATAATTATGCAGCTATATGAAGACTCTATCTCATAAATAAAATTTTGATCTTAAGTACTTTATTCAAACATCAAGCAAAACAAAATAAAATTACATTCTAAAAATAGCACACATCATGTGAAGAATCAAAAACTTAGGCTCAACCGATACTAACCGATAATTCTTGATGAAGAAAGGTGGGAGGCCTACCGGGGCATCCCCAAGCTTAGATGCTTGAGACTTCTTGAAATATTAACTAGGGATGCCTTGGGCATCCCCAAGCTTGAGCTTTTGTGTCTCCTTAATTCCTTTTATATCACGGTTTCCCTAAATCTTAAAAACTTCATGCACACAAAACTCAACAAGAACTTGTAAGAAAACTTAGTATGAATCAAATGCAAAACCTTATCATTCTCTACTGTAGCAAATTACTAAAATTATTATTTAACATTGCATACTAAATGCCTCTGCATACTTAATACTCCTATCCTAAAATAGAATCATTAAACAAGCAAACATATGCAAACAATGCAAACATAACAGCAATCTGTCTAAACAGGACAGTCTGTAAAGAGTGCAATTGTACTCATACTTCCCTAACTCCAAAATTTCTGAAATATTACCACACTGTAGAAATTTTGTTGTTACTCATTGTGTAAAATTCTCAAGATTTTACCACGTTCTGACTTTCCAGAAGAATTCAGACAATGATAGAAAACTTTCTGTTTTCAAATCAGCAACATATAGGCTTGCAAAATAAGCATGGTAAAGGCTATACTTGACATTTTTATTGAACTAAAATATGAAAAACATTATTCAAAATAACAACAAGCAAATACTAATAAAATAAAATGATGCTCCAAGCAAAACTCATATCATTTGACGAATAAAAATATAGCTCCAAGTGAGGTTACCGATAATATTGAAGACGAATGAGGGGATGCCCCGGGGCATCCCCAAGCTTAGTTGCTTGGATCTTCCTTGAATATTACCTTGGGGTGCCTTGTTCATCCCCAATATTAGGGTCTTGTCACTCCTTATTCTTCTCATATCGATATCTCACCCAAAACTTGAAAACTTCAATCACACAAAACTTAATGGAACTTCATGAGATGGGTTAGTACGATAAAACAAATCATTCACTTTGGTACTATCAAGACAAGATTCAAATTTTTTATCACATGATACCTACTGTACCCTATCATTTCTACAATTTATATTGAGCAATATAAGCCATAGAAACTAGGAAACAAGCAAACTATGCATCAAAAACAGAATCTGTCAAAAACAGAACAGTCTGTAAAGATCTGAATTAATCTCATACTTCTGTTACTCCAAGAATTCTGAAAAATTAGGACAACGTAGACAATTTGTATATCAATCCTATGTAAAAACTTCAGAGTTTTTCCACGTTCAAGTAAAAGATAGGAGTTTCTGTACTGGACGAAAAAGTTTCTGTTTTTGCACAGAATCAAATCAACTATCAACCACACTATCCCAAAGGCTTTACTTGGTACTTTATTGAAACAAAAGCAATAAACATGATTACTACAGTAGATTAATCATGTGAACACACAAAAACAGTAGGGGTAAATATTCGGTTGTCTCCCAACAAGCGCTTTTCTTTAATGTCTTTTAAGCTAGGCATGATGATTTCAATGATGCTCACATAAAAAATAAGAATTGAAACACAACGAGAGCATCATGAAGCATATGACTAGCACATTTAAGCCTAACCCACTTCCTATGCATAGGGATTTTGTGAGCAAACAACTTATGGTAACAAGAATCAACTTGCATAGGAAGGCAAAACAAACAAAACTTCAAGATTTTCAATACATAGAGAGGAAACTTGATATTATTGCAATATGTAGAGCATAAGTTCCTATCTCATAATAATTTTCAGTAACATCATGAATGAATTCAACAATATAACCATCACATAAAGCATTCTTTTCATGATCCACAAGCATAGAAATTTTATTACTCTCCACATAAGCAAATTTATTGTCATGAAAAGTAGTGGGAGCAAACTCAACAAATAACTATCATGTGAGGCATAATCCAATTGAAAATTAAAATCATGATGACAACTTTCATGGTTATCATTATTCTTTCACTTGGGCACAATTTTCCTTTCCATCATTTTCAGGAAAGACATTAAAAAGATGAAGCATATGAGGCAACCTCAATTCCATTTTTTTTGTAGTTTTCATTTATAGACTAAACTAGTGATAAAACAAGAAACTAAAAGATTCGATTGCAAGATCTAAAGATATACCTTCAAGCACTCACCTCCCTGGCAACGGCGCCAGAAAAGAGCTTGATGTCTACTAGGCAACCTTTCTCCTTGTAGACGTTGTTGGGCCTCCAAGTGCAGAGTTTTGTAGGACAGTAGCAAATTTCCCTCAAGTGGATGACCTAAGGTTTATCAACCCATGGGAGGCGTAGGATGAAGATGGTCTCTCTCAAACAATCCTGCAACCAAATAACAAAGTGTCTCTTGTGTCCCCAACACACCCAATACAATGGTAAATTTTATAGGTGCACTAGTTCGGCGAAGAGATGGTGATACAAGTGTAATATGGATGGTAGATATAGGTTTTTGTAATCTGAAAATATAAAAACAGCAAGGTAGCAACTAACAAAAGTGAGCGAAAACGG
Source organism: Thinopyrum elongatum (assembly GCA_011799875.1). Taxonomy (NCBI): domain Eukaryota; kingdom Viridiplantae; phylum Streptophyta; class Magnoliopsida; order Poales; family Poaceae; genus Thinopyrum; species Thinopyrum elongatum. The sequence goes on from CM022299.1 coordinate 439,777,540, forward strand.
TATTGCAATGCTTGGAAACAAGGCCTAGGATTCATACTTTCACTAGTGCAAATTCTCTCAACAATGATAACATAATTGGATCACATAACTATCCCTCAACGTGCAACAAAGAATCACTCCAAAGTTTCTATCGGAGAACGTAGGACGAAAACATGCATCAACCCCTATGCATAGATTATCCCAATGTCACCTCGGGAATCCGCGAGTTGAGTGCCAAAACATACATCAAGTGAATCAATAGAACATCCCATTGTCACCACAGATATCCCATCGCAAGACATATATCAAGTGTGCTCAAATCCAATACTCAATCCAACATAACGAAACCTCAAAGAGCAAGACTCAATTCATCACAAGAAGGTAGAGGGGGAGAAACACCATATGATCCAACTATAATAACAAAGCTCGTGGTACATCAAGATCGTGCCAAATCAAGAACACGAGAGAGAGAGAGAGATCAAACACATAGCTACTGGTACATACCCTCAGCCCTGAGGGTGAATTACTCCCTCCTCATCATGGAGACCGCTAGGATGATGAAGATGGCCACCGGTGATGGTTTCCCCCTCCGGCAGGGTGCCGGAACGGGCTCCTGATTGGTTTTTCATGGCTACAGAGGCTTGCGGCGGCGGAACTCCCGATCTAGGTTTCTTTCTGGGGGGTTTTGGTATTTATAGGAATTTTTGGCGTCGGTCTCAAGTCAGGGGGGTCCACGAGGCAGTGGCAAGGTAGGAGCACCCTCCCAAGGGGGCAGGGCGCGCCTCAAGATGGCAACGGGGATGAAACCCATCGGGTTTTGCCTTCCCAAACCCATCCCCACGACAAAATCGCAAGCCTGTCCCTGTCCCCGTCACCGTGTGCGGGGCTAGATTTTTGCCCGTCCCCTAAACCCATTGGGTTTTCTAAACCCACGGGGAAATCGGCATATTTAAGCAAACATAAGGATCAGAGCTCTACCACTTAGAACTAGAATTATACCACTTGTGCTAAATGTTGATTCCGAGGCAACCGTGCTGACCGGAGTTGCAGAAATATCACGTGCTAGCAGCCTCAAAGTTGGATAGCGTGTTCCACCAACTTTCCACCAATCTAACACACTGAATTTATCTTTGGACAATGGAACTAGCTCATCTTCCACGTAACGGTCAAGCTCAGATTTTATCCTAAAAGATGTTGGCCATTTTCGAGCAACACGCTCATTGAAGAGTGGCATAAGGACTGGAGCTTGCAAAGAAAAGAATGAGCAAGATGGATGTCCATGCTCATCATCACTCTCAAAATTATACTCCTCGAATACGCTTATTGTAGTATTTTGACGGGGATGACGGGTTTCGGGTTCGGGTATTGTTGAAACGGGTTTGAACCCGTGAAACATGTCAGGTTTTATATTTTACCCAACAACAGCCCCGTGGGGTTAAAAAGACGCCCATCCCCGTCCCCTAATAGGGTAAAAACCCGCGGGGACGCGGGTTTCGGGGCCCCATTGCCATCTTGAGGCGCGCCCCCCTACCTTGTCGTCGCCTCGGGACTCTTCTGGCCGAACTCTTGTGCTTCGGGGGTCTCTTTTGGTCCATAAAAAATCACCGTAAATTTCCAGCCCATTCCGAGAACTTTTATTTCTGCACAAAAAATGACACCACGGTAGTTCTGCTGAAAACAGCATCAGTCCGGGTTAGTTCTAATAAAATCATACCAAAACCATATAAAATTGTTGTAAACATGGCATGAATACTTCATAAATTATAGATACGTTGGTGACGTATCAGAGAGGCAAATGGCAAATAATGTAATGCAAGAGATGAGAGTTTATGGTGGGTACTTGGTAGGCTTGATGTAGAACCTCCCCGGCAACGGCGCCAGAAATTCTTCCTGCTACTTCTTGAGCTTGCGTTGGTTTTTCCCTTGAAGAGGAAAAGGTGATGCAACAAAGTAGAGATAAGTATTTCCCTCAGTTTGAGAGCCAAGGTATCAATCCAGTAGGAGGTACACGCAAGTCTCCAATCTATGCACCTGCACACACAATCAAACACTTGCACCCAACGCGATAAAGGGGTTGTCAATCCCTTCACGGTCACTTGCAAGGATGAGATCTGATAGAGATAGATATAAAAGATTACTAAAACGTAAAACAAAAGAAAAGTAAATAAATTGCAACAAGGTATTTTTGGGTTTTTTGGTTTATAGATCTGAAAATATATGATGGAAAATAGACCCGGGGGCCATAGGTTTCACTAGAGGCTTCTCTCTTTAAAGAAAGCATACGGTGGGTGAACAAATTACTGTCGAGCAATTGATAGAAAAGCGCAAAGTTATGACGATATCCCAGGCAATGATTATGAATATAGGCATCACGTCCGTGTCAAGTAGACCGACTCCTGCCTGCATCTACTACTATTAGTCCACACATCGACCGCTATCCAGCATGCATCTGGAGTATTAAGTTCATAAGAACGGAGTAACGCCTTAAGCAAGATGACATGATGTAGAGGGATAAACTCAAGCAATATGATGAAAACCCCATCTTTTTACCCTTGATGGCAACAATACAATACGTGCCTCGCTACCCCTACTTTGTCACTGGGTGAGGACACCGCAAGATTGAACCCAAAACTAAGCACCTCTCCCATTGCAAGAAGAACCAATCTAGTTGGCCAAACCAAACCGATAATTCGAAGAGAAATACAAAGATATCAAATCATGCATATAAGAATTCAGAGAAGACTCAAATAATATTCATAGATAATCTGCTCATAAATCCACAATTCATCGGATCTCGACAAACACACCGCAAAAGAATATTACATCAGATAGTTCTCCAAGAACATCGAGGAGAACATTGTATTGAAGATCAAAGAGAGAGAAGAAGCCATCTAGCTACTAGCTATGGACCCGTAGGTCTGCGGTAAACTACTCATGCTTCATCAGAAGGGCAATAGAGTTGATGTAGAAGCCCTCCGTGATCGAATCCCCCTCCGGCAGGGTGCCGGAAAAGGCCCCAAGATGGGATCTCACGGGTACAGAAGGTTACGGCGGCGGAAAAGTATTTTGGTGGATGCCCCCCCCCCCTAGGGCGCGGCCCTGAGCCTTGTGGCCTCCTCGGGGATCTTCTGGCCCCCTCTCCAAGTCTGCTCGGTGTCTTCTGATCCAAGAAAAATCATCGCGAAAGTTTTATTCTGTTTGGTATTCCTTCTTTGTAAAACTCAAAAACAAGGAAAAAAACAGAAACTGGCACTGGGCTCTAGGTTAATAAGTTAGTCCCAAAAATAATATAAAATAGCATATTACACTACAAAAAAAAGACACATCCGTGACATTTTGGGCCGAACGAATTTTTTTCTGTCATGCTTATGACACTTCTATGACGATAATTGTGACAAAACCTGGTATCATCATAGATGTGGTGGGCTCCTACTTCTATGACAAAAAAACATGACAGAAAATGGGCTTTTCGTCCTAGGCGGGCCGGAGACGCACCTGCATGACATTCTTTGGGCCATCCATGACGGAAAAAATCGTGGTAGAAGCGAGGGCGAGGAAAATTTCGGGGAGTTCCCGGTTACGGTGGGTGGTCGGGGCCGAGCGATGCATGGAGGTTTGCGCGTTTCTCTCGTACACGTACGCACGTGTGTGCGAGGTGTTGCGCTCTAACTGAACCCGAGCGAGGCATTGGGCTCTAAGGGCATGTTTGGTTACCCGCGCTGCACCTGCATGGCATCCCAGATGCAACTTGTGTGCGAGGTGTTGCGCTCTAACTGAACCCGAGCGATTGCACTAGCTACGTTACTGAACCCCGATCGATCCCTTGCTGTTAACTGAACCCGATCGAGGGATTCCTTCGCTACTGCTGCTAACTGAAGCCGATCAAACCTGCTGCCTCTTGATGAACAGTGAACATGGGGGTTGGTTGAACGAGTCGAGACGTACGTGGTTGGGGTTGGATGAACAGTTCCCGGTGGGGGTTGGATGAATAGGACCCCGTGGTAGTAGTAGGTCGTTGCCGCTGGATGAACAGGACCCCGGTCGAGGAGGCCGGTGGAGGGTGGATGAACAGTACCCCGTGGAGGCTCCATGAACAGTAGCCGGTGGAGGGTTGATGAACAGGACCCCGTGGAGGGCAGGTTGAATAGTAGCCGGTGGAGGCTGGATGAACAGGACCCCCGTGGATGAACAGTAGCTGGTGGAGGTTGGAGGAAGTCGACGGTGGATGAACAGTAGCAGGTGGAGGCTAGAGGAAGTCGAGGTGGATGAACAGTAGCAGGTGGAGGCAGGAGCGAGGCAGTAGACGGTGGATGAACAGGTCCCCATTTGGACCGTAGGCGCTCCAACACAAGTCCGTTTCCTCCGTTTTGCGGTACGCGACACCCCTCCCGATCAACAGGACCCCGTTTCGACCATACGCGGTCGAACACAAGTCCGTTTCCTCCGTTTTACGGTACGCCAGACCCTTGCCGATGAACAGGACCCCGTTTCGACCGTACGCGGTCGAACACAAGTCCGTTTCCTCCATTCTGCGGTACGCCAGACCCTTCCCGATGAACAGGACCCCGTTTCGACCATACGCGGTCTAACAGAAGGCCCGTTTCCTCCGTTCTGCGGTATGCCAGACCTTGTTTCGGCTGTTCCGTCCAACCGGTTGGCTCCTGATGAACACAACGTATTCCGTTGCCTCCCGATGAACACGACGCATTCCGCTGCCTCCCCATGAACATGACGCAGTTTCTCCGTTCTGACCCGGCCGGTTGGCTTGCGATGAACAGGACGCCGTTGCTGCCGTCCGTTGCCTCTCCATGTACATGAGCCCTGGTCGTACAAATGCGCGAGTAGGCGTTTGAGACCCCGCCCATATGTATGTACGTGGCCGTATTTTTTGGCATCTGGCTGTACGTACGTGTACACGGTTTTGACTGGACTGCCTGAACTGCAACGTCGGGGGCTCTACTACTACACGTGTCGCTGCTTGCTCGGCCACGGTTCATCATTGCAGAGAGACCGATCGACCAGTATGTACGTACACGTTCGCGACCAGAATGACAACGCTACGTACGGTTCGACCAGGTGGGTCCGGACTGTCAGGGAGGATAAGGAGGCACTTCCTTGCGTGTGAAGTTATTGATGGTGTGTCCCAGCGGTCAGGGGGGAGAATCATTTTTTTTGCCCGTAATATGGACGCACTTTCTTGCGTGCGACGATGTAGCTGGTAGGTCCCAGCTGTCAGGGGGGAAACGTTTTTTCGCAAAATACAGTCCCTTCCGGTGGGTCCTCGCTGTCAGGTGGAGGAATAATTATTTTACGCGTAATAAGGAGGCACTTCCTTGCTGTAGCCGTGGACCCAGCTATCAGCCTCTCCACATACAGTCCTCTTCCGATGGAAGTCGTTCCTTGACCACGTTGACCACGCCGCGCTGAGAGCACCAAGGCGGTGGACGACGGCGAGGCCTGGAAGGGGACGGCGCGGAGCCGGGGAAGACGCGGCAGTGGATGCCCACGCGGAGAGGAGTACGAGGGTTGACTGGTTCGACTGTGGTGTGAGGCTGCCGTTGCCGCAGAATAACACGGGTTGTCGGTGAGTAGATAGTAGAGGGATGGCTTGGCCAGCGGTGGGAGTAGGGTGGGGCGGTGAGGCCTGCACGGCAGCACAGCCGGCCACTGGAGGCAGGAGCAGGCGGTCTCACCGGCGCTGGTTTGGGCGGCTGGTGCAAGAAGAGCAGCGATTGAAGAAGCAACATGACCGTTCAATTAAAATCCAACGGTCACTGCTGCGAGAATCGTTTGTTGACTAAGTTGACAAAGCCCTGCGTACGCGTCAACTTAGTAGGCCCACAGGTCAGCCTCCGAACCGGTGCGCCCCAGATGTCAGTGGGAGGAATCATTTTTTTCGCGTAATAAGGAGGCAGTTGCTTGCGTGCGGCCATGGACCATGGGGGTCCCTACTATCAGCCTCTCCACGTACATCCCTATTCCGATGGCTATCGTTTGTTGAATGTTGAGCACGCTACACCTAGAGCACCAACGCGGTGGACGACGGTGAGGCCTAGGAATGGAACAACCCGGAGCCGGCGAAGACACAACAGTGGATGCCCACGCTGAGGAGAGTATGACGGTTGACTGGTTCGGCTGTGGCGTGAGGCTGTCGTCACCGAAGAATAACAGGAGGTGCGGGTGGGTAGAGGGATGACTAGGCCAGCGGAGGGAGTAGGGTGGGCCGGTGAAGCCTGCGCGGCATCACAGCCGGCCACAAGAGGAGGGAGCACGCAGTCCCGCCGGCGCTGGTTTAGGAGTCTGGAGCAGGAAGATCAGAGACTGAAGAAGCATGTCGGCCGTTGGATGGACATCCAACAGTCACTGCTACTAGAATCGTGTGTTGACTGACAAAGCCTTGCGTAAACAAGTCAGCCTCCAAATCTATGGCGTGTACAGCCCATTTGCTATTATTTTTATAATTTACTGCCCGTTTGCTAATTCATATGGAATTTATTGCAGCCCATTTTCCATGTTTAGAATTGCTGCCCATTTTCTGGTCAGTGTCAGGGTTAAAAATTTGAACTAAAAAATGTGTGAAATTTTAAAAATTCGCATATTTTTGCTGGGGAACAAAATATTCTTAATCCAAAAATTAGTAGCCACACTAAAACAAATTTAAAAATAAAGTAGTACTATGTCATGTTAAAATCCAATGAAATATAATATATCAGTGAAGAACAAAAACAAAAAACAAAAATAATTGCCCATTTGCTAAATTTTTTTTGGAATTTGTAACCCCTTTCATATTACTTTTAAGATATACTGCCCATACTCTTTGGCGAGGCCGGAATGCATCCCTCCTCGTCTTGAAAGATTTGCAGCCCAGTAAGTCGGAGAAAACAAATATGCCTAGCTTGGGTATTCTTTAGAAAGAAATAGTGGGCTACCTATTTTCCCAAAGAAAAAACTGCTGGGCTGGTCATGTTGTTAGACGGGCCACAGAGACTGCACAACCCAATTTATAGCCTGCTCCTCCGAACAAATCCTCAAAAAAAAAGTTGTGCAATTATGTCGTTAATTGACTATACGTTGACAATGATGTGGGTCCCAGATATCAGCAGGGTGGATTAGAGTAAAAAATGAGGGGTGCATCTGAGTAGTAAAAGAGGCGTTTGCTTGTGTTCGGGAGTGGACCTGGTGGGTCCGTACTGTCATACTCACAACTACAGTCCTCTCCTGATTCAATATGTTGACAGGGCCGGACGGCGGCGCCGCGGCGAGCGCACCAAGGCGGAGGATAAAGTGGTGTCGCCAATGTGTTGGGCTGGGTTGGGCATTCTTATCGAAAAATAATAATGGACCAGAACTATTTACGACGTTAAATACGATTTGCATGGGTCCGCTGGTTGCAGGAAGAAAATGGTGGGAGAAAAAAGACTGGTCGCTATCTTTGCCTAAGAATAATATTGACTGAATGTAACAACACTCTCATAGGAAATAATATCCTCCTGTTAAAATTTGACTTTTCAAATCGTGAATTTAAAGAACTGGTGCAGGAGCATTTAGCTTTATTTATTTATTTACTTATTTATGTTTAGGGGACCATGAGCATGTACCTGGGCCGGATTCATGTGAGAGCTTCCCTTCCAGTTAATTATGGGCTCCTCTATTGGGCCTTCATCAGTGGGCTGCATGTTATCGACAAGTGGAAAATGTGTTCCGTACCAAAAATAGTATGCGCTACGTATGGTACGGGGCACTAAAGGATTGGACCATGCAACGACTTCCAAAACATTGTGTTTGTTGTTCTAACAACATATTTATTCAACCAACAGACAAAATATACTACTGATTGTACATTGAAAACAGCAGCAGCAACAACCAGGGCTGGGGGTGCAACAGAAGCAGTAAGCAGGCCAGAAGAGTAAAGACGCAGCTCTCTCTTCCAAACCAAACATCAGCCATCATTACAAAAGGGCAACCAAAAAAGAACAAGTGTATGCATCAAACTAAATAAAGATCCTACTACACCAAGTGTACGCATCTAACTAATTGGCTCAGTTAGACGTTACTATTTATTAAGCTGTGGAGATTGGCTGGCGGCTTGAACCAGATGGGTGCCTGATGGGGGAAACTCCAGCCAGCAGGTCGAAGTCTGATACTTGCGACCCTCTCTCCTACTTTGGGCTGCAGAGCGTGGCGGCACATATCAGGGTATGGTGCATGGAGAGACGCATGGTACGCTGTGTACACACAGTTTTGCCTGATGAACGAAACCGCACTGCCATCATGATCCTTGCCGTCGGTTATCTCCTGGTTAATCGGATAATTCAATCCGAGAAACAGAGAGCGTGTACCAAGGCTACTTACCAGCCTCCAGTCAAAAATTCCTGAAGGCCCAGAGAAGCTGGGATCCTGCTCAAAGACCTTGCAGTGACTGTGATTGTATTCCGCGAAACAACACGTCCGGTACGTGCGAACGATCATCAATCATTCGCCGTCGTCTGATCGAGCCAGGAACCACCTGCAACTGCCATGCCGCTTTTCTTCAAAAGGTTCTAGGATTAGGAAGTGTAGGGACACCAGGCAGCCTACAACATCATTTCAAGTTGGAGTCAAATAAAAAAGGGCTCGTACTGTAGTCAATCTTAAGAACAGCATGTTATGAGCATGAATATTTTTCAGTAAATGTTGACAGTAATATAAGCAAGCCATCATGATATCATAGGAAAGTAACATACTGCTGTAACAGCCGTTTGTGGCGATGACTGGAGTGGGCCAGCAATACGTCCAGCCATAGAAGGAGTCCACAACGTAAATGAAGCCCTTGTGTTCAACGGCATCAGAGAACCATGGAGGATGTATGATCCTGCGATGGACATGCAGATTTATCCACTTACCGCAGTGACCTGTCAGATAGGCGAGACCGCGGTTGAAGAACGCAATTAGCCTGAAGTCTTTATAATTCGCAGATCTTGTGGGCACTTGGCAGATTACAACCTTGAGCAAATCAAACTTGGTATCATGTTGTCTACTGTAAGATTCCGAGTATTCTGGGCCGCGGTGCCAAAGCAGTGCAGTGTTAATCGAAGGAAGGGTGATCAATCGCCGACTGTAGACCTCCACGAGCATCCAGCTGCTGTGACCATCGATGAGCACCATCCAAGACGTGTTCATGCTGACCCAGTACATACCGTTAATGTAGTTGAGGGTGATGGGGATCGGATCGCAGTCGAGGGGGTTGATGCTCACCACCCTACGATCGTTATGCTACGTGACACGCCATTTCTGAAGATCAGGCAGCATCAGCAAGCAAGGAGCTGGCTTAAAAAGCTCCGGCCTGAGGGCTTTGAGTAAATGGTACAGCCCCGACGAGCACGCGGCAAGCGGCACGGTACTGAGATTGTCCACACGTGAAACAATGAACTTGATTACCTCTGTGGGGAGCGAATTCCAGCCACTCTTTCGGCGGACGCTGCTCGGTTCTGCAATTGTTAGTGCTTGGGTTTTGGAAGAGGGGGGAGGCGCCTTAGCGGGGATGGAAGATTGGACGATTATGTGCGGATGAAGATGGGAAGCGAATATGCGTTGTGGAAAGTGGACAGGTGATGATGACAACAACACGCCGCTTGACTTACGAGACACATCCCAGCAACGTAGGGTCATATCAATGCTAGACAACTTGCTTGAGTGATCACAGTACTAGTACTCCCTACAGTACCTACTACTATGCCCTAGTTTGCATATAGTGGAGTAGGACTCTGCTCTACTACTAGCACCGGAGGAGTAGTATATTCTAAAATAGTTACAAACTTCAATGCCCAAGTGTGGAACGACTACGAACCGCCATCGGTGCTAACTCCAATCCCCAGCAAACGTTCGCTGGGAGACATGGCAGTTGCAAACGCCCGCGACGCAGTTACAGTACGTGTGTAAGGGTGGCGGTTTTGTCAAATACTATGGCTTAAAAACAGGCCACCGTCGGATGGAAATCTGACGGTTACGTGGGATTCGCCAGGATTGAGCTCGTGGCGAACAATCGCCAGATATCATTACTAAAAAAAGGTTAAAACACCCGGGGGTATAACTTGCACCGGCTGACCACTAACAATGATACTAATATACTTGTAAAATGGTCAAAGAACGTGTCTACGTGGTGTTTGGAATTATATGCAAACTAGCAAGATGCCCGTGCATTGCACAGAACATCAAGATGCATTTTTTTACAAAACACCTGTTGTGATTGACCCATTCAGGAGTAATCCCATGTGTAAAAACTAATGATATCTCGAGATTTTTATCAGAAAAATGGTATTTCGAGAATTTCATCGAAAAAATGATATCTCGAGAAAGATGAGAGATAAGGTGAGGAGGAGTGGGGCGTGGTGGTGACTGGTGGTCGGACTGGGCGGAGGCATGGGGATGGACGGCGTCGGCAGCGGCCACCATGCCAGATTATTCCAGAGACTTCCTTTTTTAATTGCTCAGCGACGAGGTTGTGGGAGATAAGGATGAACGAGACAAGGCCTTATCTGTAAATGTGGAGAGAGGTGCGGGTATCTTTTGTAAAATTGTCATAGTTTGCTTTCTATCCGTCAGATATAGATCGGACGGTCTATATTACAAGATGGCAGGCACACCATCATCACCAACTCGGTTTTTTATAAGAGTATAAGAGTAGAGACTAGGGAGTACTAGGGAGTACTAGTAAGGACACCATCTATTGCTTCGTGTGCTACTCCTGCGCTCCATTCAGCAGGCGCAACGTCCCCTACAGCCACTCCCTCTTGCGCTCCATTCGGTGGGCGCAACGTCCCCTATAGCCACTCCCGTTTCATGGATGGCCTGGTCGATGCCTACAAGGTGCCCTACATCTATAAGAGTTTCAGCTGCGAGAGGTATGTCGACCAGCACTCACTGGCGGAGCATAGTTCCAGATGCACGCACGCGCCCTGCTACTGCTATGAGTGCACGCCGCCGTTTGAGGGCTCGCCGGAGAGCCTCGTGCATCACCTCACGGCACCGTCCGTCACTCACTACTGCCCCGCGGTGGTGAACATCAAGTACGAGACGTGCTACCCATTCGCCGTGCCGGAGTTGCTGGAGGATCACCGGCTCGCCGCCGCCTGCTAGTCGCGGAGGAGGATGGCAGCGTCTTCCTCTTGGCCGTGGGCACCGACAAGGCCCGCGCAGGCCACCACCTCGTCTCTGTAGTGTGCGATAGGGGCAACGCCGCTGACACTGACACGAGGCCGGTGTACAGGTGTGTGCTCACTGTTACTGCCCCTCCGAGGTGCGAGGGCGCCCACGCCGCCTCCATCACGCTGACTGGGACTGTGCCGAGCTGCTCCGTTCCCGTCAATGTGGACATGGAAGACGCCTGGTATGATTTTCACCCCAAGATGGTGCACAGGGACTCCAAGGAGGTTCACCTGGTCATATGCATTACCAAGTCAAATGTTCATCATTAGTCTTCGCTCAATGTAATCCGCTGTGTAAGCATGTGGAGACTTCTTATTTATATAGTATAGAACCTTCCATGCATGATCTTGCTCTATTAGAGTATGGCTCTTGAATAAAAGTGTATCCTTTTATGGTTTAGTCTAGAATCTTCCATTTATGCTTTTGCTCCATTAGAGTTCTCACTTGCCATTTATGAGGTTAATTGAGAATTTTTACTACAGTAATGGTGAAAGACTTATGATGAACCATTTCTTACATCTCCTCTGCCCCCTTCCAAGTCATCCTGATTTAATCCCTCCGTCTAGGTGTATAAGAGCATGGTTAATACTTAATAGTATAGCAAACTGTTGACTATAAGAAAGTGCCATGTCATCTATAGCCAACTTATAGCCAACATGTATAACAATTAGCTATAAGTATGTGCTACTTTATTAATACATGGCCCACTTTCCACTCTCACATAGTGCCTAGGAGCACGTGCTACAGCTGGCTCTTGCATGAGAGCCCGCTTACATTCTCTCTCCTATCCTCTCTCCTCCAACTAAGCATTAGAAATATTACTTTACTTCTTATAGCCTGCTGACTGTACCTTATTGTACTCGCTCTAAGTCACCTTACGAAAACCAAATAATCCCAAAACACTTAGGCGCGGTGCATTAACTCCCACCTCGTTTCTTGTTTCTTGACATATCAACCAATAAGAGATGTGGGGCGTGCATGTTTTCAATGACTCAAGACTACCAAACACGACATGCAGTGGTTAGTTCATTGCATGCAATGCTATTAATTAGCAAATAAACATTAAGTTCTCTCGTTTTCCCCTCATTCTTCGTCACGGTGCACAACTTAAGATGACTTATTCACCTAGACGGAGTGAGTACATTCATGGTGGTCTAGAAAAAAATAAACAAAATCGATACTCAAAAACTAATTCTTAAAGATCATTTCTTGCAAAGCACAATAAGTGTTATTTCTTCACAAGTTTTGGATGTAGGTTGAACAGTTGAACACTTTTGTTTGCAAAATATACTTTTTTATCTATTTCACCCAGATGTATGTGAGCTCTAGAGAAGAAATAATATCCGAAGAAACCTATCGATACTCATTACACATGAGATGACCCCCACATACTTTGTTAAAATAAACAACTCCCCGATCAATGCATTTCACTGTTCCGTGCAACGCACGGGCACCTTACTATATATAGTACGACCATAAATTTAACTAACATTATATATAGTACGCTAAATGCTCATGCATGTCACCAAAAATTATATCATTGAAAACAATGTTCAAATACGAATCCAACGATATAGTTTTTGTTGACATGCACTAACATTTTGTCAGTTAAATCTTCAGTCAAATTCAATGGGGGACTAATAAACCACGACCGAGGTAGTACTAGTGTAGAGGGCGGCGCTACACGGGAGTCTCACCCCACTCGTGGCGCGGTAGTAAAGCCTTCATATCACAAAACACCAGCACTCCCAGTAATAAGTGGCCTGGTAAAATAAACGGACAAGCAACCATCACATCCCTCTGTCTTTTTTGCATTTCATCTCTCTGCATTTACTTTGTCCGGTTCATCTCACACACTCGATCCCTAGCTACTCCCTCCGTCTAGGTGTATAAGTCATCTTAGGTTGTGCACCATTACCCAGGCGGAGGGAAAACGGGAGAACTTAATGTCTTTTTGCTAATTAATAGCATTGTATGCAATGAACTAACCACTGCATGTCATGTTTGTTAGTCTCAAGTCATTAAAAGCATGCACGGCCCACACCTCTTATTGGTTGATATGTCACGAAACAAGAAACGAGGAGGACGTTAATGTACCATGCCTAAGTGTTTTGGGATTATTTGATTTTCGTAAGGTGACTTACACACCTAGACGGAGGGAGTACTACTCCTAGTATCCCTAGCTACTACACCTAGGGCCAGTTCTTTTGGCGGCTTAAAAAATAAGCCATCACTTCCCCAGCTTTTCCCATAAGACTAGTCACAGTGGAGAGTAACATAAGGCGCCTCACTCATTCATTTGGGCTTCTAAACTACTACCTCCATCCTGGTTTATTAGTCACCATTGTAATTTGTGCTAAATTTTGACCAAAGATTTAACTGATAAAATGTTAGTGCATGTCAACAAAAGTTATATAATTTTTGGTGAGATGCATAAACATTTCATTAGTTAAATTTATGGTCAAAATTTGACACAGATTACAATGGGGACCAATAAACCAGGACGGAGGTAGTAGTTATGGGATTACTAATCTAGAAGCCCAAAAGAACTGGCCCCTGGTACTCCTAGCAGTAGTACTCAAGTTGGAATTCCAATTGCACGGCACAACTTGTTAGGCAAAAAATTCGATACAGGGTGTACGAAGCGGTTTGGGAATTTGCATGCCTTCCCGATCAGTGAGATACTCCGTACAAAGTATGATAGAGAAATAACCACAGAGAAGGAAGCTAAAAGTAAACAATCAAACGAGCATTTTTGCATTTCTTTTGCATTGAATCGTTTCACAAGCTTGACTAGTGTTGTTTTTCTACTTTTACAAAAACCGCATCGTAATGTTAAAACGTGCATTTGCACGTACATAAGTAATAGTAGTAGCACAGTCTGCAAGCATATATAGAGAGAGACGTGTAGTGCGATATATAGTTAAGTTTGTGCTATATGCACGTACTTACAAAATGCGTAAGGATACACAAGGTTTCCAAACTTTTCCTTTTACATACTTAATTAAGGACGCTAATAATTACCGAACGTTCGGGATTTATCATTTACGTCCCAAAACTAATGAGATCACCTTATGAAACTAAATTATTCCTAATAAAAGCCACGGCGCTCGCAAGAGCACTTGCGGCGCGCCACGAGTGCCCTGGTATGCGGCCGTTGCCCAGCGCGCCGACACAACGCCTCTTCCTCAGCCTCACAACTCGCGAGGTGCTGATTGGCGGCTTGCCGGTGGGCGAGCGCGATCTCACCGGTGTGGTGATCCGGCGCCAACAGGTACTCCTCCTCGCTGGAAGCGTGCACCCGGTCCACGTACCGCCAAGCGTAGATGAGGCGCTTGGGCCCGACTGCACTCAGGGCTTTGGCACGGGCGTCCTCCGCCACCCTCACGGCCCTCGCATGAGCCTTCTGCCAAAGAGCCAATTGACTGACTCTCTCAGAAGCGACATAGGCCTGCCAGGCAGCATGCCTCGCGACGCGCTTCTCTTCCTCGGCCTTCTTCTCCGCCTCTATTTGGGCGCGCTCTGCCGGAGGCAAAGCCTCCCACAAGGCGACCTCCATTTCTTTCCAAAACTCCTCAAGGCTGGGGGGCTCCACGGGTGGTGCGACATTCTCCTCGTAGCGGGGAGCCGACGCATCCTCCTACGCGTGTGCTGGCGAGACTGGGAACGCCGACGCGTCCACCTCGACTAGTGGCGGCGAGGAACGGAATGGCGATGCGTGACCCTCCGCGCGGTGCAGCGAGGGGCGCCTAGGGCTTGGGAGGGGCGATGCCATGGTGGTCGACGTGAGAGGGAGGGGGAGGAGATAGCGATGAACGTGAGCGTTCTTCCGAATGCTGTGGGAGGCGCAGTATTTATAGCGAGCAATGTCACACCTACGTAAGATATGTTGCGTGATTAACGTAACAGCTACATGGGCATATTTTTTGGAGTAAATTACGGGGGAGGGAAGGGGTGGAAATATTGCTGGTCACAATAGATTGGACGAGCGCGGGGGGAGGAGAGTCATGCATGCAGATTTTTTCCACACGGGGTGGAGTGGTGGGACTGCCAGAGGGAGAAGGAGAGTTAAGCAGGCAGATTGTTTTCACACATGGAGAGGTAAAGATTTGCAGACGAACGGGCTTCTGCAGGTATGGGGAACAGTGCATAATAAGTCATCTTGCATGCCGGGCTAGGTATAGTCTCAAGTCATTAAAAACATACACGCCCCACACATGTTCAGATTTCAAGGTGCACTACATTATTGCATGCGATGATTAAGGCTGGCCATGGTGGTGGTATCTTAGCTGGTATCATGCACACGGTAATAGCAAACATGCTGATGTGGCAAAGAATTAAAGAAGAGAGGGGGGTTAGAGTAACATAGGTAGATACCGTATCATGTTAAATACTATGCTACTTTGTGTCATGCATGGCACTATAAAGTTAGTCCCGTATCATACACTAGTATCATGCACATGATACTAGTATATGATACTTTCCACTATGAGTAGCCTAAAGAGAATATTAACTAATGCATGTAAAAATCTTTGTCATTTACTAGTGTTCATGCATGCATGCAATGCGATAACGCATTGGTAAACACATTTTTTTATGAAGAACGAGAGCATTAATTGAGTACTTTTGCAGACTACAAAAACTATTCCACCGCCTCTATCTTGGTAAGAGTAGTTGAAAATTTTGAATCGAGCCCTTTAAACTAGAAGGGAGGTAGTACTACTCTAATAGCTAACCTTGTTGTGATGACTAGATAAGACATGGCACACACCTGGACGGAGGAACTAGTCTGCATTGTGCATATAAGTTTTGTCTGAAGTCAATGTACCTCTACTTTGACCAAACTTATAGAAAAATGTATCAACATTCACAATGCCAAATCAATATTTTTATACTCATTATGAAATGTAGTTTCATAAAATATATATTTGGTATTATAGATATTGGTGTTTTTAGTATAAATTTGGTCAAAAACTTTGCAAACTTTGACTTGACACAAATCTTACGCGGAGTAAAAAGGACCAGAGGGAGTATCATGCATGCGGAGTAGGCAAAAAAAATTGCTCATTTATAGCCGTCCGAAGTTTCAAAGGGCGCGACCACGCGAGAGAGGCGAAGGTCATGGGAGGCCCGACGGTTGATGGAATTAAGTGAAGTTACATGCACGCACCGGCATGGCGTGCGAACACGCAGAAGCTATACCGTCAGACCTACGATATGGGTCTAGTAGACATGACATCTAGTGGGTCCCACATAGTACTCGAGAACTCTTTGGGGGCATGCAGCCGTTTATCCACCAGGCAAGCCACCACCCCACGATGTTCGCACGCCCTACTCATCCCCGTCTTCTACCTTACAGCAGTTTGCTCATAGTCGTCCCGTCCTTTCACATTACACCAGTTCAACTTCTCCTAACCCACCTCCAAAATCCATGGCCTCCCAAATCTCCATGATCGCCGGTGAGTACAAGGTTAGAACCATCACCGGCGATGAGTTCATCGTCATCTACACCCGTAGATCCGCGACGGTGGAAGCATGCCTTGCTCGCTTCCTACACATGTTCAAAAGTTCAAAGGATGAGTGGGTCGCTGGGCTAGATGTTGAGTACACCACAGTTCTGGAAAGCGAGAAGCTTCTAAAGGAGGCGGAGAAGAAGAAGCCCGCCGTGATCCAGGTTTGCGTACATAACGTGTGCTTGGTCTACCACATATGCCATGCCAACGTTAGGTGCTAGGAATTTGAGGTCTTCCTCAAGGAGAAAAGAGTGAAATTCACTACTGTAGACTTTACGAACGACAAGAGAGTCCTGGGTCGGATAGGCCTCATTGTAGGCCAGCCCTTCGATCTCCAGAAGGCAAGCCTGGTGTCCTCCTCTCAGCCTTCAATGCTGACCCTGGCAGCAGCCGTGATTGATCCTTCATACGCTCAATTGAAGAAACCTCACCCGAAGTTTCATCATGCATGGGAGTCGAAGACAATAGATGAAGATCACATCGTGTACGCAGCAACGGATGCCTACCTTTGTTTAAATATCTACAAGGGTTGGATGAAGAAGCAGAGCCCAGTGTCCGGTTCAAGTAAAGAAGTGTCGGCGAAGAGGAAGAGGAAGAGTGACGAGGACGAAGTCGAGGACGTGGACTCGGACGTCGAGTAAGGTGGCAGTGCCGTTGCTCATGTTGGTTCTACTGCAGTGTCAACCGGACTAGTTGCTTAGTTTTATTTCAGGGGTGTGTTGTGCTGAGCCCCCAGCAGAACTATGTTTATGTTCTTTCTCGTTATTTGAACTCTTTAGTACGTACAGTAGTACTAGTATGCCTTACTACTGTTCTTCTTGTAGTTGGTACTACTGCTCGTATCTTCGCGTTCCTACTGTACTTAATACGTACTAGTAGTATAATTTGGGTCAGTCGATTTGTGAAAGAAGTTCGACGGAGCAAAGGAAGAATACGGCAGAGAAGCTACCCCAGTATCTATATTAGGGTGGCAGGGTGCCCATGATCTATCTTATGAGTGTTGGGTGTGGAATGCAGTTCGCCGGAAAAAATGGATCGTGCCCGGCGTTAAACGGATGGCGGGGGTGGGGGAGCATGGCGGTGGCAGGCGGCTCAGGGGAGGGCGGGGCGGCGGTGGCAGGCGGTTAGGCCTGTGGCGGGCTGGCGGCTCGATGCCTGAGAGAGAAGGCGAATAGTGCATCAATTTCGGAGGTTGAAGAAGCCCTTCTGGCCGTCCATGTTGCATCCAACGGCTCACAAGAGTCGACTGACCCAAATTGTTCCTTCAGATTGCAGGATCCATGTGGCATTCAAGGTCTCGAAGGTAGATTCCACGTCCGCACCCGGTTTGCGGGCTCAACGCGGGTGCGGCCGGCTTCCGCCGCGACAGCCACCATGTGCGCCTCCTCCGCGCGGGCGGAGACGACAATGACACGCTAGCTCCTCCTCGCCAGTGTGCTGGAGCACGCGCTCGTCCTCCTCTTCGTATGCTGCGGGCATAGACGCGGCTCCACCAGCTGCTCGCGTGCTTGGCAGCGCGGCGGCATCGCGAGGAGGGACTGCAGACGACGTGAGCGGGCGAGCCTTCGGCTTCATGGCACAAGGATGGCGGGGACACAGCGGTGATGGGCGAGAAATGGTCGGACGGAGCAGGTGGGTGCCGGCATCCGCAACGGCGGCGGCGGCATATTGATGAGTGCGGGTATGGGAGCTTAGTTTAGCTTTATATAGGGTTGGTCAAACTTAAAAGAACACCGCACTAGTACACGTAAACATTATACTGAGGCAGCGCTTATACTACCATATTAGTTAGCACAACATCGATATGGAATCCTATGCAAGCGCGTGCACCGCGGCCGCGCGGTCGATCGAACGGTGCTTCACCGTGTCGCGCTCGAAGGACATCCACCGAACCTTTTTGTGTGTGTGAAAACAATCCCCGAATATTACTCTACTTTTTTTTCCTGGAAAAGTTCTTCACGCTACAATATTTCCATATATTTGAATTTAGCTTCAGTTCGTGCTTATTTGGACTTGGAAGTTTTAGGTGCACCCTAGACATTTTTTTTAATACTGATTCTGTGTGTGTGACTGAGAGAGAACGCGTGTATGTGTCCATATGTGTGTTGTGGTGGAAGGGCAATGTGGAGACGGTGTGCGTGTGATAGAGACATAGAGAAGTGTGAATGTGCAAATGATCATGCATGAGTGAGACATAGAGAGATGTCGATACATTGTGTATACATGAGAGAACGGTCTTCTATTTGTACTTGTGTGTGTGCGAGAGAGAGAGAGAGAGAGAGAGAGGAGCATCCGTAACACAACAAACATCTCTCTCGATTCGTCCGTCCCTCGCACGATCGCATGTAACACATGCATCAACGCACACATTTTGACACCCTCACCCGGCCCCTGCCCACCTCAAGGCCCGCACATCACTCTCTATCTCGCACGCACAATCTCTTCGTGAAAACCCTATTTAGCATGTAGCTTTCCGTCACATACACACACATTCTCTCCATAGGCTTGATTTCTCTCAATATCTGACACACACACACACTGCACACACACTCCCCCCACCCCCGAGCACACAATTCATCCCCATCCAAAGTTATATGGCGACCACTCTCGCTTGTGCTTCTCTGCACCCCAGCATGCACACCACCTCAATCTTCAAAGAGGGCATCGAGGATATCGAAGACGGCGACCACACTGCACTAGAGAATGCGGGGCCATTTGGAAGCAGGATGATGTGACGACGGCTGACTGACTCCTCCCCCCCCCCTCTCTCTCCCGCACAAAATTATCAATCCCTCAACCCACGAGATCATTCCCCTCTCGTCCATGTTTTTCTAGCTCTCTCATCAAACCAGTTGTCTCTTCTCCTTCCACGTGTACAAAATCCGGATGCACACGCATCTCACGTATATTACATGTCTCCATCTTTCTCACAGACCTAACTTCTCTCTCTCTCTCTCGTTAGGTTTGTCTCCTACTCTCTCGCCCACATACATACAATCTTTCCTGCCCTGTCTGCTCCATCTTCGCAAGCTCTCTCTATATGTTTCATTCACACAATTGGATGTGTTCAAAATGTTGCTTTTATAATGGATCATGTAGAGTTATGGTTGGTTTTGTTGCATCCTACAAAGTAATAACTATGAAATGCATTTAGATTTTCATTTGACTGGGATTATGTGAGTTTGAGCATATTGTGAAGTACTATAGACCTCGTATACATCTTGGAATTCAACAATGATTCTAACTATTGAATTGCATAAACCATTACATTCGAAGTTAGTAGCCTAATATATTTATTTCACGATTACAACAAATGATTAATTCCACTACAAACTAAGAAAACAAATGTGCACTCCCTCCGTTTTTATTTAAGTCCGCATATTAGCATTGATCAAAGTCAAGTTTTGTAAACTCTCACAAAGTTTATAACAAAAAATATTAACATATACAATAACAAATAAATACCATTAGATTCATTATTGAATGTACGTTCACATCATACATATTTGTTATGGTAAATGTTTATATTTTTCTATAAACTTGGTCAAACTTTAGGATGTTTGACTTCGGTCAAACCTAATATGCAGAGTTAATAAAAACGGAGGGAGTACTAGTAGTTACTAGTACTACTCGCTAGTTGCTTACCCCAATCACCCAACACACCAAACGGGGAGTTTAGTGTTACAAAATTTTGAGGTCGGCGGGAAAATCTCCCGCCACCCTGATTCGAGCAGTGCGAAGTTACCATCATACCCTTCGGAATAGGCCTACGGATGTTGGTTGGTAGGGGGCTGTTTTGGTAACTTCAGGTTCACACTACCCAGCCAACCCCACCCCGGCACCCAGAGTAGTACACCAGAATACTCCCAATTTTCTATCCCCACCGCAAAATAGACTTCTCCACGGCACCACAGCCTTCGTGCTCCTCCCCTTATACATCGGTGCACTCGTCCACCGCAGCGCATCTGCCTCTTCGACGACGTCGTACGCCGCACTGGAGCTGGTCCACCGTCGTCGTCGTACACGGAGCCTCTTCCCCGGCACCGTCTTCCATGGTCTCGGATCTGCTTCCCAGAAGCCGACGCCAAGCGCAGAAGCACCACCGTCATGGACAATGAACTGACTCCCGTTGCCGACCATGATGCACAGAGGCCGCCACGACCATCGTACTCCTCCTCGATTGGTAATGTGTATATTGAATCTCTTAGCAGTACATGTGCAGTTCCAATTTTGTTCATACCTACCCTTCAAATTTCCTGGTTGCTATTGTTCCCGTAAAAGTAATTGGTTATAGCTTGCATTGTCCAACAGAATATCACCTTGTAATTGTGAGTTGCTCTGGTATTGCGCTGTGCTTGGGTAGGTTCTTCGTCTGCAACCAGTAGTGTGGCAAATGATGGAAAGTTTTTTAGAACTAGCAAGATGCCCATGCGTTGCACAGAACATCAATATGCATTTGTATGAGTAGTTTATCTTGTGGTAGAAAAGGATGAACGAGGGAAGGCCTTATCTGCAAATGTGGAGAGAGGTGCGGGTATCTTTTTGCAAAATTGCCATATATTCCTTCATATCCGTCAGATATAATCGGACGGCCTATATTGCAGGATGGCAGGCACACCATCATCACCAAATCTGTTTTTTATAAGATATATATATAATATATAAGAGATATATAAGATATAATAAGTAGTGATAAATATAAATATATAATATAATATATATATATATATAATATAAGAGTAGAGAAGAGAGTAGAGATAGCAGGGACGTCGGGAAAGGATCGCGCGCGCGGGAAAAAGCGGCCGGGCGCGCGCTAGTTTTGGCGCGCGGCGTCCGGCGCGCTTTATAAAATCCAACGCCCTCCCACCGCTCTGTGCCTCGCCACCGCTCTCTCCCCGCTCTTTCTCGCCTCGCCGCCGCCGCGCCGCCGGGAAACTTGGGGCTATCGCGGCGTCCGCGCGGGCCCCTCCAGCGCCTTCTCCGCTGAGATTCGGTTCCGCGAGATGCGCCTAGGCCTCGGCACTTTCGACACCGCCCATGAGGCCGCCCGCGCGTACGACGCGGCAGCGTGGCGCCTCCGGCGGCCTCGTAGGGAGATGAACTTCCCCAACGTGCCGACGCGGGAGCGGGCGCAGGAGCTCGCGCCTCCACTGCGGCTTATGACCGACGAGGATCATCGCGACAACCGGAGGCGGGAGCACCGTCTCGGCATCGCCGGGATGGACGAGGAAGCCATGGCGCTGTGGTGCCAATGCTTGCAGCAGGACATCATCAACGAGCACGAGTTCTACGCGCAAAGGAGGGCGGAGAGGGAGAAGAGAAGGGCGGAGCGAGCCGCCTATCGCGAGGACAGGTGTACGCGGAAGGCGGCCGCTCAATTCAACATCAAGCTAGGAGCAGCGTCGCCCTGGGACTCCGACGATGATCGGTATCTTGACACCTACATTGAGACGTCGGAGGAGGACATCACCGAGGCAGAGTCGGACGATGAGGAGTCACTACAGGAATCATGCACTTTGCTGTCTGCCATGGCTGACGGCAAAGGCATGCCTGGCGGACAGCAAAGGCCTTTGCCGTCAGCCAGCAGGCGGCAACGGGTCCAGCTGAATAAGCTACGGCAAAGGGCACTTTGCCATCTGCTGGCGGACGGCAAAGATGAAATGGTCTTTGCCGTCCGCCAGCAGACGGCAAAGAGCCTGGACGACACACGTGGCAGGTTAGGTCCGTTAGGGGGCTAACGGCGTGCTTTGCCGTCTGCTGGCAGACGGCAAAGAAGCAAAGGTCTTTGCCGTCTGCCAGCAAACGGCAAAGTGTCCAGATGCACAGACGGCAAATCTCCTTCTTTGCCATCTCTATCATTGATTTACAGTATGTTCAGCAATTCATATTCATATGTATAGCCCATGCATATATCACAAATATCAACACAGACCAGAGGAAAATAAGAACATCACAAGATCATCCATAAAAACATATATATCATACGACCTGTATCACAAAGTAAGACGAGATCACACAAGTGTCGACAAATAAGATCACAAAGGTTGGCCTCCACATAACACAAAACTCAGGTGAGCATCATGGGATCTAGCAGCAACAACACCTAACCTACTGGATGGACACTGCAGTCCAGACCCAACTCCACAAGCACATACTGATTTGCGACCGCGCCGGTGATGCAACCACCACAACCAAAATTAAAAAGGCAAGGGAGGTGGGTGGTCCAGGTTGCTGTCTCCACGCCGCCTATGTTTGCCATCTCTAAATGCCAACAGGTCCAGGTTGTGGTCATCAGCCTTCTTCATGCCATCAGCATGATCACCCTTGCCTCCAGCACCCCATCATCATCAGGCTGATTTGCTGCTGCTGCTCGTCCTCCTACTCCATCTGCATGGACAAGAGCAAGTTAGTTGAATGGCATGCACGATAAAACTGCAAGGCATATATATTCATCTACATTAATTCTACTGCAGTACGGATTTTACATGGATGGGTTTGACTTCAACAGAGACTGAAAGAAGAGCATTTTCCCCTCCCAATCCAAAACCTACAGTACAAGTATAGCTCTAAGAGAAGGAACCGTGGTACAACAAGAGGCGCTCCAAATCGAACTAAATCTCAGTTTCTTTATTTACCTAAGAAACATCACAACCATAACTTCTGCCAAGCAAGCAGTTATCATACTATCAGCTAAAGAAAAACAAAGGAAGATCACATGTCACTTTCAGGGAAAACATCAGAAGTAGATGATAGGCAAAAGTAGATGATCATCAAATTCCCTCACACTCAATAGTGAATAATGCTACTACTATTGATAGCAAGGACTAACTATTCCCACTACCTGGATGCAGCGTCCTTCATTTTGCAAACAAAAAAGAGCACATTATCCAATTCCTTCACATACATAATGAATCGCAGCAACCAAATTCAACGGTACTACCAAAATCAAATTACTAATATAATAGATGGACGCCCATCATCAAAATTGGTAACATAATCCAAGAAGTTCAGTAGCTAGTATTAATTAATATAATCTAGTTGATTAAGAGGAGCAAGCACGGATTGGGTTTGAAGTAGTCAACTTACATCTGGTGCTGCTTGAGGATGGTCTCCTACAAGGATCCAGACCTCATCTTCTCGTCGATCTTGATCTTCGACTTGAGCGATGACCCTGCGGATCCATGACTTCAAAGTGATCTTCCGACTGAAGTTTTACTGGAGCATCATGGGACCACCGAGTAGTAGGACTTGTCTGATCGCCGTGAATTTGGTTCACGCACATGTTTGAAAGCTGGTCATCCTTCAAAAAAAGATGCACAGGAGCATATACAGTAATAGTATGAAACAAGGGAAAGAAAGCTGTACAAATTTAACTAGTGCCAACTTTCTAGTATAAAAGAAGTTGATTGCGAGGGAGGAAAGTTTCCTGGGATGGAATTCAGAGGTGCTACAGCTGGGCAATTTCGGAGAAGTAACCATGTGTTTAAGCAGGAGAGAAGCTACTTGTTTTAAAATGGATATTTCTATCTCTCGATTCATGTTTTTGTGCTGCCAAACTTGCGCAGATTTCTGTCTATTCTTTCTCCTTTTATTCAGCTTACAACAGAAATAACGGAAGAGGTGGAGTGTTGCGTGCGCCACGATCCATTCTGATCGTGCCATCCCATGACCTCGCATTGCGGCGCGCATCAACACCCTCCCGAGCTACAACTACGGAACTGGAAAAAAAAACAAAGTCTGAACTAGTCTGCTAACTGAACTGCTAACTGAAGAAATGGAAAAACAGCTAAGGAAACACATGTGCACGAGATTACGAGCTAACAGTACAATGCACGAAAAATTCAGTACGAGTAGCCTTTTTTACATGAAAGGAGTACAAGTAGCATTGCTTTGATTCTAATTGTAATTCCTAGTTGATTATCAAAATTCTGTATGAGCAAATATCCATTGCGAAATACTCCTACATGACAGATCTAGCACATGACCAAAAGAAGTGCTCCATAGCCACAACCGGACTGACCAAAATGCAACTAAATATGACCAATAACTACCAATTCATGGATGATCTGAACCTATACTACATTACTGTTGTACATAGCACAAAAATAATGAATACTTAGGCCAGAGAAAGAGGAGCTTCCGTTGACTTGGGCAAAGGAGAGACGCCGCGCCCGCAGCAGCAGCAGCTCGACGCAGTAGCAGCAGCCTGACGCAGCTGCTCCCCGGCTCGTTGTCGTGCCCACAGCAGCAGTAGCTCGACGCAGGAGCAGCATCCCGACGTAGCTCCTCCCCAGCACGTCGCTGTGCCCACAGCAACAGCAACTCGACGCCGCTGGGTCCTCCTCGCGGTGCACCACCACCAGTGCCTGGGCGTGGCTCTCTTGGGCGAGTAGAGAAACCGGTCGGTGGAGATGGTGAGCGGGGAGCGGTGACCTCGGGGAGTAGAGCTGGGCGGTGGGGAACGGCGGGGATCGCCGGAATCTGGCGGCGGCGTGGGGTGGAGAAAGGGGATCGAGGAAGACGAGAGAGATGGGATCCAACGTGGGTGTGTGTGTGGATGGGTTGGGCGTGGGTGGGGCCCGGGGCTGTGTGGGTCGTGGGTGGGTGTGTGCCAAGTCATCGATCCGTGGGATCGATCCGTGGCATGCGTTTCTTCTTTACCGTCTGCCGGGGGCGGGGCCGGCCGTTAGATACGTTAGGTTATTTTCTTTGCCGTCTTCTTTCGGGCTCTTTGCCGTCTGCTAGCAGACGGCAAAGAAAGTGGCCATTATGTCGTTCTTGTTAGTGGGCCACCCACCCTCTTTGCCATCTGCTAGGAGACGACAAAGATTCTATGCCGTCAGCTAGCTGACGGCAAAGAGCAGGCTGACGGCAAACACCCTCTTTGCCGTCCGCTCTTTCTTTGCCGTCAGCTTTCTGTAAGCTGATGGCAAAGACCTTCTTTGCCGTCAGCTAGCAGACGGCAAAGAGCTAGCTGACGGCAAAGATCCTGATTCCAGTAGTGAGTAGTTGAACTATCTATTTTTCTATCTATCTATGCTATATCTATGCTGAGAACTATCTATGTATCTATCTATGCCAGTATCGACTCGGAGTCGAATGTGTATCGAGTCAGAGTAGAAAGGAGAAAATAAATAGTGCGTCTGCTGGAGCGGCGCGCGCGCGCAATTTTTTGCATCGGCCGCTGGAGCCAGCACTCCGCGGCCCGCAAAAACTGGCTATTTCAGCGCTGTAAATGCTTATTTAATGGGCCGCGCGTTGCGCTTCTGTTGGAGATGCTCTAACATGGCAGATGAGTGCTTTAATGTTTCCCACAAGATGCGTGAGTATAACTATATTTTTCTTGCCATGTTGAGATTTTAAAACCACGAGTGCGAACATGCAGAGGAGCAATGAAGACCAAACACGGGATATTGGGGACATCTTCAAGGAACGTGGCAAGTTAAAGAGGAGCTGCACCGAACCTGTAAAACGAGCTTCGGTAAGTAGCACCCTTTCAATTACTTTCGTTTAGCCTCGTGTTCTTCGATGTGTATATGTTGTAGTTTCTATTTCTCTTAGCCTCGTGTTCTTCGATGTGTAATAAGAAGAGTCTTAATCGTCCTAATGCTTTTGTTTTTAGCTTGATGTAGGAAGTGGGTGTTCTCACCTTGGAGTCTGTTTTTATATTTCTCCTTTTGAATTCACTTCTCCTATTCCTGTTTATCTGGCTTCTACTAAATGGATCTGGGTTGCTCTGAGTATTGATCTAAAAAAGAAGCAACTTCATGTCAGGATGCAGTTCCTGCTAGGAGGGAAGTATGGTCAACCTCGAGATCATGTTTCCAAAATGAGGCTGGATTACACACAAGGTGCCCGTTCCCTAATGATGCTGGATTAGACACAAGGTGCAAATTCCCAGATGATGCTAGATTACACACAAGCCAGGTGGAGTCATCAACTGTTCGTGTCCTCGTGGCTCTAGTAAAGGCTGAAAGAAAGCGTGCACTAGCCCTTGAGAATGTAGCTGAGTTCCTGAAGAAGCGAAAAGAGCAATCAGATGCTCTCTTCACCCAAGCCAAAGAAGAGATGGAAGAAGCTAGCAGAGGCAGAGCAGGCTAGGCGTCTCCTGCTATCTAAAACTATTGTCAATGCAAATTTTCCTTCATAATAGCTAGGTTCAAATGTTTATCCAGTCAGCATGCCTATTGTGATGTCCGTGCATCTACTGATGTGGCACAAAATAAAAAAAAATTGGGTCATGTAATAACAGCAATTACTTTCCAAACAATAACAGACGAAGCATTGGACATGGTATAGTTCACACGCAAGCCCAACATTCCAAGTTCAACTTCCACATCAAACTCATGTTCAAAGATATCTGCACATTCATAGATAATGTCCACAACCATGATTCACTTCAAAGCCAAAAAAAATGTGAGGAGAGTTATAAATAAAGAAAAATCTCTAGTTCCTACTACCAGTGCGAGCACAACAAGTCAAGACCATACATAATTATATTTTGGACATTTTTTACTAAACGCGAATAACTTCTGGAGGCAGGTATAATATTTTTAATGCCGGCCGCGGCTGGGGTCCACGATGTTTTGAGCCAAACCGGGCAGCACACCGGGTGTCTACCGGCGACGCGGTGGTCGTAGCATTCGTGTGTTCCGAGCGGCGGCGGCTCCCGTGGTCTACTATTCCTCGATGTCGGCGGTGGCCACAGACGTGTTGGCCACCTCCGCCAGCATGCCGCAGTTCTGCCAACGTTTGCGTCGGATGGCGCGGCCAACCACGGTGCACTGGACGCCGTGGTCCCCCGTGTGCCGGCGTGCAGCAACTGGCGGTGAGCAGGCTTGGAGCATCGAGTTGATGCACCAGGGGCCAGCTTGGAGCGGCGGCTTGCTCCTCCGCTTGCCCGCCTGCAGCCTCGCCCATGTACTGACGGCCTGGGGCGGGGAGGGAGGTGGGGCAGCGAGTTGCCTGGCTCGTCAGGGAACCTAGCCGGCTTTTATGTCGGAGAACTCGTCTTCCTACTCACCGGATGCTATGGAGAGTGTGGAGAAAATGGTGCAAGGAGGATATGGGGAGTGGCGGTGTGGTGCGGTTCTTGCCAGGCATCTGGCCTCATTTAAATAGCGGGCAGATGAGAGGAACCAACCGGCGTTGTGTTCTAAAATGCCGGCCGGCTCGCGAAAGGACGTGTTGCCGGCACACGCGGGGATTCAATGGAGGCAGGTGGGGCAGTCTGAAGCCGGTTGCATGCGGTGAGGAGGCGTGTTCAGCCTGGCCTGCAGCGAGTGGGGCCCTCTTGGCTGGCGCGCCGGTTCAATGCCTGTGCTATGAGAGGTCGCGTCCTTTTTTGTTTGGGTATAACAAAATCTCATTTTCCATTCACATTTGACAAGTAAAATTCATGGACAAACTTTGACCCAAAATACGATGGGGACTAGTAAACCAGGACGGAGGTAGTAGTTATGAATTCCATTTTCGCTCCATACCAATCGTTCTAAAAACTAGTACTTTTAACGCGCCATTGAAAATCGGAACTCTTACCCCGCTAAAAAAATGATATTTTAAACGTGGCTACTCGATCAGTGGCGAATGGCGAGCCACTGCGTCCAGGTCGTTCACCTGTGGTCCCGACCATCAACTCCTACGAATCAAATTATCACGCGAGCTGACTATTCCTACAAAGGGGCGCTCCACCACGTACCCGGTACCCGCGCATGCAGCAATCGTGCACCTAGGGTTTTAGGGTTTATTTGTTTATGGTGCCTTTACGTAACTCTCATGTGTGCGAGACAGCGAGAGACCGACTGCGTGCGTGCACCTCTTCTCTTTGTATATGTACTCCACCGTTTGTCTGGTGTCCAAAAAATTATACAATAGTAATAACTAGCAATGTGCCAATGCGTTGCCACACGATCAAAGTAGATTAATACATATTCATCGATTTGATAGAAAAGAGTCTAGTTTTGAAATACGTATATCACTAAAAATATGTTATGTTTCACTCAAAATATATTCCTTTGGCGGTTTTGATGAGATAAGGGAGGAATGTGGTTGGTTTCAAGATTCGAGAAGTGGTATATTGTTGCAAAAAGCGCATGTGTGTGTGGTGTGTGTGTGAGAGAGAGGGAGAGAGGAGGAGGACGGAGTGCGTGTGTGTGACAAAGACACAAAGAGTGTGTGTGCGAGAGGTATCACCATAAAATGAGGCGATAGTGTGTGTGTGCATGATTGAGAGGGCGTGTCTCAAGAAGGGACAAAAAATCTACATAGATATAAGGGGCACGAGAGAGACATGTACGAGATAGTGGAAGCAAGAGTGTGCGGGTGTATAAACCTATCTGGAGGCTAGTCGATCAATGTTTGTGAGAGAAATACGAGTCGGGGGTGCGAAAGCGAGAGTTTTGTGTGTGTGTGAGAGAGACGGTAGTCGGGAAGGGGAGTGGAAGCAGGAGTTGTGTGTGTGTGTGTGAGAGAGAGAGAGAGAAAGGGGGGAGAGTTTGTCTGATCGGTAAACAAATGAATAATGTCAGTTTTATAACTGGGATGAAGACGGAAAGGAGACCGCAACAAACGTTGTGTGTGCGGGACAGAGTAATTTTAGTGGTAGGAGTCATGTCTAGAAAGATATAGGGTGCGTGAGAGAACCCTAGAGAGAAAGACAAAGTGAAAGACGAGTGAGAGTGTGTGTGTGGCGGTGAAAAAGAAAGCTTAGGTACCTAGTGATACCAGAGAACGATAGAGACATGAGAGATAATGAAAACCGTGTAATGTATAATGATAGGGAGAGTGTGACACTTCTCAAGGGAGACGTCGAGAGACCATGTTTGCAAAAATAGGAGAAACATGAAGTGAGCGTGCGGATGAGCTGGAGAAAAGAGAGTGATAGCTACCCGAAGGAGCACGCGAGAGAGATGGGCGTGAAAGGAGATTCAAATATTTAGTTGCGTGTATAGAAAATGTCAACATAAAAGGGATTCAAATATTTGAATTCGAGATGATGATACATGTAATTCATACTCGAACCAAAATTGATCTATCAAACATGCATACTCATATGAATTCACGCGCATCTATGTTATTTAATATGTAGATATTACTGATCCATACATTTTAGTAGAACATAATTTGGTTTAAAAAAATTGAATTCAACCTTATGATTTTGAGATCATTGTATTTGTAAATCATATTATATATATAAAGGAGCAGAATTCTTTGTTGTGCTTTTGAAAGTATATATTAAAAAAATGATGTATATAGAATTTTATTCCAATCGAAAATGGATCCTACCCGAACAAAAATAGAATACAAAATGGATTGGAATTGAGTTGGCATGGTAAACGTGCAAGCTTTTTCTCAAAAAATTGAACGAAGCGGCCAAACTCGCAGTAACCGCCCGAAACCAAAATATGGGAGATGGAAATTACTGCCTATCCCTGACATGCAACACATGTCGGCTCGATTTCAATAGGTCTTGATAGGGGCAGGTTTGTAATTTCACTCAAACGTGACATAACCGCCTCTCACACGGATTCATACACGGTGGGCGCCAAAACACAGTGTCTCCTCGGCCGAAATCGCCTCTCACCCGGATTCTTACACGGTGGGCACCAAAACAAACTCTCCTTGGCCGAAATCTCCGTCGGCAAATATTCGGTGTATGCAAGATTACCGTCCTATCCCCAACCGACTAATATTGCTATGATGTAGGAAATTTTAAACGGGGGCTAAGTTTGTAAATTTCCTCGCATTTGAGACAAGCACGCCCTGAAGACATGGTTCCCCCCTTCCTCTCTCCCTCCATTTCCCCATTCGTACTCCGTGGGCGCCAAAACACCCTCTCCACCCCAGCCTCCTCCGTCCGCCACCCCATCCACCGCCATCCTCCTCCACCATGCCGGAGTTGATACCCCGACGCCGTCGTCCATTACAAGAGATCGACCTCTCTCATCCACGGCTTCGGACCAGGATCCTTGCATCCCGTCCTCTCGCTTCATCCCTGCCGTCGTCCACCTTGCCGGCGCCGCTCCTATGACCGTCTCGTCCACCGTGCCGGGATATTTCCCCTGCCGCCACTGTCTACCCTCCTAGATCTGCTTCCACGCCGTCGACAGCCATCGCTACCGCAGTACCGTCAAATTCTCAGCAGATGCATACACGGCGCCGCACCAGAGGCGGTACTCTTTTGTATCTGCTCAACTTATTTATCGCAGCAAGAAAATAGATCGCCACTGCTTTACTGTGATTTCTTGTCCATCACTTAGGATCTTACTTGTTAGTTGAAAGCAAACATTCGTTGCGAAGTTGCCTTTGTCCGGTTTGCACCTTCAGATCTGCCATGGCACGCTCAACACTATACTCGCAATGCTTATGGTTTTCCCCTTTTATATTCCACACTAGTTAAATGACAGTGGACTAAATTTCAAAATTGGGTCAGTCCATTTTTGAGAGCTCGCCGGAGTTCGCCGGAGGGAAGGAAGGGGCTCGGGTGGGGACGGTGGTTGTGGGGGGCGGTGGTGGGGATTCGCCGAATGAAGAAAACTCGACGCGGGTGGGGGTGGTAGAGGAACACAGGCAGTGGGGGCGGTTCAGGGGGGGCGGGGGGGGGGTCAGGGTCGGTGGTTCGGCCGGCGGCCCATGCGGTGTTCTGTAGGGGAAGAATCAGAGACGTGAAAGAAGAAGGGTTAGGAGACGTAGGATCTTCATCCAACCGCCTGAAATGGTCGAATGACCCAAATGACGAAAGTCACGCGACTTGCATGCAGACATTCCTTTATATTCAGTACCATCATCGTAGCTGCTTAGCACTGCTCCTCAATCCATCAAGCTAAACAATGTGCCACTCATAATTCCAAACTTGTTGCTCAAATACGAATCTGATATGATGCTGATATTACTAAAACAGATAACGTTTAATTGGTCAGCTAATGTTCCTACTTTACTTTCGAAAAGCACGTGCACCACATATAGAGAGACAGCAGGGAGTTGCATTCTTAATGCGCTCTGGTTCATCATGTGTGGGCACTGCGCAATGAACATTTTATTATCCAAAATCTGCTTGCTATTCTTTAGCATGTTCCTCTTCTGTTCTTCTTTAATAAGTATTATCTCCGTTCCTAAATACAAGTCTTTGTATAGATTCCACCATGGACTACATATGGAGCAAAATGAGTGAATCTACACTCTAAAATGTGTCTGTATACATCTGTATGTGATCCATAGTGGAAATCTCTACAAAGACTTATATTTTGGAATGGAGGGAGTATGATAGTAGTACAGTATGTTCCTTGTAGTGAAGAGGAGCAGGGACATTTGCAGTGTAGAGGTCTATTCGGTCGGTTGTGATGGACACTTTCAACTCCTCGGGCCTCTTAGATTCGTAGGATTTGTAAACATAAGAATAGGAATTGTAGTGGCCTACCCACTTGAATCCTATAAGATTAGCAAGGAAATGCGGGGAGCTATGTCACCTTTGAGAGTTACACTGATATTCACAGTACCGCACCTTCAGCTGAAGAGAGCTGGTATCTGAAGCCTTTCTAGCCGTACCAGCAATAGTAGCCCATATTTTCCAGCAAGTTCCACTTTCCTAATTTTACTTGTGATGCTTACGGTTTTCCCGTTATATCTACACTATGATCTGTGTAGCTGCTTTGTGTCGCACTAGCAGCAGTCCACTCTTGAAGCTAAACAACACACCAATCATAAGTCCAAAGCTTACTTCTTCAAATACGAATTGTGATATGATACTGATATTATTTAACAAGCACACATTTAATTGGTCAGCTAATGCTTCCACTTGATTTTCCAAATGCATGTGGCCACATATAGAGAGACAGCATGGAATTGCATTTCTTTGGGCGCTGTGATTCATCATGAGTGGGCAACCAACATTTTATGCAAAGAAGCGGAACCTCAAGAATATGCTTCCTCTTTTGTTCTTTAACATGTTCCTCTTTTGTTATTCTGTATTTAGTACGTACAGTATGTTCCTTGTCAGGAAGGGCAGCAGGGACATCTGCAGTCAACAGCTGATAGAGCTAGCCTGTACGTGATCAATAGGCTTTCAATTAGTAGCGGCAATACAACACCGTCTTTTCCAGCCAGTTCCACTTTCCCGATTTATATATGCTGGTTATGGTGTACCCCTTTTATGTACACTACGATCTGCCTAGTTGTTGTGTGCTCTTGTTATCATGGTTTGGCAATAAACTCTCTATACAGTATATTATGAACCTATCATCTGCCAACTATCCTTACTTCTGGAGCCTATTTTTTTGTGTACTTGTGCCAGATTATATTAATGCACGCACCATATTACAGCACACATGGGCTCTCTCATCAGAATCCAGTGATAGCACACAAGGGTTTACAGGGAGCCCCTATATTAGAATATCCTCTACATTACAAAGATAATCTCACTACTATTTATGTTTTCATGCTTCTCAGATATTGTACGTAATCACAATGAATATCAGAATGCGCGCATCAGAAGAATATTGTGGAACACTGCAATGACTAACAAAATTGGCACCAAGGCATTGAGTGCCATTCTGGATGCAATGAAACTCATACGCTCCCCACCTGCAGATTCTTGTTCAGAATATGATCCTAATGACTATTTTGACCTCGAGGAGTCGAAGGCAGATGGCCTGTCCTGTTCACCCATCAAGGTGCCTGTTCTAATTTGGCAAGATTTTATTGATTGCGCGTATCTTGCATAAGGTGTCTTGCATTTCTTCTACTTTGTTGCACCGCCATCTGCTTAGTTTACTCATCATATATGTCAAGATGCCATGCCCATCCATTATCAATAAATATTCCATCTGTCATCATACCATGTTTTTCCACTCAAATGCTGTTCTTGTGAATCAGACATCAAAAAGGAAGAGGGTGATTGCCGAACCTGAAGGAGCACCAGCAAAGTCCTTGAAAAATGTGGTGGTGCCTGAGAAATCAGACAGCACCCCACTTATATTGGCTCTACAACCAGTGACACAAAACGTAGGACCAACTCCAGCAGACTGTACCCATACTTCACTGGCCACACCACTAGCCCCACCACACAGGACCTGCACTCCAGCAAAAGGTATGCCGATTTCAGTTGCCATAGCACCAGCCGTACCACAGAAAAATCCCACTCCAGCAATACAGCAAGTCCACCGGCCGAAGACCTATCCCAACTGCAGAGACGGCCAATTCCTGCAGATTGGAACCCCATTCCAGTTATTCCCAGTTTAAAAGACAATGCTTTCAATGTTGTTAGGGACTACGTGCATATATTCCCATCATGGGAAGATTATAGTGAAGACAAACACCATTTTCACATCCTCCTGTCCCACTTACGTGTAAGTGCTATTATTCATGGTGATTATTTTCCTGTTTTCTGCTGATTGAACACATCAATGATCTACATTACATTGTTGTAAGTAGGCGAGGGTCAATCTGGATAGTCATGACAAGCAAAGCTTGCTTGCGCTTTTCAAGGAAGCATTGCAGCAGTATCGGTGTTACCTGAGGAAATCACACTTTGATGGCAAGTCTATAAACGAATTTCCGGTGAAGTCTCCTGTGTTAAATTTAGAAGACATTGAATGGAAAAACCTTGTTATGCACTGGTCTCGTTCCCAGGATGAGGTACTGTCTATGATATCACATGACAATTTGAACTTCTACTTTTCCGCATGTGCCTTACGGATCTCTTTTGCAGGAAATCTGCTCAAAGAAGAATTCTGTAACACCCTGGTTTTCGCTCCTGTTTTTTTTCCTTTGCGGGATTTGACTCCCGTTTTTTTTCTTGGTGTTATCGGATTTCTTTAGCTCTTGGGTATATGAAGATGGTCATTTAACCTTGCCTTCCCTATCCAACCAGAGATTCTCTCAAGACCAATCCTACCACCTAAGATTTATTCTCAGGGTTTTGCCGTCGAAACCCTACCTTCCGAGTTACCGGAAGGGAAAACCTGATTCTTTCAGTTACAAAGGAACCCTAATTTCCTTTGATCGGTTGCCTCCCAAACTTTTCCCAAAGATCATTCCCCATCAATAAACTCTGGATATGCAAAAATATTGCCAAGTCATTTGCAAAATTTTTCATTTATAATTAATTCCTTTTTCGGCCAGTTAAAGGAATTAAATCCAGGAAAATATCTATCCATCTCCAAAGTTCATGAAAACTTGTGAAGATATTATTTGTGATCATATTGAGCTACCATAAAAATATTGGCCATAATTAAATAAGGGAAATTGCATTTTCCTATTTAATGCCAATATTGCATTTTGGGCAGTTTTTAAAAGAACTGCCATTTTGGTAGCCAGGAAAAATCCCAAATAAATTGTGGAGCTTCTCCTATCCATATCTTCACCATTTCCATCAAGAACCCAAGTTCCACCCATTAAAGTTTGAGCACAACATCCATTTGCAAATTATGTCCAGATTTTTAGTTTGCAAAGGAAGTGCTTGAACCCTTCATCTATTTGAGTTGAAATTTTTCATGGTGGTTAACATTGACAAATCACTCATGGAAACCAAAAACCAGCTCAATATCTCTATCCATTCATCCACAGAATTTTTCTCAAGTTTCTGCCCATTTGGAAGTGCTGTAAAGGAAGTGCCACTTTGGCAATTCCAAATGAGCTGAAACTTTTCCAGTATCTTCATATCATCAAATAATTGGCCTCCTACAAATTTCAGCTCAATGCAAGCTAGTATGTGAGTGCCACATCAAAGTTTGCATTTCTGACCAGTGGGGTCCATTCTACAGCAAGTACCCTCAATTCTTATCCAAATGGCCCCAAAATTTACCAGGGTAGTCACCTTGGTAGATCATTGCTCTATGCCAAAAACCAGAGTCTGTCTCCTGCTCAATCTCTCTCAGCTCACATCAAACACCTTCATATCAGATCACTTGTGAGCTCTCATCTGTCATCTCCTGCCCCCACTTCCCTCCAAACCATGATGGGTCAACTCACTGACCTCTTATCTATCTAGTTGACATGATTTGAGGTCGCTACAATGCCTTGGACGCGTGGTGCCGGTGGTGACCACGACTTTAGTCGGCAGCCGACGCGAACTGTGGCAACAGTCGCCGTCCGGTCCCTTCTGGCTGTCCCTAGCTCACCGCCCAGCTTCCCTTGCTTGCCCACGTCGTCTGGTCCTCTGCTCCACCTCGTCCCCTAGCTCCCTGGCCGGGCGTGCCGACAGGAGGTGCTCCACCGGAGTGTCGCCACGGCGACGAGCTTCTGGGAGCTTCGGCCGCCGTCGGGAAGCCCTCCCCGCGGCTATATATAGCGTCCTCGAGCCCTCCTCTTCACCAGCAGCCCCGTCCCCCATCCTCTTCGAGCTCGAGGAGCTCTCTGCCCTTCCAATGGCCGCTGTGTTCGCCCCGGCCACCGCCTAAATTGGCACCATCCCGAGCCCCTCTCCTCCTCTTTTCCTCACCAGAAGCACCACCTGAGCCAAGATAAGCGCTGCCCAAGCTCCGCCCTACCCCTCCACCGCCGTAGCCCTGGGTCCCTCATCGCCGGAGTCGCCATGCACTGTCGTCCGCCGTGGGCCACGCTGCTGCGGCCCTGGAGCTCCCCGATGGCCATGGCAGAGCTCGTTGGATGCGCCGCATTGCGAGGAACACGCCGGTGTGCCGCATGCTCGCCGGGGTGCCCTATGCTGCTGGCACGGCCGTCACCAGCGGCGCCCTCCTCTGTCTCGATCGGGAGGTGGGAGACGAGGAAAGGGAGGGAGAGGGAGATAAGGTGGGCCTGGCCCGTCAGTGGCCCACCGTGTTTTTTTTAAAGGGGAGACAGCAGCGGTGCGGGCCGGCCCAGGTGAACAGCGGCAACAGTGGCCAGATTCGGCCCAAGTGACCCTGTGAGCACAGTTCCTTTATCTTTTTCTCAGGAAAAAAACTGCTAAGGACCCGAATGTAATTATTTATACTACAGCAAGGTCCCTGGCAGTAAAACCATCACATCTTTTCACTCGTGACTCCGATTCAGGTGAATCCAGCGCTCACGTCTTCAGTTCGTCGAGCCCGTTCCGGTAGTATCATTTTCATAATGTTCCCACATGGTGAAAATGACCATTTTGCCCTTGCCCTTCTATCAGCCTCCCTCGAGAGAGAACCGTTCCGGTACATCATTCTGCGGCTTCACCGCACTTCTTCCCGGAGTATTCTTCGACCCCAGGCAAGCCGACCATCTGATATATGCCCTGAAGCATTGCTCTGTATTACTCTTGCAGGTTTAAATTAATATGCTTATGTTTGTATGCGTAGTAGTGAGCTGTATGTGACCCTGACAAACCCTTGCTTGCACTTTCTTCGATGACGGCACCACGCCTGTGTCTTTGCTGTTTCCGGCCGTCTGGGGTGGATGCCGACTTTATGTTCTCTTTTCAACAGCTGGCCGTGTTCTGAGCTGCTTTTCGGCCGTCTCGGACAGTTGTTGAATTTCTTTCTGTAGTAGTGACCCTATGCTCTGAGCTGCTTTTCGGCCGTCTTAGGGAACTGCTACATTCTTTTTATCAACACCGTCTCATGTTCTGAGCTGCTTTCCAGCCGTCTTGCGCTGGGGTTGAGTTATTCCAGTAACGTCCCAGATCTGAGTTGTAAAGACCATTCTGGTGGCTACTGGTTTATTTTCTGGTTTTATGCAAGGGTTCCGAAGGTCGTAACTTGCAGCTAGAACTTGTAAACTGATAACTTGTCATTTAAACATTGTTTCACTAATGACTCATTGTGATGCTATATGGAGATAGGTTGTTACAGTTGTTACCTCATACATAGTTATCACCATGTTAAGTTATTCATGATGAATATCCATGCTTGCTAAATGATGGCTAAAGCTAAACCTAGTCGGTTGATCCTGAGTCACCTGTCCGGGCTTATCCATGCAACCACATTTGCCGGTATGGGACGGCCTTGACTTGGTCTGATCGCGTGCTCTTTCACCGGTACCACCCGACAGGGAAGGTTATGCGTGCGCGCTACCCTGGCCCGGTAGGTGACGATAACCTTGTGAGCCCAGTTGATTGTTTAACCCGGGAGTCCCCGTTTGGGACAGTTTGTTTGGCCACGACGGTGGCAGGTGTCAGTAGTGACACAGGGGCCACCCAGGGCAGGACTCCGGGGGAGGATGATTGCCAGTGGTACGATGGAGGAGTCACGGGTCAGGCGGGTTTCGTTGGAGCAACGTTGGTCCACCCGAATGGGATCATGAGGTCAGGTGCTCCATGGTGTGGGTAAAGTGCGCAACCTCTGCACAGTGTAAAATCTATTCGAATAGCCGCGTCCACGGTATTGGACAGCCCGTCCAGACCTCACTAGGTGGTCAACCATAATAATGATAATAATGATGGAAGAACCCATCTTGTGTGGACATCAGATGATGTCAGGGATATGATATGTTAGCCATGGGATGGCTATGAAAGAGGTGGTCGGATGACCGAAAGACTTGGATTGGATTTGGTTCAACATCGGATTGGATCGTGAGAATGTTCGGAATATGGAATATTTACTTAATATGCTTTACCTTACTACATTTACTTCAGTAGTTATCTTGCTGGAAAAACCTGCTATAACATGATAGTTGATATTGCTAGCTAGTTATGCTATGTCATGACAATTAATATTGCTCTAATAACAAATGCATGCTTGAATGCCATGGATTGCTCTGCTTGGTGTATATGTTAGTTTGGTTTGCTTGCGAGTACATTCAAAAGTACTCAGCGGCCTTTAACGTGGCCAGGTTCACATAAGGATCCATCGTCCGTCGGCGAGGAGCCGGAGCTTTCGCGAGCTAGAAGCGTAACCCAGTCAGATCCCTGTGGATTGGAGCCGCACCAAGACCAAGCTGCCTTAGATAGAGCCTTTCCGCTGCCATCACCTCTGTAATATATCTCATGTAAGACTCATATATCCATTAATAGAAATGCATGTGTTCATGATACTTGTTGTAAAAGCGCATGCCAGAGTGATTTCCTGGGTTGGTATGCGTGGCGACCGTCTGGCTACAGTGGTACTCAGGCGGGGCGCCACAAATTCCGGTTTGAAAAGGACAACAGGATATCGCAAATATGCTGCCTGCTGCTTTGCTCTTGTTAGTACCTGTTGTCCTGTATCACTGTACTTGCATTCATACCTGGTTCATTATGTGACAGTAGTATGCATGATAGCTTGCTTATCAATTGTTCGCTCCAAATTATCTGATCTTTATTAATGGTTAATAGTGTAGAATATATCCAATGCCAATGAAAAAGTTTAGCTCTGCATTGTTCTTGTAAGTACCTGCTGTCCTTTATCAGTGTACTTATATTGACAGCTAGTTGTTCATGTACCATCACTCTGCAGCTTATTTTCCTTTGCCCTCCATTTTCTACACATCAGATCTATATTTGCTCTTACCATAAGGTTGGATAACACCGATGGTACTGAAGAAGTTTAGCTCTGCATTGCTCTTGGCTGTACCTTTTGCCTGTATCGCTGTACTAACATTTATAGCTACTTGGTTATGTAGCATCACTCTTCATCTTATCTTAAATATTCTCCATTTTTTCTTATATTATCACATCTATATTTACTCTTAACAAAATGTAGAATAAAGGCAATGCTTATGAAGAAGATTCTGTGGTAAACTTTTTGAATTGCCCCCCCATCAGCATGGACAAGGGCTTTATAGAGCCGGTCTTCACCACTAATGTAAGTTTGTCCTTCTCAAGCCTTCAAACTTGTTGTGTATATTTGGTTAGGCATGACTGCAACAGCTGTTTATTTTTGGTGTTTGCATCAAATTGCATGTTTAAAGCTTATTATGTAGTTCACAAACAATAGTTTGTCCTTCTCAATTTAAGTTTTCAGTTGTACAACCAAGTTCCTTCTTCATACCATGTAAATTAAACTATACAGAGCAAGTGATCTTCTTTTGCACTGCATGTATGCTTCTGTTCTTGATCCGTAATCCAGTGGTGTGGTGAACCGACCCACTACAGCACAATGTCATATTCTGCAATGTCTTAACTATGAACAATGTCATATCATTCTACTATTATTTAAACCGTCTCTTTATTTGCCAATATGAAATGGGATAAATTGACAGCACACTAACCATTGATACTTATGAGTTCTTGATCTGTAATCCAGTGGTGTCGTGAAGCTGTCAACTCCTTCACAATGTCATTTCCTACCATGTCTTAACCTGAACAATACCATATTGTGTTAATGCTATTTTAAACTGTGTCGCTTTATTCGTCAATAAGAAATGTGATGAATTGTTAGCACTAATACTTATATGTGCAAAACCTATCATCTGTCTGCTTGTTTCTCTTTTAGAGTGAGGAGGATATAAGCGTCAAACAAGCGCAGTCTCATCAGCTTGCTCAGCTGCTTGCGCTGCAGCTCCCGAGCAGGGCTAACCTTTCTTGAACTCTATTGAAGTGTTGTCGGTTTTGTATATTATTTTGTCGGCGTGTTTATTTGCACTGGTGGCGATCTTTGATGCCCAATGTATGTAATATGCTGTCTGCTTGTGCTTTATTATCATAGTGGCGAACTTTGATGTCCAGTGGATGTAATATGTCGTAATTTCTTTATTGTATAGTCTAGGTTTTTTCTTATTCATGATGCTGCAGTTATTTTACTGTATATATATCCTGTCTTCGCTCCATGAAAAGTAAACCGGCCAAACCGTAAAATTACGGTACATAATCGGGCCGTCATGCAAATCACTATGTATGGGCCGCATCATGGGCCTAGTCATCTTGGTCCGTTAACAGGCCTAAATGTATACTGGCCCACTAGTAGTTTCGGGCCTTTAATAGGCCGAGTAAACTGCCAGCCCTATTTTCGCAAGAAAATTCAATGGGCTTTTAGTAGGCTGAAAAGTAGGTTGGGCCTGAAACATGCCGAACAGCTCATGGGCCGACAGCAGGCCGAAATAGACCCCGGCCCATGATTGTGCCAATCACATCACGGGCCGTTAACAGGCCAAAATTGTCTCGATCCTTGTTTGGCCCAATCAGATTATCGACTGTGAGCAGGCTGGATGCAAAGCGGGCCATAGTTAGGCCCAACTATATGACGGGCTTTTAACAGGCCGAAATAAATATAGGGCCGAAATGTTAAACGGGCCTTTAACAGGCCGAAACTAATATCAGGCCATATTACTAAATGTGCCTTTAGCAAACAAAAATCCTAACCGGGCCTCAAGTGGGCCCAAAAGCACAGCGTTGAGTTGATGGGCCGAATCTGATATGGGCCATAATTTAGCCCAAAGGGTCTTAAAGGGCCGGATCTGATATGGGCCGTAATATGGCCCAGAACGTGGTAGGCTATTAACGGGCCGGATCTCATATGGGCCCTTATTAGGCCCAGAACGTGGCAGGCTGTTAATGGACCGGATCAAATATGGGCCGGCATTTGGCCCAAAACATGGCAGCCTGTTAATGGGCCGGCCCACTAGTGTCTTCAAAATCTTGTGGGCCTTTAGCTGGGCCGGCCCATTATGGTCTGCAAAATCTTATGGGCCTTTAGCTGGGCCGGCCCATTATGGTCTGCAAAATCTTGTGGGCCTTTAGTTGGGCCGGCCCATTTAATCTTTATGGGCCACTATTGGGCCGGTCCACATGTCAACATATCATAGGCGCATCTCGCCCATTGGATGAGTGACATCTGTGCCAACGCGGAGCTGACATGTGGTTCCGTCGACCAATGAGAATTTTACACATGGAAAATCGCCATTGGCCGTGGCTGTTAGCGGGTTATCGGATCCAAAACCGGACCCGATAGCTTAACGGCGACCCGTTACGGTGGATGCCACGTGTCGGTTACCCTTGACGAAAGCACTTCCATGACGCGGCATTTATCGTCATGGAAGTGGACACTTCCGTGATGATAATTTTGGTATTATCATGGAACACTTCTATGACAGCACAGGTATGACTATCTCGATTCTGTCATAAAATCGTTATGGATGTACATGCATGACAGAAAACGTGACCTACTGTGACAAACACGTATCATCACGGAAGTGTATTTTTTTGTAGTGTTAATGCATATAAAACAACCAAAACAGATAATATAATAGCATGGAACAATCAAAAAATATAGATACATTGGAGACGTATCACACGCTGCTCGGCCTCGTTGATCCAGGCAGGTAATCCACACCCGACCACCATCCTCCTCCTCCTTCTACATCCCACATGCCCCGACCGCCGGCGCGACATGATACGTCTCCGGCGTATCTACTTTTCCTAATGCTTTTGCTCTTGTTTTGGGCTCTAATTTGCATGATTTGAATGAAACTAACCTGGACTGACGTTGTTTTCAGCAGAACTACCATGGTGTGGTTTTTTTGCAGAAATAAAAGTTCTCGGAATGGAACGAAACTTTTTGGAGATTTTTTATGGAATAAAATAAAAATACTGGAGCCAAGAACCACCGGAGGGGGAGACCCTGGGTGAGCACAGCCCACCAGGGCGCCCCCCCCCCTCCAGGCGTGCCCACGTGGGTTGTGCCCACCTGGTGGCCCCGCTGACCCTATCTCCGACGCTATAAAATCCTATTTTCAGAGAAAAAATCAGGGAGAAAGAATTATCGCATTTCACGATACAGAGCCGCCGCCGCCACCTCCTGTTCTTCATCGGGAGGCTAGATCTGGAGCTCGTTTGGGGCTCCAGAGAGGGGGATCTTCGATCTTCATCATCACCAACCCTTCTCCATCGCCAATTCCATGATGCTCCCCACAGGGAGTGAGTAATTCCTTCGTAGGCTCGCTGGTCGGTGAGGAGTTGGATGAGATTCATCATGTAATCGAGTTAGTTTTGTTAGGGCTTGATCCCTAGTATCCATTATGTTTTGAGATTGATGTTGTTATGACTTTACCATGCTTAATGCTTGTCACTTTGGGCCTGGGTGCCATGATTTCAGATCTGAACCGTTTATGTTATCACCATTATATCTATGTTCTAGATCTGATCTTGCAAGTCATATTCACCTATTACGTGTTATGATCCATAAACCACGGTGTGACAGTCATCGGGATACTTTCCGGTGATGACCGTAGTTTGAGGAGTTCATGTATTCACTATGTGTTAATGCTTTGTTCCGGTTCTCTATTAAAAGGAGGCCTTAATATCCCTTAGTTTCCTTATGGACCCTGCTGCCACGGGAGGGTAGGACAAAAGATGTCATGCAAGTTCTTTCCATAAGCACGTGTGACTATTTACGGAATACATGCCTACATTATATTTATG
This sequence comes from Thinopyrum elongatum, assembly GCA_011799875.1. Taxonomy (NCBI): domain Eukaryota; kingdom Viridiplantae; phylum Streptophyta; class Magnoliopsida; order Poales; family Poaceae; genus Thinopyrum; species Thinopyrum elongatum. The sequence goes on from CM022299.1 coordinate 439,820,458, forward strand.
AACTGGAGCTAGTGCCGTATCGCCCTAGGTTATGACTGTTATATGATGAATATCATCCAACAAATTCACCGATCCAATGCCTACGAATTTTCCATATATTGTTCTTGCTAAGTTACTACTGTTGCTGCTACTGTTACAATTGCTACAAAATCATTGCTATCACTGTTACCGTTATTGCTACTATGATCACTACTATCATATTACTGTGCTACTGATCATATTGCTGTAGATAATTAATCTCCAGGTGTGGTTGAATTAACAACTCAGCTGCTAATACCTACAAATATTCTTTGGCTCCCCTAGTGTCGAATCTATAAATTTGGGTTGAATACTCTACCCTCAAAAACTGTTGTGATCCCCTATACTTGTGGATTATCAAGACCTTTTTCTGGCGCCGTTGCTGGGGAGCATAGCTATATTTGTTGAGTCACTTGGGATTATTATCAATTTATCACTATGAAGAATCTGAAGGATACCAAGACTAAGATTTTTTTTCCTCTAAGACGAGGGGAGGCAAGGAACTGCCATCTAGCTCTGCACTTGATTCACCTTCTATCTTGAGTAAACTTGCAATACCACCACATGCTATTAATTCTGATATGTCACAAGTTATTGATGATGCTACTTCTGCTATGAATGCTACTCATGATGATGCCAGTACCTTGCTTGATGATAATATGCCACTAGGTGAATTTCTTGATGAACAAATTGCTAGAGCTAAAGATATTGAGAATGCTGAAACTGATGAAATTATTGAAACTGATGAAGTACTTGAAACTGAAAATCTTGAAACACCTATTAGGCCTAGCTCTCCTAGATATGAATTGCCTAAGATACCTGAAGGTTATGTTATGGATGAGGAGACAGCTAGAGATTTTCTTGCTTGCAATGATTGAGATGATCTTAAGAAGTTACTATGCAAACTGAAAGAGAAATCTTTGAATGCTAGAATGAAATGTGATCCTAAGTTTGCTACTTCACCTATCTTTGTTGATGATAAGGATTATGAATTCTCTGTCGACCCAGAGTTAATTACTTTGGTTGAATTTGATCCTTTCCATGGCTATGAAACTAAAACTGTTGTGGCACACCTTATTAAATTACATGATATAGCCACCCTATTTGCTCATGATGAGAAGATTCACTACTACTATATTCTCAAATTATTTCCGTTCTCATTAAAGGGTGATGCTAAGATATGGTATAATACTCTTGCTCCTGGTTGTGTGCGTAGTCCCCAGGATATGATTTATTACTTCTCTGAAAAATATTTTCCTGCTCATAAGAAACAAGCTGCCTTGCAGGAAATATTTAACTTTGTGCAAATTGAAGAAGAGAGTCTCCCACAAGCTTGGGGGAGGCTTCTCCAATTGCTTAATGCTTTGCCTGATCATCCTCTTAAGAAAAATGAAATATTTGATATCTTCTATAATGGACTAACCAATGCTTCTAGGGACTTCGTAGATAGTTGTGCTGGTTGTGTTTTCAGGGAGCGAACTGTTGAACAAGCTGAGGAATTATTGAATAATATATTGAAAAATTATGATGATTGGACTCTTCCTAAACCACTTCCTAAACCTACTCCGAAGAAGAGGGGTATCTTATATCTAAGTCCTGAAGATATGCAAGAGGCAAAGAAAAGTATGAAGGAAAAAGGTATTAAAGCAGAGGATGTTAAAAATTTACCTCATATTGAAGAAATACATGGACTTGACACACCACCACCAAAGGTAGTAGAGGTAAACTCTTTGATGAAATTTGATGAAAGTGACATCCCTTACAATAAACATCCTAGTCAATGTCTTTATGAGTTTGATAACTACATTAGAAAACAAGATCACTTCAATGAAAATGTTATGAAACAATTGAAATACAACTCCAATATGATTGCTCGCTTGAGTGACTTGTTATTTAGAATCTCCAATGATGTCAGAGGTGTAGGAAAACATGCCTCTATGGTTCATACTTAGTTAGAACAAGTTGCTAAATCTCAAAGAGAATTGCTTGATAAAATGAATAATAATATCAATGCTCATGCTATAAGAGTAGTAACTAGAGGAGGTAAAATGACTCAGGAACCACTTTATCCTGAAGGACACCCTAAAAGAATTGAACAAGGCTCTCAAAGAATTAACACTGATGCACCTAGTCCTTCTAGAAAGAAGAAGAAAAAGAAAAATGGTAGGACTTTGCATGCCTCTAGTGAACCTGAAATAGAAAAACCTCCTAATAATGATAATGAAGTTTCTATTTCTGATGCTGAAACTCAATCTGGTAATGAACATTCACCTAGTGATAATGAAAAAGATATGATGATGTTCATGAAGACACTCAACCATACAATGATAAACAACCAGATAATGATGTTGAAATAGAACCAGCGGTTGATCTTGATAACCCACAACCTAAAAATAAAAGATATGATAAAAGAGACTTTGTTGCTAGAAAACATGGAGGGGAAAGAGAACCGTGGGTTCAAAAACCCATGCCCTTTCCACCTAAATCAACTAAGAAGAAAGATGATGAAGAATTTGAACGCTTTGCTAAAATGCTTAGGCCAGTCTTTTTGCGCACTCGCTTGACTGATATATTAAAGATGGCCCCTTATGCAAAATATTTGAAAGACATCATCACTAATAAGAGAAAAATACCGGAAGCTGAAATCTCCACTATGCTTGCTAATTATTCTTTTAAGGATGGAGTACCCAAAAAACTTGGAGATCCGGGAATACCAACTATACCTTGCTCTATCAAAAGAAATTATGTCAAAACTGCTTTGTGTGATTTAGGAGCTGGTGTTAGTGTTATGCCTTTCTCTTTATATAAAAGACTTGATTTGAATAAACTCACACCTACTGAAATATCTTTGCAAATGGATGACAAATCAACTACCATACCTATCGGTATTTGTGAGGATGTGCCCGTTGTTGTTGCAAATGTTACTATCTTAACTGACTTTGTTATACTTGAGATGCCCGAGGACGACAATATGTCGATTATCCTTGGTAGACCCTTTTTGAATACTGCAGGGGCTGTTATTGATTGCAATAAAAGTAAGTTCACTTTTCATATCAATGGTAATGAACACACGGTGCACTTTCCGAAGAAACAATTCCAAGTGAATGGTATTAATGTTATTGAAAAATCTCTGACACTCACTATTGGAAGTTTTCAACTACCTCTACCTATTGCCAAAAAGAAATATGAAATGCTTATTGTTGGGGACATGCATATCCCCATTGAGGTAACTTAGTGTTTTACGAAAGTTCTTCGGTTTCATGCTAATCGAAGGTGGTTGTTAATAAGACTTAATCAACCTTATTAATGGATCATTTTTGAGAGGTATGAAGTTGATGAATTTAGTAAGCACAACCTTCTGCTCCCAACTTTTATTCTCTGTTTTTCTTAGTCAAATAAAATGCCATGCCTTGTCTGTTTTCTGAATTTCTCGTGCAATAAAAAATGACCCAAAAATAAAAGTTCTCAGAATGCCCTGAAAATTTAATACGATTTTTTTCTGAACATTTCTGAATTTTTAGTACAAATAACATCAGAGGGGGGGTGCACCAGGTGGGCACAACCCACCTGGGCACGCCAGCAGCCCCAGGCGCGCCCTGGTGGGTTGTGGTCCCCACGTGGGCCCCCTCACTTATCTCTTTAGCCCATGTCATCACCTACCTCCAGAAAAAATCACCATTGCTCTCTCTCTCTCTCGTGTTCTTGCTCTCAAACCCGCGGATTTCGATCTCTTTGCTCGAAGCTCCATTTCCGAAACTGTTTTGGTGGATTGCTACTTGGTATGTGACTCCTCCATTGCTCCAATTAGTTTTTGCTTTAATGGATTATATTTTGAATAATTTGCTACTCTTGGTGCTGCTGTAGATGAGCTTGCATGTTGAATTCTTAGAGTTCTAAGTAGTTTGAATGCTCAATATAGCCTCTATGCCTCCTTATGAGTAGTTGCTACCAATCTTGTGAAGTTTTGTTGACAAATTTTTTTGTGGACTAAAATTTTCAGAATTTTATTCATAGGAATAAGATGAGTTTCTTTAGGAAGTTTGCTTCCAAGAAGAGCTCTAAGGGAGTCATTGGGGAGTCATCGGACAACAATCTCCACACTAGGAGAAGGGCGTAGGTGCGGCCGTGCAAATGGCCGCATAACCCCTTCATGGATGGAGCCGCAATCCGTCAAGAGTTCGCACAATTTGTTGCTAATGCTGGTCTCACCGACTTCATCACACCTGAGTGTGAACAATACCATCTCCTTACAAATTCCTTTGTGCAAAGTTTTCATTTTCTGAGTAGCAATAACCCCCCTGAGGTTTAGTTTAATTTATATGCTGAAACCCGTCAGATACCACTTACTGATTTTTGTGACATATGCTTAATCCCTTCTGACGGGGAAATAAGAGAGCCTAGGCCTGCAGAGTTTGAGGGCTTTTATTGTACTCTGTCCGTGGGAGATGAGAGAGGGGTGTCGTGTGTCACCGCTACTAGTCTGTAGTTTCCTGATGTGCATTATTTTGCTCTATTCATTGCTAAATGTTTAATTGCTAGAGAGAAGGTCGGTGCACTCTGTGCTCCTGACTTCGCCATTTTACACCGCGCACTTTACGGCGATAACAGCTATAGCCTAGGGGCTATTATTGCACGCCGTCTGCACCTTAACAGAGCCAAGGGCAAAATCCATGGCGGCATTTATGCTACTCGCTTAGCGAGTCACTTTAACATTGAGATCCGCCAACATGATTATCATTTACCCAAGGTTTATTTGGATCACCAGGCGATGAAAGATCACCAGTTTACTGATATTAATGATTCCATTAATAATATTCCTTACAACCTAGTTTTCAGTGTGGAAACCCGTGATATTATTCCGTTGCCTGCACCTGCTTTGTTTGATTCTATTGTCAGGGGCGGATACAGGATAATGCCTGAGGATATTATTACCTACCGGAATGCCTAGGCAGAGGCAGAGGAGGAGCCTCAGGAGTGGGAGGCTCAGGTGCCCGCTCCACAGCACTTCAACGTGGGACCGGATGGCTACTACGAGTGGTGATTACCAAGCTAGGCCAAAAGCCTAAGCTTGGGGGAGTACGTATTCCCACCGACATTATATTCATGTTCACACATTTCATTCCAGTTGTCGGTGGTCACACTTTTTCATTGTATTATCCATGCTAGATTTATTTTCTCGCTTTCTTCTTGTGTGTTTGAAAAACTTTGAGAAAATCCAAAAATATTTCTCGCTTCTTTTCGGTTTTTCATTCTAGTCTAATTCAGTTGTATCATTAAAAGAAAACCCAATAAGATTTCCTTGTTCTTCTTTTGCTTGTTGGGAGCTCTCCCGTGTAAATAGTTTTTCTCATTTTTATTTTTTCTTTCTTTAATTTGCTTTCTTCAAGAAAAACTAAAAACTCCAAAAATATTTCAGTGTGTTTCTCTGAAATTCTCTTCTTTTTATTTGAGTTGTACCGAGGAGAAGACCACGATGAAATTGTTGAGTGGCTCTCATATGCATTGATGTTGCTCTAATAAAGAGCCCACATTACCTTGTCTTCTCCTTTTGAATAAAATGTTTGTAGATTCCAGCTTAGTCCACGGCACTCTTGCACTATTATTATTTTCATATCATTCGGTCGTGCAAGTGAAAGGCAATGATGACGATATTTGATGAACTGGCTATGGTAGAAAGAAACGGGTATGAACTCAACTTGTTCTATTTTTGTAAATATGTTTAACCTAGTATCCATGATTCAGCCTATTATGATCAAACATGTTTGCAATGACAATTTGAGATTATAGTTTCTCATGCCATGCTTAAGTAGCTAGGAGTGGATAATGATTTATCTTGGATGTCAACATGCATTAAAATGATTGTGATGTGGTATGATGACATGGTGTCCTCCTCTGAATGTTTCAAGTGGCTTGACTTGGCACATGTTCGTGCATGTAGTTGAATCAAAACCAACATAGCCTCTATGATATTTATGTTCATTGTGCTCATATCCTACTCATGCTAGTATCCAATGTTACTTATGCATAATGCATGTTCATGACCATTTTCACTCTCTAGCTGGCCGCTTCTCAACCTACTTGCTAGCCTTCGCCTGTACTAAGCGGGAATACTGCTTGTGCATCCAAATCCTAAAACCCAAGTTGTTCCAGATGAGTCCACCATATATCTACCTATATGCGGTATTACCCTGCTGTTCTAAGTAAATTTGCATGCGCCACCTCTAAATAAACATCCGTTTTTGTGTGCCTGGATTGTTCATAGAGTGACAGGAGGTAGTCGATATCTTCCATGCTAAGCGGGTTATTCTCATGATGAGTGTTTATTCACTCATCCTTGCACGAGCGGGGCGGTAATAGGGATTCCCAGTCACGAATTCAAATTGCAAATAATTGAACAAAACTCCCCCAGGACTGATGTTGGTATGGACGGTACTCGTGGATTCGGCTAGCCGTGGAGTGTGTTTGTTGGTGGAGAGGGAGTAAACCTTTACTTTTATCGCTTGGGAACCGCCACTAATGTGTTTAGCATGGAAGATATCGATAATTAATGGTCGCGAAGTAAACAGGAAGGGTGCATTTCTCAAAATTTCATTTATCTCTATTTAAAAAATCTGAGCTCTGGCACCGCTGCAAACCACTGCTTCCCTCTGCGAAGGGACTATCTATTTAATTTTATGTTGTGTCACCACCTTCTCAAATAAGCGCCAGATCTGAGAGCACTATTGTCATCCTCATGCGTTGTGTATAGCTAATGTTGGATGCATCATGACTGGATCTTTTCTACCATGAATTACAATGTTTAGTCGCTGCTTGAACTTTGGAGGTGCTCTGCATTGATATTTTGCGGTCTCAGAAAGGGCTAGCGAGATACCACTGTTGTCATATTATACCACGATTGTTTTGACAAAGTGTTGTCATTTCAGATATTTTATTATTGCATTGCTCGCTAATTGCTTATGCCATTGATATGAGTTAGTATAATTTTTAAGGGTTATTGTTGACATGGTTAGTTATAATCTTTGCTGAAAACCTGGGTGCTACTTAAGCTTATTTATGTAAACAAGAACAAAAGAGTTCCTAAAAGTTTTTCTTTTTCACTTTCAGTTTATCAACTGAATTGCTTGAGGACAAGCAAAGGTTTAAGGTTGGGGGAGTTGATACATCTCCGGCGTATCTACTTTTCCTAATGCTTTTACTCTTGTTTTGGACTCTAATTTGCATGATTTGAATGAAACTAACCCGGACTGACGCTGTTTTCAGCAGAACTACCATGGTGTTGTTTTTGTGCAGAAATAAAAGTTCTCGGAATGGAACGAAACTTTTTGGAGAATTTTTATGGAATAAAAGAAAAATACTGGAGCCAAGAACCACCGGAGGGGGGGCCCTGGGTGAGCACAACCCACCAGGGCATGCCCCCCTCCAGGCGCGCCCAGGTGGGTTGTGCCCACCTGACGGCCCCGCTGACCCTATCTCCGACGCTATAAAATCCTATTTTCGGAGAGAAAAATCAGGGAGAAAGAATTATCGCGTTTCACGATACGGGGCCGCCGCCACCTCTTGTTCTTCATCGGGAGGCCAGATCTGGAGCCCGTTTGGGGCTCCGGAGAGGGGGATCTTCGATCTTCGTCATCACCAACCCTTCTCCATCGCCAATTCCATGATGCTCCCCACTGGGAGTGAGTAATTCCTTCGTAGGCTCGCTGGTCGGTGAGGAGTTGGATTAGATTCATCATGTAATCGAGTTAGTTTTGTTAGGGCTTGATCCCTAGTATCCATTATGTTCTGAGATTGATGTTGTTTTGACTTTGCCATGCTTAATGCTTATCACTTTTGGGCCCGGGTGCCATGTTTCAGATCTGAACCGTTTATGTTATCACCATTATATCTATGTTCTAGATCCAATCTTGCAAGTCATATTCACCTATTACGTGTTATGATCCGTAAACCCCGGTGTGACAGTAATCGGGATACTTTCCGGTGATGACCGTAGTTTGAGGAGTTCATGTATTCACTATGTGTTAATGCTTTGTTCCGGTTCTCTATTAAAAGGAGGCCTTAATATCCCTTAGTTTCCTTATGGACCCCGCTGCCACGGGAGGGTAGGACAAAAGATGTCATGCAAGTTCTTTCCATAAGCACGTACTATCATATTACTATGCTACTGATCATATTACTACAAAAAATTAATCTCCAGGTGTGGTTGAATTGACAACTCGGCTGCTAATACCTACAAATATTCTTTGGCTCCCCTTGTGTCGAATCTATAAATTTGGGTTGAATACTCTACCCTCGAAAACTGTTGTGATCCCCTATACCTGTGGGTTATCACGACACCTTCCACCCAAATCACTGACCCCTACCCCAAATAAGCACCGCCCTAAGCAATGGTGCACATAGTATAGCCAGGAGCTCAAGGAGCATTTGGCAGCTGAGAAGCAAATCGCGGCCGCACGCACGGATAAGGTCGCGATGGCTGCCATTCGTGCTGACCCCCAGATCTTGGAGGAGCACCTCGCCGTTGAGGCCATCGTGGACGCCTCGCGCACCGATGCCGCGACGTGGTTGGCTGCTTTAAACGACAGTTCGTGGCGTTTCCTCGAGATCACCGTCGGTGCCTTCGACGAAGACTACGAGGTGTTTTCTCAGCGTGCCCGTGCTTACCTCAACTCGAGAGCCAACAAGTTGGTGCCCAGAGCGGCTCAGGTAACTCACCACTACGAGGAGGGAACCCACGATGTGGAGGCCTTGCCCTCTTCCATGTCCAAGGAGCCAATCATCATCGATATCCGATGATGAGGAGTAGCTTGTCTTATTAGCTCACTATAAGGACCTATGTTCAGTTAGCTAGCTACGCCGGTTAAGCATGCTCGGTTTACCCATTGCATGTGCTGCTCCTGCCTTTCCTTAGCAAATTCTAGTGAATTGTCCTATCTACTTTTACCATGCAATATGTTCCTCTAGTGTATATGTGCTATATGTCGTGCATTGTGCTGCTCACTTATTAACTGTTTGGTTAATTTGTTGTCGTGTTCAGTTAACTGTTTGGTTCAGTTCTGCAATGTGATGTTCAATTCTTCTAGGTGCAATTTTGTATTGTCTTCCATGTGCAAAATAAATTGAATTTGGCTGTATTTCCAAGTTGTCAAGCATGCTTGGTTTGGTTAACTGTCTGATCTTCTAGTATGTTATATATTGTGCAATGTGGTGCTCAGTTAATCTTTGGTTCATTTGTTGTGGTGTTTAGTTAACTGTTTGGTTCAATTCTGCAATGCGATATTCAATTGTTGTGGGTGCATTTTGTTATTGTCTACCATGTGAGAAATAAATCGAATTTGGCTGTACTAAATACATGAGAAACAAATACAATTGCTATATTTCCAAGTTGTTAAGCATGCTTGGTTTGGTTAACTGTCTGATCTTCTATTAGGAGTATGCTATATTGTGCAATGTGGTGCTCAGTTAATGTTTGGTTCATTTGTTGTGGTGTTTAGTTAACTGCTTGGTTCAATTCTGCAATGCCACTGGTACAACGAGGTGCTATACACACTGTTTTTAACCCCTTTCTGCAACGGCATTTGGAATCATCACCAAGTGAGTGTGGGCGATAGGGGGTCCTTCCCACATGACCCAGAAACCGTCGGGGATAGTCCCTCCTGGCACACAGGCTGGGGCAAAATGAGCTCGTGTGCGATCGGGCGAGGCATCGAAACCCAATCGTTTCCATTCATATGTACATCCCACACGGTGAATCCCAGAAAAACATTTCCGTTCGTATGTATATCACACACAATCAATCCAAGGAATACGTTTCCATTCTTATGTACATCCCACACAGTCAATCCAGGGAAAACGTTTCCGTTCGTATGTACATCCCACACAGTCAATCCAGGGAAAATGTTTCCGTTCGTATGTACATCCCACACAGTTTTCTGTATAGGCTCGTGTGTGATAGGTGTAACTATCACACACGCTCTGCCTTGGTTAACCGTTTGCTTTTATCAACTACATCACACACGATTTGATGAAGAAAACTGTGTGGCATTGGGCTATCCATCACAAGCGCTTTTACAGCTGGACCGTTTGCAAAGTTCCATGACCCATTTAGCAGGTTTATTAGTTTACAATTAATAATTCCAGTATTACGCAAATTCACATTTCATATCGAACAGCTGTTTGCCAATTTCATATCAGGCACATAAATATATTTTAACATCACAGTACGATAGCTACCTGAAAACAGCACAGTACAACATATAGCTAGTTTAACTTCATAAGAACAATATTAAAACAATATATTCATTTCCCTAATCGAGATCATCCAGGCTCGTCTTATCAACCTCTGCTTTCAGTTCAGTAAGAACCTGTTTTGCACTGGCCAACTGGGATAGTGCCTCGTCCTTCGCCAACACCATCTTAGCAAAGTCTGATTTAAAAAATCTGAGCTCATTCTCCACCTTCCTCTTTTTATCCCGCATCTTCAAATATTCTTCAGCGTTGACAACTCTTTCTCTAAGCCTACCTCTGTTCTCTTCCTCATACATGCTCCAGAGCTTTGCTAGGCACATCTTCAAAGACTGTGACCACTCTTGATCAACCCACTCCAAGTAAGAACACTTTCGTTCATCCTATAATATTTAAAACTAGATCAGTAACAATTGTAGGGGAAATGGGTTTATAGCAACATAGAAAATCACCAATACTTATTTTGAAAAACAGAAGAAACAGGTTAATTATGACATATCTTCTCAAAAAGATCAATGTGCAAATGAATTAATTGCTACTGAGACAACAACCAAATTCTGAAACATCAGAAGCTATAATTAACTACAACAATGCTACAAGTTCTTACTCATGTACTATAAATAACAAATTGAACATTTTATGAGGAAGGTAAATATAACTGCAACAGCATAGCGACAATGTTTGGATGACAATAAATTGATACTAATAGGTGTGTACATGCACAAATTTAGTAACATAGAACTAATAGCACTAAGGCCGTCCACTATGTATGCCAAAACCGGTGTAAAGACAACTGTTGCTACATCTCGCACCGGTGCCATGCACTGGCAAGCCGATGCAGCGGAAAAAATCAGGGACCCGGACTCCGGAGCACCTAGTTGCTCCGATGCCCAGTTCCTTCGTGCCATAAAGATTTAGTATTTTACTGCTTGGCTGCTCGGATGTGAGGACCAAAGTTGGCTACACAAACTGCTGAAGCGGTGCCAAATAATTTTCTAATGGCACCGCTGATGAGATGGCAACATTTTTAGATACTAGGTACAAACTGTGACACTGTCTTAGGATGCGTTTGGTTGAAGGTGTGGTATGAATGGGTTGGAACCGTGACAGTGTCTGAATCACATCTAACAAATGATTTGTAACAACGAAAGAGGGTCTAACCTTCTCTGCACATGCCAGAAACTTCCTCCCACTATCCACAAATTCAAACGCAACTAGCTTCATGCATGGAGATTGATGGTGACAACGAGCAGACAGATCTTCAGCCGCCCCGCTCCATTCGTTGCAACTGATGGTCCTAGGGAGCTACAAGAGGAAGAAATGACTCAAATCGACCGCCGGGTTAAAATCCTTCATTCCAAGTCATAGCCTGAGAGAGAGAAGAGAGGCATACCCGGGTGGTGAAGGAGTCGTCGGAGGAGGAGGAACCGCTGGAGAGGTCATTGAAGAAGACCATGGCGACCCTGGCGGTAGGATGCGAGACGGCGAGAGCGAGGAAGCAAGCGAGGAAGCGGCTATAGCTTAGAAGGAAGGAAGGAAGGAGGAAACAGGGGAAATGTGACTTGTGGTCGGGGAGAAAAGGGGGTGGGGAAGGGGGGTGGGGGTAGATATTTCGGTGGTAGGCCAAAAATTTCAAAATGTGGAGGGAAACTTTGCGTGCGTTGCCGCTGGACACCATTCACTTTGAACGATTGTGTGCATCGCAAATGATTCTTCTGCTTTACGCGCACGGGATGAGTTTGATAATTCAAATTTTGGTGGAAATTTCCCCGGGTACGTCATTGCATAATTTAACATCGCTTGCTAATTTGGGCACACAAAAGAGCGTACAGCACACAGACCACACTTACTGAATTGAGCAATTTTAGTAATTAAACAAAGCCAGTTGACCTAAACATTGCTATAACAAAAGACCAGCATTAAAAACAAAGCCTAAGTACGCATAATTTTAACAAATCCGCCGCCGCGCCGGCCTATGCATTGCCGGTGTGAGATGAGACGTCGATGACTTGTCCTGGCGACATGCCACCGTTGGTGGACTCCGCGTCCCCCCTGTTGAAGTCGACCGCGTCCTCGTCCTCGTTCTCGGCGCCGCCCTCAAGGTTGTAGTACTCGTAGTAGTGGCTATGCCAGAGCTCGCGTTGATACTCCACCGCCGATTCCTCGACGGACAGACTCTTCTCTACCTCGACCTCGGCCACGCGCAACTCCTCCTCCCAGCGCTCCTCGATCTCCGCCGCCTCCTGCATCTCCAGCTCCCACTCGGTGATCTCATGAAGAAGTAGGTGCTCCATGGCCACCGCTGACTTTTCGGACGTGGGTTGCATGCTGGATTCTGAGGTGGCCTGGAATATCTTGGCGTGTGCGTCCTTGATCTTGGCGTGGATGGCCTCGACCCGGGCCAGGGCAACATCGACGGCACGAACGGCAACTCGAGCGCTCTCGGTGTTTACAGCCACCGTCGCAGTAGTAGCTGCAGTCGTCTCAGCTGCTGCTGCTGCCCTGTCGGCTACCGCAGACGCCCTCCCAGCGGATGCGGCCGCGCTGAATGCGGATGCGGCGGCACTCTCAGCGTAGGCGGCCTCGCTCTTGGCGCAGGTGGCGGCGCTCGGGGAGGACGCGACCATCGTACGGGCCTTCACGAAGCGTTTCCACGGTGTCATCTTTGCAAGAAGAGGGTGCGGGAATGGGGATCGGGATTTGTGGATTCGGGGGTTGCCGGCACTGGAGCAGACGAGCCGGCGAAGCTTAAGGAGGAAGACTTAAATAGACCCAGAAATTTTCATCGCAAACGGTTCCTACAAAAAACTGTGTGTGATGTTGTTGATATTTTTTATTAGCTGTGAAAGACGAATTTGGAGTCAAGTGGCAACGGATGGTGTTTTAAATGTACGAGAAAATTTGTAGTACTAATACAACTGTCATGTCAAATTTTGGAAAATTTCAGGGGTCATTTGACCTTTTAAGACATTTAAGTGATTTTCTAGCCATTTAATGACCGTAATTTAAATTTGAACTACATGTACATGCAACAGCTAACCATAACGGTTTGAAAAGTCATATTTTGTGTACTTGTGTGCGATTTAATTCCATGTGCAGTAAATTGGAAGGAATTTTCAAACATATTGGTCTAACTGCTATGACACAATTAAGCATGGAGTGCCATGGCATTTAAATTCCAAAAAATTAAAAAAAGATCAGAAACACATGAAACCTTGCTTGATGTAATGTCATGCCACCAAGATGATGTGGTAAAAATTTTGGCATGTTTGACGAAAGTTTGGACACACACCCCTCAGAAATCGAAGCAACTCACTAGAAGGCTCGTGGTTCCGAGAGGGAACAATTCATGTTTGATGACGAACGGGAGATAGCTTCCCCTTACGGCCTTCAAATTTTTTCTATATTTAACATGCACTAATACAACTGTCATGTGAAAATTTGGAAAATTTTAGGGGTCATTTGACCTTTTAAAGACGTTTAAGTGATTTTCTAGCCATTTAATGATCATAATTCAAATTTGAACTACATGTACATGCAACAGCTAACCATAACGGTTTGAAAAATCATATTTGTGTACTTGTGTGCGAGTTAATTCCATGTGCAGTAAATTAGAAGGAATTTTCAAACATATTGGTCTCACGGCATGGACACATGCATGGAGTGCCATGGCATTTTAATTCCAAAAAATTAAAAAAATGATCAGAAAAACATGAAACCTTGCTTGATGTAATGTCATGCCACCAAGATGATGTGGTAAAAAAATTGGCCTGTTTGACGAAAGTTTGGACACACAACCCTCACAAACCGGAGCAACTCACTAGAAGGCTCGTGGTTCCGAGAGGGAACAATGCATGTTTGATGACGAACGGGAGATAGCTTCCTCTTACGGCCTTCAAATTTTTTCTACATTTAACGTGCACTAATACAACTACATGTGAAAATTTGGAAAATTTCAGGGGTCATTTGACCTTTTAAAGACATTTAAGTGATTTTCTAGCCATTTAATGACCGTAATTCAAATTTGAACTACATCTACATGTAACGGCTAACCATAAAGGTTTGAAAAATCATATTTGTGCACTTGTGTGCGAGTTAATTCCATGTGCAGTAAATTAGAAGGAATTTTCAAACATATTGGTCTCACGGCATGGACACATGCATGGAGTGCCATGGCATTTTAATTCCAAAAAATTAAAAAATGATCAGAAAAACATGAAACCTTGCTTGATGTAATGTCATGCCACCAAGATGATGTGGTAAAAAAATTGGCCTGTTTGACGAAAGTTTGGACACACACCCCTCACAAACCGGAGCAACTCACTAGAAGGCTCGTGGTTCCGAGAGGGAATAATGCATGTTTGATGACGAACGGGATATAGCTTCCTCTTACGGCCTTCAAATTTTTTTCTACGTTTAAGGTGCACTAATACAACTGTCATGTGAAAAATTGGAGAATTCTAGGGGTCATTTGAACTTTTAAAGATATTTAAGTGATTTTCTAGCCATTTAATGACCGTAATTCAAATTTGAACTATATCTTCATGCAACAGCTAACCATAACGGTTTGAAAAATCATATTTGTGTACTTGTGTGCGAGTTAATTCCATGTGCAGCAAATTAGAAGGAATTTTCAAACATATTAGTCTCACGGCATGGACACATGCATGGAGTGCCCTGGCATTTTAATTCCAAAAAAAATAAAAAATGATCGGAAAAACATGAAACCTTGCTTCATGTAATGTCATGCCACCAAGATGATGTGGTAAAAAAATTGGCCTGTTTGATGAAAGTTTGGACATACACCCCTCACAAACCGGAGCAACTCACTAGAAGGCTCGTGGTTCCGAGAGGGAACAATGCATGTTTGATGACGAACGGGAGATAGCTTCCTCTTACGACCTTCAATTTTTTTCTACGTTTAACATGCACTAATACAACTGTCATGTGAAAATTTGGAAAATTTCAGGGGTCATTTGACCTTTTAAAGATATTTAAGTGATTTTAGCCATTTAATGACCGTAATTCAAATTTGAACTACATCTACATGCAACGGCTAACCATAACGGTTTGAAAAATCATATTTGTGTACTTGTGTGCGAGTTAATTATATGTGCAGTAAATTAGAAGGAATTTTCAAACATATTGGTCTCACGGCATGGACACATGCATGGAGTGCCATGGCATTTTAATTCCAAAAAATTAAAAAATGGTCAGAAAAACATGAAACCTTGCTTGATGTAATGTCATGCCACCAAGATGATGTGGTAAAAAAATTGGCCTGTTTGACGAAAATTTGGACACACACCCCTCACAAACCGGAGTAATTCACTAGAAGGCTCGTGGTTCCGAGAGGGAACAATGCATGTTTGATGACGAACGGGAGATAGCTTCCTCTTACGGACTTCAAATTTTTTCTATGTTTTAACGTGCACTAATATAACTGTCATGTGAAAATTTGGAAAATTCTAGGGGTCATTTGACCTTTTAAAGACATTTAAGTGATTTTCTAGCCATTTAATGACCGTAATTCAAATTTGAACTACATCTACATGCAACGGCTAACCATAACGGTTTAAAAAATCATATTTTTGTGTACTTGTGTGCGAGTTAAGAAATCATTAGACGATGTAAATATCTGGTGTTCAAAAAAGAAAATGTAAAGATCTGGCAAGACAACCGGCCCCCACACGATTGGCACTCTATTTCGCGCCTCGAGGTTTGGAAGGTGAGTGGCGGGGGTTATTAATCAGACACGGTTCTGTATTGGAAACCGTCAGCTATTAAGTTCACACACGGATTTTGCTGCAGGAATCGTGTGTAATTCAAACTACAGTACTCGTAAATTCCGGTGACCGGCGTGTGTACTGTTCCCGTCGATCTAGATTCCGGCCGCCAATAAATACTACCTTGCTCACGTCGTCCCGCCTGCATTCTCATCTACATCCTCCCCTCGCTCGCCCTCTCTCTCTCTCAAATCTCTGCCATGGTGCCGCCGGTCTGCCCACGCGCCGACGAGGAGTCGCCGCCCCCCGAGGACGCTCAGTTGAAGAGCAGGGACGAGGAGGACCCCTACGCACCGCCGGACCCCCCAACTTTGGATTGGTTTTGGGGCCAGTACAATCTTTGTCTGTGGAAGTCGCTGCCGCCGGCTGAGAAAGCCAGGCAAGTGGCGTTCAAGAAGTAGATGGCGGAGGAGGAAGCCAGGTACCAGGTGGCTTGTGAAGCCCGTGATGCTGCCTGGAAAAAGGAGGCGGTGGAGCTTTGGGGGCGGGCGCGTCGTCGTGCGGAGGTGGTGTACGAAGACGGGTACTTCGCTAGGAAGGTCAAAGGCGCTAGGCGCCTCATCGCTGCGTGGAGGTGGGCCGATAAGCTCCAGCGTGCCACCGACGAGGAGCTCCGGTGGGCGCCCAACGAAATGGCAATATCGTTCGCGCTCGTCCGCCAGCAAGAGGCAGATCGGTACGTCAAGCGCTGCGAGGCGGAGGAGGCGGAGTACTGCCTCCGCGCTGGGAAGACGCCGCGCACCAGGGAGCTGCTGGCGAGGGGCTGCCGGAATACTGCCCCCAGGAGGGATTATTAGTTTTAGTATTGTTCGTTTTCAATTTTATGCATTGTACCTAGTAGTTAAGTATCATCACGTATATGTGATGATATTATATATATTCTGTGATGAACTAATGAACAATTAATATATATATTATGAATTCCATTTTCTATTTGTTTTTGTATACTAATTTGTATCTAGCTGTTATCATCCACATATACAGAATGGAAAGCGTATATACACACATTGAAACAGAACATATAAGAACGGAAAACAGAGTACACACATTGAAACAGAGCAATATTATGATTGCTGTGAATACATAGCTATCCATGTCGAAACGACTCAACAAAATAAAACGCGTCCATGAGACCATGACCAGCAGCCCTTGCCTACGGTAGCTCTTGGCTCTGCCTGAACTCGTGCAGGCGTTCGTCCAAGCGGTCAACACGCTCACGGTACATCTGGAGCGCGATCTCGAGCTCCAAGTTGGCTATTTCATCGGAGATCACCAGCTCGAGGATGCGACGGCCATGTTCCTCTACTACGCCCAGGTGGACACCTGGGCCAAGGAGGCGGTCGAGCCTACCGACTAGCGCGTTGGCATCGAGCGGGCCACAAACAAGGCGAACGGCGCGACCCATGCGAACGGCGCGGCGGGTGTCCGGTGCAAGTATGGCGCGGCCGGCCTCTGGTGCAAGTACGGCACAGAGGGCCTCTACCCACTCCTGGCGAGGAATGGGGGTACTGACGGGACGTGTACCCAGCTGCGACACCCTGTCGACAGCAGGCAAGCGCCGATGGATCCGCTCTTTCTGTGCGGCGCACCGCGCCTCTCGCTCTGCGGCGCTCCAACGGTCTCGCCGTGCGGCGAGCCGCAGCCTATCGGCGCGGACGCGCCTAGCTTGCTCTGCGGCGCGCCATCGATCATGTTGTGTGGCGAGCTGCAGCCTCTCGGCGCTAACATGCCTATCTTGATCCGCGGCGCTGAAGCGCCATGCGCCAAGGGTCTGCTCAACCCTGGTAATGACACGCATCACGGCGTCGTCCATCGCGTTGCCGGGGAGCGCCTCGGCCTCGACAGGCCGTGGCGCCTTCTCGTTTTTCTCGTCGAGGAGGTTGATGGTAGAGGCGGCGCTTTGGTGGGTTGGCATGCCTGGAAAAGGTGGATGTGCTACAGGCTGCGCTTGTTGCCTCCATGCATCGCGCGCCGCCTAGGTTTATGCGCAATATCGCTGGGTGGCGGAAAACAGGTGAGGAAATGGTGGGAAATGGTGGCATGTTCATAAAACGCCATCAATTAATGGAAACTTAGCATGGAAGGAACATCGAGCTAGCACAAGAAGTAGATGATGATCAGATGATCGTTTATCCTAGTTAATTATGCATGTAATAGTTTACTTTGGTGTGTGGAAATGTCATATGTGTACTAGCCACCTATGTAATTGGATGTTTGCCGCGTATTACACACATCTTGTTTATGTGAAACGTTTCTATTCTCTTGGCTCAACACAAACAGTTTATCGCAATGAACCGTACGTCACACACACCTTGATCTGGCTGACCGTTTCTTTTGTGTTGCCTAATCACAAACAGTTCATCCGAGTGAACTGTATGCCGTATATCATACACACCTTCATCTGGCTGCCTGTTTCTGATGTTCCGCCTCATCACAAACAGTTCATCCGAGTGAACTGTATGCCGTATATCGCACACGCCTTCATCTGGCTGCCCGGTTCTGTTCTTCTTCCTCATCGCAAACAGTTAATTAAACTGAACCGTATGCCCTGCATCGCACACGCAACTAAAATCAGAACCGTGTTTGATGGCTCCGCCATCGTAAACGTTTTGCATCTTTTTTGACGGTTTTTTTACATCACCGTTTGCGATTAATGCATCGCACACAGTTTCGTTAAAGGGTCTCTGATCGTAGTGTCGCGTTAGCAGCATCCTGCAGTAGTGTGCGATGTCCAATTGTTGTGGGTACAATTTTGTATTATTATGCATGTGAGAAATAAATCGAATTTGGTTGTACTTAATACATGAGAAACATATACAATTGATATATTTCCTAGTTCTTAATCATGCTTGGTTTAGATAAATGGCTTTTCCATATGGCTAGAATTATTCTCATGAATATGCAATGTGTTTACTTTTCATCAACATATTTACTGATAGCATGCCAACCCTCAGTTAACCTGATCACTAACTACCTTATATGTGTTGCAGGGAAACAATGGGAAGCACTGAGGTTTACAATCGAGGTTTGCACATGCATGGTCCTTTGTCTAATAGCACATTATTGTGCAATTGCAGGAACCATTCTAATATTTAGGATTTTAACAATTTGGTCTTGCACATATAGGTCCTGCTGTCAGAGGTTTTGACCTACTGTTCGACCCTTTTTGCATATGGGGAAATGAGTTGTCCATGAATGTCAGTCAAGTCAAGAAACTCAGAAAAATTGTTAGGATAAAGAAATTAGCGACAAAAAACTACAAGATCTTTGTCTACACAATGAAGAAGACACCAGTTCACTACAGGATGGTACTAACTGTTATACCTTGTCTTTTTATTTCTTTGCGCCATTTCAAATCTAGAGAAGATTTTATGCATATCCTTGTTTTCAGTCATTTCCAAAGCAGTTCACTGATGATTACCTCTCAAACCACCTGTATGGTCAGGACGCGAGGAATATATTCATACAACACCCACGATTCAATATTGAAGTCTTCCTCAAGAGGACTAAGGATGGACGGTCAATCATCCACAGGCACTGGCCTAAAGTTGCAAAGACCTTCAACATTAATGAAGGCTCAATATTCGCCTTCCGCTTCAGCAGTTTTCCAGATGAGATTCATCTGTCTATGTACCGTCTATGATGCTAACTTCAAAAGGTTATAGATGTTGCATGTGAAACTTGGTGCTGGTGCAGTTGTGTAATGTGATAGCTGAGTGCTGAAGCTATATGATGTTGTACTCTGATATATTTCAATTACGAAATCCTGGTTCCGTAATACGAAAATGAAATATACTGTGTGCTTAATATGAAATGTCAATTTGATTAATAAATGTATTATTAATAATAGGCCAATTAGCCTGCTAATTGAGTTTTTCTATTGCAAACGGTTATTGAGAAAACACCGTGGGCGATGACCTCAGACAACGCACACAGTTTCTAGAAATAAAACGTGTGGGATCAATGAACAATCGCACACGACTTCCTCTTGAAAACTGTTTGCGTTATGCCACCATGCGCAAACGTTTATCACATAAAAAGTGTGTGTGATGGACAGTCTATGCCACACAGTTTCTTCTACGCACCGTGTGTGATGCATTCAATAACGCAAACGGTAAAATTGTTAATATCGTCTGCAATGGCAACACTATCACAAACGATTTAATAAGAAAAATCGTGTGTGATATACGTACGAACGGAACGTTTTCCCTGAATTGACTGTGTGTGATGTACATACAAACGGAAACGTACTTCTTGGATTGACTGTGTGGAATGTACATACGAATGAAAACGTATTCCTTGAATTGACTGTGGGAATGTACATACAAACGAAAACATTTGTTTGGGACTGAATGTGTGGGATGTACTTACGACCGGAATCGATTGGGGCTGTATAATTGTATTTTTTAACACAACTGTATGTATAACCGTATTTGATCGATCGCCCGTCATACACGAGCTCATTTTGCCGAGCGTGTGTGACCGGAGGGCCTATCCTCAACGGTTTCTGAATCGTGTGGGAAGGACCCCCTTATCGCCTACACTCACTAGGCGACGGTTCAAAATGCCGTCGCGGAAAGGGGTTAAAAACCATTTGTATAGCACCTCGATGTACCAGTGTTGCTTAAGGCGTTACTTCGTTCTTGTTAACTTAATACACTTTATGCATGCTGGATAGCGGTCGATGTGTGGAGTAATAGTAGTAGATGCAGGCGGGAGTCGGTCTACTTGTCACGGACGTGATGCCTATATTCATGATCATTGCCTTGGATATCATCATAACTATGCGCTTTTCTATCAATTGCTCAACAATAATTTGTTTACCCATCGTATGATTTCTTCAAGAGAAAAGCCTCTAGTGAAACCTATGGCCCCCGGGTCTATTTTCTATCATATTATTTTCATATCTATAAAACCAAAAACCCAAAAACACCCTGCTGCAATTTATTTATATTTACTTTATTTTACACTTTTACTTATCTTTTATACCTATCTCTATCAGATCTCACTCTTGCTAGTGACCGTGAAGGGATTGACAAATCCTTTTTTCGCATTGTGTTCAAGTGTTTGTTAGTTTGTGCAGGTGCATCTATTGAGGACTTGCTTGTGTCTCCTACTGGATTGATACCTTAGTTCTTAACTGAGGAAAATACTTATCTCTACTTTGATGCATCATCATTTCCTCTTTAAGGAAAAAATCAACGCAAGCTCAAGAAGTAGCAGGCGACATGCCCACCAAACGCCTTATTAATGGTGTGCCCGCTCCCTTGGATACCCGAAGCAGCTCGCGAGATGGCCGTCACACGGCATCATGTGCCGCCAAGCCGCCCATCGTCCCCAGTTGTAAAACCAAGCGGTGAGGTGTCCCCATAACATAAACCTAGTTGCCACCTCCTACCCTAGTAGCCATCGCCTTCAGCCCCCCTCCCACCTCTAGCTGCCTCGCCGGGATAATGCCTTCGTGCCGCAATGCCCAATACTTGTTGAACATACCGACGAATGCCAATTTGCCATTAAAGACCCCGTGCACTGACGGTGCGGCCTCTCCCCACGGCGCACTACCAGCGAAATCTGTTGCATCCTCCTCCCATGACATGGCTCACGCCTCGCAGACGGCGGGCGTAGTGGATCAGATGACTCCGTCAAGGCGGTTGCGGTGAATTTTGCGCCTCGAGGTGGCATCGTCCCTGTCACCGATGTTGTCCCCATTGACACCATCACCCAAGTTGCCCCCTTGGCCCGTTTGTCCCCATCCCCGTAGAAGCCCAACCTGGGCCCAAGTCCGAGGACCTAGGATGGGCCGGGCTCGAGCTTTTCACACCCTCAAAGCAAAGGCCACAACCGCGAAGAGAAGGCCTCCACGAGCGCTTCGGCCCTGCAACCGCCGAAGCTAAGGAGCGACAACAGACCACCCTCCTCGCTCGCCGCTCGGAGAAGAGGAGGACGACGACTTTGCCTACCTTGACGAGTTGTAATATTTGTACGGGGAGAACAATGATGATGACTAGACGGTGTGGGAGTAGTGGTATTAGTAGGTACTAGCTAGCAATGTCGAACAACAAACATTTCATATTTTGAAAATGTTGTTGAATGACATTTCAAGTGAGAAAATATATGTATTGCGATGAATTTTGACCACTAGTATAGTTGCTAACTAAGCTATTGTGTTTTTTTTTTGCGAGGAAAACTTCCAATTTATTCATCAACTGTCAAGATAGTACAAAGAACACCAGAGGTAAAAATTACATCCAGATCCGTAGACCACCTAGCGACGACTACAAGCACTGGAGCGAGCCGAAGGCGCGCCGCCGTCATCGCCCCTCCCTCTTTGGAGCTGGGCAAACCTTGTTGTAGTAGACAGTCGGGAAGTCGTCGTGCTAAGGCATAGGACCAGCACACCAGAACAACAACTGCCACGGATGACGAGAAGCGTAGATCGGAAGTATCCAACTTGTAGACACACGAACGAAGACCGGATCCACGTGGATCCACCGAAGACAAACACCGACCGAATCCCATGAGATCCGCCGGAAACAAACCTCCACACGCCCTCCGACGATGCTAAAAACACCACCGGAACGGGGGCTAGGCGGGGAGGACCTTATTCCATCTGCAGAGAGACACCTCCGCCTCGCATCTCTGAGTATGACACAAACCCTAACAAAACACAAAAAAAAAAATCAGAAAACGGAGCCCTCCCGCCGGCAAGGGCCGGGATCCATCGCGCCTCCATGGTCCTAAGACCACAGAAGACGAGATAGACCAGCGCCGGCGCCGGCGGGAGGCAGAAGAAACCCTAGCACAGGGTGTATGGTAGGAGCGGCAGCCGCCCGCGGCCGTGCGTCACAGCTATTGTGTTTATTCACTGTTTGTTTAGATTAAATGTCGCTTAACTTTGAAGCAAACAAAAATAATATGGAGGTTGTTGTTTGGAGATTCTATGTTGCACGGGTTAGACACCCTAAAATATTATGAAGCTCGCTTCGTTTGGCGGACGGGTCACTCTGTACATTTTAAAACAAAATGAACCAAACTGATGTCATGATTTATATGGTCTCTGGTTTCAGCACGGTATGAAATTTTGTTACTATTTTGTTTTTTGATTTTTTTATATATATCAAAAACCAAATGGTTAACTGAATTGAAAAATATTTATATTACCTGAGCGAACAACCATACAAGAAGTTAATGAGCAGACCAAGGCCCAAAAGAGTTTGTAACGTAATCTTTTTTTGTTCAAGAGCCTGCTAAGCACATCATTTTTTCTTGTAACGTAGTCTTTTTCTCTAAAATTTTTTAAGCATGTCCATAAACAAACCAAAGTATGCATTGACATTGCATGCATGACCAGACACCATTCCGTCAAGGCATGAATCCATGCACGCCGATATATTGAAAGTGAATCCCTCTAACACTTCTGTTAGTGTTTTATGAGAAAATCTTATCCGGATTTGACCCTAAAAGATACTATGTTATGGATATCATATGGATATCATGACCTATCACCATCGAAAAAACCTTGGGTTTTGGGGGCATTGGATTCTCACAAATATTTTCGTTACTTAAGACAGAAAATAAAATGAAACAGTCGACTCAGACATGGACGGTCGACCCAAGTGGCGAAATGCTTCAGGGAAGTTGAAAATAAGCATAGATCCAAAGATTCTCAAATAGGTCTACAGTAACGGCGCAATCCATGAAAAAAGAATCAAAATAGAGAAATTATAGCGTTGCGAATTTCCCTCTTTATCCCAATCGTGGACTTTCACAACTAAGTCGATATGGGGTTTATCCTTCCTATTATTTAAAAAATAAAGGCGTCGCCTTGAAATATAGAAAAATGGTTGTGTTGTTACATATTGTTTGTATAAAAAAGTATGTGCTCTGAGTTATAAATTTGTAAAATATTATTATTTTATTTTTAAATTTGCGTCAACTTTGGTTATTATGGTCTGTACCGAAACTATACCGAAATAATTTTGGTATATATCAAAACCGAACCAAATTTACCGAAGTATCAATACCGTACAAACCAACAACCGTATGAACTGAACATATAAACCGAGTAAACTGAATGTAGAGAGTTACGGACGGGGATTCCTCTTAGTACATCATTTTTTAGGTAACATAATTTCTTTGTTACTTTTGTGCGAGACGTCTTGAAAACGAAAAAGAGAAATCTGTCAGTTGCCAACCGCGAGAATCAAACCGGCTGCACTACTAGCGATGAAGCTCGTTCAGGTTCCAGGTTCCCTGCAGGTCTTGAAAACCACACACGTTTGACGGTTTTCAGGTTGTTTTTTGTTTTTAGACAATTCAGGTTGTTGTTGGTGAGGGATGGGCTTGTGGTGGCAAAGCGTGAAGGCGGTCCAACTCTACCCATCCCCCTATGGGCCTATACACCATACAAATAGGCTTTTCTGGGCCTGAATGGCTTTCTGCCTAGTTAGCTGTAGAAACTCGTGCTGCTACGGAGAAGAACAAAGCAGTGAAAGCTCTTGACTCGTGACTGCTGTCAGTGTACGATTGAGCAATATTCCTAGCATTGCGCGGACAAAAACGGGGAGAAAAGAAGACCCCCGTACGTGGTTGCGCTGAACAGTCAACAGTGTCCGGAGATTCGACAACGTAGCATGCTTTCAGAAATCCTGCACGCCAACATTTAACAAAAGAATTTCGCTACAAATCAAACGACATATTTTTTTTAGCATGGCAAATTAAGTGAAGTTCACTAAACATTGGTATAAAAAACTGGTTAAAATTTGATGTCAGATTTTCAACATTTCCGTAAAAATTTGATGTCAGATCTTACTATGGGGGTGTTTGGTTAGGATAAACTTTGGATATTTGTGTTCTTTTCACATGGCGGGCCTCTATGCTATCCAAAGGAGACCGCCTAGCCCTTGTGCGCCATGTCCTTTGTGCCATCCCCACGCATTTCCTCACCGCCATTGCCTTCAACAGCACTACCATCAAGAAGGTGAACCGGATCATTCGAGGATTCCTTTGGGCAGGTTCAAAAGAGGCCAACGGTGGCCAGTGCCTTGTTAACTGGCAGCGCGTATGCCGCCCCATCTCCCTTGGTGGCCTTGGCATCAGAGATATCCACCGGACGGGCATCTGCCTCCGTGTTCGATGCCTTTGGCTCCAACGCACGGACACCTCACGCCCTTGGAGCCACCTCCACATACCTCACGACGCGGACGTGAACGCAATCTTTAGAGCCTCCACGACTTGGCAGCTTGGTGCAGGGGACACCTGCAGGTTTTGGACATACCACTGGATCGATGGACGATCGGCGGCCGAGATTGCCCCGCTCATCTATGCACTCGTCCCGCGACGTCTGCGGAAGGAGCGTAGCGTGCGCGACGGTCTATACATGCGTTCTTGGGTCCAGGACATCCGTGGGGCACTTGGGCCGGCCGCCATGGTGCAATATGTTGAGCTCTGGCGTAGAGTGCGCTACACCCACCTCTCCTCCGAGCCAGACGTACTTAGATGGCGATGGACTTCCTCCGCCACATACTCGGCGAGCTCCTGCTACAAGGCACTATTCATCGATACTTGTGAAGACCCACATTGGCGCCTCACTTGGCGACCTTGGGCACCCCTTCGCGTCAAGTTCTTCCTATGGCTGGCCATGCAAGACCGTTGTTGGACCGCGGAGCGGCTGGCACGCCGCGGCCTACCACACGAGGACGCTTGTGCACTATGTGATCAAGAGGAGGAGACCATGCACCACCTCCTCGCAGGCTGCTCATTCTCTCGCCAGGTTTGGCACGAGATCCTCGGTTGGGCTCGTGCGATGATCAACCTCCCCAACCCCGACACGCCATTTCAGACTTGGTGGAGCTCCTCCCTCGACCACGCGCCGGCCTCCATGCGCAAGGGCATGTCCTCCCTCATCATCCTGACAGCATGGTGGCTCTGGAAGCACCGCAACGCATGCATCTTCGACGGAGCCAGGCCATCGATCACCCTCATCTCCGATACCATCAAGGACGAGGCGCGCCTCTGGGCCAAGGCGGGCACCATCGGGTTGCAAAACATCATCCCCGGCGCGTAGTTTCCTGTTTTTGTGTTGGGGCTGAGCAAACCCCCTGTTCTAGTCTGCTCCCACACTTGTACACCATGCCTAGTGCGTACATGGCCTTGTAAGCGTTGCAACCTCATGCTTGTACTCTCCTTCTATCAATGAAAAGATACGCACCTTGCGTATTCGTGAAAAAAAAAAGATATTTGTGTTCTGCCTATAAACCAAAAATTGTGTATTTTCATGTTTTTGTCTTCTACATATGCCATGTGTCACCAATCTCGTGTGGAGACCACATCTTGTTACTGTGTATTATAGGATCAAAGTATTCGAGGGGGGTGGACGATTTTAACTAATTCTTCGAAAATATGAAATATTTTGACAAACAAAAGAATAACAGGATAGTAGCAGAGTAGTTCTAAGAAAATCTAGCAGTTAGACTAGAGAGACTTAGAGGCATGCAGCCAAACTACCAAGTAAACAGAACATCACGAAGCACGCTATAATGAAAATAGAAGGCTACTAAGCTGCATATGGAGTAAGTAGAACAATCTAAGCAGAAACAAAGTCTTCTAAAACTAAACTGAGTACAACACTTGGCAAAATCTAAGCAGCGAAACAAAATGGAAGTACTTGGAAATGTCTTCGCAAACAATAAACGGTGAATATATTGAAAGGATTTTTGAAAAGAAACACATAGAAAGAGAAAGTGGAAATTCTCCTAAACTCGGCATAATGCAGTAAGGAGGAGTGAGGAATTATAACTCGTTGCTTGACGAAGACATAGATGGCTGTTTACCCAAGTTCAAATAGTAGGCAATAGTTCCACGTCTTGGTTGGAGAGGCTCAGCCAAAGGTTTGAAGACACACAAGTCTTCTTCTTATTCTCCTTGGGCTAAGTTCACTAGAACCCGCCCAACACTCGTGGTATATCTTGCGGTGATCTCTAGACTGATACAGACTTATTATTCGGCGAATCTACACTTTGGATACTCTGAATAACTCCTGGCCTTCTATAAGATGCCAAGTCCTGAAGAATATCAAGTCCAAAATAGGCTCGATCAGATTTTTTTGGTGATGCTCAATCACAATTCAGTTTTGGTTCTCGGTGTTTTTCCTCACTAAGGATTTGTCTCAAATCAGTGTGAGGATGGTTACTCGGACAACACTTGTCTCGATTCACTTGAAGAAGCCAACCGCAAAATGGTTGGAGCTAGGCTGCTATTTATAGCCGGCACATACACACATGCGCTAAAATGACCGTTGGAGACCAACGTGCACACAACACGTGGCAATGGTCGGGTTTACAACTGGAACTGTCTGGAATAATTTGGGTGGCAAGTTTTCCAACTCCTTAGCAAGGAATTTAACTTAGGTGTCTTGAACACATCACGATGAGTAGATTTTACTGTCATTTTGTACCAGTGTTTAAATAGGATATTCTCATATCACTTTGATTTGCCCACTAGGGAACTAGTAAATGCAAAAGCTTGCAAATATCCTTGTGTGTTTTTTTGTTCCTTGCAAAAATAAATGTATTTAGGTGGAAAATCAAGCCACATATGAGATAATCCGGAGAATAAGATCACTTCC
This sequence comes from Thinopyrum elongatum, assembly GCA_011799875.1. Taxonomy (NCBI): domain Eukaryota; kingdom Viridiplantae; phylum Streptophyta; class Magnoliopsida; order Poales; family Poaceae; genus Thinopyrum; species Thinopyrum elongatum. Next base: position 439,848,130 of record CM022299.1, read on the forward strand.
ATACAAGTAGGCGCGCACCAAAGGCAACAGAAGAAAAGTCAATGCGTACTACGACCGGTACCGGTCATACCAACGATTGTACCTGGTGCCACTGACTCCGTGACGTTATCCCTAAAAATATCCTGAAGGACCCGAGCCAAATCGCAACAGAGAAACCCTGAAACCATATTATGTCCATCTGCACTATAGGAAGGAGAGGAGGACCCGGCACTCCTCTCCTCAACCATTCACATATTCGCAACCGCGGCTCAACCGTCATCAATATCTCATCTACATTCCCATGTCCACCACTATGGCCTTCATCTCCATTAGATTATTTACTTGTAATCAAGATTCCATCGTGATCAGCGATATTGCAGGACCATCAATCGTTCATCTTCAACTAACCTTTTATACCATGTCATCTGCTTGTGATTTGATTGCAATGTGTGCGTGATTCGCTTTGGCTAAGGGGCGAGTCATGGCCCCGCAACCCAGTGCATGCACAAGAAGGGATTGAAGGTATGAATTTACATTATATTGTTGTGTAATTGTTAGTCTCTTGTCTCTATCTCGATCTCAGGGCTCGCCAGTACGCAATACACCGTAGATCGGTAAAAGGAGAGTTAAAGGACATGGAACAATGGAATACTATATCAAAAGTCGGTGATAGTAATGCCAATATGGGAACCAGAACTGAATATATGGGGGGGGGGGGGAAGACACGCACTACTAGGAAAATGCTTATACATAGAAGTTTACCAATAGCGTTTGTTTGGGCCCCCACGCTACTGGTAATTACCAGTAGCGCTGGGTACAAAGAGCTCTACTGGTATGGCTTAGCAGCAACGTTGGTTTGTCTTGGGCACGCTACTGGTAAGTGTGCCACAACACACCACCAGGTCAATAAATATTAGCAGCGTCGGTCGTCTACCCAGCGCTACTGTTAAATCCATATCTGTAGCGCCTGTTCTCAGAAACGCGCTACTGTTATTTCTTCTACACTACTAGAAAAAAGGCTATAGCTAATATGGACATTAATGACGCACCATGTATAGGTACGCCATTAGTGTCCATATCACTAATGGCGCACCACACCCACGGTGCGCCACTACTGACAATTTTTTTTTTTCAAAACTAGTAATGGCACACCAGGGGATAGTGCGCCATTACTAGTTAAAACTAGTAATGGCGCACCACACACTTCGTGCGCCACTACTAATATTTTTTTTTCTTTTTTTTTCAAAACTAGTAATGGCGCACCGTGGTTGTGGTGCGCCATTAATAGTCAACCACGGTGCGCCACTACTAACAATTTTTTTTTAAACTAGTAATGGCGCACCACATACCAGGTGCGCCATTAGTAACCAGGGTTACTAATGGCGCATTCTTAGGAGGTGCGCCATTGGTAACCTGAGAGCAGCTAGATATTTTGGACAGCCACCTACCACACTCACTTTCCCCACTTCATTCACTCCACCTCCTCCTCCAAGCTTGTCTCGGCTGCCTCCTCCTCCTCACCTCATTTGCACCATAGATTCACCCAAATTAAGTGGTTAAATTTCCTTTTTTTGATAGGTAAGTAAGGGGAAAGCTTTCTTTATGTTCTAGATCTACTTTTTTCTCCCTCCAACAACGTGCACATGCACTTTTTATGGCCTAGATCTACGTATGTTTGTGGTGTTGCATATGTTTGTGTTTGCAGGTACCGGTATTTGAAATGCGATAGTTGCCAATATTTTGCCGGAATGTTGATTCATTTCCGTTTCGGCGAGAATTTGGCACTATGCATTCTTTTTGGTCCTATTTTTAGGTAAAGTCATGCCAAATTTTTTTTTGGTTCTAAAATATCGTTTTGCTCTACCCCGCAGGCGACCATGGTCCGCACGATGACCGAAGGCATCGTGAATAGGTTTTTGAGCTCCGCGAAGGCCGAGATGCTTCAAAAGAACGAGACGGAGATAAGATGTCCGTGTCGAAGATGCAAGCTGAAGAGCCTTATGGACCCGGATTCCGTACAGGTGCGGGACCACCTGCTCTTGCGTGGTTTCATGGATGGCTATCGGTGGCAAGGTGATGAAGATGATTATGAAGTCGTCCATGGGGGCCGGGCAAGAAATGAGGAAGGGCAGCAAGACAACCGCGGCGAGGGCTGGCGAGAAGACGAAGAATCTCCAGGACATGATCACGAAGTAGATGCAGTACACAGTCATCATGTAGAAGATGCCGGACATGATGATGAGGAAGATCAAGACGAAGGGCATGATCATGAAGATGAAGATGCCGTAGCAGACGACGATGGACCATCGATGGGCTGGGTGCAGGACCCTCATATTCAAGAGCTGCTTCTCAAGCAGACGGATAACGCAAGAGCTGCCGACCGAGAGAAAGCCAAGCTGGATCAACTGGAGATAGACGCGGTTACTCCATTGTATGAAGGATGCAGGCCCGAGGATACCCGCCTGAAAGTAACGCTCATGGCTCTGGAGATGAAGGTAAAACACAAAATGACCGACGCATGCTTCGACGAGAACATGTCATTCTGGCACGAACGTCTTCCCAAGGGGAACAAGTGCCCGACCAGTTTCGAGGAGGCGAAGAAAATCGTGTGTCCTCTGGATTTACCGCACGTGAAATACCATGTGTGCATGAACAATTGCATCATTTATCGGGACGAGCACGCGGACTCTACCATATGTCCGGTGTGCGGCGTCACTCGATACAAGAAGAGGAAGAAAGCTCCTCGAAAAGTGGTGTGGTACTTTCCGATCACTCCTCGTCTGCAGCGGTATTTCGCGGACCCTAAGGTAGCAAAGCTCCTGCGTTGGCACGCGGATAGGGAGGAGAAGAAGCGAGAAGATGACGGAAATGATCCGGAGATAAATAAAAAAGACAAGATGCTGAGTCACCCTAAGGATGCGAGCCAGTGGTAAGTGTTGAACTTCGAACACCCAGAATTTGGGAACGATCCAAGGAACATCGTGCTGGGCGCGAGCACCGATGGAGTCAATCCGTTTGGCAGCCAGAGAAGCACACATAGCACCTGGCCTGTGTTTGTGTGGATGTACAACCTTCCCCCCTGGTTGTGCATGAAGAGGAAGTACATTCACATGAGTATGCTAATTGAAGGGCCGAAACAACCAGGGAACGACATCAATCTGTATCTGGGGCTGCTGAAAAATGAGCTAGACACGCTGTGGAAAACGCCAGCCAATACGTGGGACGCCGCAGAGAAAGAATATTTCCCTATGAGAGCCGCACTGCTCACGACGGTGCACGACTATCTCGGTTACGGATATGTCGCGGGGCAGGTGGTCCACGGATTTTCTGGATGCGTCAGGTGCATGGATGACACAACGTATCGCCAGCTAGATAGAGATCCCGGGTCTTCGAAAATCATGTTCATGGGACATCCAAGGTGGCTTCGCGACGATGACTCATGGAGAAAACGCAAGGATCTGTTTGATGGTGAAACCGAACCCCGAAGACGCCCGCGTACGAGGAGCGGCGAGGAAATAGACGAGCTGTTGAAAAATTGGAAAGAGTGCCCACCACCGGGAAAGAAGCGAAAGGCGCCAGAGCCGGGAAAGAAGCGAAAGGCGCCAGAGCCGCTGCTGAAGGTATGGAAAACGAGGTCTGTTTTCTGGGACTTGCCGTACTGGAAGATCCTCCGTGTGCCTCACAGCCTTGATGTCATGCATATCACAAAGAACGTGTGCGAGAGTCTGCTTGGTACCCTGCTCAACATGCCAGAGAGGACCAAAGATGGGCCGAAAGCAAGGGCAGACTTGAAATCAATGGGCATCAGGGAGGAGCTTCACGCTAATGATGATGATGATGATGATGATGATGATGAGGCGAAGGACACGGAAAGTCGTCGCAAAGGCAAAAAGGCCAAGAAGATCGGAAATGACTGCCCTCCCGCGTGCTTCACTCTAAGTCAGGAGGAGATCGAGCAGTTTTTCACCTGCCTCGTAGGAGTAAAACTTCCTTACGGTTACGCGGGGAAGATAAGCAGGTACCTAGACTCAGCGAAGCAGAAGTTCAGCGGGATGAAGTCTCACGACTGTCACGTGCTGATGACGCAGATACTTCCAGTTGCAATCCGTGGGATCATGGACGCGCACGTTCGTGAAATGCTATTTGGCCTATGCAACTTTTTCGATGTCATCTCTTGGAAGTCGGTTGGCGTGAGGCAACTCAGAAGGCTACAGGAAGAGATCGTGGTGATACTATGCGAGCTTGAGATGTACTTCCCGCCCGCATTCTTCGATGTTATGGTGCATCTGCTGGTCCATATCGTGGAGGATATCATCCAACTCGGGCCGACGTTCCTGCACAGCATGATGCCGTTCGAAAGGATGAATGGTGTCATCAAAGGATACGTTCGCAACATGTCACGTCCAGAGGGAAGCATAGCCAAGGGCTTTCTGACCGAAGAGTGCATCTCCTACTGGACGAATTATCTAGGCATCGAGAACCCCATTGGTCTGCCCGTTAACAGGCACCTCGGCAGGCTCGCTGGATGGGGTCGCCGCGAGGGTCGCCGTGAAATGCATGTCGACTTCAAGGGTCGACTCGTCGACTTTGAAAGAGCAAACCTAGTCGCGCTACAACACATAGACGTGGTCGATCCTTGGGTGGTAGAGCACAAAACCTTTATTGAGAAGACGTACAATGACCGAGGCCAACAGAGGACGGACAGAGATATAATCAAAGAGCACAACTCATGTTTCACGCGTTGGTTCAAGGAGAAGCTTCTGTCGTACCCTTTACATGAGGATTCTTCCGCGGAAGAAAAACTCATATTCGCCTTGTCACAGGGCGCCAAGCACAACCTGATGACCTATGAGGCGTACGATATCAAAGGCTACACATTCTACACCGAGGAAAAGGACATGATCAAGAGCGATGGTTATCAGAACTCCGGGGTAATGATGGAATCCTACACCGGTAACGACAAGGACAGATACTACGGAAGGATCGAGGAGATCTGGGAGCTGAGCTACGCTGGAGAGAAGGTCCCGATGTTCCGTGTCAGATGGGCCAAGAGCGTCCTAAAAGAAGACCGGTATTTCACCACTATGGTTATACCCGAAGCCAAATCCAAGACCGTGGGCGCAAACGTCACCGCGAAAAATGAGCCATGGGTACTGGCTTCCCAAGTGGACCAATGCTTCTTCATTACCGACCCGTCAAAGCCCAGTCGTGTTGTCGTGAGGAGAGGCAAAAGGAAGATCATCGGAATGGATGGAGTCGCCAATGAGCAAGACTTCGACAAGTACGGCGACCCGAAGATGGAACATGACGACGACGATGAAGTACCAGCATACACCACAAGAAGAAGCAGGACCACCCTACCTAAAGGACGTCCGTTCAAGAGAAGAACTCCATTTGCGAAAAAGAAGGGCAAGAAGATTGTGAAAAGATAGCTAAGATCGATTGTATTTAAATTGTAGCCTTCATTTCTCGATTGTATTTCGACATATGGAAATGGCATTTCTTCTGTTCTAGTCCTCTATCCAGTAACCTGTTTTGTTCAAAACAGTGGGGATTAATGTTGTCTGTACTTACCTTCCTTTAATATTTTGTAACTTCTCCATCACCAAAGTTGAAGTATCGACCACTTTCTTCTTGGATTTGGAATTTTTGTTCTTCTCCCTCTTGTTTTGTTGCAAATCATCATTTACAGGCACCTTGGGCTTCTTTGTGTTTTCTTCTGGTATTTTAATTGTTTTTATTTATGTTTATTCTGGTAAAAAAAGTTATTAATGGCGCACCAGGAGAAGGTGCGCCATTGCTATCAAGGTATTTATGGCGCACCCCTAGGAGGTGCGCCATTGATATCCAAAAAAAAAGATAGTAATGGCGCACCAGGAGAAGGTGCGCCATTGCTATCACGGTGTTTATGGCGCACCCCTAGAAGGTGCGCCATTGGTATACGTATTTTTATGGCGCACCCCTAAAAGGTGCGCCATTGCTAACCCTCCCCCCACTCCCACTTGCTCCCCTCTCCCTCTGGCCTCTCTTCCTCCCTCGCCAGATCCACCGCCCTCGCCCGCGCCCGCTCCACCGCCGTCCGCCCGCGCCCGCTCCACCGCCGTCCGCCCGCGCCCGCTCCACCGCCGCCGGCATTGCGAGGTGCGCGCGCCCCACCTAACCCGACGACCCCCGCGGGAGCACGCCGCCGTCCGCCTGCGCCCGCTCCACCGCCGCCGGCATTGCAAGGTGCGCGCGCGAGCCGATCGTCCTCCCCTCTCCTCCTCTCCCCGGCCGCGCTCTCCCTCCCTCTCGCCCGCTGCTCACGCCCCTCCCTCGTCCCTGCAGGAGCGCGAACCCGAGGAGCCGCACAGCACTACCGGATCCACCTCGTCTTCTTCCTCGGGTCGCCGTCGTCTTCCTCAACTCTGGCCACCTCTGCTGCTACTAAGCTCTCGCAGGGCCTCCTTGCGCCTCCCCGGTGAGCTCCGCCTCCTCTCCCCTCTTCCTCCTCTCCCTGGTGAGCAGGGCCTACTTAGCTTCTGATGTTGGTTCAGTTGTGGTCTTTGTGGGATAAGCTGATAGTATTGGCTATTGCTTTGATTGTTCATTAGTTATATAGCATGCATGATTTGGAAAATGGAGTTAGCAGCTCTACACCGCTATATACTTGACAATGAACTTCCTCAACTTAATCAATTTCATAGTTTTTTGTGTCCGCTATAAAGTGTGCTTCAAATCACGGTTGTCTTTTTAGTTCCTGCTGTTGCTATGGCACAAATGAATTAATCTTGGTGGAAACTATTATATCCTTTGGTGATGTGTTAAACTACTTGAAAATAAACTAAGCCTATTGATGCTTGCACATATTAGGAATGTGCTAAGCAAAACATTGCAACTGACTGGCAGTTGTGTATTTCCTTACTGTATTGGCTATATTGATGCCCATTCATTCCATAGCAGCTTTGCACTAGGAAATACTTGGTACGCCTGCATACTCATATTCTTTTGATGTTGGTTCAGTTCAAGATGCTATCATGTGCTAGATTTGAGACGCGCGAGATTCCTCTAGAGTAGCCATTGTCTCTGTTCGAGTAAGGATGTTCTTGTGTGTAGAGCTGTTAACACCAGCAGAGCCTACAAATGGGATGGACCCTTTTTCCATTGAATTCCTTCCTTCCTGAGAAACCTAAACACAAGGACACAATTAATGCTTACAAAAAGAGTGTATTATGCTTAAATTTTAGATCCACTTTCATATATATTATAATGATTAGCAGAGTATATACAAAATGATACAACAAGATTATCCAGTTAGTATAGTAAGTGTGGGAGTACATCCTCTGAGCAGTAAGAAATACTATATAGTCATGGTAACATATACTCCCATGCCTCATACTCCTAACAGAACTGCATGAAAAACATTCACTGCCATATACTCTTTTTTGCAACATACCCTTTTATGCGAGTATATTGCGATGAATTTGTATTGTGCAGTTCGCATTGGCGTATCTCATGATAATTAGGGCCAGTTCTTCTGCTGGCTTTTAGAATAAGCTGGAATAAGCTGCCCCCTAGGCTTCTAAAAAATTAAATTTGGTTGGGCTTCTAGAATAAGCTGGGTACTTACTATCCAAAGTGAAAATGTAGTATCAGGAAGTCACTGAACTAGTATAATATGTGGTGGGAGTACCTACTTGGCTACTCCCAGTCCCATGAGTACAAATATTTTTGCTACATAACTTTGCAATTTTCTTCAACTACATTGTAGGAAGGAAACTCTCGAGAGAACCGAACCCAAAGTACATGCTATAAAAACTGTATTCACTGCTGCTGCTGTACTACTTGTGATGATGCTGCTGCTGTACTACTTGTGATGCTGCTGCTACTGTAGAGTTGATCATTATATTCACTGAATTTTGTCAACTTGTGATGCTGCTGCTACTGTAGATCTTCTGAACTTGTGATCTTCTGAAATGACCCCTTTCTCCTGAAATGTTGATTAATTTCCGTTTCGGTTGAGAATGGGGCACTCCTAGGTCAAGAAAATTAGCAAAGGTCATGCCCAATTTTCTTGACCTAGAAGGTGCCCGATTCTCAACCGAAACAAAAATTAATCAACATTTATAGTTTGACCTAGAAGATGCCCAATTTGTTAACTCTAGTAGTGTACTCCTGTTAAATGCAGTCTAGTTACTCCTGTTGTTCAGATTCACGATGTAAGCTCCTGTTAAATGTTTGTCTAAAAGAGAATAGCTTTGCGATGGAAGATCAATCCCTTTTAAGACATCAACAATTTTACTCCTTGGCAGGAAAGGGGTTTTATCGGTATTATCATAAAAGTTAATCCTAACAAAACTCCCATCATTAGAATTAATAAGGGGACCTCCACTACCAACCTAGTACACCAAAAATATAAGACTGAGTTAGGTTACAGGGAGAAGTACAGGGAGAAGTTGCGCAATGCCAAAGATATAGTTGTTTACAGTATGCGCTTTAATATAGGAGTAGTAAATTAAGGAGAAATTTCAGATTGTTTTTTTTAAGAATACCAAGTTCAGATAGATAGATTCTGATGCAAGCATCTATATAAATGCAAGAAAATAACAATCACAAGTGTACCTTCTTGATTTTGCAAGTGGACAACTGAAGGTCTCCACAGTCAAGTTCAGTAGGCTTTTTTCCTAGACTGCATTTAAGAAATAACTCTAGTAGCCTTTTTTCCTATTTAGAGCGAACATGGCCAACAACGATGAGGCCGGCGGTTCGGGCAAGGCATTCTGGGAGCTATCCCAGGAGATGGAGGAAGAACCTCACCGCTATGAGGACGCCGCGGAAGACACCGATCCCGACTACACAACCCCTAGTGGCGTCGGGGATGACACCACTGATGGTGCCGCCGAGGATGCCACCACTGATGATGGTAGCACACACACAGATGGCAGCCAACCGAAGAGGCAACGGAAGGACCGGCGCCCGAACGTGCTCGGCACCGTCAAGGAGGAATTTACTGAAGTGTCCTCCAGTGGGCATCCAACGGCGCCCAAAGAATTAGTCAGTGGGTACTCGGGACAACTCGGGTGCATTCTCCGGAGCACCGTCTCGATCAACACCGAGAACCTAAGGCATCGTGACCGAGGGAATTTGCGCAACCTCCTCTTCACGAAGCTGCACGAACGATACAAGTTCCCCGGTGACTTCGCAAACACACGCCTCTCAGGGAATAAAGTGAACAGTGCCGCCCTCATGAAGATGAGCACGGCCCTGGCTACTTGGAGAGCTGCGGTGAAGAGAAGGATTCTAAGAGGTGATAGTTATGAGAAGATCAAGGAGACAAATCCTTCGATCAGCGAAGCTGACTACCGGGAGTTCAAGATCAAGTGCGAGAGCAACGCATCCGTGGAATCAAGTTAGTGGGGGAAAGATATGCGGGACTTGAACTTAGGGGTCCACAAACTCGGTCCCGGCGGTTACAGAGTGGCGGAACCTATATGGGACAAGGAGGACGCAGAGCGTGCCGAGCAAGGCCTACCGCCCCTCTTCGATAAATACCGTGACAAGCAGACCAGGAACTATGTCAGGGCCCGGTACAAGGTGGACCCGGTAACAAAGGAGCTTACCATGGATCCGAAGACCAAGGCGCTTGAGCTTGTTCTGGTAAGGAATACACCCCCACGTAATTAGCTCCATATGGTTGCATTCTAATTAATGAAGCCAAATTTCTAAATGGTTCACGTTCCTTCCGCAGGACACTGAAAGCAGTAGCGCGGGGTCGTCTCAGAGCTCCCCTTGGGACACCACTTTAAATAGGGCGTTGAACGTAATGAAACACAAGGATAAGTTCAGTAAGCTGTCGCCAGCTGGTCGTGTGGCCGGCAAAGGCTTGTCCACGAAATGGTCGGAATACTATAACGTTGGGCGAAAGGAGAGAAAGACCAGCTCGGAAAGCCAGGAGCGCGAGGTTCAACAACTCAAGGCACAAGTGGCGCGGATTCCGGAGATAGTCGAAGAGCAAGTGCGAGACCAACTGGGAGCGACGATCACCGCCATTGTGCCTACCTTGATTGAGGGGCTGCAGGCGTGGATTGCGGGCGGCCAACAGGGGCCACCCCCGATTCCCAGCTTCACGGGCAGCAACTTGCACAACGCGCCAGCGGCGGCATTGGTGTCTCCGGCGGAGGCGGCATTGGTGTCTCCGGCGTCGGCGCCGGCATTGGAGCTTAATGCACCCGGGTGTGGGAAGAATACGCCGGCCGGCACCTCGGCAGCAAGCGGCCCCTCCGTCACTTGCACGCCCGCCGTTGGCGGTGCCTCGACATTAGCCGAGCTCGACGCCATCACGGTAACTAAGCCTCTCGGCCGATGACTTCATCTCCTTGCCTTTGACTGGGCATCCCTGACGCCCTACATGTTTTCACAGGGCGCCACCGACGTTCCATGCACTCTCCTGCACTTCGTGGATGGCGAGTTGATCGATGTCGCCAAGGCCAGAATCGTTCAACCGGGCAACCGCGTGTTCCACGGTAATCCGATGCCACCCACCGTGTATAGGGTTCAACTGGTTCGGGTGCTGCGGGGCTGCGACGACTTGTTACCTCCGTATCGACCCCCTGGGGCCGACGAAGATGATGTGATGACCCTCAGCGCCTGCATAAGCTGGTCCATGCTTTGGCCGAAGAGCCAGATTCGTTTGGGGGCGTGGGACACCACCCCACAGACAACACCGCCAGTCGTGTCGGCGCCAAGCCATGGCAAGACCGCCGCAACGCTACCGCCGTCAGCTGATCCGGACATGCATATGGCATAGGATCCGGACGACGACGGTACATTTACCAACGTCGATAAGTACTTCAACGAACATGGGTACGGTGACGAATTCTTGGGGCCTCCTTCTCAAGAACCCAACCCTGCAAAAGACGATCGCGATCTAGCTGGTACCGCGCAGAAACCCAATTGCAACAGGCGTTGTCTGGCGTTCAGTTCTCAGGAGACGCCTCCAGCTGCCGCCTTCACCGAGCCTCAGATAGCCGAGGTGCAAAATATTATCAGCCCCAACACACTCAAGAAGGTGGTCTCTGAGCAGAACTCGATCCCATTACAGCAGAAGAAGCAGAAGGGACAGAAAAGAAAAAATAACAAGGGTGTGAGCCAGCCGGCACCGAGTATGATCCGTGCTCAGGACGGGCCACCTTCACCCAAGGATATCTCGAGGAGGGTGCATGTGGCGGGTAGGCCGATGCTACCGACTAATCTGCTCAATGCTGCAACCGGTGCTATGCGGAGTCTGCATGACAGTGTTCTTTCTCTGGAGAAGCGGCGTCTCTCCGAGAATGATGTGGCATACCCGGTTTTTGTGGCCAAGGTGCCAGAGGGCAAGGGCTTTGTCGATAGCACCATCAGGGGTATGATCGTCCTGCGGTTTGATGACATCTTCGCTATGTTTAACCTTCATCCGCTGCACTACACCTTCATTCGGCTATTTTCGCTCAGTATGGAGATGCGGATCATTAGAGACAAGACCCCGGACATCGTGATAGTCGACCCCTTCTACATGCGTGCCAAGATCTTGGGCAGCGCTGGGGACCGGCAAGTCGCGAGTTCATACCTCGAAGGCGTCATTCTAGCGAACCCAGATAAGGATAACTTCCTCGTGCCTTACTTTCCCGAGTAAGTCATCCCCTCACCGCCCCGTAACATATGATTTCTTAGATTTCGATCGTTTTTTTTTTCTAACATTCCGTGTTTTGTGCAGTGACACACATTGCACACTCATCCTCTTAAGCCCGAAATATTCCATGGCCACGTATTTCGACTCGGAACGTCAGTCGAAGAAAGACTACACAAATATCAAGAAAGTTCTTGATGATGCTCTCCCCGGCTACGCCAAATCTGGAGGCACCTTCAGGAGGCCAATTTGTAGGTACGGCAAGCACGTGTTCACCCACGTAACGACGTTCCCCTGCGTCAAGCAGCCGCCTGGCGGTCAGAAGGATGCCTACTACGCCCTCCATCACATGCGGGCGATCGTACGGGACCATAATCACCTTCTGCTACCAACTAATCTCAAAGATTGGGCCACACGCTTGTCGGCAATCCAGGACGCGGACATCAGACAAGAATTCTTTCGCATCCAGTCGGAGTTTGAGGAAATCATCCATCAAGATGTCCTTCGTACCTCGGGGCAGTTCTACCTCAGATATCAACCGTCCAACAGTGAAATAGAAACAACGCTACAAATGCAGGCTGACAACGACCGCGATTTCATGGCCATCACGATAGACGGCGGCTTCATCCACGTTCCGGTCCCTGAGTCGAGTCGAAAGTAATGATGCTATGTAGTTCTGAAATATCGATTAGCTCATGTTGTAATTAAACTTTAATGAACTTGTATGTCTCTTTAGTTTGGACAGTCGTTCAACTTATATGTAATCGATGCTATTTATTAGTAGGACCATGAATCGTGCTATTAATGTGTTGCTTTTCTCTTCCGATCCTTTTGTTGCATACTTATATATTGCTTATGTATTGTCTGTGAATTGCTACTAACGTTTTGTTTGTCTAGTGCATAGAGATGCCGTCGTATGTCGTGTACAAGGGTAAGGTTCCCGGAGTCTACGACGACTGGGAGGAGTGTCAGAGACAGGTTCACTGTTTCAGCAGTAACAGTTACAAAGGGTACACCACTAGGGCGGAGGCGAAAGCTAGATACGCGCGCTATCTTGCGGGAGAGAGGAGGGAGCGGAGGAGGAACCGGATGAAGACCAGTTTCATCGCGATGATGCTCATCGTGACCGCAGCTCTCTTCTATGTGATGGTAGTTTAGATGATCGATATCGACTTGTAATGTGAAGACAAACTCGCTACTCGTGGTCTCGAGACTTGTAATGTTCTAACTTTGTTCGGTATTTTGAATTCGGAGACTAATATGATGAATTGTATTCGGAGACTAATCTTCTATTGTATTCGATAAATCTGTTGTTTATATGTTGTGCTATTTATATTCTGTGCAGTAATGTATTTTGTAACCTGTGCAAATATCAGAAAAGAAAAAAAAATTCCTAATATTCATAGTAGTGGCGCACCATATTGCACTTTAGTGGCGCACTGAAATAAACACACCAGTGGCGCATTATCTAAAAGTGCGCCATTAGTAACCCAGAGCACAAGGTAAATATGGCCCCCTGGGAGGCATAGTAATGGCGCACTGGTGGACATAGTAATGGCGCACTATGTGGTGCGCCACTATTATCTGGGATACTAGTGGCGCACCAGAGGTGCGCCATTACTATTTGTTACTAGTGACGTGTTAATACTGGCGCACCTGTAGTGCGCCATTAATAGCAAAAACAGGTGCGCCACTAACAGCCCTTTTTCTAGTAGTGCTATGTGTAAACTTGTGGGCCCTTTTACCAGTAGCGTGTTTTACCTCCTCGTGCTATAGCTAGTAGAAACTTACCAGTAGATATTTTGGCTGGCGATATAGCTGTAGCGCGCATTGGTAGCCAGCGCTACTGCTATGGTCGCCAGCGAAAATACCTACCACCTTCCCCCCCCCCCCTCTTCTTGCACTTGCTTATTCCTTTCAATGATCCCCATCCTCCCCCTCTTCTTTGCCCCTCCACCACCCCCTCCATTAATGTCCTTCCTCCTCCCTCTTTCTTTCTTGGCCCCTCCACCCACCTCCATTAATTAATGGCCTCCCTCCTCCATCTCTCTTTCTTTGCCATCCACCCATCTCCACTAGCTCTCTCTCTCTCTCTCCCTAGCTAGTTAGAGCTATATGTAGGTACCTCACTATCTAGAGCTACTAGCTAATTAAGAAGGTGCTCAATATCCCTCTCGACACATAGATGAGCAAAAAAAAGTGTGTGTGCGATAGGACCGAAACTATATATGCGTGATATGAGAATATACCGAATTGTGTGTGGTATGTGAGTTGCCTATATTATGTATTTGTTGAAATGTGGGTGACATGAGTTGCCTATGTTTTGCCGAAATGTCGATTCAATTCCGTTTCGGCGAATTTCGGGCAAACTCAATATGTCCTATGTTTAGGGAAGGTCATGCCGATTTTTTGTATGAATTTGATCCATGCATGAATACGTGGTTATAATATTTTGCTCCGCATAGGTGATCATGAAGGTCAATGGAAGGATGGTGGAAAGATACTGGCAATCCGCGGTGGACGACATTTATGAAAAAAGACTAAAGGATGTTTTATGTCCGTGTCGAAAATGCAAAGGAGGAGTCAGGCTCGACCCCTTTAAGGGTGGTAAATTCAAGGCGCACCTACTCATGCATGGTTTCATGGATGGCCATACTCGGTGGATAAGTGAAGATGATGATGATGAGGACGTCGACGGGGCATAAAATAACGACATGGGGCCAGACGAAGAGATGACCGATTATGGGCCCGAAGAAGAAGACGGCCTCAGAAATGGCGATGGCGAAGAGGCAGTACAAGGCGGAGAAGACGCGGACACGCTGCCGTCTTCGTCGCTACTAAGTTCAGCCATGCAGGACCCGCATGTTCGAGACCTGCTTCGCAAGAAGACGACTAGCGACAGAGCTGCTTCTAGAGAGGAGGCCAAACTGGCGCAACTGGAGGTAGACTCGATGACTCCTTTGTATGATGGTTGCGATCCCGAGGTGACCCGCTTGAGTTTGACGCTAGAACTTCTAAAGACGAAGGCAAAAAACAAATGGACGGATGCAAGCCTGGATGAGCTTCTGAAGTATCTAAAGAAGGTTCTTCCCGTGGGAAGCCTGTGTCCTACTAGTGTCGAGGAGGCAAAGAAAATCGTGTGCCCTCTTGATCTGCCACACATTAGATATCACGCATGCATCAACGATTGCATCATATATCGGAACGAGCACGCGGAAAAAACCATCTGTCCAAAGTGCAATGCTTCACGATATAAGAAGGCGGGAAAGAAAGCTCCACAGAAAGTTGTATGGTACTTTCCGATCACTCCGCGCCTGTAGCGGTATTTTGTAGATCCTAAGGAAGCAAAGCTTATGCGCTGGCACACGGAGAGGGTGAAACCAGATGACGGAGATGATCCGAAGCTGAGACACCTCGCAGATGCTAGCCAGTGGAGAGCATTAAACGCTGAATTTGAATTTTTCGCAAATGATGCAAGGAACATCGTGCTTGGCGCTAGTAGTGATAGCATGAATCCGTTTGGCAACCAGAACACCAATCGTAGCACATGGCCCGTGTTTGTATGGATGTACAACCTCCCCCCTGGAAGTGCATGAAGGAAAAATACATACACATGACTATGCTTATTCAAGGGCCGAGACAACCGGGAAATGATATAAATCTGTATCTCGGGTTACTGAAAGAGGAGCTACAGACCTTATGGACAACGTCGGCCAAGACATGGGACGCAAGCAAAGGAGAGTATTTCTACATGAGAGCCGCGCTGATCACGACGGTGCAGGACTATCTCGGTTACGGCTACCTCTCCGGCCAGGTGTGCCGCGGATATTGCGGATGCACCAGGTGCATCGATGATACAACTTCTCTGCAGCTATCGAAAGATGGCGGGTCTTCAAAAATTGTGTACATGGGGCATCGAAGATGGCTGGAGAAGGATGACCCATGGAGAAAGCGTAGAGATATATTCAATGGTAAGGTTGAGCATCGAGGTCCTGCACGTAAGCGTAGCGATGCAAAAATATATGAGTTATTGAAGAACTGGGAAGAGTGCCCCTCGCCGGGAAAGACGAAGAAAAAGGCGTCGGAGCCGCTGCTGAAGGTATGGAAGACGAGATCTGTATTCTGGGACTTGGAGTACTGGCCCAAACTCGACATGCCTCATAGCCTTGATCAAATGCATATCACAAAAAAATATCCTTGAGAGTTTGCTTGGAACATTGATGAACATGCCGGAGAAGACCAAGGATGGGCCGAAGGCAAGAAAAGACTTGGAATTTTTGAATATCAGGAAAGATCTCCAAATGCCCGGTAAAAAGTCGTCAGAGAAGACAGAGACGGAGACGGAAGATAGGGGCAAAAAAGTAAACAAGAAGGAAGAACAATATTGCCCCCCTCTTGCTTCACCTTAGATCCGAAGGAGGTCGATCAATTGTTCAAGTGCCTTGCCGGAATCAAAGTTAGTTCCAGATACTGTGGGAAGATAAGCAGATATCTGGACACTAAGAAAAAAAGGTTCAGCGGGATGAAGTCTCACGACTGTCACGTGATGATGACGCAGTTACTCCCGGTTGCACTTAGAGGGATTATGGACACACACTTCCGTGAGACGCTTACTGACCTATGCCACTTTTTTGATGCTATCTCTCAAAAGTCGATCAGTGTGAAGCAACTCCATAGGCTACAGGAAGAGATCGTTGTCATACTAAATGAGCTAGAGATGTACTTCCCTCCCGCGTTCTTTGATGTCATGGTGCATCTATGTGTCCACATCGTGGAAGACATCATCGACCTAGGGCCGACATTCCTGCACAACATGATGTCATTCGAGAGGATGAATGGGGTCATCAAAGGATTCGTTCGTAACATGTCCCGTCCGGATGGAAGCATAGCCCAGGGATATCTGACCAAAGAGTGCATCTCTTTCTGCGAGAGTTATCTAGGCACCGGAGACCCTATTGTTGGTTTGCCCGTCAACAAGCATTGTGGAAGGCTCGAAGGCGAAGGTCACACCAACGGTCAGAGGGATGTGAATGTGGTCCGCTCGGGCCGACAAAACGACTTTGACAGGGCAAACTTAGTAGTGCTACAACACCTAGATGTGCTAGAAGATTTCATGACACTGCACAAAGAGACCATCGCAAAGAACTATTGTGACCGTGGGGTGCACAGGACGGACGCTGAAGTTATTAGAGAGCACAACTCCACTTTCTTGCGTTGGTTCAAAGAGCGAGTTCTGGCTAATCCCCGGGAAAAGGGCCGTCCGGACGGAACGCTCATATACGCCTTAGCACATGGCCCGTCGACCAACCTCGCGACTTATCAAGCATACGATATCAACGGATACACATTCTACACTGAGGCCAAAGATATAAACAGTGATAACCAGAACTCAGGGGTGACGATGGAAGCCATGACCGGGAACATAATTGAAAGATATTACGGAAGGGTCAAAGAGATCTGGGAGCTTGACTACTCTGGATTGCATAGCGCGATGATGTTCCGTGTCAGATGGGCTAAGAACGTACAAAGAGAAAACTGACATTTCACTACCATGTGTATACCCGACTCCGATAGCGGTACCGTCAACGCCACCGCCAATGAGCCATGGGTACACGCTAAACATGTGACACAATGTTTCTTCATAACCGACCCGAGCAATCCTAGTCGTGTTGTCATGAGGAGAGGCAAAAGGAGCATCGTCGGAATGGATGGAGTCGCCAACGAGGAAGACTACGACCAGTGCAGTGACCCGATGAGGGAAGATGATGCCGATGACGATGAAACATACGTCAAAAGAAGAATGAAGACTACATTACCTACGAAAGATCGTAATCCCCGGAAAAGGAAAAGTCACGACCATGGGCTCAATTATTCGAAAACGAACAAAAGAGGGAAGAAGAAGATCAGTCTGAAGCGTCGTCGTCGCACAAGCTGACAAACTAACATAATTTGTGTGTATCTATTTTGTATACCGCAGTTAGCGGTCAAATGATGTAATATATATTATACACTAATTATTATCCAGAGGGTATACGGTGTTATTGCTCCAACAGACCAAATTAAACCCTAGCTAGAGCTATACCCCTAGCTAGAGCTATATCCGGAGGGTATACGGTGTTATTGCTCCAAGAAAAAGAAAAAGAAAAATGCAAATGAAAGAAAAAGAAAAAGAAAAAGAAAAAGAAAAATGCAAATGAAAGAAAAAGAAAAAGAAAAAGAAAAATGCAAATGAAAGAAAAAGGAAAAGAAAAAGAAAAAGGAAAATGCAAATGAAAGAAAAAGAAAAATGCAAATGAAAGATAAAGAAAAAGAAAAAAATAGCAGTAGCGCTTGTTTGCTCGGGTCGCGCTATAGCTAACTTAGCTATAGCGCGTTTTCTAGACAAGCGCTATAGCTAAGTTGGCTATAGCCAGAGCTCCCCGGCCACTCCTTCCTCTATCTCTCACTCTCTCTCGATCCCTCTCTCTCTCTCGATCCCATGCCGCGCTGCCCGCCGCCCGACGCCGACACCTCTGCCCGCCGCCGCCCGACGCCGACGCCTCTGCCCCGGCCACCCCGATGCCGCCCCCTCTGCCCCGGCCCGCCCCTCTGCCCGGCCACCCCGACGCCGCCCCCTCTGCCCTGGCCCGCCCCTTTGCCCCGGCCACCCCGACGCCACCCCCTCTGCCCCGGCGACCCCGACCCCGATCCCAACCCCGAGGTGCGCCACCCCCTCTTCCCTCCCTCTTCATATGCTTGTTGTCCAAATATTTCCATATGTTAGAGTGTTAGAGTGTTCATATTGCTGTTACAAATGCTTGTTAGAGTGTTCATATTGCTGTTAAAATGCTTGTTAGAGTGTTCATATTGCTGTTAAAATGCTTGTTAGAGTGTTCAAATGCTTGCTGTTAAAATGAAATGCAGCGACATTGGAGTCAATTTGGAGTTGCTAGAGTATTTGGAGTCAATTTCTACTCTACTTATCGTGTTGTCCATTGGAGTCCATTTGGAGTTGCTGTCCATTTGTATTTTGTTGCTAGAGTAAATGAAAATGAGTGTTCAGTTTGTTGATAGAGTAAATAAATTGAAAATGAGCATTTTATTAGGCAGATTGTAGGTCTACAATTGATCTTGTGTGTCTACAATAATTGATCTTGTGAATGCTTGACGCACAGGTAGATCACCGACGTGCCGCTCGACGACACCGCGAGAAGATCATTGACACCACACCGCATCCTCGACAGGCAGATAGTGAGCATCCCAAAACCCACACTGTATATAGCTTTGTCCATGCAGATGCTAGAGGAGAGTGATGACTTGTGCATGTGGTTGTTGTGCTGCTATATAATGTTTGGACATATGCTATAGAATGATAGTGAGCATCCTATACTGTTGTGCTGCTGTAGTTGTGCCGGACTTTGGTTGTTTGCAGGGAAACTGTTTGCGAGTGACCTATGTTTTGCCGGAAATGTTGATTCATTTCCATTCTGGGAAATTTCAGGCGCTCGATATGTGCACTTTCTAGCATAGGTCATGCCGAAATTTTCCGTGAATTTTGGCTTGACTTGTGCTAGAAAGTTGAACATATCGAGTGCTCGAGATTTGCCGCGACGGGAATGAAATGACATTCAGGCAAAACAAAAGGTCACTTTTTTGTCATTATTCACTTTATTATATAAAGCTCGATAATTAAAGGACCCCCTTGTCATGACGGACGACGACGGTGGTGGCGCCGGCGCTGACACTGATGCCACCAACACCGGCATTGAGACGAGCCCTGATGATGTTGCTAACGACAACACGGAAGGTGGGACCTCCCAAGCCAGTGAAGGAAAGAAGGCAAAGAGGGCACGACGCCCAAATGAGCTCGCACCGGAAGACTGGTGGTCACGACGGTGCACCCCGGCGATTTCGAGCCAACAAAGCCGCGGGAAGTGGCAGCGTGTTACGCCAACCAACTAGCATGCATCCTACGGGATGCCGCTAACATCAACACCACAAAAATACGGAAGAATGAACATTTGAAGCATCTGCTCCTAACTAGGTTGCACGCAAGATTCCTGTTCCCCGGTCGGAATGACGATGTCAACCCATGGAAAGATGATGCCTTGAAAAAAATCAACAACAAAGCCCTAGGGAAGTTCAGCAATGCATTGAGCGCTTGGAAAACTAGGGTGAAAAAGGCGATTGAAGTAGACCATGAAACCTACGTCGAGATTGTTGCAGAAAATCCGAAAATTACGCTAGAGGACTTTGAAAAGTTCAAGGAGACTTGCAATGAAGAAGCTGCCAAGGCCAGGTCGGAGAGAGGCAAGCAGCTCCAGGCAAAGAACATGGGGAACCACCGCCTTGGAAGTCGTGGTTACACGGGAAAGAGGCCCATGTGGGCTAAGGAGGACGCAAAACGTGAACGTCTAGGGATCCCAGACCCATTGGCTGAGTTCACCGACCAGCAGGAGCACGACTTCATCAGGGCCCGATTCTCGTGGGACCCCCAAAAAAATATTCACCGACGGGCCGACTAGGAAATTCATGAGATTACTTGTAATTATCCTTTTACCACTTTATATATTAGCTTCTGATCAATGAATTCTACTACATTCTAGTCACATTTGTAAATGATTCACGCTCCATTTGCAGAGAGAGCAACACAACAAGCTTGCGGCCGAAAGCGACTCGTCGACTCGGTCGTCGGCGAAGTACAAGTGGGACACTCCTTTCAACCGGGCCATGAACATAATGATGGGACACCCGTCGGGCCAGCGGCCACAATATGGACGTGTGCACGGCGCCGGAGATGGCGCCACATGGAAGTATTATTATTAGTATTATAACAAGGACCCCGAGGCCAAAAGCCAGAGAAAGAAGTTCAGTCAAGTGACTATCGACGAGAAGGTGGCGCGGGCGGTCTAGAAAACAAGAGCTGATACCAAAGCTGAGGCAATCCGGGAAGCGGGAGCTGCCTGTAGAAATGATATGGCAGCTGCCTTTACAAGCTTGATTCCAACTGTGGTCAGCTGGGTGCAACAAAATCCAAACGCGGCACCAACTGATTTTCCCATGCCCAGCTTCACCGCGAGCAACTCAATGAACATCTCACCCACACCCGTACCTACTATGGCAACCGCGCCCGCACCTACTCCAGCACCTGCTCCCGCACCGAGCTCTCACAGCAGCCCTAGCTCCGTCTCTGGCTTGAATGTCGGGCCATCGACTTTAGCTGAGCTCGATGCCCTCACGGTAAATACGTGTCGCACCCTCATCAACACAACTAATTAATTAATCTTCAGTTGCCGTTCTTTTTGGATCTCTGACGCCGCACACGTACATGTCTTCGCAGGCCGACTCCACTCCGTGCACCCTCCTTTACCACATGAAGGGCGGGTTGGTGGATGTGGGGAAGGGTACTATAGTGAAGCCCAAGGATCGATTGTTCCACCGCCGGCAGATGCCTGATAACGCCTTAAGAGTCTCTGTGGCGAGTGTGAAAGTGGGCTACGAGGGTTTCCCTCATCCCATACAAACCGATGGAGAGGATGACGAGACCCCCACGCAGCTTGGCCAATGCAAAAATTGGCCGATCCTGTGGCCGAAAAATCTTCTTCGTGTCGAGGTGGCCGGGAGCACACCAATGGGACCTCAGGAAGGTATGACCACAACCCCACCTACACAACTACAACCATCGTCTGTGCTGCTGGGTGAGATCGAGAGACACAAGGAAGGAGGGCCAACCGTTCCGGCGGATGATGCCATATTCCCCATGGAAGAGGATATGGATCATGACATGGAGGAGGATGACCCTCTCCAGTATCTCAATACCGGCTTTGACAACGAAGTAACGATGAGTCAACCATATGAATATGAGAGGCATGTACCAGAGCCGGAACATCCTCGGGAGTGCAAGAAGTCTTTGTTCATGCAATCCTCGCAGGACACGCCTCCAGATGCCGGTTCCACCCAAGCTCAACTAATTAGCCAGAGTCGTTCAATGCTGAGCCCGACAACACTAGGGGCGGTGCTCAAGGAGGGTCTGACAGACCCACCAACACCTGAGCCCACCAAGAAGAAGCAGAGGAAGAGACCGACGAGAAAATCCAATAAAGCTGCCTATGTTGGTTCTAGCAGCCAGCCGCCTCCGCAGACCAGGGTTGACGGTGTACCGATGAAACATGCGCCATTAATCCATGTCGCGGGAAAGCCAATGTTACCGGTGGATGCGCTAGCCGGCATAACAGGGGATCTCAGGAGACTCCATGACCATGTGCTATCGACAGAGAGAAGCCTCCTCGCCTCCGATGATCCAGGATACCCACTTTATACGGTTCATGTCCCGAGCAGTGGCAAGATGTACGTCCACACATGCCCCGCGGACCTCTTCTTCATGCGATTTGATTACATCTTCCAGATGTTTCAAATGAGGACACTCGATTTTACGTTCGTACGCCTGTATGCGCTGCACATGAACTACATCGTCAGGAGAGAGCAAGTCACTGGTCTTGCGGGCGCGGACCCATACTACATGCATGAGGGCTTCTTGTCAATCAACGAAGCCAACCGTCAATATGCGAGGGAGTACATCGAAGAATTCTTGGTCATCAATAAGGACAAAGAAACGATTCTCCTACCTTATCATCCCGGGTAAGTCATTCGACGTATCTTATGCTGCATATTATCGTTGAATTCGCTTGATGATATATGTGCATCTCTGACAGGTATATAGATCAACGATGGCGAGGAAGTGGTATGTCGTGTATGTAGGGCATGTTCCGGGTGTGTACCATGAGTGGCCAGAGTGTCAGGCCCAAGTGTACCGCTTCCCGGGCGGAAGCCAGAAAGGGTTTGATAGCAGAATGGAAGTCGAAGCTAGTTACTTGAGATTCATAGCGCAACGGAGGATTCAGAACCAGCGCCGCAAAAACTACTACATAATCCCGCTTTTGCTCATCGTGATCGCTCTTCTCTTCTATGCGGTCATATCATAGTCTGCATAGATGACGAAACATGAGTATGTGACCATGTAGTTGCATGTATTCGGAACTTCTAATAACTTATAACGCTATTTCGAGACATGTGTTCGACCATGATTGATGATGATGAGATACTTGAGACATGTCGAGACTTCTAATAACTTTTGCTCATCGATGCCTCACTTGCTTTTCAATGAATATGCATGCTATTGTATAAAAGATGTATCTGTTTAAATATGTACAAAGCCAAAACGCAGGAAAAAAACTACAAAATTTAGCAGTGGCGCGGGGGTAAACTTTACCAGCAGCACTCAAATAACAGTAGCGCTTACTAGCCAAACGCGATGTAGATAAGTATCAGTAGCGCGGGAGAAAAGAGCGCTACTGCTATCTTCAGTTACCAGTAGTGCTGGGACAAACAAGCGCTACTGCTAAAAAATAGCTGTAGCGCCGTAGCAGTAGCGCTACTGGTAGCAAAAAAACCAACGCTACTGGTAAGGTTTTTCCTAGTAGTGACGATGCATTCATCAAGCACTAATGTGTTGGTCTGATTTATTCTTAATAACCGAGAAAACTCCATGAGTCCTCGATGCGGCAGTAGCCGGCCCTGGTGTCACAAGGACGCATCACCCACTTATTTATTTTCACATTGTATATCTTATTACTTATTGATGCATTGTTGCTCTATCTATTTATAATCACGAGTTGTGTACATGGAAGTAGGTGAAAATCTTAACTCTAGCCTATTTATTTTATTGTTATAACCTCCATGATACTTTATTGGTCCGGGAAACTGAAATGATTTGCGATAAAAAAAGACTTCCAGACATTTCCTTACCAAGGTGAATTCAGTTTCTAGATCGGATAAATCCTAAAGTCTCTAGGGATGGCTATATATACATCCGAAATTGGATCAAAGGTAATCACTTAACTTCGACACCGAAGCTAAAAGAGTTGCCTGGAAGGAGATTTTTTAATCTTAATTCGGCGAAGAAATATGTTCGATTGAGCACAAACATGAAGACTTCGATCTTGCTTAACTTAGGCCCCCTTAATAGCATGGTTTGCCTTACGACTCAAATACAAAAGTCTACACAACAACTTCCAAGTCTTCAATGGCACTCCAAAAACATCAATCTTCTCACAATATTTTTAGGGATCACCACCCACAAGCTAAACCAAATTCTCATGGATTTTCACATGCGTATAGTGACAAATACATTAGCCCGTCAGCTGCTTTATGGTTAATCATCCAATATCCATTAAGGGACACTAAATACTAGATGCACTTACATGTATCAAGACTCCATAGTGTCGGTGAAATATTCTTGTTTGCGACATTTAGTTACATTGAACCAACCAAAGCTATACAAGACCAAATCACACACTTTGATCTCACCTCCAGTAAGGGGATTTGTGAAGGCTGAAGTTGTCCCATTGCTCGACATCTCAGTTATTAATCTCGTTTTTCTTCAAAAAAAAGTCAGAAAAAGCGGCCACAAATGCGAGAGTGTGATGCCCTATGGTCTTTCCATGGTAGATAAAAAACCTGAAGTTGTTCACTAGGTTGGATGAGCCACGTCTTACGGTGTCATGCCGGGATGATACAGTAGCATCGTGTGCATCCCGTGAACAATTTGACAAGGAGCCATCAGTTTCTCTCGTACGCGTCGTAGTAGTTTGTTGTTGTCACCTACTTGCTATTCCCATTTCCATAATATTTTGTTTTGTGCTTCGAGAATTAGACCCCCAGACACCCTCAAACAACTTCCCTTTTCCAAATAAATTGTTGTGGATGAAAAAACACACCCCAACTCCCCATACAGGGGGAGGGGGTTCATGTGGGGGTAGGGAGAGGGGGTTCTGGTGGAGGGTGGAGTTGCATCTCCCCTAACAATTCCCCTAGTTGCGGCGGAGGCAACATTATGGCAAGGTTAGGTCTCCATCACACCTTAAAATATTTCAGCTTCATGCTATATACACCCCGGAGTTGATGAAATCTACACGCTCAGTGTTGGTTGTGTGCGTAGCTGCTTGCGCTAGCATACCTAAAAGAATAGTTCTACCTTCATTATTGTTTTCAAGCCGTGGCAGGTGACAATAGATAAAAATTTGATCCCCGCGCCCGCCACCGCCCTTTGCTCCAGCGAGCGTGCTGCCCTGATACCAGCGACCATCGAGTCATCTGCCCACTTCCCATTCACCAGCACAACCCTACTCCTTCTTGGCCATTCCTCGCCAAACCCGGTGCGAGTTCCGACGTGTCGCTCGAGCCACCTCGATGCGTCGCCAACCCCGCACTCCGCCGTGCTGCTCGAGCTACCTCGTCGTGCTGCCTGACCCTGACGGGTAAGAGAGCGAGAGAGAAAGGGAGAGGATGACAAAAACAAATTTATTGGCCCAAGTGACAATGTCAGGAATTTACTGGGAGTTGTGAAAGCACCCTGCACATATTTCTAAAAAAAACATTGAAACAACCCTAATAACACTGTATTGAAGAGATGATTTACTACTCCCTTCGTTTCAAAATATAGCGCACCTGCGTTTTCCGAGGTTCAACTTTGATCATAAATTTAACCAACGAGATCGAATGCGGCGGGAGCAAAAATTATGCCAGTGAATTCGTATTCAAAAGAAGTTTTCAATTATATAATTTTTGCTCCCGCCGCAGTCGGTCTTGTTGGTTAAATTTATGGTCAAAGTTGAAGCGTGAAAATCGAGGACGCACTATATTTTGAAACGGAGGGAGTAGTAACTGTTGAAGATAATAAATACTCCCTCGTTTTAGTGTGTTTATTCATTCATTTCTGTCTGGATGTAGTCTACATTAAAATATCAAAGACATCTTTCATTCATCTTTGCCTTACAGGAGATGGTTTACTAGTAACCGTTGAAGATTGTAAACGAAGGGAGCAGCAAACCACAGGGCAACAGAAGCTGCCGTGCAATTCCATTCATCTTTTGCTTTTGGTTGGCCAACTAGCGGCGAAAGAAAGCTTCAGAAGAAAGGCAGCATAAACGCGTGCACAGCGACAGAGCGTTGCGATCTTGCAGACTACAGCGTGCGTGCGGAGAAGCATCAAAGACTTCACACTTTACACGAAACCCCTCGTAGTTCTTCGTCCTCCCAAGCTTCCCCACACCCCGCTTCCTCCCCTCTCTGTCCCCCCTCGTCCCCAATCTCGCGCGACGCCACGAAACCCTAGCCCCCAAATCGCTCGCTGGGGAGAGGGAGGGAGGGTGGGAGGCCGGAGACGGACGCCGCTCGCCGGCGCCGATGGAGGTGAAGCTGTGGAACGACAAGCGCGAGCGGGAGCTCCTGGAGAGCCTGGCGGACCTGTACGCGATCATCAAGGCCACGGAGAAGCTGGAGCGCGCCTACGTCCGCGACCTCGTCTCCGCCGCCGACTACGAGGCCGACTGCCTCAAGCTCATCTCCCAGTTCAACTCCCTCTCCTCCTCCCTCGCCGGGGTCGTCACCATCCCGCGCTTCGTGCAGGCCTACCGCCTCGACTGCCCCGCCGCCCTCAACCGCCTCGTCCAGTCCGGCGTCCCCGCCACCATCGAGCTCCGCGCCGCCACCGCCTCTTCCTCCGCGCCGGCCGCCACCGCGGCCTCCGCCTCCGCCATCGCCCAGTGCGTCCAGAGCTTCATCACCGCCATGGACGCCGTCAAGCTCAATATGCTCGCCAACGACCAGGTCCGCCCCCTGCTCCACGACCTCTCCACCTCCATGGGGAAGCTCGGTACCGTACTGCCGCCAGACTTCGAGGGGAAGGTCAAGGTGAATGAGTGGCTCACAAAGCTGCATAAGATGGGGGCCGGGGACGAGCTCACAGATCAGCAGGCCAGACAGCTCAATTTTGATCTGGAATCAGCCTATAGTGCGTTTATGGCCTCGCTTCCCACTGCTGGCCTGTGAACGATGATCGGCTTGGTTCAGAGTTGGTTCTTCTTTCTGTTTTGTTATGCTCTTGTCTTGCACTGGTATACATATGTGTAATTTGGCTCAAGCTATATCGTTTGTCAACAACAATGCCAATCTTATGGAAAGTTGTCCCCTACAGATCGATGATTTCATACTGATTATAGGGACCCTTAAGTGTATTCAGCGTACAGTGTGTTTATGGCCTCGCTTCCACTGCTGTTTGTGATCAAAGGATTGGTTTTGTTCTGAGCTGTTCCTATGTTTCTACTTTGTTACGATGTTGCCTTTTGACCACTACTGTGGGTGCTATATGCGTGTAATTTGGATTGTGTTCTATTCTTTGTCGATAACAGAGCGAATTTTACAAAAAATCCCCAGATGGATTCTGCTGCATAATTATTATATGTGGTGCGATGTTTCTCTGTGATGTCCATCAATGGTAGAATGCTTGCCTTTGTCCTTTCTATTGGATATGTTTCTTCTCCGTCAATAATATGGAGCAATAAGTGTCAATTTATATTTCACTGTCCTGGTGATATTATGATCTTTCAGTTTGCAAGAACAATCTTGTTTTAATCTAGGGCAGTTGGAACTGATTGCATTGGTGTTTTAGCTTTGTGCACTTGCTTATCCTGGACTGGTCCAAAGATACATGGATGTTCAGTTATGAAAATACAAGTCATAATGTGTCTACACTTGGGTTTAACCAAATTGCATCATTGATTTGATAGTTTTGTATGGATAGTGTATTCCAACTCTGTTACTTCTCGATGTCAATAAAGGTTTTGTAAGGTTTGCTTCTGAATTGTTCCTTTCTTTGTACTCTGTGGTCGTTGGATCACTACTGCAGTGCCATCCATATGTGTAATCTGGATTATACTCTCTTGTTTGTCAATGATAAAAATGCATTTTTTTGTGGAAAGTTGACTCTTATCGGTGGATTCTGTTGCATATTGGCTATATACGGTACAATTGTACAATGTTCGTTTGTGGTGTCCATTCAATGTAGAATGTTTGCATATGCCTGCTAATCTACCAATTCTTCCTTAGGAAATGATAACTAATACTATAACATATGCCTGCAATGCAGGTTATTTCTCTTATAACATGCCTATTCCTTAGACTGGCTCACTAGTGTGCTTTCTTCCTCAACCAAATAGACACCCAAAACCTCTAAACAGAGTTGTGTTTTCTGAATGTAAATGTTATTTTTTTCTGATCTTTTGGTGTTTTTCCGCAAATTTTTCTGAACTTTGGAAGCTGAATAAATTTTCAGATATTTTAACATGCCAAAATTGTTCCGATTGAAAATTAATTCATGTGCAATTTTCAGATGTGAACCTCAGATCTTCTACTGAATTATATGTGTGATTTTCAGAACTCGTTTGAATTTGTAAGCTTTTAGTAGGACAAAAAAAAGCTAATTATTATTCTGACATGATGCTTGGCAGGACATTTTTCCTAGGCTCATCTCACCTTCCTCTGGTTTGCGTTTTCACGGAACCCAGTCCGATGGTGAATCATATCACCTAGTTTGATGGAAATCGTGCTACCCATTTGCAAATTATACATCTTCATGGATTTCCTGTAGTCGAAGACCAATAGAGTCATATTTTATTCTTGCTCATAGCTTTCTGAACTGAAACGGTACTTGGAAAGTGTGAAAGGCCAGTGATAGTGAGGAAGAATAAAATGGTAGAAGCAGGTAATGTAAGCCACCAGTTCATTGACTTTGTTGGTTTTGATGTGCTAACACCAGATCCATTATCACCATCGGATTATTTGAAACTATGGAAATATGTCAAGGGATGCTCTTTGAACGAGTATTTTCATATCATGAATGAACTGTCACTTGTTTTTATTTTATCGATTGTAGCCTAGGCCACTTGCAGATTTTTTATTGATTAGAGAGCTATCCAAAGTGGTTACTGTTTAGTTTTTTAGTGGGTCCAGCTCAGCTCAATTTAAGAAAAGATAAGTAGCTGGATCAGAGCTGTGTACATTGGATCATATCAATAGTCTTGTTGACCTGCTGCTTGGAGAGTTCTGCATCTCATTTCTCCTGTAATACAACACTAGCTCCAACCGGCCTCTCCAGCAGCCTTGCATCCGCCATCGTTGCCATGCCACTCCAGTAACTCTGATTCCAAGGTCCACCCCCTCCCCTCTCTTTTTGACATCTAGAAATACTTATGCTGGCACAAAAGAAGAAAGAAAACTTGCCCTTTGTGTTGTGTTTATTTTCCCTTTGCAGTTCACTAATTTATCTGTCATTTCCCACATCTATAGTTTTTTCATCCGTTGCTGCCTTCACTGCGTGTTTGCACCTCCAGAAGTTCCTTTGCTGTCTTAGCTTGTTAGGTTCCCCCCTCTTTATCTTTTTTTACCTCTAGAAATACTTCTGTGGCACAAAAGGAGAAAGAAAAACCTTCTCTTTGTGCTGTGTTTCTTTTCCCTTTGCAATTGACTAATTGATCTATTGTTTCCCCCTTCTACAGGTTTTTCATCCATTGCTGCATTCACTGACAGTTTGCCCCTCCAGAAGCACTTCTCTTGCCCTTTTCCCATTTCTTTGGGTCATTCCATACCCAAAAAACAATAAGTCAAAAGCAAGAGGGGGAAAAGTTCTTGCTCCTGTTTACCGTGATCTACCTGTTAATTTTCCGCCCATTTCCCCTGAATAAACGCTTCTTCATCTCCTCCTGCATCCAACTATCCAAGTAGCCACAACCCCACCCCCCATAAGGAGAGAGAAAAAAAAATCTGTCATTGGAGTTATTTTACCTGCTTGCCTGTTTATATCCTCCTAGCTTCCCCCCATCTTGTGTCTTTTGCCTTTACACTATACCCGATTCCGTGCATTCTCAGAAGTGAAGAAGCAGAAAAATATCTCCAAAAAATTGCAAATCCATGACAGGGGTGGCGCTGGTTGGTTTGCAATTGGCTGCATCCCCGATCCTGAAGAAGCTCCTCGCGGATGCTTCAACATACCTTGTGGTTGACATGGCGAGCGAGCTCCATGAACTGGAGACCACCATCATGCCACAGTTCGAGCTGATGATTGAAGCAGCTAACAAGGGCAATCACAGGGTCAAGTTGGACAAATGGGTTCAGGAGCTCAAAGAAGCCCTCTACAAAGCCGAAGACCTGCTGGACATGCATGAGTACGACCTCCTCGAGCGCAAAGCAAAGAGTGGGAGAGATTCCTCGCCACCCCGTGCCTCATCAACTAGCACTATTTTGAAGCCTCTGCATGCTGCTTCTAACAGGTTATCTAATCTCCTCCCAAAAAACAAGAAGCTACTTCACCAGCTGAATGAACTGAAGGCCATTCTTGTGAAAGGCAGGGAGTTGCGCGAGCTTCTTTGCGTACCAGCTGGAAACAGTACAGAGAGCCCCATTGTTCCTCAGGCCACATCATTACCACCTCTGAAAGTAATAGGTCGTGACAAAGATCGTGATGATATAATAAACCTTCTTACTGAGCCGATTGCTGTTGAGGCTAATTCACCTATATATGCGGGTTTGGCCATTGTCGGAGCAGGAGGTATGGGAAAATCCACCTTGGCGCAACATGTTTACAATGACAAGAGGGTACAAGAACATTTTGATGCCAGGATGTGGGTATGCATCTCACGCAAACTTGATGTCCATCGTCATACACGGGAGATTATCGAATCCGCAACTAAGAGGGAGTGTCCACGTCTTGAAAATCTGGATACTCTCCAGTGCCAATTAAGGGACATACTGCAAAAATCAGAGAAATTCTTGCTTGTGTTGGATGATGTTTGGTTTGATGATTTGAGTAGTCAGATGGAATGGGACCAACTGTTAGCTCCTCTAGTTTCTCAGCACAATGGAAGCAAAGTTTTGGTAACTTCACGACGGGATACATTTCCTTCTGCTCTTAACTGTTAAAAGGTGCTCCGTTTGGAAAGCATGGAAGATACTCAGTTCTTGGCACTCTTCAAATACTATGCCTTCACCGGAGCACAAATCAGAGATCCTCCCTTGCTTGAAAGGCTAGAAGCGATTGCAGAGGAGATAGTTAAAAGGCTTGGACAGTCTCCTTTGGCTGCAAAAGTTGTTGGTTCCCAGTTGAAAGGGAAAATGAATGTCCCTGCCTGGAAAGATGCTCTGACTTTAAAGATTGACAACATAAGTGAGCCCAGAACAGCTCTGTTGTGGAGTTATCAGAAGTTAGATCCACGTCTGCAGAGGTGCTTTATATATTGCAGCTTGTTTCCGAAAGGACACAAGTATAACATTGATGAGTTGGTTCACCTGCTGATAGCGGAGGGGCTTGTTGATCCATGCAACCAGAACAGGAGAATGGTAGACGTTGGAAAGGATTACCTCAATGAGATGGTTTCTGGATCTTTCCTGCAACCATTTTCTGAAAGATTTATGGACACATGCTACATCATGCATGATCTTCTTCATGATTTGGCAGAATCGCTCTCTAAAGAAGACTGCTTCAGATTAGAAGATGATAAGGTGACAGAAATACCATGCACCGTTCGTCATCTGTCTGTTCGTGTTGAGAGTATGAAACAACATCAGCACAGTATCTGCAAGCTACATCATTTGCGCACTATTATCTGCATTGACCCGCTTACAGATGATGTGAGTGATGTTTTCCATCAGGTACTGCAAAACTTGAAGAAGTTACGTGTACTCTATTTGTGCTTCTACAATAGTAACAAGCTACCCGAATCTGTTGGTGAGCTGAAACACCTTCGGTATTTAAACCTCATTAAAACTTCCATTGCCGAATTGCCTGGATCATTATGTGCTCTTTACCACCTACAGTTACTTCTGTTAAACCATAAGGTTAAGAGTTTGCCTCACAAACTATGCAAATTAAGCAAGTTACAGCATCTTGAAGGGTATCATGTTCTGGGATACAGGATGTATGAAGTAGCTCTGCCTCAAATCCCTTATATAGGTAAGCTAACTTTGCTCCAGCATTATAAAGAATTTTGTGTGCAAAAACAGAAGGGGTGTGAGTTGCGGCAGCTCAGAGACATGAAAGAGCTTGGTGGCAGTTTAAGAGTCGGAAATCTCGAGAATGTCACTGGAAAGGATGAAGCCTTAGAGTCGAAGCTATATCAGAAAAGTCATATCGGAAGCTTGCACCTTGTCTGAAGTTGCAATAATGGCAAGAATGCAGATGACAGTTTACAGTTGAAGATTCTAGAAGGTTTGATGCCACCGCCTCAACTGAAAGGCCTCGAGATCAAGGGTTACAAATCTGCCACGTATCCAAGTTGGTTACTTGAGGGTTCGTATTTTGAGAATTTGGAATCCTTTAAGCTTGTCGATTGCAGTGCCTTAGAAGGCCTGCCACTCAATACCGAGCTCTTCAGGCATTGCTCAAAACTAGAGCTCGAGAATGTCTCGACTCTGAAAACGTTATCGTGTCTTCCAGCAGCCCTTACATACTTATCAATTAGCAGTTGCCCACTGCTTGTGTTTATTGCCAGTGATGAGCTAGAACAGCATGATCAGAGGGAGAACATCGTGAGAACAGACTACTTGGCATCACAACTTGCTTCGATATGGGAGGTGGATTCCAGATCGGAAATTAAGAGAGTATTATCGTCAGAACATTTATCTCTGAAGCAAATGATGACATTAATGGATTCTGACATGTCACATCTTCAAACCATTGCAAGTGCTGTAGAAAGAGACAGCGGCGAGGTAATGCTGAAAGATGATATCATTGAGGCATGGATATGTTGCCACGAACAGAGGTTGAGGTTCATTTATGGAAGAAGCATCGGCTTGCCGTTGGTTCCACCATCAGGTCTTTGTCAACTTCATCTTTCTTCATGCAGTATTACAGATGGGGCATTAGCTGTTTGCCTTGACAGTCTCACGTCACTGAGATGTTTGATCTTAATGGAGATCATGACTTTAAGTACACTTCCATCACAAGTGGTTCTCCAACGTTTGATAAAGCTCCACTGCCTTTGCATTTCATCCTGCTGGTGTCTCAGATCATTAGGGGGGTTACGAGCTGCTACCTCTCTTTCAGATTTTCAATTGTTTGACTGCCCTTCTTTAGACTTGGCACATGGAGCAAATTTTATGCCATTATCTCTTGAGAAGCTCCATATACAGCGGTGCATGGTTACAACTAATTTCTTCAGTAGTGACTTGCCATTCCTGATGAATCTTTCCATGTTTGGGTGCAGAAGCTCTGCATCCTTGTCGATTGGTCACCTGACCTCCCTTGAATCACTATCACTAGGAGGTTTCCCTGATCTGTGCTTTCTTGAAGGACTGTCTTCCCTGCAACTTCGCGATGTATATTTGAAAGACGTCCCGAAGCTCAACGTGAAGTGCATTTCACAGTTCCGGGTCCAAAAATCACTATATGTTAGCAGCCTTATGATGCTCAACCACATGCTCTCGGCTGAAGGTTTTACAGTTCCACCATTTCTGTCTCTCGAAGGATGCAAGGAGTCGTCCGTTTCATTTGAAGAATCAACAGATTTCGCATCTGTCAAGTGCCTCAGGTTACGTGATTGCAAAATGAGTTCCCTGCCAATAAATCTGAAGTGCTTTTCCAACCTGACGGAACTCAGAATCGACGCGTGTCCCAATATATCATCTTTGCCAGATCTGCCATCCTCCCTCCAGCACATAGTCGTGTGGAATTCTGAACTCCTGCAGAAGAGTTGCCGAGCACCTGATGGGGAAAGCTGGCCAAAGATTGAGCATATACGCTGGAAGGAATTCACAGAATTTCCATACTTGCAACGATAAAGAGAAAAGGTAAAATATTCCCCCAGTGCCTTTGCGAATATGAACTTTTTTAATATTTGTTTATATCTTATTACTTCATTTGTTCCAAAGTTCCATTCGTTCATTTATTTCATGCAGCAGGACCAACATCTTTCCCCTCCAGTGATCTCGTCTCCACCCGCTGCCTGTCAGGGGTTGGAGTGCCTCAATCTCACTTGCACTTCAGCTCTCTCCGCCGCCTTTGTCGATCGCTCCATGTGTCACTCTTCCACTCTGAACGGGCCCACCACTAGTGTTGCGGCGCTTGTCTAAATTTGAATCTCTTTTCCACAATTGTTGTCGTTAATTTGTTATCCTGTGTTGGCGTGTTACTTTTGATTGGTGGTGCTTGTAACAGTTACCCCTTGTGTACTGAGATGCACTAGCATCCAATAATTTCATGTACACTCTATAATTTCATCTAATAATTTTGGACCCTGATAAGTGCCGAACGTCAGGTACGAGCACATGGCAACTTCGAACCTTTTCGAGGGCAAGTTTAGTTATGCGAGGATGACAACTTTAGTTCGCAAGCATGGCAACTTTCGCACCTCTGTTTATTTTTGACAGAAATTTGCCGTGTATCACTGGAATTTGCCATCCTTGCGTGACTGAAATTGTCATCGAAAAACGCCAGGGCCGGAGTGCCACGCACCTGACGTGTGGCACTTATCATTTGGGTAATTTTATGAAGGGCTAAGCTCCATAATTCCGTATTGTAGCTGAACTTTCTGCAGTTACTTTTGGAAAGGTAGTTGGAGGACCCTTTGTCAAGACCGAGTTAATAGTTAAATGTGCTCACTGGGAAGTGAAGACATCGCTGGCGACTAGCAGTCCCAGTGAAAAGCTTTGCCAGACTGGTGGTCGCAGTGAGATTCAACGAAAGCACAACGGGGCGCCAACAGTTTGGGTTGGTTCGGACTGGAACTGAAACTGAAGCAAGACGAGGCACATTGTGTTGCTCAGAGACGTGTGACCTTTTCTTGAAAGAATCTTGTTTTGGATACAATGGAGTACTTTGAAAATATGAACAGGAATAAAGCAATTGACACGAATGGACAATCTCTGGAGAGAGGAGAAGGCAAGGTAGGATCATTTGGGATAGTATACAGTGGCCAAGCCCTGGTGCGCGGTTAGCTGAACAGAAGGGCCATAGGCCATCAAATCTTGATCCTGGTCCCTGCCGTACGTTCCTTCCATTCTGGCAACCACCTTGCCATCCACGTCTGTGATGCCACCCTGTCTCAGATCCTCCACAAGTTGCCCCGGTGAATACCGAAAGGATTTCACCTGCAGAAGGCAGAAGCAGTGGAAAACAAATTCAACACTGTAAGTTGATAATCAGGTTGACACGGAAAAGATGGCTATAACCTTGAGATATGTAACATGTGCCAAAGCCAAAAGATCAGCCTTCGGGCAGTCTTTCAGTAGGACTGCAT
Organism: Thinopyrum elongatum; assembly: GCA_011799875.1. Classification (NCBI taxonomy): domain Eukaryota; kingdom Viridiplantae; phylum Streptophyta; class Magnoliopsida; order Poales; family Poaceae; genus Thinopyrum; species Thinopyrum elongatum. The sequence goes on from CM022299.1 coordinate 439,882,858, forward strand.
CCATGTAGCCACCTGAGAACTGGATCGCAACCACACCATGCGTCTCGCACAAATTACACCAATACTTATTCTTGGCCATCGCTTTCAGAGATAAGGCCTTAATCGTGGTCGTGGTGGAGAAACAGAAAGAGACTACCAGCTCCCAGTGCACCTCTGGATCAGATATTTTGCTCTCTTGTCTTGCTGTTTGGTGAGCTCTGATTCTGATTTCTCTTGTATTACAACACTTCTTCAGTCCTCCTCGTTGGCAACCTTGCATTACCGTCGCCGCCGTGGTGGCTCCAGCAACGATTCTGTCCTTCACTCCTTCACCTCTGTAAGCATTCCAACCTTCTATGCTATTTAGTTTCCCCTGTACAGATAGTTCCGTCCACACAAAAGAAACAAATTTGCTTGCAGGGCTCTGCTTTAATTTTTCTTTTCTTTTCTAACATACTGCAGTAGACTAATTTGTTATCTTGTTCTCCGCTCCGACGGATATTTTCATCTAATTGATGTATCCCATTGTTTGCCTCGTAAAGTCTTTCTAATTCCCTGCCATTTTGTGTATTTACACAGCTGCCAAAGATCTTTGTGTTCGCAGTGCAAAAGCCATTTCCCAATCCCCAACAAACAGTACCCTGTGATTCCATGACTGGGGTGGCGCTGGCTGGCTTAAAGTTGGCAGCATCGCCAATCCTGAAGAGGCTCCTCGCTGATGCCTCAACATTCCTTGGGGTGGACATGGCAAGTGAGCTCCATGAACTGGAGGCTACAATTATGCCGCAGTTCGAGCTGATGGTACCGGCCCCTGCACCGAGGGCGCCGACGGGAGGCGGTATGCTGGAGGAGCAGGATATGGCGGTCAGATCCACCGCCCTTGAGGAACTAGGAGATTGCTTGATGCCGGCCGCTGTGCTGCTTGTCCGAGGGGAGATGGTACGGTGAAGAGCAGCAAGTGGCGCAGCAGCCAGGAGCGGTGGACAGCGCGGACGCTCAGATTTTCGCCGCTAATGAAGCCCTGGTGGGCAGGAGGGATAGTTCGCCCCCGACGTCGGAGCTGTCAACTGGGAAGATGAATCTCCTGGTTAGAACTAGAGGTTAGTGTTGGATTTGTATTTCAGTCAGTATACTAGGGATTTACATTATAGTTAGAATTGGATAAATCCTGCCATTAGCTTAGAACAACTAGTGATGTTGCAGGCAGGAAGCAGAACCATCTTTGCTGAACCCAGTCAGTTCATATGATAAAATAGTAGATTGCTGATTTGAGGGAGTTAATACGTGAATTTTGTAAGTTTAATATGTGAAGTTACTGAACCCAGACAATTCACATCAGAAGAACTAGTGATTTTGTAGTGATATTCAGGGAATCATGCTTAGTGCCCCATGAGTCATTTCATCTAAGGAAAATGCTGATTACTGAAATCCAGGCAGTTAATATGTGGAGGCTGTTTTTGCAGGCTGAGAATTGGGGCTGCTGCACCGAGCAGAACACCCTGCCCAAAATGTGTCAGCGCGTTCGAGAAGGCTGTTAGGAGTTATGCCGAAAACCCAGCTGAGAATGTGATCACACCAGTGATTGGCGCTACTTTTGACTCTTTGGGTGAGGCTTATGACTTCTATAATTTGTATTCATGGGAGAAAGGCTTCGGCATCCGATATGGGAAGAGCCGGCTGAATCTTGAGAGGATGAGATGCATGCAAAAAATAGTGTGTGATTGCTCGGTGAGTATAAAAGTATCCTTCTGATAGCGGTTGTCAATTCAGTTAATCTCCTGAGTGGTGCGAATGTGTTAATTGACTGAAGTTTTGGAACATTATGTAGGGCAAAGCTGGTGTTGAGAACACGAGGTCTTGTCGCTGCGAGTGCCCGACTCTGATAAGGCTCCTAAGATCAGAGGACAATGGGTGGTATATGGCAGAACACATAGAGAATCACAACCACTTGCTTTCTCCTAATTTTGGCGAGACAATCCATTGGCCATCACACAAGCACATAGATGTGTACATCGGGGATCTTGTGAAGCAGTTAAGGCAGAAAAATGTGAATCTTGCTAAGGTATACAGTATCATTGGAGGCTTTTTTGGCTCAATGGAAAATGTTCCGTTCACAAAAAGGTCTTTGCATAACCTGTTTGGGACGATCAATAGGGACCACGCAGATGATGATGATGTGAGGAAGACGATGGATGTTTTCGCAGAGATTGGAGCAAAAGATACCCATTTTACATATAGGATTCAGGCTGACAGTGAGGGGAGGATTAAGAATCTGATGCGGGCAAGTGGGAGCAGCAGGCTTCAGTACTCCTTTGGAGATGTCATAACATTCGATACCACGTATAGGACCAACCTGTATGACATGCCTTTCGACCTGTTTGTTGGAGTTAACAATCACTTTCAGGGTGTGATCCTGGCTGGTGTGCTGGTTCATGATGAAACGCAAGAAAGTTTTGAGTGGGTATTCTCAGAATTCCTTAGAATGATGGGTGGTTCTCCACCAATGACCATACTTACAGGATAGTTAGTTTTTTTATTTGTGAACTGTGATAGGGACGGTAAATGAAATTTGATGTGATATGGTCCATAGTATTAATTCTGGAAATTATGTGTATCAATTCTGCAGACCAAAACCGTGCCATGGAGCTAGCTATTAAGAAGATCATGCCGGACACAAGGAGTGGTTCGGTGGTTTGTATACGAAGAAAAGCGAGTTTACAGCTGAATTTCATAAGGTGGTGAACCATATGCTCACAGAGGATGAATTTGAGAAGGGGTGGGAAATGTTGCTGGATAAATACAAGCTGAGGTCACACCCATACATGACACAGCTGTTTGAGATTCGGAAGAAATGGGCTAAGCCTTATTTTAAGGGAGTTTTTTGTGCGAAAATGACCAGCACACAGAGGAGCGAGAGTGCGAACCACATGTTGAAGAATTACATGTCTCCCGGGTGCCCAATGCACATGTTTGTGCAGAAGTACATGAGGCTTCAGTTTGACCGGGAGTCAGAGGAAAAACGAACGAGAATGGTAAGCCTGGATATTTTTTTCTGTGTACCTAGGCTTTGCTGAGATTTGTTACATGAAAGAACTATTTGTACGAGTGTGGAGCTTATCAGGTTGAAGAGGTTGAGAAACACAAGACATGCATTGCAATACATAGTGAAGCAGAGAAAAGAGAAAAATGGAGTACAAGGTTACCATGCTCGACGGAGGCAATGAATTCAAGTGCGAGTGTGGGCAATTCGGACACATGGGCCTACTTTCCAGGAGAAGGTACGTCTGCACGAGTGCAGAAGATTTGATTATGGGATTGACAAAAATGTATTTACTTTAAATGAATGTTTTTTGCTGAATTGTGCAGCTTTTTCTACCCGTACCAATAATGGAAGGCTTTTCTTTTTATATTGTGGACGTTGAGCAAAGGAATCTTCTTGTTATGGACCTGGCAGACACAAGTATTCACGATGATGAGAGGAGGGTGAAGCATGAGGTGAATGCAAACCTGGTGCTGAGAGGACTTCGGAGGTGCATCCGTGCGCATTTCATTGACTGGTATTTGCCCAGATGACGGCTGGAGCATGACATACACCTACAGCATGAATGAACCATGTGAGATGTGAGTATTCTGTTAACTAAATACAGCATGTACATAAGCTCTTGCGGATACTTCATCTCTACTTTCTCATGCTTCGCAGCGAGGACACGTGGGTCTATCTCGCGCACTACTGGAGGTACTACAATGGCCTGTACCTTGAGAGGCACATTGGTGAGGTCAGTACATAGTTGGAGAACAAATTGAGTGATGTTGTAAAAAATTGATTGTGTTTTATATGTGCTAACTCCTGGAATTGAACTGTATTGCAGTACGAGCTGGCTTATCTTAAGAAGCAGATTGCATACGAGGTGATCTCGATGAAGGGGAATAAGGGTGGCTGTCTGAAGAAAGCCGGAGTGGCTGTCTGAAGAAGGCCCGAGTGGCTTCATGATCGAGGAAGTGCTGTTCTGAAGAAGACCAGAGTGGCTGTCTCATTATCTGCTTAGTTATATTATGCATTTACCATGAGTTTGCAAAAGACTAGTTATATTATGCATTTACCATGAGTGGCTGTCTCATTATCTGTTTGCAAATAGTAAGCTAAAATGGATCCTGAAGGTCCAGTACAAATGTTGCTGCTTTGAAAGACTCAAATCTAAGAATCTATGAAACTAGAAACAGCATAGATATGAAAGACTGAAAATCTTTTGATTTATGAATCTATGAATGTATGCATCTACACCCAGCCTTGAATTGAAAAAAACAATCTAAAAATGTGTGCATCTGGCATGACACCGAAACTATGATGCTATGAATCTCGAGGCAGTATTGTTTTAAAAACTAGGAATCTATCCATCTAAACATGTACATTAGTCTGCATACATTAAAAATACTGCCTCATGTTTAGGAGTATGCATTAGTCTGAAGCTTTGAATCTATCCATTTTTAGGGAGTATTTAACAAAAAACTACCACAATTCATGGAAACTTGCCCAGAAACTACCACTTTACGATTTTGTGCGGAAAACTACCACTTTTTCACTAATCTTTGACTAAAAACTACTATGTATGAAAAGTGCCCGATTCGACTCGTTTAAACTCGATTATGACAGGGCTGGCCCACACGTAAGCATTGATCGTTACATTGACCATTAGCGGCCGCGCCGCCGGAGCACTGCCGGCCGAGATCCGCCGCGGGCAGGCCCCAGGCCGCCGCCCGGTCGCTCGCCGTGCCTGCAGGTCGCGCCGCAGGGAGGCCCCAAGCCGCCGCCCGGTCGCCATGGACCCGTTTGTGCTCGTCGGCGTCCGCGGCGCAGTCAGGGCGCTCCATGCGGGGAGCGGCGAGGAGCAGCGGCTACGGACTCCTCGAGGCGGGGCGGGAGGCGGGGCAGCTCCGGCGGCGAAGGGCGCGGGGCGGGCGGCTCCAGCGGCGAAGGGCAGCGGCGGCAGCTCCCGCGGCGGCTCCAGCGGCTGCCGCGGCGAGCGGCTCCAGGGGCGAAGGGCGGCGGGCGGCACCCACGGCCAAGGGCGGCGGCTCCAGCGGCGAGCGGCTTCCGCGGCTGCACCTGCGGCGAAGTGCGGCTCCGGCTGCACCTGTTGGCCACGCTGGCGCCTGAACTATGGGCCCGGCCTGGCAGAAACGTGATTAACCGCGGCAAAGCGGGCGGTTCCACGACTTGGTAGTTTTTTGCCACTGATTATGTAAAAAGTGGTAGTTTCTGGGCACGTTTCCACGGAATGTGGTAGTTTTTGGTTAAATACTCATTTTTAGGAGTATGCATTAGTCTGAATCTTTGAATCTATCCATTTTAGGAGTATGCATTAGTCTGAATGTTTTAGGAGTATGCATTAGTCTGAATCTTTGAATCTATCCATCTAAAAATGTATGCATCAGTCTGAATCTAAAGACTGCAGGTATGATTATCCATGGCTGAAAGCAGCAGGGGCATGGAGATTAAAATGGATCTACACGGTACGAGCCTGGAAGAGTCAGCACCGAATAGCCATGCAAAATAAATGGGTGGGGTTGGACGCCCGCCGTCTGGTCGTTAACGTCTGAGCCGTGGCCCACGACGTGATGGTCCATCTGATCCGCCGCTGCGAGGATGACGGCCGTCACATTAAATGCGGTAGCAGAGTGGGCCAGGGTCTTGAAAAAAGGCGCCCATACATCTCCAAATACACAGTAAAATAATTGGGGTAGTGGGAATCTTGACGCCAGCTGACGGATGAGATATAGAGTCCATCTAAGATCGAGCTCAGAATAGACTTTCCGTCTACAAAGCCGAAGATCTGCTGGACATGCATGAGTATGACCTCCTTGAGCGCAAAGCAAAGACTGGGAGAGATTCCTCGCCACTGTGTGCCTCATCCATCAGCACTATTTTGAAGCCTCTGCGTGCTGCATCTAACAGGTTATCCAATGTTCGCCCAAAGAACAAGAAGCTACTTTTCCAGCTGAATGAGTTGAAGGCCATTCTAGCGAAAGGGAAGGGGTTCTCTGAGCTTCTTTGTTTACCAGGTGGTAACAGTGCAGAAAGGCCCATTATTCCTCAGGCCAAATCATTACCACCTCTGAAAGTAATAGGTCGTGACAAGGATCGCGATGATATAATAAACCTTCTTACTGAGCCGGTTGCTGTTGAAGCTAATTCAGCTGTATATGCGGGTTTGGCCATTGTCGGAGCAGGAGGTATGGGAAAATCCACCTTGGCACAACATGTTTACAATGACAAGAGGGTACAAGAACATTTTGATGTCAGGATGTGGGTGTGCATCTCACGCAAACTTGATGTCCATCGTCATACACGGGAGATAATCGAATCCGCAGCTAAGAGGGAGTGCCCACGTCTTGATAATCTGGATACTCTCCACTGCCAATTAAGGGACATACTGCAGAAGTCAGAGAAATTCTTGCTTGTATTGGATGATGTTTGGTTTGATGATTCGAGTAGTCAGATGGAATGGGACCAACTGCTAGCTCCCCTAGTTTCTCAGCACAAGGGAAGTAAAGTTTTGGTAACTTCTCGACGGGATACATTTCCTTCCGCTCTTTACTGTGAAAAGGTGCTCCGTTTGGAAAGCATGGAAGATACTCAGTTCTTGGCACTCTTCAAATACTATGCCTTCACTGGAGCACAAATTAGAGACCATCTGTTGCTTGAAAGGCTAGAGGTGATTGCAGAGGAGATAGCTAAAAGGCTTGGACAGTCTCCTTTGGCTGCAAAAGTTGTTGGTTCCCAGTTGAAAGGGAAAATGAATATCTCTGCCTGGAAAGATGCTCTGACTTTAAAGATTGACAACTTAAGTGAGCCTAGAATGGCTCTGTTGTGGAGTTATCAGAAGTTAGATCCACGTCTGCAGAGGTGCTTTGTATATTGTAGTTTGTTTCCAAAAGGGCACAGGTATAACACTGATGAGTTGGTTCACCTGCTGATAGCGGAGGGGCTTGTTGATCCGTGCAACCAGAACAGGAAAATGGTAGATGTTGGAAAGGATTACCTCAATGAGATGGTTTCTGGGTCTTTCTTGCAACCATTTTCTGAAAGATTTATGGACACATACTACATTATGCATGATCTTCTTCATGATTTGGCAGAGTCGCTCTCTAAAGAAGACTGTTTCAGATTAGAAGATGATAAGGTGACAGAAATACCATGCACCGTCCGTCGTCTGTCTGTTCGTGTTGAGAGTATGAAACAACATCAGCGCAGTATCTGCAAGCTACATCATTTGCGCACTGTTATCTGCATTGACCCAATTACAGATGATGTGAGTGATGTTTTCAATCAGGTACTTCAAAACTTGAAGAAGTTACGTGTACTCTATTTGTGCTTCTACAATAGTAACAAGCTACCCAAATCCGTGGGTAAGCTGAAACACCTTCGGTATTTAAACCTCATTAAAACTTCCATTGCCGAATTGCCTGGATCATTATGTGCTCTTTACCACCCACAGTTACTTCTGTTGAACCATAAAGTTACGAGTTTGCCTCACAAACTATGTAAATTAAGCAAGTTACGGCATCTTGAAGGGTATCATGATCTGGGATACAAGATGTATGAAGTAGCTCTGCCTCAAATCCCTTATATAGGCAAGCTAACTTTGCTCCAGCATGTTGAAGATTTTTGTGTGCAAAAGCAGAAGGGGTATGAGTTGCGGCAGCTCAGAGACATGATAGAGCTTGGTGGCAGTTTAAGAGTCAGAAATGTCGAGAATGTCACTGGAAAGAATGAAGCCTTAGAGTCGAAGCTATATCAGAAAAGTCATCTTGGAAGCTTGGCCCTTGTCTGGAGTTGCAATAATGGCATGAATGCAGATGACAGTTTACAGTTGGAGATTCTAGAAGGTTTGATGCCACCGCCTCAACTGAAAGGCCTCGAGATCAAGGGTTACAAATCTGCCACGTATCCAAGTTGGTTACTTGAGGGTTCGTATTTTGAGAATTTGGAATCTTTTAAGCTTGTCGATTGCAGTGCCTTAGAAGGCCTGCCACTCAATACCGAGTTCTTCAGGCATTGCTCAAAACTAGAGCTCGAGAATGTCTCGACTCTGAAAACGTTACCGTGTCTTCCAGCAGCCCTTACATGCTTATCAATTAGCAGTTGCCCACTGCTTATATTTATTACCAGTGATGAGCTAGAACAGCATGATCAGATGGAAAACATCATGAGAACAGACTACTTGGCATCACAACTTGCTTCGATATGGGAGGTGGATTCTGAATCGGAAATTAAGGAAGTATTATCATCAGAACATTCATCTCTGAAGCAAATGATGACATTAATGGATGCTGACATGTCACATCTTCAAACCATTGCATGTGCTGTAGAAAGAGAGAACGGTGAGTTAGTGCTGGAAGATGATATCATTAAGGCATGGATATGTTGCCACGAGCAGAGGATGAGATTCATTTATGGAAGAAGCATCAGCTTGCCGTTGGTTCCACCATCAGGTCTTCGCCAACTTCATCTTTCTTCGTGCAGTGTTACAGATGGGGCATTAGCTGCTTGCCTTGATGGTCTCACGTCACTGCGAAGTTTGTTCTTAATGGAGATCATGACTTTAACTACACTTCCGTCACAAGTGGTTTTCCAACATTTGACAAAGCTGGACTTTTTGTTCATCAGATATTGCTGGTGTTTCAAGTCATTAGGAGGCTTACGAGCTGCTACCTCTCTTTCAGAAGTTAGATTGATTTCCTGCCCTTCTTTAGATTTGACACGTGGAGCAGGTTTACTGCCGTTGTCTCTCGAGGAGCTCTGTATATACCAGTGCATGGTTGCAGATAATTTCTTCAGTAGTGACTTGCCGCACCTGAAAAGTCTTAGCATGTCTGGCTGCAGAAGCTCCACTTCCTTGTCTATCGGTCATCTGACTTCCCTTGTATCCTTATCAGTGGGAGGTTTCCCTGATCTTTGCTTTCTTGAAGGCTTGCCATTCTTGCAACTTCACCACGTACATTTGACAGATGTCCTGAAGCTCGTTGCGAACTGCATTTCACAGTTTCGGGTGCAGCAATCACTCTATGTTAGCAGTCTCGTGATGCTCAACCAGATGCTCTCGGTTGAAGGTTCTGTAGTTCCACCATTTCTGTCTCTTGAAGGATGCAAGGAATCATCCGTTCCATTTGAAGAATCTGCAAAATTCACATCCGTCAAGTGCCTTAGATTATGTGGGTGTGAAATGAGGTCCCTACCAGGAAATCTGAAGTGCTTCTCTAGTCTGATGACACTCGATATCTATGACTGCCCCAACATATCATCTTTATCAGATCTGCCATCCTCCCTCCAACATATATGTGTTTGGGGTTGTGAACGCTTGAACGAGAGCTGCCGAGCACCTGATGGAGAAAGCTGGCCAAAGATTGCGCATATCCGCTGGAAAGATTTCAGATGAACCATTGTTCGGATTCACAGCTTACAAATAAATGGAAAGGTAAATGATCAACCGGCCTTTGCAAAGATAGTCTTTTTGAGGTTTGCAAAAACAAAACATAGCCTTTCGTAATACTTATTGTTTCATTTTTTTTATCTTTCATATGCTTCATTTATTTTAAAGTTGCATTTATTCTTTTGTTTCAAACAGTAGGCGCGAGATCTATCCCCTCCGGTGACCTTGTCTCCACTGCAGGGCTGTTTGGTTCTAGGCCTAGGAGTGCCACACTTTGCCATACAATGTTGCCAAACTTGTCTAAGGTTAGTTCTTTCAAATGAGAGCCACAAGTTGGTAAGCCTAAGGGAATCTTGCCACACTTTTTGAGTGTATGTGATGTGGGACCCTAGTGTGGCTTGCCTAAGATGTGGCTTGAACCAAACACACACCTAAGTTGGTCAAACTTGCCTAACCTTAGGTGTGGCAATCTTTTAGTCTCAAACCAAACAGCCCCGCAGCGTGTCAAGAGTTGGAGTGCCTCAAGCTCACCTACCCTTCAACTCTCTCGGCATTGTCACTACTGCCGACCCCTCAGGATCTCTTCTACGTTGTTTACTGCATGGATCATCTTCCACTTTCTCCACCACCTGAACTGAGACACGTGTCTAAATTTGAATCTTGTTCTATAGCTATTGCCGTTGTGTTTTGATCCTGTCTTAGAAGTGTTGCTTCTGATTGGTGATGCTTGTAGCAGTTATCCCTTGTGTGCTGAGATGCACTTGGATGGTTGTAACAGTTATCTATCCCTTGTTAGCTAACATTCACTTAGATATCTCATGTACTTCTGGAGGGCTAAGCTCCATAATTCCATATTGTAGATGAACTTCTGCAGTTAGTCTTGGATGAAGGTAATTGGAGGCCTCTTTGTCAAGACTGAGCGAATAGTTGAATATACGCTCGCTTTGAAGATGAGAAACGTGAAGTCTGAAGAAGTTGCTAGCGACAACCAATTCAGACTCACAACTATAAAGAAAAAGGTAAAGTTTTCCCCAGTCCCTTTGTGAATATGAACTTTTGTAATATTTGTTTCATTTTTTTATCTTTCAAATGCTTCATTATTTTCAAAGTTTCATTAATTTCATTCAGCAGGCCCAACATCTTTCCCCTCCAGTGACCTCGCCTTCACCTGCTGCCTGTCAAGTGGAGTGGAGTGCCTCAACGTGCCTCTTCCATTCTGAACGGCTCCACCACCAGTGATGCAACGCTTGTCTAAATTTGAATATCTGTTCTACAGTTATTGTCGTTAATTTGTTATCCTGTCTTGGCGTGTTACTTTTGATTGGTGATGCTTGTAAAAGTTACCCCTTGTGAACTGAGATGTACTAGCATTCAATAATTTCATTTATTACCTCGGTCCCAAGAAGCTTGTCGTAGATTTATCTAGATACGGCATCAGTGTGATTCAACGAAAGCACATTGGGGCGCCAACGGTTTGGGTTAGTTCGGACTGGAACTGAAACTGAAGCAAGGCGAGGCACATTGTGTTGCTCAGAGACGTGTGACCTTTTCTTGAAAGAATCTTGTTCTCGATACAATAGAGTACTTTTAAAATATGAATGAACAAGAATAAAGCAATTGACACGAACGGACAATCTCTTGAGAGAGGAGAAGGCAAGGTAGGATCATTTTGGACAATATACAGTGGCCAAGCCCTGGTGCACGGTCAGCTGAACAGAAGGGCCATACGCTATCAAATCTTGATCCTGGTCCATGCCGTACGTTCCTTCTCCTCTGGCAACCACCTCGCCGTCCACGTCTATGATGCCACCCCTTTTGGGATCCTCCACGAGCTGCCCCGGCGCTAACCGGAAGGATTTCACCTGCAAAGTCAAACCAGTGAGAAAAAATTCTACCGATGAACCACTCTATGGCAGAAGGTTGGCACGGTGTTCTGAACCGCTGTAAGTTGATGATCAGGTTGACAGGGAAAAAATGGCCAACCTTGAGATACGTAACATGTGGCGATTTCACGTAGCTCCCGTCGCTCATCTTCAGCAGCAGAGCCAGAAGATCGGCCTTCGGACAGTCTTTCAGTATGACCGCGTCCATGTAGCCATCTGAGAACTGCATCACAGCCACACCATGCATGTCGCGCAAATTACACCAGCACTTAACGGGCGGGTTTTGCAGAAGCAAATGGAGCTTGATCAGATTAGCATTGGAAAACAAAGACAAAATATTTACCTTGGCTTCAGGAGCTGCCATGGCGTTCTCAGCAGCCCAGGGCACGTTGTAGACGCACACGCCCACGAACGGGCCATCGATAGATCTCCAGTCTGAACATTGAAACTCAGCCGAAAGACCTTGATAAGAACACAACCGAGATTCCCGATTTTGCTCCACAGTGGGATTCTCGGCTTCCTTGACAGGATCTCCGTATGCCTCGTAGCCCGGGGCAGGCACAAAGTGGACGCTTCCGCGGTACCGACGCAGGTTCATTATGCGAATGAGAGCCTGAGATCAATCAGGAAGAACTCGTTACGATGTGAGGCAGCGGTGTTCAAAAATTTCAAGTTACCAAGGAAATAAGAATACACACATAGAAGTCAAACCGCGCGCTCCCCATCCACCTGTATTTCTCAGACTCGATGTCAACATCCGCCACCAAACCTGAAATTTTATGAAAGAGTCAGATCCAGCATCCACAGAAGTTCCACTGGAAGTTGACATACATTGTTGATTTATTTCATGGTTGCGTACCCCAGGTAGTTGACAGCACGCTGAAAACGGTATTTTCCCCTTGCACTATAGTGCAGACATCCAAGGCCTGTTTGTGACCTGCGCAACGAGAGAGTTGTTTTTTCCATCAGATTCTCTGTTTGAAACTGCCGTGGAAACTTATATTATGTGCCTGAAAGCATAGTATGACCTCTGATAATGGCAAATACGGCGTCTGAAACCGAGCACGTCTCGCTGGCAGCATGCAGAAGCGATTTGGCCATGCCGTTTCCTGTGCCTGCATAAATAACAAGCCAACACACATATTTAAGCACTTTCAGAATTTTTGGTGCTACTAGTGTCTGACCAAAGATCGATTATTATTCAGCTAAAAAAAGATCAGTTGTTCTTTACCAGCTGGAACTACGCCAATTGGCATTCTTATTGCTTCCTCCCAGTCTGATCTTTGCAGAATTCCATTCACAAGCTACATGCCAGAAATGTCAGCGTGAGAAAAAAAAAAGTAGGAACCTTACAGCATGTACGGCATTTTTCTAATGTTTTTTTAGTAGATTTTTTTTCTGCGAATGAGTATATTTGAAGGCCCTAAAAACTCCTCAAGCTAAACTTGCATCAGATGCTATTAATATCTCTCAGTTTTTTTTCGTTTATCGCCAGCCTTCCACACAATATGATCATGTGAGATCCATCCATTATGTGAAGTCAACTCGCAGCTGCATATCGGATGCCAACTACAACTACTAAAAGTCAACGCTGTGGATTCGAGCCCTGTCACGTCGTGGCATGCCTTGCCAACCATGCAAAGCTAAACACGGTAGAGTTTTTTTTTTAGAGCTATTGCTTGTTACCAACCTCCACGAGGAGGCCATCGCCGCTGACGCAGACGATCCCGTCGTATCTCGCAAGATCCAGAGAGGACGCCACCTCCCGGGCATGCCCCCGGTACCGGGTCTCTGAAACAAATTAACGAAACCACGGACCAGGCGGATCAAACTAACCGCAGGGACCAAGAATGTAGGAAAAGATGAAGATCGCTTCAAAAAACCATGGAGAACCTTACCTTGCATTGTGATTTCGACGCCGGCGGCTTCGAACAGGGGCTTGATTTCTGCCTCGTGGATCTTGCTTGCCCGCCTTTTGCCGCCGTAGGGGTTGATGAGGACGAACAATCTCTTGGGCCGCCCTATTATCACATGTTCACCGCGAAATATGAACCGTTTACGCTGATGGAGCATCGCATTGAACTAGAAACAGTTGATAATCCCATAAAAATAATACTCCAGTTGATAAAACAACAGAGGAGCAGTTCGTCACATCTAGATTGGAGAAGCACTGTACATCGCCAGAGGAATCGAAAAATCCGAGACAGTTTGGACTGGTCGCGTGGTGACCGGCAGGACGGACGGAGGCACCAAAGGCACGTACCGAACGAGTCCAAGCAGACACGTAGCGTGTCGCCCCACGCCGCGGCCGCGCCCTCGCCATCGGCCATCTCGAAGACGTACTCCCTCCTGCGCCGCTTCCCTCCCGCCTTGGCGCACGACGGAGATCTCGCGGCGTCCTCCGCCACGAAGGCCCAGACGACGACCTCCTTCCCGCTCGCCTCGGCTCCGAGCACGTCAGCCTCCAGCGAGAGGCTCCTCTCCGCCGTGGCTCCGGCGCAGCGCCACCGGAGCTCGGGGCAGCCGCCTGTGGTGGTGGAGAGCGTCGCTTCGGCCGGCGTGCCGTTCACGCGGACCTTGGTCGTGGCGCCGCCGGTGGCTAGCCGGTCTTCCATGGCGGGGGGAGAGAGCTAGAAGAGCTTGAGATGCGAGATGGATTTTTTGGCGCCGAGTTGGGCCCGCGCGGCAGGGCGGAGGAGATGCGGATCGATCGATGGACCCGTCACGTACGTGTGGGTTTCCGACTTGCGTGCTGCTCGCGGGCTCCAGTGATCGGCTTGTTGCCGTGGGTTTGTATTGGACGCGTCTACACAGCGGCCGGCTGCTCCCTGGCGTTCCGGTGCAGCCGGCCAAAATAGGAAAACTTTGATCTTTAATCCATAAAAAAAATGTTTTGTCTTTTTTGTCCTTTATTTTAATTAGACTTTTTTTCATCCGGTCCTTTTCTTCATGACGTATTAAATGTCCGAAACAGTTATCTCTTAGATGTAGAGTGCATGTGCTTTATTTTGTTGTGCATTTAATTTGTGGTTTTAAATTTTTAAAAAATCATAACTTTCAAATCACGCATCCAAATGAAGATCCGTTTTCACTGTTGGAACCCTCGCGGCGTGCTCTTCGAAACTAGATCCCACATGAGTATGTTTCGATGAAAAAAAAATTGTGCAATTTTGTCCCCGTTTTATGCAACTGACTAGTCGTCGATGTGCAACTACCTGACAGGGATGTGCAACTTTTCTCGTACACCGTAGACGTGGAGTTTTCCTCTATGGTACCTCCACCCCCAAACTGCCTCCTTCCAGCGAGATGTGAAACTTCGTTTGTTGCCTCCTTCCAGTAAGATGTCCCAACTCTGTGGTCGGACGTGGGCACCTCCCACAATAATTCATGTGCGACTATGCAGACGAGATTGTGCAACTGTGTGGCCATGCATGTGCGACTGTGCCGACTAGAGTGTGCAACTCCGTGGCCGGGCATGAGCACCTCCCACAAAAACTCATGTGCGACTATGCGGACGAGGTTGTGCAACTCCATGGCCATGTATGTGCGACTGTGCCGACGAGAGTGTGCAACTCCGTAGCCATGCGTGAGCACCTCCCACGATAATTCATGTGTGACTATCAACAAAAAAAAAAAAAAAAACAAAAGAAAAAATCACCCACAAAAAAAAACAAGAACGAGATTGCGCAACTCTGTGTCCATACATGTGCGACTGCGCCGACGAGAGTGTGCAACTCCACAACCATGCGTGAGCACCTCCCACGACAATTTATGTGCGACTATGCGAAAGAGATTGTGCAACTCGGTGGCCATGCATGTGCGACTATACCGACGAGAGTGTGCAACTTCACGGCCGGGCGTGGGTACCTCCCCCGGCAATTCATGTGCGACTATCCGGACGAGATTGTCAAGCTCTATGGCCGCGGGGGGGGGGATGCATGTGCGACTATGCCGATGAGAGTGTGCAACTCCGCGGCCGGGCATGAGCACCTCCCACAACAACTCATGTGCGACTATACGGACAAGATTGTGCAACTCTGTGTCCATGCGTGTGCGACTATGCCGACGAGAGTGTGCAACTCCGCGGCCGGGCGTGAGAACCTCCCACGATAATTCATGTGCGACTATGCGGATCAGATTGTGCAACTCTGTTGTCATGCATGTGCGACTGCGCCGACGAAAGTGTGCAACTTCACGGCGGGGCGTGAGAACCTCCCACGACAATTCATATGCGACTATGCATACCAGATTGTGCAATTCTATGGCCATGCATGTGCCAACTAAGACTACTATGTGTGCAACTACAACTACTGTGGATGCCAACAAAAAATAGTAAACAATAGATCAACTTACAAAGAGGCATTTAGTCAACTTAGCATCGCCTTGTTGTCCAACTGTGAATTTGTATCAGTGTTCAGCATTAAGAAAATGACTCCCTTCATTAGCACAGAGTACTTGATTAACTTAAGAAAAACATCATCTAACAATATTATGCTCCCATCGTCACTGCTGGCAATTGCCCAAAGCAGTAATAAGTACCCATTGTATTTTAGCTTGTTCCTGATCTATGCCCAGATTATTCATATAAGAAAAAGAAAGCAATTTGCCACTGATGCCCGCAGATGAGTGAAGGCATGAGTCAACATTGAGAATTAATAATTATATATTGCCCTTTGGAAAGCTTATTAGAATGTTACAAACGATTGCTACCTGGACATACTTGTTATAGATCTGCAAGTGTTGAAGCTGAAGGTGCCGTTTAAGGATGGCTTACTGGTTGGGCACTGCAGCACTTGTAGTTGTACGCAGTTGAGCAGGACAGACAGCGAATTTGATCATTCCGTGCTCCAGCTGTAATTAATGAGCATCGGACGAGGATCCAGCACGTCCCTGACAGCAAACAAACCAACGGCATCCAATCTACTCATTTACAGCAAGGAAACCATGAACAATTGATGGATTTGGTTGGGGGGAAGGGAAGGAAATCGTCGCATAGGTCACGGGAAGGATAGAAAGAGGCAAAGGAATGGTATGAGTAGAAGAGCGACCTTCTTAGGGGCACTAGGCATGTATCGGGGGCAGGTGGATCGAAGCAGCCGGTTGTGGTAAGTTACCTGGGAACCATTCCCGGGCGAGCAGAAGCACTAAGCCCATGGAGGGCCGCGTGTCGTGGCGACGACAAACTTGAAGGTTAGGTCTGCATCTGCGGGATCTCGCCATCACCGGGATCCGGGGAGGAAGAGAACTCCCGGCCTCACGTCGCTGGCGGCTGTGTACTCGGGGCGGGAGGGCCATCCAGGCGACGCAGGCAGGCGCCGATGCTCCCTGCTGCTCGGGGGGCAGGTGGATGGAGAAGGGAAAAGGCGGGGGAAGATGGGGGCGTGGCTCAAGAGGAGAATGTGGAGAGAGGTTGGTCGTTTTGTCGGGTAGCGCGCTCGTACTGCCTCGCCGACCAGTAACACCTGCGTGCGGGCCCGCACGATTGAGTGATCGGGCGGCGAAGCGTTCGGCACGCCTCGATTAACCGAAAGTGAGCGGGCACTTAAATAAGGGTTTTTTTAGGGTAGCTATACAACCCACGCACATCACCGCCCTAGAACAAAGAGATGGCACAGCCCCATCCCGGTGTGTTGTGCAGGTGTAGATTAGTTATAGCTTGCCTGTTCAGTTACGGTGGGAACGAGGAACGGGAATCGGGGGACGCGGAGTCGGAGGCTGGAAAAAATAGGGTAACAGCGGGGTAAAATCTTCTAGAACGCTTTTCTATAAAGCGGAACGCGAACCAACAATTCCGGTACGATTGCAATCTGTGCTGGGGTACCACGGAAACGAGGACCGTGAATCTTTACCATGGAACGAGCAATGGCTGCATCCTGTCGATCCAGGAAGACTTAAAAAACTCAGCTCCTTCCCAATGGAAAATTTATTAGCCAGCATTGGAAGTAATTGGAGAGCAAACGAGGAGTTATTAGGGGAGTGAGAAAAGAACGGGGCGGCAGAGAGAGTAAAAACGAGAGTTTGGGATTATATGTGACAATTGGCTTACGCGATCGATTCAAGAACCAAGACTGTCGAGTCGACGAACTGAATCGACGATCCGCTGTGGAAACGCCGAATCCGCATCGAATCTACCGAATCGACCCTCGTTCCCGCGAATCTGATCTGGTCGATTGAATCGGATAGAGGGGACGGCCCACCGTCCCTGTTTCAGGCTACTTGAGTTAGTTAGGAAAGAAATATTAGACGTAGTGCAATACCACGGCCCCTTAGATTTAGGGGGGGAACAAAAATCTGTTCCTTTATCTTTTTATTTTGCTCATTAATGTGAACAGATTCGGTCGTCTCTCTTCCTTTGTTCGCATATGGAAGAATGGAAAACGGCAGGGACGCTAAACGCCTGATCCATGGGTAGCGGCACCTCCATCCCATGCAGCTACGACCTCCCTTCTGAACGAGAAGGGATCAAGCAACGACTATGTTCCAATGACATGGAGGATGTAAAGCCAGGACCTCCGTATATTTGTTTTCTTACACAGTTCTAATTCTGTCAATAAATTTATTTATTTTAAAATCTGGAAACAGTTTTTACAATTTAAGGGTTTCAAAATAAATGATGTATATTTTTCTTAAACATATTTTGAAATGTTTCGAAACGTATTAAATAGTTTTAGATCTAAGTTTATTTGTATAAATCCGAGAAACATTTCTAGATTCTATATGCAACATCCCCCTTAAAAAAATATAAGCGAACATATTTTTGACTACCGTATATACATAATTTTAAAATGCCACACAATACTGTCTAATTGATTTCTATAAACATTGAAATTTTGCGTACGCAATGAAACCTTTTCAATATATGTTTTTAACAATTTTTGAATACATGTTAAACAAACCCTTTTTTAAAAATAGATGTTGAACAGTTTTGAATAAGATGATGAATGAAACAGGGTTTTTTAAATGAGGAAATTATTTTCTTAAAATTGTCTCTATAAAAGTCTATTTTTCTAGTACACTTTGTATATTTTTAGTTTATATATGGGTTATGATTCATTTTTCTGAAACTATTAGTCGTGTATAATATTTTAAAATATTTGTTGAAGAGAGATGTAGTCCGATTTTGTATTACTATTTTCGAAAATGGAAAACAAAGTTAAAGAAAAAAACAAAGAGAGAAAAGCAGAGACAAAAACGTAACACACTGGCAGTAATCGCGATGGCCTGGGATGCGCCCCCTCAGGAAAGACTAGTTTTTGTCCTACAAAAGGGCGGGCCTCGTTTTTTTTTTAGAATGAACGCGTCAGAGGCAGAGCCCGGCTTGAATAACAAAGCCATCACCGGCCAGGGATTACAACCCGCCCATAGAACAAAAAAGAAAAATAAAGAAACTGAAACGGCAGAGACAAGTGCTACAATAGCAGCTACAAGCACCACACAGAAAAGCACAAGAAAAAATCTACAGGAAAAAACTAGGCTTTAATGTGAGGAGCCCTTCGACGGAATGAAACACCGAGCATGGACTAGCGAGAGAACTTCAAGAGGAAATCCCCTATTGGAGATGAACAACCATCATCTACTCCGAAAGGAGAACACCGTCATCGAACCTTCCTTTCTCAATTCCGACGGGGACCCCTGCCCCTCACCCCGGGATCGAAGGGCGCCGGGACAGTCGAAAATTGAAGCAACTCACATAGCAGCAAGGAATGGTATATATTCGGAGACCTTGGGAGAGTCTCAGCATGACCAAACCACTGTGCAAAGATGCCAGAGAAGCTGCTGAAGGACGAGGACGTCGAGAGACAAATCGCAGAGTAATAGCGGCCGTAGCGGAGAAAAGAGCAGTGCTCAAGAATAAGTACCATGTCCGACCGCCCACACCGTGTTGCGCGAACTGGGAGAGGAATGTAAAACCCAAAAGTAGTATTTCTTTGGATTTTCAAATTCCTTTTCCTTAAAATATAATACTTTGCATTATTATGGCCTTATCTCTTTCTAGTTCTTCTGTTCTGATTTTTTTTTATTTTTAATCTGGGTTTCAAAATTTTGAATGATTTCTGTTTTGGGTGAAATATTATGGGGTAATTACTTTTGAGGGATCAAAATTATTTGTCTTTTAGAATAGTTGGGATTGATTAAAACTATTTCAAAGAAAGAAATGGCCTTTTCAATTCCTTCACACCTTCATAAAATCTCCAATACTATTTCTACCACTCCTCAATCATTTCTCAATCACTCACACCATCTAGACGTATCCAAATCCTTACACATTACCAAAAAATTTCATGGTTTCTTTTGGAATTTACAAAGGACTATATTTTCTAAAATTCTCATCTCCACCAAAATTATTCCAGTACTAGATGGTTACCCAAAACCATTTCACTGAAAACATGGGTTCCACAGTTCAAAATTTTAAAATGCCATTCAGTTCAAATTTGGACAGAAACAATCTCTCTGATCCCAACCTATTTTATGCTCCAAAAAAATCTGAAACTTTGTAACCTCTCTTATATGCATCAACATTTACCACAAAAATTCCCTAAAAAATCTAAAATGCCTAGACCCATCTGTCATTTCATCAAAACACCTAATATGCTTACGGTTCATGCTGTCGAAATTCAGTACTGATTTTTCGATTAGCCCTCAGAGGAGGACGGTGCCGAATGCACCCTTACCCTGCCTTCTCCCTCACGGCGAAGGTCGGATACTCATCCAATGCCCCGACACCCTGGCCCACACCCCCAGCCTCTCCTCGCCGATACTGGCGGCTAGCCGGTGAAACGGCCCACCGTGCTCATCCACGGTGGACCGAGCGAGCCGCCTCCTCGGCCACCGACCTCCCATAACTGATTGCCGAACCCGCCCTACATTACTTTCTGTCTACGCGTCGCTCCTCCCGCCTCTCCGTGCGCTGACCACGCCGACCACGCCGTCTGGGCCCCGCCTGGCAGTCGCAGAGATGGGTGTCACCGCCGCGCACCGTACGGGTGGCCTCACAGGAATAAGCTACTCGAGTACGATCCCTTCCAAGATTGAGGCTTCCAGAGGGATCAATGACCCCCTGGATCATGCACTGAACTCGCCACCGCCCTAACCTACTCTCGCCGGCCGGATTTACTTCGGCGTCATCCACTCGCCTCGGCCACCCTCGAATCGCAATAAAGGGACCCCGAGACACCGGCGATCACTCACACCCTCCACCGCATTCCAATCACACCCTACGCACTCCCCCGACCCCGCGGGAGGTCGTGTCCTCATTTCTCCACCTCCGAACCAGCCGCACTTGTCTCGACCAGTTCATCACCCACCACGCCACCTCACACCACTCAACCTGCCAGGAGTATATCTTGACCAACTAGTCGATCCCAAGGCTTCAATTCCACTCCCCGAAGCTCTCTCCGGCGAGATCCCACCACCTCCCGAACCACCGTTCCGCCGCCGTCACCTCGACGCCGTTCAGGTGCTCGCGCGGCGACCACCACCACCACCTCCAACACGCACCCACCCCGAGTCACGTTCGACCATCGCCGCCCCGGAACCCGGCGACGTCGCTGGTGACCGCGGCCCACCTCTCTATCTCCGCGCGCGTGCACGCTCAAAATTCAACCTGACGTGGACTCACCCGTCAGCGTTTTACTATTTTCTCTATTAACCCGAAGGCGTATTCTGCTTTCTAGTCGCTTCCACGCTGGAAAGGTATTCGTGCCAGAAGCGTTTCCTTTATAAGCGCACAGGGACTGCTATTTTTGCAGAGAAAAGCCCCTAGTTTAACAGTTAATAACTTTAAACCAACAACTATGTTTTGCGTTAGATTCTTTTTTTGAATCTATTTTTCTCTCTAGTTTTTAGTATTTTTTAAAAATGTTTTGAGACACTTTTTGAATGTTGCCAAAAAATTTAATTGATTTAATTTGAATTTTCAAGAAAAAGAAGGAGGGAAACTTTTGCAGACAATTTCGAAGGTTTTCTCCTGACTACTTTGGACAAGGCAAGCATTAGTGAACTTGAGGGATATGGTGATTGCATTTGCATTGATGTTTGCATCAGTTGAGTTAAGTTGCACCATATATGTAGTTGTCACAAGTGCTTGCATGCATTGGTCATAATCACTTCTTGCTATGGCTTGCACATCACTCAAAGACAAGAATCTTCTGACTTGGAAAGATGGTTTGGATGTGAGAAATTCAAGAGCATGTTCTCCTGCCTTGGACTGTGCAGGTGGGCAAGGGCCATTATTTTGGCACGGTGGTTTGTCACGTGACGTATGGTGGGCACATTACCTGTGGTAATAATCAAGACCTCCTGAGTCGGGCCTTTAGATCGAGTCTTGTGCAGTTACACCTAGCTGGATACGGCTGCCACGGAGCCTTCCGAAAGGGAAGGTAACGACTAGTAAGTTGTTACCCCTGTCCGGGTACAACCACATAGAGGGCCACGATGAGGGTTTCATGGCCATGACTAAATCCTGCATCGGTCAGGGGGCATGGGTCCCGCTGTTTACCGCGTTGAAGCCGAGAGGGCCCCCCCTTGGAATCCGTGCATATTAATAGTGATCCCTGCCTACCCTCGAGAGTGTTGTCTCCCGACTTAGAGTTTTTCTCTAAAACGATGCTTTGGATGATTCTCTGGGCATCAGGACGGTATTCTGGTATGTGCCTGGTAGGTGTGTTTTCAACCCAAAGACCTAATGGGAATAGTCAGTTCACGGTCTGACTAAGGAAATTCCTACACGTGGTAAATAGTAACCCTCGGCAGAGTTTAAAATATTCGAATAGCCGTTGTCACGGTCAAGGGGTTAGATTTGGGTGGGTCAAAGTGTCGGTCCGGGTGTCGGTCTCCGGAGGAAAATATTATAATTGCCTGGAATATTTGCAGGATTAATTACTGACCCCTGATTTCATGAACAGTATTTTGCTATGCATAATCAATATTATGGTATGCATATATTGTGGACGAACCCATTTTTCTTATTTATCTTCTGAGTGTTCAGGGGCTGGCTAGACTACCCCGGGATTCGGTTTATTTCAAGACCTCTTCGTGGCGTTCCCTCGAGTTGCACAGGGGTTATATGCCCACTACTCTTGAGGATACCCATTGGCATTTCTTTCAAGACCTATGTTTTCAATCCCCCCCCCCCCCCCCCCCCCCCCCCCCCCCCCCCCCCCCCCCCCCCCCCCCCCCTCCCCCCCCCCCCCCCCCCCCCCCCCTCTCCCCCCCCCCCCCCCCTGGAGTCCCTCAAGTTCAACAGGCAGTTTATCACGCCACTACTCTTGAGGAACCCGATTAGAATGTCTTTTTCAAGCCTCTTAGGGGCGTCCCTCGAGTTTCATAGGGCGGTTTATCACGCCACACTCTTGTGGATTACCGATTGGCATTTCTTTTTCAGACTCTAGTGGCATCCCTCGAGTCTAAGAAGGTTCGGTCTCGTCACTACTCTGTGGATACCGATGGCATTTCTTTTCAAGAACCTACCATGGGTCACTGCCATCCGACCGACATTTTCTTTTCTTACTTTCCGTAGTCACTAACAAGTATAGACCCATTTGAGCTCATGCCCATTTGTGTATGCACATATCAATAATAGTCATATCATGTTAAAATTTTGGTTCACACCTGCAATCACTTAGTCACAGCATGAGCCTATGCATTCGGATTATCTTTGGTTCATTATGTTTGCGAGTACATTCCAACGTACTCACTGGCTGGTCCCTGGCCTATTTACTTGGCCAGACTTCGAGGAAGACGAGCTTGTGGAGGAGGATTGCGCAGCGAGCCCGATCGTTAGAGGAGTCCAGTCGTCAACCTGTGATAGTTGGAGTCTTTACCACCCTGTATCATCCGCTAAGCTCCGCCACACAAATAAAATAAGTCAAGCCTCACAACTTGACGCTGGCTCTATTTTATGTATCAGTATGAGAGTACCACCCCACCACTGTTTATCCACCACCATAGTAGTATTTGTGGCAAGTTTAATAATTGTTAAGTCACCCCTGGCTCAACCCTGGGTAGGTAATATTTAAATATTTTTGGTACTGGTTATCTGGTATCAAGGAGAAGTCCGCCAGTTGTGTTTGATCTTGGGGGCTGGGTGACTTGGGGGCTTTTCGTGATTATCCAGAAGGGGCCCGGACAAGGAACCCATCCCTCCCCCTAGCATGGCAAATGGCACCGAATCCACCGGCAAAGCACACACACATGCCGGTTACAGATAATTTACAGGGAGCTATCTTGTGAAAATTCTATCTCGGCGTACCTCCAACTGACATGTCGCTGCTCGCTGGAAAACCCACGAAAGCCAGGTGCACACCCCCAACTCGCCCAAGACGGCCCTTCAGGAAGGTGACGACGATGTCGCGCCGCTTCCTCCAAGCCCAGAACTGCTAAGGATTTCACTCCGGGTATTGGAGAAGGGAGGGAGCGGGGATCGAACCGCGGCGGCGCCTCCAAGAAGGGGAACGGCGCCACCAGGCACCTCCCACCGTCATGACCGCAAGCCGGCCCAAGGATTTCTCTCGGCCGATCTCGCACCTCCGGCGTACCCCCTTCCATGGATCTGGCGACCAGCGGCCAGCCACGGACCACATCCAGCGGGTGGGGAAAGGCGAAGAAGGGCAGGGAAGACCCTCCAATCTGGACGAGTCAAGCCAGAGGGGAACAGGCCACCGCCGCGACCTGCGCTTGACGGCCTCCACCGCTCGCCGCCCGCACGGCCAAGGGGGAAGAGGGGAAGAGGAGCACCAGCGGAGCGCCGCTGGCAGCAGAGCCGGCATCGCCGCACCACCGAGTCCGCCGCTCGGCTTCCGAACCCTCCGCGAGAAGGAAAGACGAAGCATCAAGGCCTCGCCGCCGACTTCCTTGGCAGTCGCGCAGCCTTCGCCGGCAAACCCTCTGCCTGCGGCGAGGAGTGGAAGGGAGGCGGAGGAGGGGTTACCAGATGGTAGGTGTCGGTTCGATGGCTACGGCAAACCACCAACGGTGTTTCATCAAGTTTGTTGTTTAAACCTTCTTAAAGACCAGGTCGTAGTCAAAATTCGATTCAACTACAGTAGGAAGAAAACAGACACCCACCGGCCACATGAGGCAAAAACTAGTTGCAGTCTGTCGGTGGCACCGGTCTCATGTGAGGTGGACATGTAAGTTGGTCCGGGCCGTTCATCCCACAATAATCGTGTGGAATCAAAAATAAGACTTGGTGGTAAGCAGTATGCTATCACCGCCAACAACTCTTTGTGTTCTACTCATGCATATCCATCTACGCATAGACTGGCTTCATGATTGCATGATGGGAAACGTTGCATGGAAAACAATTTTTTTTCTCGCACACGCAAGATCTATCCAAGGAGAGATCGCAACCGCGCAAGGGGAGAGTGTTGTCTACGTACCCTGTAGGACGTACGCGGACGTGTTTGACAACGCGTGGTTGATGTAGTGAAACTTCTTTGGGTTCAAAGCCCGATCGAGCACAGAACGTACGGCACCTCCGCGTTCAGCACACGTTCAGCTCGAAATGACGTCCTCCGCCTTCTTGATCCAGCAGATGAGAGAGCTAAGTGGATGAGTACCGACAGCACGACGCGTGTGCGGTGATGGTGATGAAGCATCTCCGCAGGGCTTCGCTAAGCACTACGAAATTTGACCGGGGTTGTAAACTGTGGAGGGGGGCGCCGCAAAAGGCTAGGCAAACTGTCTGTTGGTGCTAGGCGCCCCCTCCTCATATATAATAGGTGGGAGGAAGGGTGGAGGATAGGAGCAGCCAAAGGGGGGTGCCCAAGTAGGAGGAATCCGAATTGGGTGGTCTTCCCAAGCCGCGCCCACTGCCTATATAGGTGCGGGGGAAAGGCGGCGGAGGGTACCCCACCACCCCCCCTCCTTTCTCCCATGAGCGGGAAAGCGAGGAGGGGCTAAGCACTCCCACTTTCCTTCCCTAGGCTGGCTTGGCCAGGGAAAGGGGAAGCACCAGCCCCCTGTGTGCTAGTCGGTCCCTCCCTTGGCCCATTAAGCCCATAACACCTACCGGGGCGGGGGTGTCCGGAACCCCTTCCGGGACACGATGGAGACCTGGTGATCCCGAAAACCCTTCGGTGTCTGAATACCATCGTCCTATATATAAAAATCTTTACCTCTCGACCATTTCGAGACTCCTCGTCATGTCCGTGTGATCTCATCCGGGAATCCGAACAACATTCAGTCACAAAAATATATAACACTATATCGTCAGCGAACCGTTAAGCGTTGGCGGACCCTACGGGGCGAGAAAATATGTAGACATGACGCAGAGACACTCTCTCGGTCAATAGCCAACAGCGGAACTGGATGCCCATGTGGCTCCCCATGCATTCTACGAGAGTTCTCGTATGTTCAACACGATTAGGACATACATCCACGTAAATTCCCTTTGTCTATCGGTACGATTACTTGCCGAGATTCGATCGTCGTATCTCATACCTAGTTCAAATCTCTTACCGGCAAGTCTCTTACTCGTCCTCGTAACAATCATCCCTGAACAACTCTTGAGTCACTTGAGGCTTCTTATGATGTGATCGAGGGGCCCAGAGAGACCTCTTCGTAATGGAAGGACAAATCCCAGTCTGATCGTGCCAACCCAACAGACACTTTAGGAGGATACCGTAGGCACTTTATAGCACACCAGTTACGTTGTGACATGGTGCACAAAGCACTCCTACGGTATTAGGGAGTTGCAATAATCTCATGGTATAAGAAAGTTACTTGACATTGGAAAAGCATAGCAAACGAACTAAACGATCTAGTGCTAGGCTAGGATTGGGTCGTGTCCATCACATCATTCTTCTAATGATGTGATCCCGTTATCAATGACATCCAATGTCATGGTTAGGAAAAACCGTAACCATCTATTGATCAACGAGCTAGTCAACTAGAGGCCTACTAGGACATGGTTTGGTCTGATGTATTCACACTAGTATGTAATTTCCGAGATCAAACCATATAGAAATGAATACAGACAATATCATGAACAAGGAAAATAAAATAAAACCATTTATTATTGCCTCTAGGGCCCGATTCCTTCATTCTATCCACCAAATTTGGCTCTCCCCGCCCACTAAACAATGCCAATCGACATCCTGGCAGAACTCGGGCAGCTGTCATGTGGATTCTCACCACCCGTCTGGGCAGCTTCTCCACAGTCACGAAGTTGGCACATCTGTCGTCCCTGAGGTTGCCTACCGCCCAAAAATTCCAACAACTCCTTATGTGTCGTTACAAACTTTACCCCTCCCAGAGGTATCGATCACCAAGACTGGTGATGGCGCGAAAATCTCCATTGAGTCCAATCCTCAAAAACAACGGTGGGAGGCGCTTGAGCGTGAGCTGGGGCAGGAGGGGTGATAAGTTCATGGCCTGAACAACTAACAATCTAGGCATATATGGCATTGTACGTGTGCGAGTTACCATCACGAGAGAATTGTATTGAGGAGACAAGAAATCGAGGCCTCCTTGGTTTGTGTGCGCTGATGAGGATCGCACCATCGTGAGTATTGTGCTGCCTATAAGGCAAACGAAGGGCCCCACAAGCAGTCCTCATCGAATATATGAATACAGCGAAGCCGCGAGGTGGAAGAGGAGGGGCAGGAAAAATTAAGGGGCCGGCCAATGAGAGGGCTCACAACTTCATCGTATTACCTCCACCTCCTCCAACAAGGACATAAAGACTGAACTATACGGTAGATTTATGAATGTTTAAGCCCTAAGTTTAGTTTACTTTTATTTATGTTTAGTTACTGCTTAAAATTAGTTCTAAATTATGTAGGTTGTATTGTTTAATTATGAATTCAATTTTAAATCAGGTTCTGTGTTAATTATGAAATTTAATATGTTTCATTATGAATGCACAAAGCTGAAAGATTTAGTTCCAAAAACTTTTTTGGGGATAAGTTTTGGGCCTTCATTAGAAGGCCACGCTCCCAATACCAGAATGTTTTTTGGATTCAACTTTTGGGATGGAGTATGGGTATTTAGTTTCTGGGCATCGATTAGAGTGTCCTTTAGTACGTGTAGGACAAATCTTCTAATAACTTTTAGAAAGTGTAGCATAAACCACGATTATATCGAGACACAAACCGTAAGCACCCAGATAATTTGGTTTTTCATGACAACAGACGTAGGTGTGAATTTTACTAACGGCCTGCCATGTAACATCATGAAAGGTTTTTAACACATACAAAGGATATTACATCTATTACATATTATAGCTTCGTTATTTTTCCTAAAACACATTAGTTTTCCTTCGGGAGGATTGTAATAAACATGCATATTAACTAGACATTACTCTTCCCCCGCAGCTTAGTTTCATGTAGACAGAATAGTAAAATAAATATAGCGCTGGACTATAAATAAGGACATCCAGCAGGATCAGAATTAATATCTCGCGCGAACAGAACAGTCTCTCAGGAGAATGGCACTAGTTCTTGTAGTATACACCACCACTGCCTCCTGATCATCCTCTCCTCCAGGTACCTATACTGGTCTCGTGGATTGCATGGTGGTTGTCCACGGTTGT
The DNA here is from genome assembly GCA_011799875.1 of Thinopyrum elongatum. Lineage (NCBI taxonomy): Eukaryota > Viridiplantae > Streptophyta > Magnoliopsida > Poales > Poaceae > Thinopyrum > Thinopyrum elongatum. The sequence goes on from CM022299.1 coordinate 439,910,685, forward strand.
GCTTGCTGCCTGCCACCGAGAGGGTTTTCACGCATGACCAGCCTCACTTGGTGAGGTCATTCGTCCACCGTCCCTTGGTTGAATTCGCCAAGCCTTGAGTTAACCATGGCGAGACCAGCAAGGCAGCCAAGATCTGTAATCCTGCTTGCTTTCAGTGCTCTTTCATGGTTGTCATGAATAACTGAAAGAGACATGATAGGAATACTCATGAGTAAGGTAAAGGAATGAAAGAGGGTTGATCATGAGCAAGAAGAAAACTATCTTGAACAAAGAGTCATACTGGAGGAAATCTCCACTTGAGATTCGATCGGAAGTCTTGGCTATTATACGTGCTGTTTCTTGAAGGCTAGGTTTGTCAGGTCAGGAATGGTTTATATAGTCAGAAAAATAGTGCCACAATTCATGTGGGACAGAAAAACCTAAACAACTGAAAGGTTATGAATGAGCGTCAGAATTAAAAAAAAGCTCATGTGGATGTAAAAGGTACTCAGCCATGCTTGGGACCAGAGAATCCGTGTTAGCTAAAAATGGGCATCACAAATCAGGGCCTACCCATACTATGGCAGTGACATAAATTTTGCAATCTCGCCAATCTGGAAGATTATGGTGATTACTTGGCCAAATCACTGTCAATGTTAATCATAAAATTATTCGTAAATCATCAAAACTACACAATAGTATTTCCCACCTAAGATAGTGGTTTATGCTTTATATTACGACGACGCAACGACGACGCATATTTTATTTATAGGTGGAGAATGACGACCCTGCCTAAATTTTTAACCCAACCGCTTCAAGTCGGGCACTAAAATGTGCATCATCTATCTATGTAGCATAAGGTAGAGGACAGATATAGTGGCAGTCATGAGCCTTAAAACACAGTGGATTTCTCATTTAGCTGCATGTTATCAAAAATAGTAATAACTCCGTGGCCCTGGGCATTTGTCTCTGGCTTCACACAGCCGCTTGCAGATGGAAAGTTCTCTTGCAGAACTAGAGGGTCCAGAATGGAATGCTGAGAGAATATATCAGATCAAGACAGCCGTCTTTCTAGCTAGTCTAGCATAGGGCCCTTGTAGATGCAGGTAATGACTCAGTAATTTTGTCCAAGTTTTCTATTATTGAATACAGTACAGTTACAAGAATAATATTGTTAGCTTTTAGCAAAAAAGAGTTAAAATACTGAAACCAAAGGAAAAATTCTCATTTATTCAAATCCCCCAGGGAAGCACCTGCTACACTAGCGAATTAAAACCATGTCAGTACTTTATGAAGCTGTTAATGTAAGTTGTTTTCAATGAAATGTATCATATGAATTTATATTATTCTATGATTGGAGGGAATATTGGTACTTTATCAAGTGATTTGATGTAAGTTGTTTCAGTGAAGTTGTTTCAATGGAAAATGGACATATGAAAGTTAATACACACATTGGGTGGGTTGCAGATTAGTATAAAACAATTGATGGGTGTTCAGAGCTTACATAAAACACTGCATGCCATTTGAAGAGGGGGGAAGTTTTCATCAAAGTCAAAATATTCTCTGAAAACTTTATTTCAAGAATTAAAGATCTTAACTAGTGTGCAATTGTCTCGCTCAGTGCTGAAAAAAATTGCGAGGCTACTTGGTTATACAATTTCCATGCCATATGCAACATGCAGTTGTCCGTTCAGAGTCTACACTAGTTATAGTTATATATTTCTTTTGATTATCTCACATCAAACACTTGATATGTTCATGGTTCCTGGTTAGTGTATTGGACCATATATATGCAAAATATATTGTTCCTTCAGCATACAATCTATGAATCCATAGCAATATCACCATCCATTTAAATTCAAGTAAATGTTATTTCTTTTTCTAATGAAGGGAATGAATGTGTACGTACGCTATATTCTTATGGTTCTTCTATATAGATAAAGCTAATATTTCGGACTTGATTCATCTCCTGGTAGTACTCAAGATTTAAGATCGAAATCCAGATGAAATCTAATTCAAGAGCTCAATCTGTAAACTATCAATGAATATGAGAAGAAACGGGTGGTTTATTCAATATAAACAGAACATCTGCTAAATATATAGAGTGATCCGTCTCATCTCTTAATTTACATATAGGTAGCACAACCGGAACCCACGACATGCAACTACTACTATATATTGACTCAAAGGAGTACGTATACGTACCCTAGCATGCCAAAGTGTGCTACGTGACAAAGGCATGCATATAAACAGGCTGTCATGGCTTGACTTCTTCGTCAGCAATGTCATGGCCACTTCCTGGCATGTGTTCCAGGGCTGCTCCAGCTGTGCTATACTCTGTCCTCGGTTATCGCATGATGATTGTTATAGCCGTCCCCTCTCCCGTCGGCCACGTCACTACTCCATCTAGTACATGGTCTCTCGGAGCCGTGCGAGAAGACGACAGGCGCAAGCGTTAAACCATTACCATGGCAAGGACAAACAGAGAAGAAGCTTCATCGTGCAGCTGGAAGGGAAAAACCTAGAAGTGTTGTGAAGGCTGCTGTTTTGCTATAATGATTTTGGGTCGAGAATACGAAGATCTGTGATGTGTTATTATAGGCAGAGAGATAGATAATAGAGCTTTCTGAACCACATGGAGTTCTCTTATGTTGATTCATTTGACGTTGGAAGTGCTCTTTAATTATTCTTGTGCTCTCCACCTAGGTGAGGCAATTTGTGGTGGGGTAAGCGCATTTTTGTCCAACCAGTAACTTCTCAGTGCAAAAACATTTTAGTATTGTGGAATAATGCTTAGCTAGATAGAGATAAGTGTGAAATATGGAAGGATGCCGTACTATTGGATAGCTGTAATTTAGTGGAGAAGGGCATTTATTATATCTAAATTTTTCAACTATCTTTCAGTATGACATATGAATGTTATATTTCTTGTTCTTTTTTGCAGGGAGCATGGCAGGTAATAAGTTTGGCTAAAGTGACTATGAGAATTTCGCAAAAAAAAAAGTTGACTATGAGAAAGAACATAGCTGTCAAAGGGGATTTCACTTAGGTGGTAAAATCTTTAAAGCATGAGTGTGATAACCCGGTAGCCAGCTCGGAGGAGAAGGAAGAAAAAACGCTACGGCTCTAAGAGGCACTAGCCCAAAACCTAGCGCGCAACGCACCTCCCTCCCCCGTACCTGTGCGGCGCGCGCCCGCACCGGGGCCACCCCGCCGGCCAAATCCAGCCTCGACCGAAAAGACATCCCATCCCGTCGCCGCCGCCGGGGGCATCAAAAGCAAAGCCTGTGTGCCGCAGCGGGGGCGGCGCGTCTCTACTCGGCTGGCGCGCGCTAGGGTCCTGGCGATCCACTCCTAAGGATGCTGTGAAAGTGAGGTGGGGAAGGGTGGCGGACAGGTCCAGAAAGCAGGCGGGAGTACACGTACAGCGAGATGTCCAGCGGGTGGTGGCTAGGGCATCCAATCTGGACCCAGATTGGCTTCGGGGGCCCGCGCATATGCTTTGTCTGTATTCCAGCTCCGTGAATGGCAAAACAGCTCCTAGGCTGGACCGCAACACGGAGGACGTCGTGGGCTCCGGCCCTGGGCGTGGCGGTGCATGGCCACCTCCTTCATCGGAGGTGGTCGGCCAGCTGGTTGTGGCATTCACACATCCAGTCACGACGTCGTCGAGTGGGAGACAATGCTCCAGGTGAAAAACCGTGATATCACTACGGTCATGGTGGGGATGATGGCGGCATTTTCGCGTCGTTACTTGATGAAGAATTTGCCACTGCAGCTACGTCGACTCTCTTGCACTGCTCAAGGTGAACAAACACCTAGACCCAGTGTTCCCGATCGGACGATGGTGGCGCTTTAGGCATCGTTCTCCCTCATGGGGGCAATTTTTTGGAGCCGAGCTGGATGGAGGAGACAAGTGGTGGAGCGGTTTTTTTTACCGCATGAAAGATGACGGAATCGCGGCGTGGCGCAGCGGAGATTCGGCGTCCGATGCGCGGAGATGGACTCGCATAGGAGGATAACGCTGTCTGGCGTCGATGGCAAAGAGGCTGGTAAGGTCGGTTGCATTAGTTTCTGCATCTCAAAATGGATTGGCGGAAGATGGCGACTACGACACGGGAGAGTGCGTCGGACCGGTGTTGTGCCCCAAACCCAATATGTGGCTTGGTTGGGGCCTCCAGGCTTTAGATGTAGGCATTGTGCGATTGCTTGTTGGTTTTAGCTCGGAATATCGGCTACCCCTTCATCAAGTGGATAGGAGTAGTAGCGAAAGAGTGTTGCTAAGACGGTGGCTTCAGGACTAACTGATGTATACTTTGTAAGGTATTTGTGCATAATTAATAAGATGGCCGCATGCATCACTCAGATGCAGAAGAAGGGTGGTAATCTTCCTTTTTAAAAAAAGCCTCTTTTCTCTTTCTTTAAATTTTGATATGTTTAGTACAAAATATAGGTCCTGAACTAGATCTAATTGTAGACATCAGCGCCGCCAATTATGAATCGTAGGTGCCTTGTCCTGCCAGCCATGGTGATCGGATCCGGATGAACTGTCGATAGACACCTGCTCTAAAATAATAAAATTGTTGGATTGAAAAAATGTTGCTTATATAAATTTTTAAAAAGTTCATGAATTCAAAAAGATCACAATTTAGAAAGCACTAATTGTAAAAACAAGCGAATAATTTTAAAAATGTTCAAGAATTTGAACAAAGCATGAAAAGTCAAAACATTGGCCCAAAATTTCGAAAAAATTATTGAGATTTTTTTTAATCCATTTTTTAAAAATAAAAACAAAAAGTGGAAAAGGTATAAATTAAAACAAGCAACGCAAAGAAAACAAAAAACAAACAGAACAAAACAAGTTAAAACAATTAAAAAGACAGAGGGAACTTGTCATCTTATGGGCCGTCCTTTTTTGACTTTGCAGTGTGTGTGGCTTACGGTAACCCTTTATTGGGTCCGCCAAGGCTATGCATTGCCTTGCTACCTATAGAATGACAGTCTCACCTCTGGCGATTGCTAGTTCGGCTGACCAAATATGTTCCTCGAAGCCGTTTTGGGAAAGCTTCCAAACAGGTTTTCTTTTACCGGTTTTAGAAGCTTATATATTTTTTTTCCTGTTTTTCTGGTTTCCTGACTGATTTTAAATGATATCTTGGTTTTTATATTACTCATTCAGTTCCTTGATATAGGGTGTATAATTTTTTGAAGAAAAATTTCAGATTATATGGGTATCCCGTTAGTTGAAAATTTTACTCTTCCATTACTATACGGGACACGTCTACACAGCGGCCGGCTGCTCCCTGGCGTTCCGGGCAGCCGGCCAAAATAGGAAAACTTTGATCTTTAATCTATAAAAAAAATGTTTGTCTTTTTGTCCTTTATTTAATTAGACTTTTTTCATCTGCGTCCTTTTTTCATGACGTATTAAATGTCCGAAACAGTTATCTCTTAGGTAGAGTGCATGTGCTTTATTTTGTGCATTTAATTGTGGTTTAATTTTTTAAAAACATAACTTTCAAACGCATCAAATTAAGATTCGTTTTCACTGTTGGAAAACCTCGCGGCGTGCTTCGAAACAGATCCCACATGAGTATGTTTCGATGAAAAAAAAATTGTGCAATTTTGTCCCGTTTTGCAACTGACTAGTCGTCGATGTGCAACTACCTGACAGGATGTGCAACTTTTCTCGTACACCGTAGAGTGGAGTTTTCCTCTATGGTACCTCCACCCCAAACTGCCTCCTTCCAGCGAGATGTGAAATGTTTGTTGCCTCCTCACATGTGAGATGTCCAACTCTGTGGTCGGACGTGGGACACTCCCACAATTTCATGTGCGACTATGCAACGAGATTGTGCAACTTGGGCCATGAGTGCGACTTGCCGACTAGAGTGTGCAACTCCGCGGCCGGGCATGAGCACCTCCACAAAAACTCATGTGCGACTATGCGGACGAGGTTGTGCAAAATCCATGGCCATGTATGTGCGACTGTGCCGACGAGAGTGTGCAACTCCGGCCATGCGTGAGCACCTCCCACGTAATTCATGTGTGACTATGCGGACGAGATGTGCAATTCTGTGTCCATACATGTGCGACTCGCCGAGAGAGTGTGCAACTCCACACCATGCGTGAGCACCTCCCCGACAATTTATGTGCGACAATGCGAAAGAGATTGTGCAACTGTGGCCATGCATGTGCGACTATACCGACGAGAGTGTGCAACTTCCCGGCCGGGCTGGGACCTCCCCGGCAATTCATGTGCGACATACGGACGAGATTGTGCAACTCTATGGCCATGCATGTGCGACTATGCCGATGAGAGTGTGCAACTCCGCGGCCGGGCATGAGCACCTCCCACAACAACTCATGTGCGACTATGCGGACGAGATTGTGCAACTCTGTGGCCATGCATATGCGACTGTGCCGACGAGAGTGTGCAACTCCGCGGCCATGCATGAGCACCTCCCACGGCAATTCATGTGCGACTATGCGGACGAGATTGTGCAATTTGTGTCCATGCATGTGCGACTGTGCGACGAGAGGGTGCACCCCGCGGCCATGCGTGAGCACCTCCCGCACAATTTATGTGCGGCTATGCGCACGAGATTTGCAACTTTGTGGCCATGCATGTGCGACTATACACGAGAGTGTGCAACTCCGCGGGGGCGTGAGCACCTTCCAGACAATTCATGTGCGACTATGCGGACGAGATCGTGGCAACTCTGGCCATGCATGTGCGACTGTGGCGACAAAAGTGTGCAACTCCGCGGCCATGCGTGAGCACCTTCCACGACAATTCATGTGCGACTATGCGGACGAGATTGTGCAAACTGTGTCTATGCGTGTGCGACTATGCCGACGAGAGTGTGCAACCGCGGCCGGGCGTGAGAAACCTTCCACGATAATTCATGTGCGACTATGCGGATCAGATTGTGCAACTCTTGTTGCCATGCATGTGCGACTGCGCGACGAAAGTGTGCGACTCGTGGCGGGGGTGAGAACCTCCCACGACAATTCATATGCGACTCTGGACCAGATTGTGACTCTATGGCCATCATGTGCAACTAGACTACTATGGTGCAACTACAACTACTTGTGGAGCCAACAAAAAATAGTAAACAATAGATCAACTTACAAAGAGGCATTTAGTCAACTTAGCATCGTCTTGTTGTCCAACCGTGAATTTGATCACGTGTTCAGCATTAAGAAAAATGACCCCTCATTAGCACAGAGTACTTGATTAACTTAAAGAAAAACACGAATCTAACAATATGCTCCCATCGCACATGCTGGCAATTGCCCAAAGCAGTAATAAGGTACCCATTGTATTTTAGCTTGTTCTGATCTATGCCACTGATGCCGCAAGAGGAGTGAAGTGCATGATCAACATGAAGAATTTAATCATTATCTTAGTGAGTCATTGTTTTTGCGTAGGGGTTGACATGTAGCAGCAATCGGAAATCTTCATTTGGGATCCCCTTTGGAACAGCTTATTAGCATGTTACAATACGATGCTACCTGTACATATTGTTCTGAATCTGCAAGGTTGAAGCTTGAAGGTTGCCGTTTCAGGATGGCTTCTGGTCTGGGCACTGCAGCACCTGTAGTTGTACGCAGTTGAGCAGACAGCGAATTCTTGATCATTCCGTGCTCCAGCCTGTAATTAATTGATTGCATTCGACGAGGACTCCACGCAGTCCCTGCAGCAACCAACCAAGGCATCCAATCTACTCATTTCCCAGCAAGGAAGGAAACATGAAAAAATTGATTGATTTGTTGGGGGGAAATCGTCGCATCAGGTCAGGGAAGGATAGAAGAGAGCAAAAGGACATGTGATGAGTAGAAGATGCGACCTTCTTAGGGGCAATAGGAATGTCATCGGGGCATGGATCGAAGCAGCCGTTGGTGGTAAGTTACTGGGAACCATGTCGCGGGCGAGCGAAGCACAAGCCCAGGAGGGCCCGCGTGTCGTGGCGACGCACAACCGACCGGTTGGTCTGCATCTGCTGGATCTCGCCATCACCGGGATCCGGGGAGGAGAGGAAACTCCCGGCCTCACGTCGCTGGCTGCGGCTGCTACTCGGGGGGGCCCATCCATGGCGACCGCAGCGCAGGCGCCGATGCTCCCTGCTGCTCGGGGGCAGGTGGATGGGAGAAGGGGAACGGCGGGGGAAGATGGGCGTGG